>CM076912.1:15767519-16967519 GCA_039566165.1 Maruca vitrata | reverse complement strand
AATCGTGCCAAGCCTAAGTGCTATTTCTTCATTATTATAGTTAGTGTTGTGTGACTTGGCCGTTGAAGGGAACACAAGGGTACATAACCAGGTTCTCCGTAACAATATTACACCAATCTGTCGCCAGAACCGATACCTATTGACGATAAAAAATAAAAAACAAGTGCAAATTAAGGCTTGATACTGGTTATGTACCCTTGTGTTCCCTTCAACGGCCAAGTCACACAACACTTACTATAACAATGAAGAAATCGCAGTAAGGAACCTTAGGCTTGGCACGATTTTGTCTAGATTTCATTACTTTTTAGAGATGAGCAATCTGCTCCATCGAGACTTGGCTAGTTTTTTTACAGGATGTTTTTGATGGGATTTCACTTCTTTTTGTAGAAGCAGCTAACCAAATTAAATATTTTTTGTAAAGGCGGTATGTCGTTTTTTAAATATTTTTAGACGACTTTATAATATTAGGCTGTTGTTTTCTAATCAGGATCACCAGGTACTCCAGATCTTCGATTATCGTAGTTTTTATAATTTTCCCTTTATGTGACTATTAAATTCTAACTCTGTACCAAATTTCAGCGCTCTGAGTTTATGGGAAGTACTACTTCTATTTTGATGATCATGAGTAGGTGAGTGTGTGAGTGTGTTACATAAATGCGAAACTTTGCTTTCGCTTAACTTCGGAACTATAAGTCCCACAGACTTGAAATTTTGGATTTTAAGTATGTTATCATAGGTTACTAGATGATAAAAATTTCAGCGTTCTGTTCTTATCCAGAGGTTCTCAAATAGGGGCCTGAAAATGCGGCGAAATGGTTCCAGTAAAGGATGGTACGGCAGTGTTTGCTTCGCGCTCGACTTGGCGGGGGCACTGCCGTGCCCCCAGATCAAATTACACAAAGAAATAACAACTATTAAGATTGTTTCGTATATAATTTATTGCCTTTTAGCCTACCCTTAACTGGGGCGATCAGCCCTTAGCCAAGCACGCTGGCCAAGTGAGGGTTGGTCGACGACACAACCTTAGATTTTTTTCATTGGTGTGCAGGTTTTCTAACGATGTTATCCTTACAACCTAGACCACTCGGTCATCGACGCTTTCAACGAGATGCTAGTCGTAAAATAGTAGGCACAGTCTGTCTTAATGCCTTTTTTCCTTACTAAAATACGACGATAGCTTGGAGTAGCCTCGTCATCATCACCGGACTTGTGGGCAAGCGGATGGCTCTCACCTCTATATGTATCAATGCTATTTAACACTTATGTCAAATAGATCCACAAAATGGTCAACAAAAAAAATTGTAAACAAAAAAAAACCGCCTTCAAAAACACGACTCACTAAAAATTACAAAATAATATAATACGAACATTAATCTGGGTATGAATTTGATATGTTGTTGAAGGCGGTGCCAATTAAATTTTTGAGGAAAACTGCGTGAAATATAAACGGCACCGCCTTCAACAACATATCAAATTCATACCCAGATTAATGTTCGTATTATATTATTTTGTAATTTTTAGTGAGTCGTGTTTTTGAAGGCGGTTTTTTTTTTGTTTAAAATTTTTTTTCATCCTTTTTAGTGTTAATTTTTTTTTACACCCTATTAGTTAAGCTCACCTATAATTCTACTGATATTATAACCAGTAGTATCAATATGTACACAGATTTGAAAGAATAATCCCTTTACTCCCAACTATTAAGGAGTTGACCTTCCATCATCAGCTCAGCATCATAACATTATGATTGCCAGAAGCAAATGCCAATATAACTTCAGAAAATATGTAAAACGCGGTACATGTGCTTATAAAATTTGAGGGTTGCCCTCGATTTCTCCTGGATCCCATCATCAGATCCTAGACTGGTCAACCTAATAGTTTAGCTCACCTGTAATGCTACTGATATTATAACTAGTAGTCTTAATATGTATACAGTATTGAAATAATTATTCTTTTACTCATAACTATTAAGGAGTTGACCTTCCATCATCAGCTCAGCATCATAAAATTATGATAGCCAGAAGCAAATGCCAATATGACTTCAGATAATATGCAAAACGCGGTACATGTCCCTATAAAATTTGAAGGTTGCCCTCGATTTCTCCAGGATCCCATCATCAGATCCAAGACTGGTGAAAATGGGACCACCTCGGAAGTGAACTCTATCCAACCAAAAAAAAATTTTTGAAATCCGTCCATAATTGACGAAAATATCGGTGAACATACATAAAAAAAAAAAAATATTATACATACAGACGAATTGAGAACCTCCTCCTTTTTTTGAAGTCGGTTAAAAAGGCATGAAGAGTAAACTGCGTTTTGGAAACTGCATATGACGGCTACCTACTTAGTACTTATGCATACATTTATCTATACACCGTGAAATTTGAGTGGTTGTTTTCCTGCAGCAAAATGATTCTGCCTTAGAAGCACAATAGATTTGTGCAGTTATTTTTTTCTAAAATCAATAAATGCCGGTTTTACGAAAGGTATAACCGAAACTTCAAAGTTCGTTCGAACCACTTTATTACTTAGGGCGTAGAGCTTCTTTCTTTAGCTTTAAGAATCGATTCCATGCGGCAAGCAGTACCTGAATACGTCACATCTTAAAAAACAACGATAGCTTCTCTCGTTTTCGGGTTAGAAAATTATTATTTTGAAAATAAGAAAAAAAATGTCTTTTCAAGGAATAATTTTTATGATTCGATTGTATTACTATAGGCAAATCGTTCTGCCACGGGAAAACAACCACTAAAACTACACAGTGTACATGCATTATCTATATACATTAAAGGTAAACGAACTTTAATCAGACTTATCATGATAACAGTTTGGTATGGAGCAATTATTAAGATAATTAGGTTTAATTCTACTTAGTACGTTGTGATCTTCTGCGTTCTTCATATTAAGTAATAGATATTGTGCAATTTTTGAGCTAGGTAGTTTAAAATTGAGTTCCACCTAGTTAAAGTGAACATCACATGAAAATGTTTTCAGTAATAAAAAAATCGTTTGTAGAAATTCCTGATAGTGCAATCATTTGAAGTAGCTCAATACTTTTAGTCAGGTTTTCTCGTTAAAAATGAAGTTTTAATGTTGAGTAATCTATGCTAAAATTATAACGCTGAAGAGTTTGTTTCTTTGTTTTAAATCTCTAATCTTAGAATATACTGGTTAGAATTTAAAAAGGGTTTTGGGTTAAATGGTCTACTAAACAACGAAGACTGTGGCTATATATAATATATAACATTACTATTATATACTACATACATACTACATATGCAACATTACACTGCTACTTATAGGAGCAAAGAAACAACTTACACAAAGAAAGTCGCTGACACAGCTAGTGACATAAAATTTATTAAAAGAAAATAATTCCGTATCCTTACTAATATTATAAATCCGAAAGTAACTCTGTCTGTCTGCCTGTCTGTTACGCTTTCACGCATAGAGTACTGGACCGATTTACTGGACCGACTCAATAACAAATTCGCTAACAAATCCAATTTCTAGCAAAAACAAAGTGCATATTATTTAATATGTAAATATATTAAGTGTTTTAACCATATCACAGCGGTGACATAATCTCGCAATTTATCTTAACTAATACCCCACGTTACTTCATTAAGAGCAATCAATCTTCTTCAAAAGGCAAGTAACCGTGTTGGCCATTATTTTCATACATAACACTTAATTTTATGGATATGAGGTCTATTTAAAGCTTACTGCTACGGTAGGCGTAGCAGGGTTTTGAACGAACGGGAATTTGTATATCCCATAAGCTGAACTCTGTAGTTATATTATATGTAGATAATGATATGTTTGCCATCCTAATGATTGTAGTGCTGGCAGCCAATTTCAATGGAAATTACTTCAAATCAAACCAAATAGTTTTTATTGCAATTGTAGGTAAACATATAGGTATGGATCTTAAAGTAATGATTGTACTGCTACACTTGCCAAGTGAGTGGCGTGCAATATTTATACAAAACATAAAAACTTTCCCCTTAAAGCCCTCTTTCTACTAAAAAAATTCGCAACAAAATCCGTTATGTAGTTTTAAAATTTTAAGCATACATAGGGACACACAGACGCGGTAAGCGACTTCGTTATACACTTTTTAGTGATAACCATTGCTTTCTATTCGACTCGATGACCGATTGTTATTCAAGAAAAAAAAGCAATAAAAATACATCGGTCCTCTATAGATCAAAACATGTTAGTAGCTACGTATATTCATTCTAGTTTTACCTTCATGGGATAAAAAGACGCAACTAATTTTGCATACCAACAGAAGAGATCTCAGATTACCATACATAACGATATTTTATGCCCTAGGAACACGATACGTTGAGAATAGTTTTTAAGGACGGTTAATACTCTACGATGATTTAAAAGTAGTCTTGCTAATGATATAAATGCGAAAGTATGCCTGTCAGTCCGACGTGCTTAGACACAGATAGATAAGAGAGTGCAAAAGGACAAAGGCTAATTTTAACCGACTTTTCTAAAGAAAATAATGGTTTTACGAAATAAATGCGGGCCAAAAGCTAGTATATACCATACCATATATGGTATACATATAGTATGTAATAAAAAAAAGACGTGTGGCACTCGGGGACTGCCGCGATATAGCTACTGCATAGCATCGTCCGATTTCGGAGCAGCTCGTCTCGATTCGTGCGAGTTTCGTAGAGTGGTGCAATACGTCTAACCGCACGCGCACAAACACCGTACCGAAGTCTACCGAACTGAAACGACGTTAGACGATTGTGAGGTTTTTTTCGTTACGGAATTTCTTGGTTCGGTCGCCGCGATAAAAGCTATGCAATAGCTTAATATGATTAAAGCAACAGCGTCAACAGCTTACGACTATGACGATGATGATGACTTGGAGTAGCCTTTTCATCATCACCGGACTTGCTGGGGAACGAAAGGCTCTCACCCCTAAATAATTTCACAAGAAATGCTTAGGTTTTGTAAAGTCGACCAAACTGCACTTCGCCAGGGTGGTTGACTGATGATTTCACTTCCTATTACAAAGAAGGCCTAGCCTATAAAAAAGAAGACTAACTTTGGGAATTGAAGTTGGGAGGAATAACTTTGATAAGTCGTAGCTAGGACTTATCAAAGTCAATCAAAATAAAATTTATCGGCAACAGATTAATAAAAAGTAGAAATCGTGAAGTGTGAAACGGCCCACATCGAAAATAAACCCGCTGGATCAAGGAAAATGCGAAAAAAACGATTTCGATTCTTCACATGTTTTGTATTTAAAACAGGTTGGCATACAGTAAACATGTTTTATTAATATTCATTACCCTTCTAAAGGTTCAAATTAACTTTTTTTTATCAGTGTTATCATAGTGGGTAGGTATAGGATGTTATTTTTCAAACATTTTCCTTATGCACCAAGATTGATTGTTATTGATGTTGAAATGTATTTGGATTAAAAAACAAACTATTGAGGAAAAAAAGTAAAAGAAATAGTCTTAAATTATTCAATTATCAAATGAATCTAAAGCAGCCATGAGCGACTCGCGCTTGACTTTTTTGATTTTGTTATTTGTTGCAATAGTGGCAACATACCTTTTCTACCCTTTAGAAATGGAACCCTAAAATTATATTATTAAATTGAGGTCCTTACCTAATTAATTGACGTCAATATAGACCTACGTATACTTACACATATTATAATACTAGCTTTCCGCCCGCGACTTGGTCCACGTAGAGACGTTAAACGGGTAAAACATTACTTCCTTATAGCGTAGTCCGTTAAAAAGTAGCCTATAACCTTTCCTAGGCTCTATACTATATCTGTACCAAAAATCATTTAAATCGGTCCAGTACTCTATGTGTAAAAGCGTTACAGACAGACAGACAGAGTAACTTTCGGATTTATAATATTACGTATTGGAATATTAAGGATATTACGTATTGAAACAAATTTTTGGTTTAGTTTAGGAAAGCTCTTTTACAACATCCATGGAATATTTTTGTATAATAATATGAAACGTAATATATAGAATCAAATACTAAAATAATCAAAATCAGGCTCAGAATAACTAGGGGATTAAATTTCATTTATGAAATTTATGATCGATATTAACGCGACTGCTAACTAATAACTTAAGGAAAATATATTAAGGAAAAATATAGCATAAAACATAAAGTCGATTAAATAATATAAGGAGTAATTAACTAATTACAACATAAAGATAAAATAAACCCTAATTGAAAAATTTTTTGGTTGCCAAAATAAACACGGTATTTCACTTGTTTTTGGGCGGAATTGAACTTTTTTAATTTTTAATAATATGATGCAAGTAAGAGAAAGGGAACCTAGGAAGAGATGGACTCAAGACCTAAACTGGCCATCTCTAACCACAGATCGGTAGAAGTAGTCAGAATTATTATTGCTTATGCATCAAATTTTATTAATATATAATTAAGTGGATCAATTTAGAAAAGCTCAATCTTCAAAATCATATTATTTTACAAATCACACTGAATATTTTTACAATATGAAAAATAGATAAATAAAATACTTAAACAATCAAAATCAGACTCAGAATCATATTTTTTTTATAAATAATTATTATCAAATATCACGAGACTGCTAACTAATAACACCTAACTTGAGGAAAAATTTTAAGGAAAAAAATAGCATAAAACATAAAGTCGATTAAAAAAAACAAGAAATAACAAATTAATTGTTTGATAATGCCTAATAAGCACTAATCAAACATTTTTGGATTGCGAAAATAAATTCGGTATTTAACTTTTATTCAGGCATAATAATTAATAGTACACCTTATTAAGACTAGATTTCTAGTTCGTATAATGGTAGGAGTCTAATGAAGTACTCCAAATAGATCAAACTAAATACTAGTCTAAATAATATGTCTTATTTTATTCACAATATATCAAAATAATTTGATATGATTGTAAACACACTTCGATTTGCTAGGGGTATATTATACACTAGCTGTGCCAGCGACTCCGTTTGCGTTGGAGCTAGAATTTAAATAGCCTATCCTGCGTCTTAGATGTCTATGTGTTTTTATACCAAATTTCATCAAATTCGGATAATTGGTTTAATAGTTATGGAGGAACATACACACATACAGAAAAGTCTAAAAATCGTGAAATTAGTATCAGTATCATATATTGAGCCTATAAACTTACGTACGTAGGGAACAAGTGTCTAGCCATGTCGCTACCGCCGGGTCCCGGCAGAAGGGGAAGGCCCAAGAAGGCCTGGCTTGACGTTGTAGTGGATGACATGCGTGCCAACAAACTCTCCGTAAAGGATGCCGAAGACCGTGCGAAGTGGAGAGTTAGGAGTAGGAAAGCGGACCCCGGGCTCCGCAAGGATGCAACCGGGAAAACGCAAAGATGATGATGATATTGAGCCTATAAACACAATATCTCTGAAAACAAACTAACTTACTCCATGACCGACCCTTACAGATTTACTATTAGTATAGATAAAACCATCGTCTTGAATCCCTCTATCTACAAAAAAACAACCGTATAAAATCCGTTACGTAGTTTTAAGGATTTAAGCATACACACGTACAGACAGACGCGGTAAGCGACTTTGCTTTATACTATGTAGTGATACATTTTTGTTGGTCCCAAAGTAAAATGGCGCACTGCCAACATTTAATAAACATTAGTATGCAACTTTTGTAGCAACAAAACAGCTCCTATGCATTTTTCGATGCACTTACCTGTTTCATATTCTCGTCCTAAGTCAACCTAAACGCTGACGCATTAGCATCAAGAGGTCATCGACGCGTTCAAACCGGACTGTTATTCCTACTATAAAAGCTGCAGCCGATCAACAGAGCATCATATCATCTTCACACTCGAAGCTGTATACTCGTATTCAACATGAGGTTCAACCTGATCATCCTGGTGGCGGTGTTCCTGGTGGCCGCGATGGTGATGCCGACCCAGGTGCTGGCCTGCATCAGGAACCGCGACGGCTGCCAGCCTGACGGCAGCCAGGGCAACTGCTGCTCCGGGTACTGCCACAAGGAGCCTGGCTGGGTCGCTGGGTACTGCCGCTAGGGAACCCGACAGCGAAGTAACAAGATCCAGTCGTATCACTTCGGTGTAGCAACTACGCTGAACTGAAGACGACGACCGCCTGACAACCAGCTTCCACACGGTTCCCGATTTCTCACCGGAATAATAAGACTGTTTCGGCAATCCCTGCGATCGGGTTAGAGTTTACAACTGGGAAAAATATTTGGGAATATTGCATCACCACACCGCACAACATCAGTAGCAGCTACTTTTACTACTAAATAAATTCCTAATTATAAAACTTTTTGCATTTTATTCCTACCAACCTATCACAGATGTGCCATAATCAGTTGTATGTCGATCATGATGCAATAATTTTTATGCCTTTATTTTCATGGGGACTACGGACTTTTCGGGGTTTAAGTGGGTACCCCCTTAGGATACCATGTGTAAGCTATCAGGGTCCCTATGTTTTGGCACACATTAGCACAAGAGATAATTGTCATTTAAAAAAAGATAAGGTACACTATCTAGTGTACCCAATCATTAAATTGGAATGATTAGTAGATACTACCAATCAGTAAATTGGAATGATTAGTAGATACTAATCATTCCAATTTAATGATTGGGTTAATATTTTGAACAGGTTTGAACAGGAACACCGGAATCCAAGATATTAGCCTAATAAGTCACAATATCTTTAACGGCTAGTAATAACTGAGTCTGTTAACTGTTAGATATGGCGTACATTTGGGGAGGCCTATATATCCAGCAGTGGACTGTAATAGGCTGATGATGATGAATAACTAAGTAATAAATCTTCCTTATGACAAAACTTTTGTTATTTAAAATTTACTTTCCTTGTACACATGTGTATTTGTAATTACGATCCCACCAAAACCACATATTAAATTTTAAAAATTATTAAGTTCTATTTCTTAGCTTTATTAAATTACTAGCTGTGCCCGTGACTTCGTTCGCGTGGACTACATAATTTTTCATACAATTTTTTTTTCCCAATAACTCCCCTTCCCGTAAAAATTTTGCAATTATCCTGATATAACTAAGCTTTAAGTTTACTAAGGTACCTGCATGCCAAATTTCAAGCGTCTAACTCATGCGGTTTAGATTTTTCATTCAAAAGGATTTTCCCGATAATGCCCGTTCCCTTGAGAATTTCGGGAATTCCTTTCTTAGTGCACCTCTACAGTACATAAGCTGCGTTCTTTAAATGTCAAATGCCTACCGTTTAGCCGTTTAGGCTGTGCGTCACTCAGTCAGTCAGTTTCTTCTTTTTTATATTCAGAAGCTATCTATACTAATATTATAAAGCTGAAGAGTTTGTTTGTTTGTTTGTTTGTTTGTTTGTTTGTTTGTTTGTTTGAACGCGCTAATCTCAGGAACTACTGGTTCGATTTGAAAAAATATTTTTGCGTTGTATAGACCATTTATCGAGGAAGGCTTTAGGCTATATAACATTACGCTGCGACCAATAGCAGCAAAGATACAATGGAAAATGTGTAAAATACGGGGGAAACGCGAACGTAGTCGCTGGCACAGCTAGTGTTGAATAACTTGAAAATGACTGATGTGATGAATACCGGTGAAAAAAAAATCAAATAAATAAATAAATATCTGGGACATTTCCACACACAGTCGTCTGACCCCAAACTAAGCAAAGCTTGTACTATGGGCGTCAGAGACTGATATACATACATATATATTTATAAATACATACTTAAATACATAATTACACCCAGACACGGAACAAACATCGATGTTCATCACACAAATATTTGTCCCGAGTGGGAATCGAACCCACGACTCTCGGAACCGCCAGCCAGGGTCACTAACCACTGTTCCACCGAGCCAGTCTAAATCAAATCTAACCTGCTTTTAGGTATTGTAGTGTAGTGGATACTAAAGTAAAGAAATTTAAATGAATATTTTCTTATAATTTTATTAAGTTCCTACAAATCTGGGTGCACGGCAGTGCCCCCGCCAAGTCGAGCGCGAAGCAAACACTGCCGTACCATCTTTTACTGGAACCATTTCGCCGCATTTTCAGGCCCCTATTTGAGAACCTCTGGGTAAGACAAGAACGCTGAAATTTTTATCATCCAGTAACATATAACAACATACTTAAAATCCAAAATTTCAAGTCTGTGGGACTTATAGTTCCGAAGTTAGGCGAAAGCAAAATTTCGCATTTATGACACTCACTCACACACTCACCTACTCATGATCATCAAAATAGAACTAGTACTTCCCATAGACTCAGAGCGCTGAAATTTGGTACAGAGTTAGGGTTTAATAGTCACATAAAGGGAAGACTATAAAAACTACGATAATCGAAGATCTGAAGTACCTGGTGATCCTGACTAGGAAACAACAGCCCAATATTATAAAGTCGTCTAAAAATATTAAAAAACGCCATACCGCCTTTACAAAAAATATTTAATTTGGTTAGCTGCTTCTACAAAAAGAAGTGAAATCCTATCAAAAACATCCTGTAAAAAAACTAGCCAAGTCTCGATGGAGCAGATTGCTCATCTCTAAAAAGTAATGAAATCTGGACAAAATCGTGCCAAGCCTAAGGTTCCTTAATGCGATTTCTTCATTATTATAGTGTTGTGTGACTTGGCCGTTGAAGAATTTTCACTTGTTATTCATTCAACGTTGTCCAGTTGGCAAATTTTCATCGTCCATAGGTAGCGGTTCTGGCGACAGATTAGTATAATATTGTTACGAAGAACCTGGTTATGTACCCTTGTGTTCACTTCAACGGCCAAGTCACACAAAACTCACTATAATAATGAAGAAATCGCAGTAAGGAACCTTAGGCTTGGCACGATTTTGTCTAGATTTCATTACTTTTTAGAGATGAGCAATCTGCTCCATCGAGACTTGGCTAGTTTTTTTACAGGACGTTTTTGATGGGATTAAAACATTTCCTTCACCATTAACGCGTTAAATAATGGTACATACACATTTCAAATTTGAAAACACAGTTGTACGTGGCGAGGTTCGAACTGGCGATCTCTCGCAATCAGCGACCTTAACCACTCGGCCATTGACGCTTTTTCTATCGAGAGAAAACCTACACGCATACCTGAGAAGAAATTCTAAGGTTGAATGGTCAACCAACCCGTACTTGGTCAGCGTGGTTGACTAAGGCCTTATCGCCCTAGATATGGGTAGGCCCGTGCCCCAGCAGTGGGGACGTATATGGGCTGATGATGATGATGATAAACATATTTGGATTATGTTTCGAACTTGGCATGAATTTAGATCTCCATTCTTTTTGCGGCGAAGCCCCCAGCCAAGCATAATCTTTGTATTGAGCTTGGGCTTTTTTTTTATGTTATGTTTTTGGTGGGAAAAGTTTTACGCAACCAACCACTCCATGCGAGCGGAGTTGTGAGTGAAAAGCTAAGAGTTTCACACAGCTTTTTACTCCGAAACCTTAGTCTTGATACACCTGCAATGGTAATAGAAATATTTTTGTGAACGTAGATACGATTCTTATAAACTTTTCTTATAAATGAGTGGTCAGAGGCGTGGTTGTTACGTAGACAATGAGTTGTGATTTTTCTGTAAGCTTTTTAATTCCCACGAAAACATTTGTATGAAAAATTTTAACCGCTTAAATTACACGCTTGGAATTTGGCATGCAGGTACCTTAGTAAACATATAGCTTAGTTGCAACATAATATTGTAAAATTCTTTCCGGAACGAGAGTTATTGGGAAAAAACTTTTGAATGTAAAATTCTGTAGTCCACGCGAACGAAGTCGCGGGCACAGCTAGTCTTTATATATTTGGCGCTTTTATCCAAGTGTACATAATGCCAGCCCCTTTGTTTCTTCAAAATCTGTATAATTACAAGCAAAAAGTAATAAAAGAGTAGAAAATAAAATGTAACAATTAAAGAAAATAAATGACTGTCACTATATTTTCTAGCTATACCAAATTTTTATGATTCTTGTGATATCAAATGTATGTTTAAGTCACAAATTAACAAAACATTGAAAAAATGGTGTCCTAGCTAATATTTCTAAAAACGCAATCATTTGTCAACGGTGTTTTATAAAATTCGAGTTTTCTTAATTCTTGAATTAAGAAAACTCGAATTTTATATCGTTCAATCTTCACAATCTTCTCAATACTTGGATTGAGAAGATTGTGGGTATGTTTCTCCACAATCATCTTACTCTTTCAACTTAAGCAACTTTAACAGTAACAACGAAACCGCTTGTGTGCAATTGTCAACATACTTTCCTGTTTGTTATTATAATGTACTCGTTCTAAGTTTACCTAAACACTGATGTATTGCATTAATCAGTCATCGACTCATCAAACCGGACTGTTGTTCCCACTATAAAAGGTGCAGCCGATCAACAGTGCATCACATCATCTTCACACTCGAAGCTGTACACTCGTATTCAACATGAGGTTCAACCTGATCATCCTGGTGGCGGTGTTCCTGGTGGCCGCGATGGTGATGCCGACCCAGGTGCTGGCCTGCATCAAGAACCGCGATGGTTGCCAGCCTGACGGCAGCCAGGGCAACTGCTGCTCTGGATACTGCCACAAGGAGCCCGGCTGGGTCGCTGGGTACTGCCGCTAAGTTACCCAACAACCAATAAGCAAGATCCAATCGTATCACTTTGGTGTAGAAACTACGCTGAACTGAAGACGACGACCGCCTCAAAACCAGCATGCACACGGTCCCAGATTTGTTATTCTCACCGGAATAATAAGACTGTTTCGGCAATCCCTACGATCGGGTTAGAGTTTACAACTGGGAAAAATATTTGGGAATATTGCATCACCACACCGCACAACATCAGTAGCAGCTACTTTTACTACTAAATAAATTCCTTATTATAAAACTTTTTGCATTTTATTCCTACTAATCTATCACAGATGTGTCATGATAAGTTGTAAGTCGATCATGATGCGATAATTTTAATGTCTGTATTTCTATGGGGACTACGGACTTTTCGGGGTTTAAGTGGGTACCCCCTTAGGATACCATGTGTAAGCTATTAGGGTTAGGTAAATTGGAATGATTCGTATCTACTAATCATTCCAATTTAATGATTGTGTTAATATTTTGAACAAGTTTGAACAGGAACACCGGAATTCAAGATATTAACCTAATAAAAGTCACAATATCTTTAACGGCTAGTAATAACTGAGTCTGTTAACTGTTAGATATGGCGTACATTTGGGGAGGCCTATGTCCAGCAGTGAACTGTAATAGGCTGATGATGATGATGATGAATAAAAAAAAAATGCGTCAGACCGATTTCAGCCATGGCGATCGATCTCAATTGAGATCAGCTAAGTACGCAGGACATATTATAGTGCACAAGTGTACGCGCAAACACAAGTGCACTCTCTATTCCCTTACTCTCATAATTCGGTGAGACGGCAATCCGATATGACCGATGAGAGATTGGGCGCAGGACCACCGGCTTAACGTGCTTTCCGAGGCACGGGAATATGATGAATAACCAAGTAATAAATCTTCCTTATGACAAATTTTTTGTTATTTAAAATTTACTTTCCTTGTAGACATGTGTATTTGTAATTACGATCCCACCAAAACCACAAAATAAATTTAGAAAAATTATTAAATTCTATTTCTTTGCTTTCTTAAAACTAGCTGTGCCCGTGACATCGATCGCGTGGACTACAGGATTTTTCATACAAAAGTTTTTTTTCCCAATAACTCCCGTTCCCGTAAGAATTTTCGAATATCCTGTTACAACTAAGCTTCAAGTTTACTTAGGTACCTGCATGCCAAATTTCAACTCATGCGGTTTAGATTTTCCATACAAAAGGATTTTTCCGATAATGCCCGTTCCCATGAGAATTTCGGGAATTCCTTTCTTAGTGCACCTCTACAGTACATAAGCTGCGTTCTTTAAATGTCAAATGCCTACGTTTAGCCGTTTAGGCTGTGCGTCACTCAGTCAGTCAGTTTCTTCTTTTATATATTCAGAAGATATTATGTTGAATAACTTGAAAATGACTGATGTGATGAATACCGGTGAAAACAAAATCAAATCTATCCTGCTTTTAGGTATCCTCTAAAGTAAAGAAATTTTATTGAATATTTTCGTATAATTTTATTAAGTTCCTACTAATAAACATTTCCTTCACCGTTAACGCGTCAAATAATGGTACATACACATTTCACCACACACACACATTGACCTTGACAACTCGGCCATTAAAGCTTTTTCTATCGTGAGAAAACCTACACGCACACCTGAGAAGAAACTATAAGGTTGTGTAATGTGTGTGTAGTCAACCAATCCGCACTTGGCCAGCGTGGTTGACAAAGGCCTTATCGCCCTAGATATGGGTAGGCCCGTGCCCCAGCAGTGGGGACGTATATGGGCTGATGATGACGATGACAAAAACATATTTGGATTATGTTTCAAACTTGGCATGAATTTAGATCTCCATTTTTTTTGCGGCTAAGCCCCCAGCCAGGCATAATCTTTGTATTGAGCTTGGGCTTTTTTTTTATGTTATGTTTTTGATGGGAAAAGTTTTACGCAACCAACCATCCATGCGAGCGGAGTTGTGAGTGAAAAGCTAAGAGTTTCACACAGCTTTTTACTCCGAAACCTTAGTCTTTATACACCTGCAATGGTAATAGTAACATTTTTGTGAACGTAGATACGATTCTTATAAACTTTTCTTGTAAATGAGTGGTCAGAGGCGTGGTTGTTACGTAGACAATGAGTTGTGATTTTTCTTGAATCTTTTTAATTCACACGAAGACATTTGTATGAAAAATTTTTACCGCTTATGTTACACGCTTGAAATTTGGCATGCAGCTTGCAGGTACCTTACCTGTAAAATTCCTTCCGGAACGAGAAATATTGGGAAAAAACTTTTGAATGTCCACGCGAACGAAGTCGCGGGCACAGCTAGTCTTTATATATTTGGCGCTTTTATCCAAGTGTACATAATGCCAGCCCCTTTGTTTCTTCAAAATCTTCATAATTACAAGCAAAAAATAATATAAGAGTAGAAAATAAAATGTAACAATTAAAGAAAATAAATGACTGTCACTATATTTTCTAGCTATACCTAATTTTTATGATTCTTGTAATATCAAATGTATGTTTAAGTCACAATTTAACAAAACCTTAAAAAAATGGTGTCCTAGCTAATATTTCTAAAAACGCAATCATTTGTCAACGGTGTTTTATAAAATTCGAGTTTTTCTAATTCAAGGATTGACAAGATTGTGGGTATTTTTCTCCACAATCATCTTACTCTTTCAACTTAAGCAACTTTAACAGTAACAACGAAACCGCTTGTGTGCAATTGTCAACATACTTTCCTGTTTGTAATTATACTGTACTCGTTCTAAGTTTACCTAAACTCTGATGTATTGCATTAATCAGTCATCGACTCATCAAACCGGACTGTTGTTCCGACTATAAAAGGTGCAGCCGATCAACAGTGCATCACATCATCTTCACACTCGAAGCTGTACACTCGTATTCAACATGAGGTTCAACCTGATCATCCTGGTGGCGGTGTTCCTGGTGGCCGCGATGGTGATGCCGACCCAGGTGCTGGCCTGCATCAAGAACCGCGACGGCTGCCAGCCTGATGGCAGCCAGGGCAACTGCTGCTCTGGATACTGCCACAAGGAGCCCGGCTGGGTCGCTGGGTACTGCCGCTAAGTTACCCATCAACCAACAAGCAAGATCTAGTCGTATCACTTCGGTGTAGAAACTACGCTGAACTGAAGACGACGACCGCCAGATCGTCAGCATCCACGTGGTTTCAGACTTGTCATTCTCACCGGAATAATAAGGCTGTATCGGCTATCTTCAGGATTGGGTTAAAGTTTACAACAGGGTAAAGTAATTGGGAATATTGCTGGCTACTGAATAAATTCCTAATTATAAAACTTTTTGCATTTTATTCCTACCTACCTTTTATTACAAACTAGCTTTCCGCCCGCGACTTCGTCCGCGTAGATACGTTTAACGGGTAAAATATTACTTCCTTATAGCGCAGTCGGTTAAAAAGTAGCCTATAACCTTTTCTAGGCTCTAGACTATATCTGTACAAAATTTCATTTAAATCGGTCCAGGACTCTATGCGTGAAAGCGTAACAGACAGACAGACAGAGTTACTTTCGGATTTATAATATTATATAGTAAGGATAAGACGAACGATATGTGCTAGATAGTGCTGCCATCTATATACAGTGCAGGCGCTGGTGGTGGCGCAAGAGGTTTAGTTTCTCCTTTTAGCCACATGTCATTAAGGCATGGAATACCCTTCCAGCTCATGTTTTCCCTCCCTCCTCTGATCCTGGGCTCTTTAGGCAAGGCGTGTAACGGCATCTAAGCAGACCTTCAGGGCGAGTGCTACAAGCTCTATACGATCTATTGTTCCTGTCGACCTCACATGTGGATCTCACTACCTCTTACCTTGGAGTGAGGTCATCTTGTTAGCCTTTAAACAAAAAACAGATGTGCCATGATAAGTTACGCCTAGTCATCTGTGTCGATATGATGCGATAATGTCTTTGCTTATATTTGGGATTACGGACTTATCGAGTTTTTAGTAGGTACCCCTTGATTGTGAGCTATCAGGGCCCCACACTATATTTTGGCAAAATTTGCTTAGAAAGACATGTCAACTAAGAGTAGCTTTACGATAATTGTCATGTTAATAAAGATAAAATAAACGGGGTACTAATCATTCCATAATAACTACTGGTTTATTATTTAGAACAGGTAAGCAATTTAGTATTATCTAGTCGTGAACTGCCTCGTTGGTATTGGTGGCAAGTGCTGCGTTAGGACCGAGAGGACCCCGGTTCGAGTCCGGGGTCGGGCAAAATTTGTGTGTGTTTTTTTGTAATGAAATTT
Organism: Maruca vitrata; assembly: GCA_039566165.1. NCBI lineage: Eukaryota > Metazoa > Arthropoda > Insecta > Lepidoptera > Crambidae > Maruca > Maruca vitrata. The sequence goes on along the minus strand of CM076912.1, from coordinate 16,950,559 downwards.
ACTAAATTTAATTACTCAGCCCGGAGTTAGGAAGTTGGCGGTTGAAAGCCCGTGCCTCGGAAAGCACGTTAAGCCGGTGGTCCTGCGCCCGATCTCTCATCGGTCATGTCGGATTGCCGTCTCACCGAATTATGAGAGTAAGGGAATAGAGAGTGCACTTGTGTTTGCGCGCACACTTGTGCACTATTATATGTCCTGCGCACTTGGCTGATCTCAATTGAGATCGGCTGCCATGGCTGTAATCGGTCGGACGCTTTATTATCTAGTCGGTATTGTAATTTTGATGACAAATCGGTTTTCTTACATTGTTGTATCAATTATTTACCATCTCGTCATAAAAGTAATTTTGTTTTGTATTTAAACTTGTTGGTGTTTTATAATTAGTTATGTATGTACGATAACATTTTTGCAAAAAGCAATAAGACGAAACTTTTTCCAGTAATTTATCTCAGACTCAGCCCGTTATTATCTTCATGTTTATTTCAACCAAACAAATGCGAGTAGGCAACATCTAGATCATTCTCTAGTTATGATACCTAAAAACGTGACCATCGTAGCTATTCAAATAAAATTTAGGTATTTACGCACCATTAAGTTACCAAAGCGACCAAACCGGAAAGTGTTATAATATTTCGTCTTGTATAAAAGCCCAGTATCTAAAACTTAGCATCATATCATCTTCACTCTCGAAGCTGTATACTTGTATTCAACATGAGGTTCAACCTGATCATCTTGGTGGCGGTGTTCCTGGTGGCCGCGATGGTGATGCCGACCCAGGTGCTGGCCTGCATCAGGAACCGCGACGGTTGCCAGCCTGACGGCAGCCAGGGCAACTGCTGCTCCGGGTACTGCCACAAGGAGCCCGGCTGGGTCGCCGGGTACTGTGGCAACCGATAGACGCACATCGTCAACTAACATGTTGTGACAACCAACGCGTTGTGACAACCCTGCGTCAAAATTCAGTCATTGCTTTCTTATTAATAAATTTAATGTAAGATATTAGTTGTTTAAGATTGTTCTTCGTAATGTTATGTCTTCTCCATGAATAAATTTTCCTAATTTAAAAAAAAATAATTTTTATTTATTTAACATCCGACAAAATAGTGTTTTATATTACAAAATCTTCACCACATATGATTCACAATATAAACATAAGTACCGACATTTATCTATTTTTAAATTGTTTTGCGTAAATATTATGAATCTATACTAATATTATAAAGCTGAAGAGTTTGTTTGTTTGTTTGTTTGTTTGTTTGTTTGTTTGTTTGAACGCGCTAATCTCAGGAACCGCTGATCCGATTTAATAAATTCTTTCACTGTTGGATAGTCCATTTATCGAGGAAGGTTATAGGCTATATTACATTTTCAAGAAAAGTAGGGATCCGTACGAAAAACCCAAATTTGTCACCCCAGATGTAAAAAAAATCAAATTTCAAACAAAGGACAATGGGCATTTTGGGCTAAAATAAAAATCGGGTGGCAGTCTCAAATATCAATTGCATATCATAGTTCGTGTCATAAATAAAAACTTATTATATGGCAGTTATTTCAAATTATGGTTAGACATAGAAATAAAGAGTGATGAAGATTGTTATATTTCATATAAGTAAACTATTTTATTTTGAATTTTGTAAAAGCAAACTGCGGTTTTTCTATTTAAAATAGGATAATTCAGTATTACAATAAACCTGCGCCTACGACAAGTGTCACAGATTTGTGCAAGCGAGACAGAGTCATTTTTTTTATAGTGCAAACTCGCCTGACGAAATCACTCAGCCCACGTATTTCGTAGGGCTCTGTTGTGTAGTCTCCGTTCGATCCCCGTATTACTTTATCATTCGACCCGGTTAGTTATTTGTACTATTGTTCATGTGCAACCTTAGGCTGCTGGGATGGGCACGGTACCAAGAAGCAATTCGATTACCTGCTGCGTTTTTAGATACGATACATACATACATAAAATGTCACGTCACGTCACGTCACGTCACGTTTCCCAGAGAGGTAGGCAGAGATCACTTCCAGCGATCCACTTTTCACCTCTGTGGGAAACGTGACGTGACGGGTTGTGGACCACATCGCCGCCATTCTGCCTTGTCCATTGTTTCAATTATTATAGATGAGTAAGATTTTTACAAGAAAAGCATTGTCATTGGACGTTTTTATGTTGTACCTATTGTATGTGTCATAATAAAATCTTAAAAATATGGTCGATTTTTTATTTTCTTGTAAACCTTTAAAATATATTAGACTTTAATAGTTCTTTATATACACTTAACAATAGGAATATTATAAAAATCAAAATATTTTACATTAAATCATCGAAATATACGAAGACAATAAGTATTCGATATCTCCTAAACTAACCGGTATATGCTCACGATATTTTTTTTAAATAGTGTTGTTTAATAGAGCCTCGCAAAATATACTGATTCCGGAGACTGCCAATCATTTTCAAAAATAGACCAAGCTCCATACATTTTTGCCCATTGTCCTTTTTACAATTTGTTTTGACAGGACGAAGTCTGTTGGGTCAGCTATAATTGTTCATAAAATTACACATAGATGGCATCGTGCTTTGTACAGCATGCCATAAATGCTGTCAAGTTTGACATGACATGAGCACCTACGTGATAAGTTTTTTGGTAGTTCAAAAGATGGCACTGTGCTCTACGTATTACTTCGATATTATATTATGGAAAAGTTTGTATCTAGACACGCGGTAGCGTGTCAAGCCAAGTTCAAGAAACAGAACTGGCGAGCAGCACCGTGTGTAATATTACACGAACCATTTGGAACCACTTTTGAACCCCTCATAAATCAAAAACTATTTCACATAAACGTATCAAATTTGGCTCATATATTGTGACTTGCAAGATAAATATGTGTTCTAAATTTCATAAGCTTATCTCAAACAGTTATTTAGATATTAATATCCAAAAATCCTCATTTTTATCATTGACTGACTGACAGATCAAAATTCTAACCCAGTTCCAAATGACCTAGAGAGTTAAAATTTGGTATGCAGATAGGTAATTACATGAATACAAAGGGAAAAATAAAAAACTGGCAATTTTTTAATGATTAGGTTTTTTTTTATTATTATTTTTTTTTTATAAGAGGCTAACAAGATGACCTCACTCCACCTGATGGTAAGCGGTAGTGAGATCCACATATGAGGTCGACAGGCACAATAGACCATGTTGAGCCTGTCGCACTCACCCTGAAAGCCGTGAAAAAGGAGACCACTGCTGCGGTTAGGTTCTATTATGAACGCTTAACATAAATACCTAATTAGTGCCTTATCACGCCTATATACCGGGGAAGGCAGAGCACTAAGTATATATTTAGGTATACATACTTACTTATTTACAATTAAGAGTAGGTACTTATAGTCGGTTTTCATATTTATTACTTAGGGTTATACCCCGTAAACGTAGGAAAATACAGTAACTGATTCAATTGTTTTATATTTATAAAGTCTAGTTTTAGTTTTGAATTTGTCCTTTTCAAAGGACCTACGGCGTTACGATGATATTTACTTTTCTACAAAAAGTAATGATATCCAATCAAAAACATAAATGTAAAATGAGAGCCAAGTTCAATATTATGATAATTGCCTTGGTTGTTGACTTCAACGACAAAAGAAGTGAGATCTAAATGGGTGCCAAGTTCAATGGTCAACCCTGAAATTTATTTATAAGTAACACTATAACATACCCATCATATCTTCTTATAACATAAGATAATGTATGGTGGTAGCCTATGAAGGTCTGTCTTGGCTAGTTTTCTTTAGTTAGTAGTCTAGTTAGTTGTCTTGGTTAGTTTGGTATTTGTCGGTATTTATTTTATAATTCCGAAAATTTGGATTGTTGGTAGAAACTAGCGAGCGAACATAATAATACGTTGGTAGGTTTATAGAAACTAGCCAAGACAGACCTTCATAGTTTACCACCATACATTATCTTATGTTATAAGAAGATATGATGGGTATGTTATAGTGTTACTTATAAATAAATTTCAGGGTTGACCATTGAACTTGGCACCCATTTAGATCTCACTTCTTTTGTCGTTGAAGTCAACAACCAAGGCAATTATCATAATATTGAACTTGGCTCTCATTTTACATTTATGTTTTTGATTGGATGTAGGTATACCATACGTCAAATATGTGAAGTTTGTCTTTTGGAATTGATAAATTTGGAGTGCCATTAAATTACGTAAATTACTAAAAGGGTTCTGAATCGACAACATGTATCGAAAATATTCTAATTGTCACCTTTTTTCTATTTTAATTTAATAAAATAGTGTCATCTAATTGACATATTTTTAAGCTGTCAAAATTAACGAGAGCATTCAAATTTCCATAATTGCCGAATTGAAGAAGGTTGGTTGTCAAAAAATACATTGATATTAATACTCAAGGGTTTGGTATCAGAAAAAAAGGATGAGATGATCACAATGCGATTAATACATTGTATGCACCAACCGGGTATTAAATATTCAATCAAATTTAACAAGTTCAATATTGAGTTCAAAAAATTATATGAAAATCAATATAAAAGTATAGCATATTTAATTTGGTAAAGCATAAAATTCGAAAAGAGAAAATGAGGGGTTTGCCAGGGATTAAGAAAGAACATGATACAAGCACACAGTAAAAGCGTCGAATAATCGTACATAGGTATGAATTTAAAATTTGCAAAACACAGTGGTACGTGGCAGGGTTTGAAGTGGCGACCTCTTGCATAGCAAGCAAATACCTAAACCACTCGGCCATGGACGCTTTTTTCCTCTCTAACTATAAACTGCTACCTGGCTTTGGAATAGGACGTCCTTTATTTCACATTGATCGATGAACAATTAGGATTACTTGAAGATGATCTATTCAATATGAGGAAGCTGTTCACTATAAACATAGATTTTAGGATTTCGTACGTCGAAAAGAATAACCGAACCCCTTATATAGGATCCGTTTATCATCGTCAATTTTTGTCAAGGAGAAAATATCAAACTGAAAGTTACATCAAATACTCAGGTCTACTGTCCCTTCGCCTGAGCCAACACAATCAAAAGAAACATTCATTTATGCTGCCAATTTTTGACACTCGCAAAGGGAACTACTATCTGCGAAGTACTCAGATTCTCAAAATTTAGAATAAAGCAACGTCAAGTACAGAGAATTGCGTAAACTTTAAAAATAAATTGCGTTGTGCGAGTTCGTCTTGCACTTGGACTTTTCTTTTTTTTTCTTTTCTTGGGTTCTATTCCCACTCAGCACAAATATTTCTGCGATGAATATCGATGTTTGTTCCGTGTCTGGTTGTGCAATAAATTTTTTTAAATGTATACCACTGTTCTGATAAAAACAAGTGCTAAAGCTTCTTACCACAGGATCAGATCAAATAATGTGATGTTGTGTAATATACTTATTTATTACTACACGATAAACAACAGATGATGATGATGATAAAAACCAAAATAATTTTGTTTTAAATGTTTCTTCCGGTTGACTAACTTCTTAAGTGGCAGAAAAGATTTTGACGGGACTACGACTTTTAAGTTAAAAAAAAATCAAAATCCTGTAGTTCACGCGAACGAACTTATTAAAATTTATTACTACACGATAAACAACAGATGATGATGATGATAAAAACCAAAATAATTTTGTTTTAAATGTTTCTTCCGGTTAAAGACTAACTTCTTAAGTGGCAGAAAAGATTTTGTTGACTACGACTACTTTTAAGTTAAAAAAAAATCAAAATCCTGTAGTTCACGCGAACGAAGTCGCGGGCACAGCTAGTTGTTTTTATAAAAGGTTAACATGTTGACTTTACTTCACCTGATGGATGGTAGTGAGACCCACATATTATTATGAGTTTGACAGGCACAATTGACCTAATTGAGTCTGTCGCACTCACCCTGAAGGCCTGCTTAAATGCCGAATAATAAAATAATGTTACAAAATATATGTATATTATAATACTCATGCCAATATTTCAGTCAACAAAGGCGTTATCACTTAAAGTTTTACTTTAAATGAGTAGTTGGGGGCGTGGTTGCTACGTAGACAACAAGTCGTGAATGTGTTAGCAAGACTTGTTTACCTTGAATTTTACGCGTCTATTACATAATAGATTATAGCTATAGATGCGTCACTATTAATGTGTATATTGAATACACATAGTTGCAGTGATTATATTAAGAGTTTCAATCAGCATATTTGATATCATAGAATCAATTAACTATCTTAATGAATATGGATGAGTTACAATTTAAAATTGAGGAAAATCTTCGACAAAAATGACAAACGAAATCTTATGAACTTACTTTCAGCAATAATGCAGAACGCATTCAAGTATAACGAAGATTCTGAGTTCATGAAATAATATACTTGCACTCATTTAAATAGAAGACGGATATTAAATTGTTGTTTCAGTTTTCAGGCGGACAACATGCACATACGTGAAACCACCTTCTTCATTACGGCATAAGTCCCTTAATGAAGTTAAGCTTCCTTTTAATTAAGTAAATATAGGAAGAAAGACGTGGGTACTTAAAAACAGAAGATGTTTCTACTTAATTAACACTTTTTGAAAACATTATGAATGTTATGGTAAAAATACTTCTAGACGTACCAACTTAGACGCCGTCGTGCCAGTCAATATAAACAAAAAAAATCATCCTATCATGATCTGGCGAGATGTTCATGTCTGTGACATGACAAATTTGTACCCGTTATGGTCTTTTGGCGATGGTTGCGAGAACACCTTGCTTCAGTGTCACATTAAGACCCAGGATTGTATGAATTGTAAGCGTCGATGGCCGAGTGGTTAAAGTCGTTGCTTTCCATGTGACAGATCGCCAATTCAAACCCCGCCACGTACCCCTGTGTTTTTAGTAAATTCATATGTAGCTACGATTATTCGACTTTTTATTAACCTGCACACCTACGAAGAAACTCTTAGATTGTGTAGTAAACCAACTAAAACCAAAGCGTGGTTGACTAAGAACTTATCGCCCTGGTTTAGAGTAGCCCCGTGCCCCAGCAGTAGGGACATGTATGAGCTGATGATGTAAGAATTTTACTGATAATTCATTTATAATTGCCTAATTAAAAAAAATGGTAAAGGAATAAAAGATACAAAGTTTTATAATTAGGAACATTTATTCAGAAGTAAAAGTTGTTGCGACTGATGTTCTGCGGTGTGTTAATGCAATATTCCCAATTACCTTTCCCTGTTGTAAACTCTAACCCAATCGTTAGGATCCCCGAAGCAGCCTTATCATTCCGGTGGGAATGACAAGTCTGGGACCATTTGGACGCTGGTTGTCAGGCGGTCGTCGTCTTCAGTTCAGCGTAGTTGCTACACCGAAGTGAAACGACTGGATCTTGATACTTGGCTGTCAGTTTTCTTAGCGGCAGTACCCAGCGACCCAGCCAGGCTCCTTGTGGCAGTACCCGGAGCAGCAGTTGCCCTGGCTGCCGTCAGGCTGGCAACCATCGCGGTTCTTGATGCAGGCCAGCACCTGGGTCGGCATCACCATCGCGGCCACCAGGAACACCGCCACCAGGATGATCAGGTTGAACCTCATGTTGAATACGAGTGTACAGCTTCAGGTGTGAAGATGATATGATGCACTGTTGATTGGCTGCACCTTTTATAGTAGGAATAACCGACCGGTTTGTATGCTTCGATGACTGATTAATGCAATGAGTCAGTGTTTAGGTTGACTTAGAACGACCATAGCAATACAAACAGGAAAGTACATGGACAATGCATAGCAGCGGTTTTCTTGCTACAAAACTTAAAGAGTATAAAGAATTTGCGAATTCCAGAAATCAAAATTTTTTTAATACTTGAATTTAGAGCATTTTCTTCAGCAAATACTGTTAACAAATAATGTATTTTTTTAGAAATATTATATTTAACATCTTTATTTTCCTCAATTTATTATGATAACGTCTTATTAATGATCATAGAGGTTATTTTTATTTGTTGTTTTAATGCTATTTAAAAAGCTGTATTTTAAATTTAAAATTTGAAAATATTGTCATCATGACCCCGCCTAATCGGGTTCCCCGTTCAGGCCTGGTCATTGGTGCGAACTTTTTCAAATTTTGAATTCTCATAGAGGTTGTTTGATTGATTCAATGAAAGCGTATGTTTTCATTGAATCAATCATAATATATAAAAGGAGAAACTGACTGACATATCGAAGCACAGCCTAAACGGCTAAAAGTTGGTATTAGAAACATGGAAGGGACGTACATAGCTTGGTACCGTAGAGATGCACTGAGAAAGGAATTCCCGAAATTAAGCATGCAGGTACATTAGTAAACTTTAAGCTTAGTTGAAAAAGGATATTTTTGCCACCTATTTTTAATAGTTTAGCCCAACAGAAATACTACTGATTTTAAAATTAGTAGTCGGAATGTGCAAACAGTATTGAAAGAATTAACATTTTAGTCCTAACTATTAATTAAGGAGTTGACCATCCACTATCAGCTCAGCCTCACAATATTATTACAACCAGGTGTGAACACAATAATTAAATTAATAAATATGAGGGCTGGCCTCTATTTCTCTAGGTTACCATTCTCAGACTCTGATTTCCTTATGATGGGACTACCTTAGGACCATCTTCCTTCAAAAAAAAAAAATCATAAAAATCGGTTCATATACGGAGAATTATCAGCGAAGTTACATAAAAAAGCATACAGTTGAATTGAGAAACCTCATTGTTTTTGAAGTCCGATAAATAAAATAATTATAAATGTGATTACCCAGAATCGACACGTTGTTTTTTTAACGAAATAATTGTTTATTGGAATAAAGATTTAAGTTAACACAGTCATTTTTAAAAAATTTACAAAGATTAATCTTTCAGATTTTTCCTCAATAAGCAGTGTAGTATGAAAGGAATTTTGGCTAACTTCGCCATAATATGCAAGCGACGAATGTCGGACCATGAGGTTTGTATCGTTTTGGAGAATGGAATAGCTTAGGTGCCCTGTGAAAAATTTATCAGATCTAATGGAGAGCCGAGATTCTCTGCGCCCTTACTTCATCAGGCCTAACTTGACGTACTCTACTTTTATTTACAAAAGCCTAATAAGATGACCTCACTTCACTTGATTGTAAGCGGGTGTGAGATCCCCAGGTCGACGAGCTCAGAATCATAGGAGGGAGGAAAAACATAAATTTTTCGCAAAACGTAATACTTGGTTAAAGAAAAATAAAAATCCAATGTTTTGAAATAGGGAAAACTTATTCAATGGGCAACACTATTTTGAAAGTTCTTCATTAATTAATATATAAACATACATCTTTTTGGTGAAAATATTCCCAACTTTTTTCGAGTTCTAAACAATAAAGTGACCGTAAAAAATAAGCATGACTGAATTTTGACCCAGGATTGACATGACATCTTGGTTGCCACGACGCCTTGGTGGTCACAACATGTTAGTTGACGATGTGCGTCTATCGGTTGCCACAGTACCCGGCAACCCAGCCGGGCTCCTTGTGGCAGTATCCGGAGCAGCAGTTGCCCTGGCTGCCGTCAGGCTGGCAGCCGTCGCGGTTCCTGATGCAGGCCAGCACCTGGGTCGGCATCACCATCGCGGCCACCAGGAACACCGCAACCAGGATGATCAGGTTGAACCTCATGTTGAATACGAGTATACAGCTTCGAGAGTGAAGATGATATGATGCTCTGTTGATTGGCTGCAGCTTTTATAGTAGGAATAGCAGTCTGGTTTGCAACGATGATTGATTAATGCGATGCAATTTTAGTGTTTAGGTTGACTTAGAACGAACATTGTACCTACAAATATGAACAGGAAAGTACATGGACAGTCACAGTGCTTAGGAGCAGTTTTCTTGCTACAAAACTTTAAAAGTATGAAGAAATTGTAAATTCAAGTACTCAAAATCTGCGAAACCCTTGAATTTAGACCATTTTATTTATAAAGTAATGTTATCAATCTATAGTTTCGTTTTAGAAATATTAAGTTTCACACCTTTATTTTGCTCAATTTGTTATGATTGAGACATATAAATTATCTTCAATAGTATTTTATGAATCTAAATAAGGCACAAACCAAAATGTCGTTTGAATTGCTGCACAGTTATGACAAGAATCATAATGCCTTTTTTATACGTATACGTATCTCCAAAAAGAAGGTGGTTTCTCAATTCGACCGTATATAAATGCTTTTTATATGTTTGTTCGCGAACTTCGTCATTTATGAACCAATTTCTATAATTTTTTATTTTTTGAAAAGAAGATAGTCCGAGGTTGGCCTCATTTTTTGTATATTTTCCAAAGCTGCACTTGTATTCACACCTTATCATAATAATTTTATGAGGCAGAACTGATGATGGAAGGTTAACTCCTAAATAGGAATTTGATAGGTTTTTGAAGGCGATACTGAACAATAATTTTTAGAACAACGAAGCACACTTGGACTGAGACGGGCGGCGCCAGGTCGCTCGCGACCATGATCGGTGTAACTCAGTCAAAACGTCGGGCAGTAAGTAGCTATGTATTTGCTACTCCTAATATCGCGTATAGACCTATAAAGACTTATATGACGAAGCACACTGTGCTTATCTGCATGATATACAAACGGCACTACCTTCAAAAACATATCAAATTCCCACACAGATATGTATAAATGTTGGAAGAAAGGGACCAGTTGAAATAGCTTTTCAGAGAATTCCCTGTCATAGAGCGGTAGAGATCACTTAGACCGGCAATGTCTCTACGTAATTGCAGTGGTTCAAGGGTTTTGGACACCTGAATCATTGACCATACGGATAGCACGTCGATGCAACCTATAGGAAAACATGATGCTTGGTAAATCAATGAAAATCCCAACATTTATAATAAGGAAAATTTATTCAATAACATACTACTAATATCTCTAATTTTGGTGTAAATATTTCCAACTTTCTTCCTGTTCTATACACTAAACCGACCGTAAAAAGCAAGGATGACAGAATTTTGACGCAGGGTTGACATGACATCTTGGTTGACACAACGCGTTGGTTATCTCGACGTATTGGTTGCCGACGATGTAGATTATCGGCAGTACCCGGCGACCCAGCCAGGCTCCTTGTGGCAGTACCCGGAGCAGCAGTTGCCCTGGCTGCCGTCAGGCTGGCAGCCGTCGCGGTTCCTGATGCAGGCCAGCACCTGGGTCGGCATCACCATCGCGGCCACCAGGAACACCGCCACCAGGATGATCAGGTTGAACCTCATGTTGAAAACGATTATACAGCTTCGAGTGTGAAGATGAAATGATACTGAGCTTTTGGCACAGGGCTTTTATAGTAGACAATGATAACACTTTCCGGTTTGGTAATTTCGGTCATCTTATTATGCGTACTAAAATTTGATTGGACTAGTGAATCTGATATGTTTAGGTATCAAAACTTCTTTTTATGAGTCGCCATTGGCCTACAGATGTTGCCTAACTTGTTTGGTTGCAATAAACTTGAATTGTTTGACGGATTAGGTAGATAGATTTATTAAGTTTTCCTTCCTTATCTGCCTTGTAGGTGTAATTAAACGATGCAGTGGCATGTGTTCGGAATTAATTACTAAGAATATGTTATAAAAGATAGGTATTGACTAAGGCCTTATCGCCCTAGCTTAAGGTGGGCCCGTGCCCCAGCAGTGTGGACTTATATGGTCTGATGATAAATGGATAGGTATGTCTTTCTTATAGCATATTTTGCCAGTGTCAGTGTTTACGCTTACTGATAAGTTAAATGCATATTATTATAACAAACTCTCTCGGTCGTAAGTATGTATGATGTTTTTACCCATACAGAAAAACTAACAGAGTGAGTCTAATAAAAGCTTGTAAATAGGTCATTTTTATTAGGCATTTAGGTCGCTTATAGAATGTATTTTTTTTAAATAGGCTTCCATAAAGAAGGTGTTAGTTTGTAAGATTGTATGTCTGTATGTTTTTAATTAATTTTCTCGAGTATGGCTGAACCGATATGGGCGCGATTTGCATTAAAATATATTATGTAACATTTTAGAGAAAAATTTCATGTTTTAATCGACTTAAAAAAAATTGTAAACAAAAAAAAAACCGCCTTCAAAAACCCGACTCACTAAAAATTACAAAATAATATAATACGAACATTTATAATAATCATCTGGGTATGAATTTTATATGTTGTTGAAGGCGGTGCCGTTTATATTTCATACAGACAAGCACAGTGTGCTTTATTTTCCTCAAAATTTTGATTGGATTTAAAAGCTTTTATTTGATTAATAGTTTTGTTTTTATGTTAACAAATCTTGCAAAGTTTAATTTGATTCACTTTTCGGTATCCAATTTTGAGCTGAAATATCGGACGTCACTTTGACGGAAAATATTCATGGAGGATGTCATCGTGAGAAATAATCTCACAATAAAAATTTGGTTTGGAGCCAATTTCAAAAACGAATCAAAATCCTATCCAGATCAGTATTCATGATTTTATTATATTACTAGCAGCCGCCCACGACTTCGTCTGTGTGAAAATGGTTTATTAAAAAAGCCTATATTGTACGGTCGGCAATTTTGGCGGTAGTACACTTTTCAAATAGATTTCTTTAAACGCCATTAGCCCCGCCCACTGGCCAATAGAAGAGCACTTAAAGAAAATCTGTCAAAATCCAAGCAAAAATAGTAGGAGAGCTAGCAAGAATTTTTTGGTAGGTATTTGAGGCAAGCTGAAAACTTATGCACGACACTGCTGACCTGCCTGGTGAGTAGCGGGGCTAAAGCAAACCCCCAAAAATATTTTTCATCTTTTTATTTATAACTAAAAAATAAGACTCACGTTGTAAGACAAATTATTTCGATGGAACTTCTACCTGTCAGGTGAAATGACAAATTATATTTTTTTGGATTATAAAATATATTTTAAAATAAGAAAAATTGGGGGTTTGGTTTAGCCCCGGTACTCAGCCAGGTCTGCGGTTTTGTGTTGAGTTATAATATTAAAGGTATAGGACAAGTTTTCAGCTTGCCTCATATACCTACCGAAAAATTCTTGCAGGCTCTCGAACCACAATTTGGGCGGGGCTTGCTCTGACAGACGTATAAGCGCCAAGCGATTTTCACCTTATAGATGGTCGACCGCCAAGTACTCCGATAGTACCTTCCTTGTAAATTAAATTGGATATTTTCCTATTTGTGAAAGTCCCGTTGAAAGTTGTCCAGCCGTTTCGGAGAATAGCAAAAACAAACAGACTGACAAAAATGTTTCAAATTGTTTTTTTTTAAAAACACAATGTATGTATATCGATACAATCGTACCCAAATCGTCACGATTTCGTACGATAAGCTAATAATGTCATGATATGTATTGGTAAAATTACCTGAACTGTAGTTTTAGGTATTCCAGCTCCAAAGTTTTTCATTTATTACATCGCCTGTATTTAATATTCTCCTTATTGTTTACTAATAAATTTGAAAACGTGGTGCCAATTTAATTAATTAAATTCTTAGTTTGACACAAAAAAAACTGTCATGAATATTCATATTTCAGAAATTAGTAAATGAAAAAGGAAAATTTCTCTACCATTTTATTGTGTAGGTACCTACATTAACAAGGAAAACGCGTTCAAAAACAAATTTGAATAATAAAAAGTACCTTTTTCAACTTATCAGTGCTTGTCAAAACATAATTTTTCAGCCTACACATGTCAAAGTGATCGGTATAAAAGGCCCGCTGAAAATTTCATAAGCACACTAGTTTTTCAGTATTCAAGAACAACTAACAAACAAGCAAAATGAAGTTCAACCTCATCCTTTTGGTGGTCGCCTTCCTAATGGCAGCTTTGGTGCCAGCGCAGGCTTGCATCAGGAACTACGACGGTTGCCAGCCCAGCGGGAGCCAGGGTAACTGCTGCTCAGGGTACTGCCACAAGGAACCTGGCTGGGTTGCCGGGTACTGCCGCCCCCGTTAAGTGGACAACAATTTACCGCGTTGATACGACCCTGGACCATTTGAACCTCTCCAAAACGTTCTACTTCTACTGATGCTTCCTTAATACCTGTACTGCAAATTATGGTAATATGAACGATGATCCTACCTGATTTTCTGATTTTTGCCTTACAATCATCAGTATCAGGTATCATGGTAACGTTATCTACAAATACCTGTCTGATTTCTGATTTATTTGTTTTGTGTTCATTTTTGGACACAGGTATAAGGAGGCAAGTATTTGGGACCATTATTCTGTGTGGTTATTTGAAATATAACATTTATCCTCTCTGAAACTTTTGTATTGTGGATAGCGTGGATTGTTTTTTTTTTTCAAAAATTGGATCAGACATAGTAGTTGCTTATCCCAATTTGACAGATTTTGAAGTTAGTTTGTTACAAAGGTAGTAGAACTTCGTATCATTGTATGATATTATTATACAATTATCAAATGTTTTAGGGTTATTGAAAAATACGCGTTTATTGTAATCTTTACCCTAATTGCAAGAATAATGGCTTGTTTTCAAAATACATTCACTTTTTCAATGTATGTAAATGTTTGACTTGTTAAATAAATGTATTTGAAAAAAAAAAACTTCTTTTTCTTTTTAGTTCCGTTTAATTTCCGTATTCATACCAGATAACTAATCATATAGGTTAGGAAAATTATGTTTTTAGTTTTTTAGAAAACGTGGATGTAAGAACTCCCATAATACATTAGTAATTCGAATGTTTAGTATTTTATTCGATGAATATTATTTGTTTTATTTTGTAAAGCAAACAAATTTCCCTATTTACAAGGACTTCTTAATAAGGACTTCTAATATACCTGGTGCTAGTTGGAGCCAGTCGAGTCGAAATACGTATGATAATAATAATTCACACATTATTTACATACAATTTTATTTTTAATATAATGTGCACTCAAATATTTTGTGTGAACTTCTTGGCATTTTCGTTGTTTGCGCTCACATTTATATCTTAACTTAAAATAGGCGAGACGACTTAAAAAATATAATTAGTCCGTTATTTAGATTATTTAAAAATATTGTACTCGTATTTTTTATTTTGTTTCACAAACAAGAAATTATGAAGATATAGTGCTTAGAAGTTTCGTATGACGTCACGTTATGGTACGATTTTTACCTAGCCGTGACGTCGCAAAGACCCCACTCCGGAAGTTTGATAAGCTGTAATTTTGTCATTGTTCAATCAATTCAAAAACAAAAAAATATGTGTCCCATATTTTTGTATAAACTAACTTACGGACTAAAAGAATAATAAAATTTAGACCCAGTCGTTACGCCTATGCATTATACTCTGTTTTATAGAGGTCACTTCTGTACATATAAATATTTACTATTGCCCTTGTTTAGGGTAGGACCGTGCCCCAGCAGTGGGGACGTATATGGGCGGATGATGACCATAAAATATTTAAATTTAAAAAAAACAAAAAAAAACACATATGTTATATTTATTAAAAAAATACCAAATATTGGAGGATATTTGGTGAACAATACTGATGCCGAAAATGCAGCCAGTATTTTTTTTCTGTCTGTCTTTCTGTTTTTTTCCTAACTGTAATACGTTGATGACTTGGAGTAGCCTCGTCATCATCACTGGACATGCGGGGAAGCAGATGGCTCTCACCCCTAAATGTCTTTAAGTCTGTTTGCATGCATGGATCAAAAACTACTCTAGAGATTTTAACCAACCTGGATATGTAAGATTGTAGTTCATACTACTGGAAAGGTTACTAGTCCAGTCAAATTAGGAAAAAATCTCGGAATTCGAGATACCCAGCTGTAAGTCTGTAAATACTTGTATATTGACGTCCTAAAAGTTGTCTCAAAACCTACATATTGTAGGGTGTAAGCAACTATTAAATTTTCAAGGTCAAATGTCACAAATATCAGTTTTATGAACTTTTGAGCGAAACGGGAAGTTTTATCATAAAAGTGTGTAGGAGAAAATTACTTATCTTCTATTTATCTACAAAATTTTTCTGTACGTTTTATTCATAAGATTCACCATTTCAGAGATACAGCGATGCAAAGAGTTGAAAAAGTTGTATTTTCAAAAGCTTCCAGGCCCACGTGAGATTGTGCTAGACAGTTAAAATTTTCACGAATGATGTATTTTAGTAGCCTCTATAACACCTTATACTAGAAAAAGCTTAAAACCAATGTTTAAGTGGGTTCTCATACAAAAATTGTGTTTTTTTTTCTCTTACACTTGGCCGGTTTTTAACGTGGTTACCCCAGTAAACCTATTCCAAACGACACCTTTTATACATGAAGAACACGTTGTTTATAAGGAAGCCTAGTTAAATAATTGTTTTGTGTTGCTTTCAATATTCAGAAGATTTAAGATTTCTGCGTTACATTAAATTGAAATTTGGTTAATATGAACTTCACGTTCATAATAGAGTTAGATGGAGAGTTAAATTTTTTAAAATGTTTCTTTTTTTAAGTTATACTTCAATCAGAAATTCTAATAATTGGTTATTTCGTACTTTTTGACCCATAATAAGCAGTTTTAATGCACTGAAACGCGAAAGACTTGTAATACTAAAAACAACATAAAACGATTATTTAAGGGGCTCCCATAAGAAGAACGTGTACTTCATGTAGAAATGGTGTTGACTGGAATAGTTTTACTGAGGTAACCACATTAAAAATCGGCCAAGTGTGAGAAAAAATAACCATAATTTTTGTATGAGAACCCACTTAAACATTGGTTTTAAGCTTTTTCTAGTATAAGATGTTATAGAAGCTATTGAAATACATCATTCGTGAAAATTTTAACTGTCTAGCACAATCGCACGTGGGCCTGGAAGCTTTTGAAAATACAACTTTTTCAACTATTTGCATCGCTTTATCTCTGAAATGGTAAATCTTAGGAATAAAGCGTACAGACAATTTTTATAGATAAATAGATGATAAGTAATTTCCTCCTACACACTTTTATGATAAAACTTCCCGTTTCGCTCAAAAGTGCTTAAAACTGCTATTTGTGACATTTGACATTGAAAATTTAATAGTTGCGTACACCCTACCATATGTAGGTTTTGAGACCACCTTTAGGGTGTCAATATCTAAGTATTTACAGACTTACAGCTGGGTATCTCGAATTCCGAGATTCTTACCTAATTTAAGCTTAAATGACTGGACTATACAAGCTGTATAGCATATCGTTAAAACATAGGAGCCGAGCAGTCACGATACATTTGAAGCACGTTGGATGTGAATGTGCTTTCGTGCTCTAAGATTTTGATAAAAGAATATCTGTCACGTATTAATTACCCACAATAACACGGTTAATTGTTCTGTAGAGCTACCATGAGTTTAAAAGTGACGGACTCGATATCGCCTATGTAAATATGTCAATGATAATTATGTACAGCGCCCCTAGCGGTAACGCTAAGAAGTAAAATCGGTAGTATGAAAACAAAACAATTCGATAGGTTTTTAACGTACGTAAGTTTTCGATAGCTAACTCATGGTAGCGCTACTGGTGGGGCGTTCGTGGGCCTACGTATGAGATGTGAAAGCGAATCCGATGATAATAGAGGCTATTGCATACGTGTGAGAAATTAACTAGATGGCAATACGTAGGCGTGAGGTCCAACTGCAACATGGTTGATAAATATTAACATGTCACGTCAAACTAACCGATCATGCTGCAGTTGGACCTCACGCCTATGTATTGCCATCTAGTGAATAACTCATACGCGTCAACCCTCACTACAAGACCAGAACAACAGCCAGTCAGAAAAAAAGCGCGCGACGCCACTTATTATACGGTAACTAACTTTACGTGTACAAAGTCGTGGGTGGCTGTAATTTGATCACAAAGACAGGTTAATCGTTTTGCTCAATATAAAAATTGAATTACCTAATAGATAAAGTAGTATAGTTTATCATCATCATCAGCCCATAGACGACCCTACAGCTGAAGCACGGGCCTGCCCTAAATTTAATTTAATTAGGGCGATAAGGCTTTTGTCAACCACGCTGAACAAGTGCGGGTTGGTTGACTACACAACCTAAGGATTTCTTCGTAGAAGAATGTTTTCCTTCGCCGTTTAATAATCGTACATAACTAAAAATTGACGTGTTGTTGATGAAAAGTTGAAGTGTCATGAAGGCATGGAATGCCGTGGCAGAAAGCGGAACTAAACCTCTTAGTCTGAGCTACCAGCACCTGCATTGTATGTGGATGGCAGCGCTGTCCAGCACATGCCGTTCGGGAGTGGACAGGAGAAGGAGGGACTAGCTGAATTAGAAAATATACAACCCTTGCTAGGGTTCCAAATAATTGAAGCCAAAAACTATAACGAAACTAAAATTAAAAAATTGCATTGAAAGTTATTACGCACAAACACATAATTTTTTTAAGGTTTCTTATGATTATCGATCAAATATTTAATTTCGATTAGAAACAAAATTGTAACAGGAAAAATTTTCAATAAATCGAAAAATAATGAGGAAGTCGTTGTTTTAAAACCAATTAAATATGCATACCTACTGTCTTTTTGTCTCCTTATCAATACTCGTCAAAAACTCAGTATAAAAGGCCCGCTGAAAATTTCATAAGCACACTAGTTTTTCAGTGTTCAAGAACAACTAACAAACAAGCAAAATGAAGTTCAACCTCATCGTTTTGGTGGTCGCCTTCCTGATGGCAGCTTTGGTCCCAGCGCAGGCTTGCATCAGGAACTACGACGGTTGCCAGCCCAATGGGAGCCAGGGCATCTGCTGCTCAGGATACTGCCACAAGGAACCCAACTGGGTTGCCGGGTACTGCCGCCCTCGTTAAGTAGACAACAATAAGCCGCGTTCACACGATTTGACCCTCCACTCCAAAATTGTTCTACTTCTTTAACACTTTCTTGGACACCAGTACTGGGAATCATGGTAATGTGATCAATAATCTAACTGTCTGATTTGACATTTTTGCCTTTTAAACATGTGCACTAGGTTTTATGGTATCATAATTATTTTACCATTTGTTAGGCACTGATGGAAACTTTTATCTCAGCAAGCAAATAGCATCATACATCTGCCAAGCGTTTGATTTATTTGGAATACCTACATTAATACGTTTTGAAAACTTTTCAATCGTTGATAATTTGGATCCGATTCCTTGTTCAGGCAGATAGAAGATTATTTTAGTCATTTTCAAAAATAATGATAAGTTTAATTTATCAGAATCGGAATAATCAATTCAGGTTATTTTGTTGCAAAGGTAGAACTTTTTCAAAAATTATTTTGTCATCAGAAAGTTTTAAGGGTTATTGTTAAAAAAACGCGGTTATTGTATTCGTTTTCCTTAATTATTGCACATGTAATGGCTTGTTTACAAAATACACATCACTTTTCCAGATATGTAAATATTATGTAAATGACTTGTTAAATAAATATGTTTAAAAAATCTTTATTCTTTTACTCAATTTTAATTCCTCCTTTATAGGAAAAAACATATTATAAAAATTGTAAACAAAAAAAAACCGCCTTCAAAAACCCGACTCACTAAAAATTACAAAATAATATAATACGAACATTTTTAGTGAGTCGGGTTTTTGAAGGCGGTTTTTTTTTTGTTTACAATTTTTTTTCATCCTTTTTATTGTTACATTTTTTTACAACCTATTAGTTCAGCTCACCTATGATTCTACTGATATTATAACTAGTAGTATCAATATGTACACAGATTTGAAAGAATTATCCCTTTACTCCCAACTATTAAGGAGTTGACCTTCCATCATCAGCTCAGAATCATAACATTATGATTGCCAGAAGCAAATGCCAATATAACTTCAGAAAATATGTAAAACGCGGTACATGTGCCTATAAAATTTGAGGGTTGCCCTCGATTTCTCCTGAATCCCATCATCAGATCCTAGACTGGCCAACCTAATAATTTAGCTCACCTGTGATGCTACTGATATTATAACTAGTAGTCTTAATATGTACACAGTATTGAAATAATTATTCTTTTACTCATAACTATTAAGGAGTTGACCTTCCATCATCAGCTCAGCATCATAAGATTATGATAGCCAGAAGCAAATGCCAATATGACTTCAGATAATATGCAAAACGCGGTACATCTCCCTATAAAATTTGAAGGTCCAAGACTGGTGAAAATGGGACCACCTCGGAAGTGAACTCTACCCAACCAAAAAAAAATTTTTGATATCCGTCTATAATTGACGAAAATATCGGTGAACATACATAAAAAAAAAATATATTATACATACAGACGAATTGAGAACCTCCTCCTTTTTTTGAAGTCGGTTAAAAACTTTTTTTACATTACAATTAACAATGACACATATGAATAGATACATACACAAGACACAAAACGCACACAAAGAAATAAAACACATATGAAAGGACTTTACAAGTAGTCAATCAACGAGGCACAGGCCTCAGCGTATGCCGCATCAGACCGAGAGCCGCTACAGCGCTGGAAATGCTTTATAGAAATGTTGTTTCTAAATAAGCACCGATTTTTTTTCTCATAACTGACTTACGCTTATGGCTTGGTTGGTTGGAGTAGTAACCCTATTAGCTCTAACTCTGCTCTCATTTTTTTTTTACTTTTCTTAACTGACTTACATACTAACAACGATTGTGGCTTGAAGAAGCTTTTGTTATTACCGGATACCCCTAATGCGGGGGAGCGGAACGGATGGCCATATAACTGAGTTCTAGTCTTATGCAATTCGAAAAACGAAACGCTTGCGCGATGTAAACAACGGGCAATGCCATCTGGCGGCGTAAGGTTGAACTACGTTGTACTGCCTGATACGCAATGCTTACGTTCGCAAGAAACGTATATACAGCGCCATTTAGTGGCGTGGTGATCTAAAGTCGCGAACAGCGAGGAGGATACTACTGGAAGGTCAGTAATTTTGTGCGTGTGAGAGTTCTTAATCTCTATCACAAAAACATTCATTTATGACAAGTGCTTGGCGGTGTTAAAATTTTAACTTTTGGAGCCGGATCTTTCTAATTGGCAACATTAGAGCTCATAGCTTTGTATTATGAAGATGTTTTATAATTATATAATTGTAGTAACTGTTTTATAAAATTGAAATAAAGAAATATAGATCTGTAGGTACTAATTAAACTATTATTTTATTTCATTCTATATTCATTGATTAATATTCGATACAGTGAAAGTAAATAAATTCAAAAGCAAACATTTAAAAAAAATCTTTCTTTAAAAACTCAATTTTACTAAAGGAAACTTATTTAGATTACATCAAAAAAAAACAATGAGGAAAACGTTGTTTTTAATCTAATTAAAACTATTAATCATAGTAAGTCTCTCTATTCCAAAACTCAAAGACATGCCAACAGGAATTTCATGAGTTATTGGATAAATTAAATATTTTTAGTATTATTCATAAATGCAGATTATTTATCACAACTAAACATAGCCACTGCGCGCACTGAGCTTTTGGGTCCGGACCTTATACCACTGCGGTATATAAAAGCTCACATTCTGACAACACATCGTATTCCTTTGCTAGGCAGCCAGTCCGGTTAAAAAAACAAATGAGAACTTCAATTGTTTTTTTCACTCTCGTGTCTCGTTTAAAAAAACACAAAAATGCTGAAGTTCATCTATATCATTTTGGTGGCGGCGTTTCTGTTGACAGCCATGATGTCGAGGGAAGTGAAAGCGTGTCTCGGCAACGGGAGTCTTTGTGCTACTGATGGAAGCATGGGCAGTTGCTGTTCAGGATTCTGCTATAGAAGACCGGGATGGCGTATGGGCTACTGCCGCAACCGAGAAGGATGACTTTGTAGATGCAAGGATAGTAGAATCTTGAAAACGTACAATTAGCTAAACGTCCTTTATACCTACGATATTTTTTTTGTTCTTACTAACTTACGATGATGGCTTCCTCGTCATCATCACCAGACTTGAGGGAGAGCGGATGGCTCTAAGCTTTATACCTACAATAAATATAAAAGTTTGGCTACGCGTACATTTCTACTTAAGATAAGTTAGAAGACCAGTCGTCATCTGCTTGTATTTTTGAATTCATAGTGTATCCTCAATGCCTCAATAAAAATATGACCAATGGGCAAAGAATTATTTGAACTACCAAAATCTTCATTAATAATAATTATTGATGAAAGTCTGATTATAATTGGAACCCACAGATATTATATTGCCAAGTGGCTCTTCTCCTTTGAAAAGCACAAAAATGGTGAAGTTCAATCGCATCATTCCTGGCAGCAGCTACAATGTCGAGACAAGTAAGGGGTGTTCACATAAATAAGGTTAAAATAAAAACAATTACAAGTTGTTAGTGTATTTATTTAATTTGGTACAATAATAAATATAAAACATCAAAGACTTTTCATCGGTCGGTGAACGTTACGTTGGTGATATTTGTTCAGTCGTTGCAATGAATAATTTATATTTTCAAGTAGGTAGTACTTTAATAAGCTGTTTGATCATTTACCACAGCGTATCTCATCCTCAACTCTTCACACAAAGGGTTCTACCGGCAAAAGCCATTAACCCCTTGCCTTATACATCTTCCAGTACAGCATGGCAATTCAATATTTGGGGCACGACACTGTTTCCCCGTCTTGACACACGACTGGCCCAGTGATGGTATCACCAACATCATTAAGGACACCACCAGAAGAAACAGGTTCCACTTCATTTTTGACAGAAACACTCATGTACGGTTGACTTCGAAAAGGGATATGCTGAAAGAATGCAAAGCGTCGCTTTTATATATGAAAATTTCTGATGAAAGTAATATTGTACGACTTTTCCATTCGCCGTTAGCGCATAATTTTAACATTAAAAATCGAATGCTTTGTGCAAGTCAATAGCCCTTAACTCTTTTACATAAATAAAGGTTATCGTAAGGCGAACGAGCACCTCTAGTTCTGGAAACCAGGCCTGGATTAAAGCTTGTTTTGAAGTAGGGTTCGGAGTGCAATCCTGACATTAATGGGAGAGGAGAACTGAGAGGGCACCGAAGTTTGGTTGGGTAAATGTTCATTTGTTAAACCACGATAACTGCCTCGTTGGTCTATTAGTAGCAAGCGCTGCGTAACCATCCCCGGTTCGAGTCCGGGGTTAGACAAAATTTGTGTGAGTTTTTTTGTAATGAAATTACTCAGCTTGGAGTTAGGAAGTTGGCGGTTGAACGCCCGTGCCTCGGAAAAACACGTTTTAAGCCGGTGTTCCTGCGCCCGATCTCTAATCGGTCATGTTGGATTGCCGTCTCACCAAATTTTGCGAATAAGGGAAATGTGGAATCGGTCGGACGCCTTACGATTACCTTTATTTATGTTAAAGAGTTGAAGGATATTGTCAAACCATTCGAATTTAAATGTTAAAATAATACGCTATCATCAAATGGAAAAGTCGTACAATATTCCATTGCACGTCAGTAGTTTTCATTTATAAAAGCGACGCTTTACATTCTTTCTGCATAACCTTTTTCGAAGTCAACCTTGCAGTTACAAAGACTCACCGTCTACATTCAAAAATGAAATGGTACCTGTTTCTTCTGGTGGTTTCCCTGATGATGTTAGTGACACCGTCACTGGGTCAGTTGTGTGTCAGAACAGGAAACTGGTGTAGTGGCCCAAGTGTCCAATTGCCATGCTGTACTGGAAGATGTATAAGGCAAGTAGGTGGGGTTGATGGCTATTGCCGGTAAACCCTTTGTGTGAAGAGTTGACGATGATACGTATACCTTATGGTAAACGGCTCTCGGGCTGATGGGGCGGCATATGCTGAGGCCTGTACCTCGTTGACCACTCATAAAGTCCTTACATATGTGTTCTATTTCTTTTTGTGCGTTTTGTGTCTTGTGTATGTATCTATGTGTCATTGTTACCTCAAGTCGTGGTCAATAATTGTTTTTCTTTCTTTCTAAATGATCATACAGCTTATTAAGGTACAACCTACTCGAAAATATAAATTATTCATTACAATGACTGAACATTGAGCAAATATCACCAACGTAACGTTCACCGACCGATGAAAAGTCTGTGTATGTTGATGTCTTATATTTATTCTTATACCAAATTTAAAAAACTCATTAACAATTTGTTACTGTTTTCCTTTTAACCTTATTTATGTGAACACCCTTGAATTGCCTCGACAACGTAGCTGGGCTACCAGGAATGCCCCCACTAAAATGATGAGATTGAACTTGACCATTAGAGGGGGATACCGGTCACAACTATCTGTCTGGTGGTTGGTGAACGGTATACGGGTAAGCGACCCCGGCTCCTCGAGCTACTATCGACTCAGTCCAAATCATCCTAGGCGATAATATCCTTCCTCCCCTTTTCCTTCCCCCGTCATATATCCTTGCTACTCGTGGGAACGTAATGACCTTGTTAAAACAATGCACATGGCAGAATGGCGGCGACGTGGTCCACAACCCTTCACGTCACGTTTCCCACAGAGGTGAAAAGTGGATCGCTGGAAGTGATCTCTGCCTACCCCTCTGGGAAAAAGGCGTGATTTTATGTATGTATGTATGAATGAGTATATTATTGGTTTCTAATTATTGATGAAGGTTTTGGTTGTATAAATAATTCTTTGCCCTTTGGTGATATTTTTATTGAGGCATAGAGGATAGATACACTATGAATTCAGAAATACAAGCAGATGACGACTGGTCTTTTCACTAATCTTAAGTTAAAAATGTACGCTTAGCCTTACTATTATATTTATTGTAAGTATAAAACTGAGGGCCATCCGCTCCCTCTCAAGTCTGGTGATGATGACGAGGCTACTCCAAGTCATCATCGTAAGTTAGTAAGAACAGAAAAAAAATATTGTAGGTAGGTATGAATGACGTTTAGCTAAGTGTACGTTTTCAAAATTCTACAATCCTGGCATCTACAAAGTCAACCTTCTCGGTTGCGGCAGTAGCCCTTACCCCATCCTGGTCTTCTGTTGCAAAACCCTGCACAGCATCTGCCCATGCTTCCATCATTTTCACAAAGGCTCCCGTTGTGGAGATATGCCCTCGCTTCCCTCGACATCACGGCTACCAAGAGGAACGCCACCACTAAAATGATTAGTTAACAAGATTAGCTAGTACTGAATATTTAACACAAAAAAGATATGTTTTAGATGAGCATTGGCAGACTTACTAAAATTAACTGTTTTAATTGTATTACATAAAACCAACGTTTTCCTCATGTTTTGCTTTGATGTATGCAATCTTAATAATTTTCCCTAAATAAAATTGAGTTTTCAAAGAAATATGATTTTTTTAAATTAAAACATATAAGATACAGTCCAAATTGTACTGAGAGGCTACGGTTACTTTTTTTTTTTCAAAAATAAGGGAGTTACGCGGTCTTATGCTATATAGGGAACGGATACCCCTCTTCTGTAATATAAACAAAAATAGACCCTCACTGCAGAAGACCGTTTGACGTAACACTATGGAAATAGATGAAATAAACTAACCTTGCCGTTTCAACGTCAGTTAAATTCCTGATTTTTCTAACTGCATACGCAGCTGAACTAAGTCTACCCGTCAAAACAGAGATATGAGGTCCCCAGTGTAACTTAGCATCTATAAACGAACTTGTAGAATTGAATGAATCTACAAAATTTAATGTAGATTCATTCAATTCTACAAGTTCGTTTTTTTACAATAATGTTAGCATCAACTTGTCATACATTTGGCATTGTTAATCTTATACATTTACAACATGCTTTATTCGGATTTAACAATAAATTATTTGTATTAAACCATCGAAGAACATGTGAACGGGTACTATTTACCTTGACGTTATTATTTTTACTTATGTCAAGCTTAAAAATCAAATATGTATCATCAGCAAACAGTACCGTCTCACATAGGTCTGTAGTGGAATACTGTACTGCTGTGGTGGGATCTGATTTTGGAGACCTGGTTGGACTACTGCCTACTGCACCGAGAGGACAGCATAACTTTGTAGCGGTCAACATCAACCGCATCATCATATTTCATATCCTCCAATTTGAATGAATGGTAATTTGTTTCCTTAAAGCTTGTTAATTCTTTCAAAACCCTTCCTGTTTGAATATCACTCATAATATACAATTAAAATTCATTAGGCTCAATAAAAAACTGTTACCTTCATACAAAATTTGTTATTGTCTCCTTATCAATATTCGTTTTTATTCTTTATGTCTTAAAAAAGCAAGTATAAAAGGTCTAACTTACAAAGTTTAATCACAAAACCTTTTTAATTTTGCTCATAAGTCTCGTTTGTTCAAAAACATGCTGAAATTCAACCTCATTATTCTGGTAACGACATTCCTGATGGCAACAATGTGGTCGAAACAAGTGAATGCGTGTATTCTCACCGGGAGACCTTGTCATCCCGATGGGAGATATGGCTTCTGCTGTGTTGGGATCTGCTTTATGTCACCTGGTTGGATTACTGGCTACTGCATCCGGCCAGCAGCATAGCTTTGTTACAAACAATATTATAACATTTGCCAACATTATACCTCATCATCATATTTTATATCCTCCAATAAGAATGATTGGTATTTTTTTTTTGTTAAAGCTTGTTTATTCTTTCATAATTCTCCCCATTTAAAAATCACTATTAATGTACAATTTGAATTAATTAGGCTCAATAAAGAACTGTCACCTTTATACAAAATTTGTTATTGTCTCCTTATCAATACTCATTATTATTCTTTATGTCTTAAAAAAACAAGAATAAAAGGGCTCACTTACAAAGTTTTATCACATAACCTCTTTACTTTTGCTCATAAGTCACGTTTGTTCAAAAAACATGCTGAAGTTCAACCTCATTATTCTGGTAACGATATTCTTAATGGCAACAATGTGGTCGAAACAAGTGAATGCGTGTATTCTTACCGGGAATCCTTGTCACCCCGATGGGAGATATGGCTTCTGCTGTGTTGGGATCTGCTTTATGTCACCTGGTTGGATTACTGGCTACTGCATCCGGCCAGCAGCATAGCTTTGTTACAAACAATATTATAACATTTGCCAACATTCAAGCAGGCTCAAGCAGGCTTTTTTTATATAAATATTACACAACTTCACGTACATTGATCTGATCCCGTGGTAAGTAGCTTAAGCACTTGTGTTACGGAAATCAGGATCAACAGTGGATACACAAATAAACTTAAATTTATATTATAATAATACACCCAGACACGGAACAAACACCGATGTTCGTCACACAAATATTTGTCCCGAGTGGGAATCGAACCCACGACTCTTGGAACCGTAGGTTATGAACCTGTGTCACTAACCACTGTTCCATCGAGCCAGTCGAACATTATACCTCATCATCATATTTTATATCCTCCAATAAGAATGATTGGTATTTTTTTTTTGTTTAAGCTTGTTTATTCTTTCATAATTCTCCCCATTTAAAAATCACTATTAATGTACAATTTGAATTAATTAGGCTCAATAAAGAACTGTCACCTTTATACAAAATTTGTTATTGTCTCCTTATCAATACTCATTATTATTCTTTATGTCTTAAAAAAACAAGAATAAAAGGGCTCACTTACAAAGTTTAGTCACATTACCTCTTTTATTTTGCTCATAAGTCTCGTTTGTTTAAAAAACATGCTGAAGCTCAACCTCATTATTCTGGTAACGATAATCCTGGTGGCAACAATTTGGTCGAAACAAGTGAATGCGTGTATTCTCACCGGGAGACCTTGTCATCCCGATGGGAGAAATGGCTTCTGCTGTGGTGGGATCTGCTTTTTTAGACCTGGTTGGACTACTGCCTACTGCATCGAAAGGACAGCATAACTAAGTGGCGGTCGACATCATACCTCATCATAGTATTTGAAATTATCATCCTTGAATTAAAATTATTGGTCAATTTTGATGCTCGCTTGCTTACCTTTCAGTACCATCATTTGAGTAGGTGCCCATTGTTAATGTACAATTTTGAATTCGGTTTCATACAATTTGTTGTGTTTATATTCCTGTTATACCAAATTTGTATTTGTCTCCTTATCAATAGTCGTCAAATTGTTCATTATGTTCGAAAAGTAAGTATAAAAGGGCCCGCTTAAACGTCGAAATCGCACAACCTCTTCATATCCTGATAAGTTAGGTTTGAACATGATGAAGTTCCACCTCATTTTTCTGGTGACGATATGCCTGGTGGCAACAATGTGGTCAAAACAAGTGAATGGGTGTCTTCTCAATGGAAGTCCTTGTCTACCCGATGGGAGATATGGCATCTGCTGTGGGATCTGCTTTTGGAGACCTGGTTTGGCTGTTGGCTACTGCATCAATGGAGTACCATAACTTTGCTGCGATCAACATTCTAAATACAACGGCTTAAATATATCGATTTTTATTATTGCACATAAGGTTAAAAAAAAACGAATACTAATGTTTTCTTTTCATTTATTCCAAACATGATCATTAAAATGATGTTAAAAAGTTTTTTACTTTGCATCGGAAATTCGAGCAAACAGTATGTTAAATGAAAATTAATATCAATTAATTTACCTTTGAACAGGCTGATTGCATACAATATAGTAATTCATAAATATGTATGTGTGGTACATACTATTTTAATAAGCTTAACGTAAATAGGCACATTCCACTTAACGGCATCAATAGACAAGTTGATTCTAAATTACTGGCCAATTGAAATTGTGCATTTTTTTTTAAAGTACATTCAAATTCAGTTTGTGTACATAGTGTAGAGTATGATAAAATGCACCAGCGGTAAAAAAAAAAAAAATTTTTTATTATGCACCGCCCTTAAGTATGCCTTAAGAGTAAGGGTTATAGGCTAAATAGGGCCTACTGTGCCGGTCGACCCCGTATATACCTCTCGGCCGCTTACCATTAGGTAGAGTTAGGTCATCCTGAACAAAAAAGAAAAAAGACTGCAGGCTAAAACCATCACATACATTGTATCCAAAACGTTTATTCAATAACAAAGCACCAATATGTCCCATCAATTTTTAATAGAAATCTTTCACGAGCAATATCCAACAAACCGACCGGGTTTTCTACGGCAAATTCTGCTACAGCACTTTGGCTCTCCATTTGGGTTACATTGAATCCCCTTCTGCAGACACGCTTGGCTCAGAGATGGCATCATCAACGCTGCGAGAAATACCACCAGAAGAATCAGGCTCCACTTCATTTTGAACTTAAATGACAAACACGTACGGTAGAGTTTCGAATAGCTATGCTGGGGAAACGTTGGGTGGTTCTCTTATATGACAAAAATCGTGCCTAAAGATGTTAATATGCAGTAAATACCAAACATTCTACAGTGTATTTTTTATAAAATAATACTTTTTATTTTCCTCATCGTTTAAACTTGTAAAACTGAGCTGATAGCGATGTTTTTCGGAACCTTATTGCAAATTGTATAACTTAGTATTATTTCGCCGAAGAGGAAGGCCCAAGAAAAGCTAAGGAACCAGGGTGGATAGTAGGGAATTGCTGAGACCGAAGGATTAATTAATAAAATGTTTTTTGAAATGTAGACAAGGAACAAACACAAATATTTTTCCCGAGTGGGAATCGAACCCACGACTCTCGGAACCGCCAGCCAGGGTCACTAACCACTGTTCCACTGAGCCAGTCTATAACCACCGAAATTGCCGAGCCGAATAACAATCCATGCGAGTTCTATCCGTAAAATTAGTTTTATTTCAAAAGGTTGAATATCATTTTGTTGTTTTCAGTATAAGTGTAACTTGATAAGATATGAAGAAATTGTAAGCTTATGTGTGTATATTAGCTTTTTAACGAGCCTTATTTTAGGTACTAATTATTATTTCAACAAAAAGGACAATATTTTGACGAGTGTTGATAAAAAGTCAAAAACATTTATTTTTTACATGCACCCGTGTTTTATTAACACTAATTACAATTCCACACGAATAAACTGCGATGCTTCGAAGAAAAAACACTCTTAAAAAAACTATTTACATTAAATTGAACAAATTATATGTGTAAATATATTATTTTAAAATGTCATGGTTACACACATTAGAAAACTGAAACTCTCCGGGATATAACCATGTTTTAACAGTGCCAAAATATCGGGAGCTCATTAAAACCCGGACAATTTCGGTTTTCAAAATAATGTAACTATTAGAAGTGAAAATATTATAAAAAAAAAGACGTGTGGCACTCGGGGACTGCCGCGGTATAGCTATTGTTTCGTAGAGCCGTACAATACGTCTAACCGCACGCACACAAACACCGTGCCGAAGTCTACCGAACTGAAACGACGTTAGACGATTGTGAGGTTTTTTTCGTTACGGAATTTATTGGTTTGGTCGTCGCGCTCAAAGCCCGCGATAAAAGCTATGCAATAGCTTAAAAACCAAATGGAATTTTACTGCAATTTAAAAATAACAAAGAAGATCGAGCATATAAACTTAACTTTACTTAAGTACTTTTAAAAGTTATCTATCTAGGCTAGGTTAGGCTATCGGCCAGTAAGGCGGCCATATCAACGATGTTTGAAAAAAAAAAGACAATGAAGTTTTTAAATGATTAAACATGTGTATTATTTGCATGATATAAAAAAAAATTACAACACTTTTAGTGGTAAACTGTCAATGAATTTTCCCTCACAACAGGGTGGTCCGGTATCGAAAGTGCACCCCGGCTGTCCTTTCTTCAAACACGCCTCATCTAGTGATGCCATCATCAACAGCATGAGAGAAACTACACGAATATACAGGTCCAACTTCATTGTGAACTAAACTAAACACACGCACGGTAGACTTCAGAATTGGAAGTGCTGATAAAATTTTAGGCATAGCTTTTATAAGAGAACAACTGGCGTGAAAACCAATATATTGTTATTTTTAATGCTATTGCATGCAACATCTTTTTATTCAGTTATTTTTTTATATAAAAATCGAATACCTAGTAAAAAGTGTCGATGGCCGAGTAAAAAGCGTCGATGCTGCCATGCGAGAGGTCGCCAGTTCAAACCCCGCCAGGTACAGGTGTTTTCCAAATTTGAAATTCATATGTACTATCATTTGATGCTTTAACGGTGAAGAAAAACATCGTGAAGAAACCTGAACACCTAAGAAGAAATTCTAAGAATGTGTAGTCAACCAACCCGCACTTGGGCGGCGTGGTCGACTAAGGGCTTATCGCCCTAGTTTAGGGTAGGTCCGTGTCCCAGCAGCGGGGACGTATATGGGCTGATGTTAATGATGATGATAAGTATCTAATGCTGTTGCATGGTAAGGTGGATCATCGTTAATCCAACCTGGCTCAGTGTAGTATAAAACCTTTTCAACAGAGGGCCTACCATGAGTTGGCTATCGTAAACTTACGTACGTTAAAAACCTATCGAGTTGTTTTTTTCATATGGCCGATTGTAGTTCTTCGCGTAACCACCAGCCGGCGCTGTACATGTTTTTCATAGACATATTTACGTAGTCGATATCGAGCGCGTAAGTTTCAAACTCATGGTAGCCCCACAGGACTGCTGTATGTCAGAAGCGCATTCACAGTAGCTAAAGATAACGGTACCCTAATTTGAGTTCATTTAACGTACACATAAGGTCGAGTTTTGAAAAGCTATTCTGTCTAATTAAGAATTAGATTATAATTTTGAGTAGCCAATTTTACCTATCTTGAACAATGTTGATTAATTAATTATGCATACCTACCAATAACATGTATGTTACCTAATAGAAATAAAGAAAGAAAGAAAGAAAAACATTTATTGACCACAACATAGAAATAACAAATACAATGAGACATAAATACACAAGACAGAAAAACTCAAACAAAGAAATAACACATAGACAAGGACTATAAAGTGGTTAACTAATGTTCGAATAGCGGTAAAAAACAACTTTTCACAAACTAAAGTATCAGGATTTTGCTTCTAGCGTCGGCAAAAAAACGTTGAATTGTATAATGGAAGCCTATACATAATTTAGTGATAATATACATTTATAACAGATATATTTTATGTATCTAAACTACGTATTAACGCAACGTGGGAACGCAATGACCTTATTAAAACAATGCGCAAGGTAGAATGTGTCACGTCACGTTTCCCACAGAGGTGAAAAGTGGATCGCTGGAGTAATCTCTGCCTTCCCCTCTGGGAAAAAGGCGTGATTTTATGTATGTATATATGTTTTATGTTTGTTTACTGCAATGCCTCTTTGTAGATGGAGATCTGGTGGTCGTGTGAGGTGGAATTATAATGATACTCCTTATTTCACACAGATTATTATTGAGGTATAGAAAGTACGATGTTGCATTACACTGAGGTTAGAAATACGAGTTGGTGACTTGGTCTTTTGATTACGACTAAGTTGAAACTGCATGCTCAGGCAAAAAAGGTGCGTACGGCGGCCGCTACAAAGTTATGGTTATCGGTTGCGGCAGACGCCCACAGCCCAGCCTGGTCTCCTATAGCAGAATCCTGAACAGCAGCTGCCAATGCTTCCATCAGTTTGACAATGAAGCCCGTTGGAAAGACACGCTCGCACTTGCTTCGACATCATGGCTGCCAACAGAAACGCCAGCGAAATGATGAGGTGGAACTTCATTTTTTTTTAAACCTGACTGACTGCGTGGCTAAGGAATACATTGTGTCGTCAGGATTTGAGCTTTTATACCTAAATGGGATCTAGGTCCGGACTCAACAAGTCATTGCACTCAGTGTCAAACTTATTTTGGGACCAATATAATCTGTTATATGTCTTTGGTCTTCTTATTTTATTCATTTTTTTTTTCATTTAGATGTTTACCATATTATTAGCATTAATATGAAATTGTGACATTTTAGTGGACGAAACGAGGTCGAATAGGCTGACGATGACGATGAATGTACGATACATTTAATTCTTAATATACATAATATTTTTTTTTTCATTTATAATATATTAAACAGCTAATAATTTTAAAACATCTTCATAGTACAAAACTATGGACCCCTAAGATTGTTCATTAGAAAGATCCGACTCTCAATACATGTCATAAAAAAAGATGTATGTTTTTGAATACGGACTACCGATCACATTAAAACTACTAACATTCTAGTTGAATCATACAATGAATTCATTTGTTTTTTTTCCAAAACGGCATTTTTTCCATAACTATTTGTTATACATTTACAAAAATAAATAGCGATGCAAAAACTACGAGGATTATATGATGTCTTTTTTCTTAAATTAATAATAATAGGTCAATAAAAAAGGAGTGAAAAGAAAACTATTTTTATGTAATATATTTATTTAACAAGTCAAATATTTACATATTGGGAAATGTGATGTGTAATTTGTAAACCAGCCATTATTAGTGCAATAAAGAAAACGAATACAATAACCGCGTTTTTTTACAATAACCCTTAAAGCATTTTGATGACAAAATAAGTTCAAAAAAATTTTTTTTTGTTGCAACAAAATTACCTCAACTAATTATTCCAATTTTGATATGGAACATGACTAAAATTATCTCCTCTCTGCCTGATCAACGATTTGAGCCCACATTTTCTCAACGATTCAGAAGTAAGCAAAACGAATTGACCAATTCCAAATTCATCATCCAAGCAGATGAATGATGCTATTATGTTTATATGATACCTACAAGTTTACATCTGTCCCTAACATGATAATCATGTTACCATAAAACCTGGTGCACATGTTTATAAGGCAAAAATCAGACAGTCAGTAGTATTAATCACATTACCATCATTCCCAGTTCTGGTGTTCAAGAAGGCGTTAAAGGAGAACAATTTAGAAGTCAAGAGTCAAGTGTCAACGCGGCAAATTGTTGTGTACTCAACGAGGGCGGCAGTACCCGGCGACCCAGTTGGGTTCCTTGTGGCAGTACCCTGAGCAGCAGATGCCTTGGCTCCCATTGGGCTGGCATCCGTCGTAGTTCCTGATGCAAGCCTGCGCTGGCACCAAAGCTGACATCAGGAAGGCGACCACCAAAAGGATGAGGTTGAACTTCATGTTGCTTGTTTATTAGTTGTTCTGGAAAACTGAAGAACTAATGTGCATATGAAAATTTCAGCGGGCCTTTTATACTGAGTTTTTGACGAGTATTGATAAGGAGACAAAAAAACAGTTGGTATGCAATTTTAATTGGTCATAAAACAACTTGCTCATTACTTTTCGATGTACTGAAATTTTTCCCTTTAATAATTTTTTTTTTGGATTGAAATTAAACATCTGATCGATGATTATTTCTTACCTAATTACACTTTACGTATTTCCGCTCAATATACTTTACAAAGCCGTCTTTTTGTAGGTGGAGATACGGTGGTCGTATGTGGTGGAACTAAAATGATGGTTTAGATTAATCTTAATCATTTTATTATTGAGGTACATATAAGACACAATATGTTTCAGCAAAATAATGATTGTGTTTTATTTTAGTCGTAGTAGTTTACCTACCACTACCATTAGAGATAGTAAGGACCTGGACACACATATGCGTGGGAAAATATGTAATCCGCCATCTTTGACGGCGGCCATCTTAGATTTTAAAAAGTATTGATTTTATTATAATATAATTTTATTGTATTTTCGTCACAATTTAAGGTGGGTGCCGAATATCAGATCAAACTGACAACAGTAAGGTATTTTAATTTTAATTTCTAATATTGAACCAAACAAACAAATAAGTACTGTTCGTACATACATACATAAAATCACGCCTTTTTCCCAGAGAGTAGGCAGAGATCACTTCCAGCGATCCACTTTTCACCTCTGTGGAAAGCGTGACGTGACGGGTTGTGGACCATGTCGCCGCCATTCTGCCTTGTGCATTGTTTTAACAAGGTCATTGCGTTCCCACGAGTAGCAAGGATATATGATGGGGGAAGGAAAATGCGAGGAAGGATAAGTACTATCGCCTCCGATGATTTGGATTGGGTCGATAGTAGCTCGAGGAGCCGGGGTCGCTTACCCGTATACCGTTCACCAACTACCGGACAGATAGTTGTGACTGGTATCCCCTGACTTCGGTACTCTTCGGGTCGAGCTAAATAGAACCGTTTAATAAAAGCGTGTTAAAAACAGAGGATTTCATAAAATATAAAGGGTATCTAAACTTTAAAAAGCTTTCAATAGAAATTGTATAAAATTCCATAACTTTAAACATTATTATTTATCACAAATGAAATAAGGTCCTAGCCGATGAAAATAAATAGGTAATCATAATCCGTATTTTTCGTTTAGAGAATATTATTTGGGCATTATGATACAAAATGATGTACTATTACGATAGTATGAGGTCAGAAATACGAGCCCACGGCGACAGGTCATTGAGCGCGGATTGAAAATGCGTCCTTACTCAAAGGTCGTATGTATAATTTTGGCATCTACAAAGTTATATTTGTCGGTTGGAGAGCCTCTTTGGTCTATTGGTAGCAAGTGCTGCGTTGGCACCGAGAAGTCCCCGGTTCGAGTCCGGGGTCGGGAAAAAATTGTGTGAGGTTTTCTGTAATGAAATTACAGCTCGGAGTTGGGAAGTTGGCGGTTGAACGCCCGTACCTCGGAAAGCACGTTAAGCCGGTGGTCCTGCGCCCGATCTCTCATCGGTCATGTCGGATTGCCGTCTCACCGAATTATGAGAGTAGGGGAATAGAGAGTGCACTTGTGTTTGCGCGCACACTTGTGCACTATAATATGTCCTGCGCACTTGGCTGATCTCAATTGAGATCGGCTGCCATGGCTGAAATCGGTCGGAGGCCTTATTTGTCGGTTGTTTACAGCTCAGTCAGGTTTCTAAAAGCGAAACCACGAACAGCGCTTTCGATGTTTCTATCGGTTTGACGGTCACAGCCGTTGAAATTACACAGCCTTACTTGTCTCGACATCATAGATGCTACCAGAAATACCAAGACCAAAATTAGGACATTGAACTTCACCATTTTTGTGCTTTTTTAAAACGAGAGTGGCCACTTGGGAAAAACACGATGTGGCGTTATAATGTGAGCTTTTATACCTAAATGGAATGGATGTGGCCCTGACAAAAAAGGTCAGTATACTTTATAATTCCGAAGGACATCGGATGTTCTGGTTCATAAAATATTGTCCGACCCAACCAGGTAACTAATAGCATTTGCCGTCACAGCAGGTGGCCTTGTATTAAAAGTGCATCCCAATTGACTTAGTTTTCAACGCTAAAAATATTAAATTATTTGCGAAAAGACTAAAAATAATGTAGTTCTAAATATATCCCCACTGCTGGGGCACGGGCCAACCTTAAACTAGGGCAATCAGGTCAACCACGCTGGCTAAGTGCTGATTGGTCGGCTACACAACCTTAGAACTTCTCATTCCTCGTAGGTGTGCAGGTTTTCTCACCAGCACAAGATGAAAGCTTTATTAAAAACTAGCTTTCCGCCCGCGATTTTGTCCGCGTAGAGACGTTTAACGGGTAAAACATTACTTCCTTATAGCGCAGTCGGTTAAAAAGTCTAGCCTATAACCTTTCCTAGACTCTGGACTATATCTGTACCAAATTTCATTTAAATCTGTCCAGTACTCTATGCGTGAAAGCGTAACAGACAGACAGACAGACAGAAAGACAGAGTTACTTTCGGTTTTGCAATATTAGTAAGGATAGCCTATAATGGTACCTTGTAAAATTTGCCACTTATTAGTGAAATCCCGTCAAAATTATTGCAGCTGTTTAGGAAATCAGCGCGACAAACAAATATTTAATTCTGTTTTTGTTATTGGTACCTGATATACAATCATACACAGTTAGTATAAAGTCATTGTTTTAATATTTGAAACAGATACTACAATGTTATTTAGTTGTATACATTTCAAATTTGAAAACACAGTGGTACTTTGTGGATTTAGAACTGGCGAACTCTCGCGTGGCAATAACCTTAAAAAGTTATCCCTATACATGAACGTATACGCCTGCGCTCGATTTTGCTTTAGTGTTCCACCCAGGTCCCATGTCACCCCTTTTCTCAATAATGCCAATATGCTAAAGATGGACGCTCGCAGACGACTCCATCTGGCCACTATGCTGTTTGGCGTCATCGGTACGGGCAGGCCGCACTATCTTTTTGATAAACTAACGTTGGCTGGGGATCTCAGCAAGTACCCCAGGAGAGCCTGTTCTCATGTCTTTATAACCTGAACCCTGCTAAATCTCAAGTGTTGATTTTAGGAACCAAACTGCAAGTGAACAGAGTCTTGAATTGCAAAGAGGATCTTGTGATTAACGGCGTAACTATAGAAAGGGTTAATTCTGCAAGAAATTTGGGACTTATCCTGGACAGCGAACAAAAATTCGATGAACATGTAAATAAGAAAATTAGAACTGCTTTCTGGAAACTGAAAATACTATACAAAATTAGAACTTACCTTAGAGAAGAAGTGAGGTTAATGCTGGCTGATTCCCTCGTTCTATCCCCCTTCAATTATTGCAGTCCTGTGATTGGTCCTAAATTGAGCGCTCGAAGTACCAAAGCCATTCAGCGAGTACAAAATGCATGTATTCGCTTTAGCTACAATGTACCGAGACGAGCATTTATAAGCCCTTACTTGAACCAGAAAGAAATCCTAAATATGGATGCCAGAAGAGAACTTCAGTATGCTTGCACTATCCACAGAATTATACACAACAGGAAACCTCAATTTCTGTATGAGAAAATGAGTTGGATCAAGGACACATGCCAGAGGAATCTCCGGAATACCACACTGAACCTGTTAAAGGTACCCAAGCATAACTCCACACGCTACCGAGGATCGTTCAAATACTACGCAGCTAGCATCTGGAACAATCTTCCTCCTCCTATGCGGATACCGATGAGTGGTAAAACTTTTAAAAAGAAATACAAATCAGCCTTAATGAGGAAACAGCTAGCTGCGGAGGAACTTAGAGTAGAACACTGGAAATACCTAGTCACGAAAAAATTCTTCACATGATTCCATCCATACAGCATGCAAAAACCACTTCAGATCCACACACTCACACACACACGCACACATGCTAGCATGCACTTCAAACAAACACACACACATACACCCACACACACATACACCCACACACACATACACACACATGTTAACACATTTTTTAAAGGGATATTAAAATATAAATGCACCGCCTTTTTATATCTTTAATTTGTATTGTTTTATTTTTAATTTTTTAATTTTTATTTCTTTAAGTAGAGTTTAACATCTTTTGTTCTGTTTGTTATTTTTTATATATTCATCACTTTTTTAAATTGTATTAGTAGCCCTCATATCCATCAGTCACACCTACCATCTTGTTGACATTGGAGTGGCTGAAAATCAGCGCTGGCAAGGATCTCGGTCCCATGTCAGCACAAGCTGAGTCACTTCCATTTGCTCATTACCTGTATTTTTTTTCCTTTTTTAATTGTGCCATATTTTGTAAAATGTCTATGTGAGCAATAAACTATTATTATTCTTATTCTTATTATTATTCTTAACCTCCAAACATAGAACGGTAGCCTTTCGGGGATCTTTCAGATTCGCCGCCTCGAAGTGCTGGAATGACCTTCCGCCGCCGATTCGCAATCTGGAAACGTCAAACACATTTAAAAAGAATCTAAAAATGCACTTACTCGAACTACAGAAATTACATGACGTACCTCCAGGTTGTTCGCGGTCTGCATTGCGGACTGTCTCCCAGCATCTTTGAGGCCGGTGCTCATGCCTCCTTTTTATTTCTATTGATATTATGACGTGGCAAACGTGGTTTACTTTATTTTCTTTAAACTTTTTCTTTTTTTTTTCTTTCTCTCTGTCAGTCGTGTTGAACGTGGCACATAGAGGAGCGTTCAGTTTCACCCTTTTTAATATTTTTTTTTTGTTTCTTTTAAACTTACGTGTTTGTAATTTATTCGTTTTTCTGTTGTCCTTTCTTTTATTGTTTCAATCCTTTTGTTACTATGTTATATGTTGTTTTAGTCGTTGTGTATAATTTTAAATGTGTGCATTTTTATTATTTATCGTTTTATTATTTATTAAAGTATTTTTTTTATTTTTATTTTTTTTATCTTAATATATTATGTCACTCGGGGTACGGCCAGAATACCAGCGCTGCAGATGCCCTCAGGCTGATGTAGCACATGCTGAGGCCTGTACCTCGTTGACCACATCCTGTCCTTATCTGTTCGTGTAAATTCTTTGTACTTCTTTTGTC
Organism: Maruca vitrata; assembly: GCA_039566165.1. Lineage (NCBI taxonomy): Eukaryota > Metazoa > Arthropoda > Insecta > Lepidoptera > Crambidae > Maruca > Maruca vitrata. Next base: position 16,911,367 of record CM076912.1, on the reverse strand, counting down.
TGTCATATATGTGTGTTTTTGCTTAAGTTTTGTGTTTTGTATTGACATAATTTGTTGTATACCTATTTGTGTTATGTGGTCAATAAAAGTTTTCTATTCTATTCTATTCTATAGTTATAAGTGGGTTTTTAACAATTTATCACATATCTAATGTACACCGTGAAATTTTTCCCGTGGCAGAACGATTTGCCTTGTAATACTATTGAATCATGCAAAAAATTCCTTGAAATAAAACATGTTTTTTTCAAATTTTCAATATAATTTTTTTCCAACTCTTTCGAGTTACGTTACGAGAGAAACTATTGATCTTTTATAAGATGTCACGTAATCAGGTATTGCTTGCCGCATGAAATCGATGCTTAAAGCTAAAGAAGCTATATGCCTTAAGTAATAAAACGGTTCGAACGTGCTTTCGAGTTTCGGTTATACCTTTATTGATTTTAATAAAAAAGAACTGCACAAATCTTTTTCCCAGAGGGGTAGGCAGAGATCACTTCCAGCAATCCACTTTTCACCTCTGTGGGAAACGTGACGTGACGGGTTGTGGACCACGTCGCCGCCATTTTGCCTTGTGCATTGTTTTAACAAGGTCGTTGCGTTCCCACGAGTAGCAAGGATATATGACGGGGGAAGGAAAAGGGGAGGAAGGATACTATTGCCTCGGATGATTTGGACTGAGTCGATAGTAGCTCGAGGAGCCGGGGTCGCTTACCCGTTATACCGTTCACCAACCACCGGACAGATAGTTGTGACTTGTATCCCCTGACTTACGTAAAAAGTGGGCGACAGTTCATTTGTTTTAAGTAGCCTTTCGGTCAAGGCAGTACCCGGCGACCCACTGGGATTTCTTGTAGCATTAGCCAGAGCAGCACGACGGTAGCATGCTGTCAGGCTGGCAACCTTCGTAGTTCTTGATACAGGCCAGCACCTGGGTCGGCACCATCGCGGCCACCAGGAACACCGCAAGGATGATGAGGTTACACTTCATTTTGTTTCAGTACAAACGTAGTCTTTTAGAAAGATTTATTTATTTATTTATTCAACAAATCTTATCCTATCCTTATAGACTAACTTAACCTAATGCGATAGAACAGACTACACTTACAATTCAATTCAATTAATCCTATCCTTACAGGCTAACTTAACCTAATGCGATAGAACAGACTACACTTACAATTCAATTCAATTAATCCTATCCTTACAGGCTAACTTAACCTAATGCGATAGAACAGACTACACTTACAATTCAATTCAATTAATCCTATCCTTGCAGGCTAACTTAACCTAATGCGATAAAACAGACTACACTTACAATTCAATTCAATTAAAGATTAAAGATGAATGCTGTGCCAAGCTGAGGACAGAGAGGTGTGGAAACAGATCGTCAGCGCTTTGGTAACACACCTTTCATGAAAGACACGGCCTTCAGAGTTCGACTAAGAAGTGTAACTTCAACTTTCAAGTGAGTCTTTTATACCAAATTTTTTTTAAAACAATATTTTAACTTGTTTATTGATAAGGAGACAAAAACAAACCTTCTGATAATTTAAAGTGGATTGAAAACGTTTACCTTATCTATTGTTTGGAAGTGGAAATTTTTTCCTTGAATTTTTTGAAAAGTATGGAAAATTTTTATCGATAATTTTATAATTTCAGTAACAAAGACACACGGTGGAATTTTGAGAGGCTATGCTGGGAAAACGTTGGGCGTTCTTTTAGCAAAAATGGTCTTTTAGTAAAGATGTAAATTGCAGTAAAAACCAACATTCTCTGGCCTTTTGATGACAATATTTTAAATTTTCCTTACGCACGTATCCTACCTCTAAACTCAACTGTTAACATTGGTACGTGTTTTTCTGAACCACGAGTTTCTCAGTAGGGTTGGCATATGTCAGGAATGCGCTTCAAACCTTACATCATCAGGCCTGGTTGCCAAAGGAGAGCTGTTCCTAGTTGCCACCCGGATCAACACAAGAACAAATTATTAAATTAACCAATATTATAAAAACTAAAACCCAACTACGACAAAAAACGACGCTGAAAAAGTATAAAACAAGACTTTTAGAACATACAATACTATTTTTTTGAAGTATGCAATATTTACTATGTAGAGATAAGTTTTCATGTTTGGAAAACCGCAGTCACACGTTGTCAAAGTGCTACGGTGGGTAGGTACTTGTGTATGGAACGTGTGACTACGCCTTTCCAAACATGAAAACTTATCTCTACATAGTAAATATTGCATACTTCAAAAAAATAGTATTGTATGTTCTAAAAGTCTTGTTTTATACTTTTTTCAGCGTCGTTTTTTGTCGTAGTTGGGTTTTAGTTTTTAACTTTATTATTTGTACTATTTTGGTGTTAGTAAGTAGTAAAGAAGCTATGAACGAAAAGATGTGAACTATATGCAATCAGTCCATGAATATACGTAAAGTCACATGCAAATGCTAGTAATATATATATATTTAAAATGTACAAGTAAAGCGCTTTCCAATGATACCAAACACGGCGTATTTATCTTAACTTTATTTTTTTACTCTGTATGTTTTGTCCGCTAGTGGGCGCCACATTAGATTTTGTGAAACCCTATATAGCCTATAACCAGCGGACAATTAAGACGCTTCTAATGATATGTCATTTGTCGAATTCTGACAAGCAATTTAGAAGTTATGTGGAAACAGATGAACATACATACATACATACATACATACAAACATACATACAAACATACATACATACATACATACATACATACATAGCCTGTCAAAATCATAACCCTCCTTTTGCTTTGCCGTAGTCGGGTAAAAAGGAAAGATTTGTATTTTTGTATGTTTGTTTTTAAACAATATTTTAAGTAGTTTATTGATAAGGAGACAAAAACAAACTTCCTGATAATTTTAATTGGATTAAAACCGTTTTCCTTAATTATTGTTTGCAAGTGGAAATTTTCCCCTTGAATTAATCTGTTTTTTTGAAAAGAATGGAATTTTTTTATCGATAATTTTATAATGTCAGTCACTCATTAATCACAAAGTAATTGTTACGGGTCACAAAGTTTGTATGGGACACTTTTTACAATGGGGTACTCTTGGATAGTTCAATACAGATTCGTACTAATAATATTTGTTGCATTACTTAACGACCTTACCTACGTCACTATAACATTATATATTTCATCATCTCATTTTTTTCTTTTAGATATACCTGTGCTTTTACTAAGCATTTCATAGTATAACAAAATTCATATCAGTTTAGGTCCTTATTCACATTCTATCTTTTTCCTGCTCGGTGCTTGATTAAATTCTTTCTAATGAACTTTACGACAAACCACAATGTGTCTCATCGTCAGGTCTTCATGAAAAATTGTTTTATGGGCAGTATCCATTGACCCAACCAGGTTCCAAATGGCAGTCCTTCCCACAGCATGGCGATCCACTATAAGGGTTGCAACCATCCCCTTTCCTCACACATGCATGGCCCACAGATGCCATCATCAATGCAGCCAGGATCGCGACCAGAAGAAACAGGTTCCACTTCATTTTGAACTTAAATGACAGGGACACACGGTGGTGTTTTGAGAGGTTATGCTGGAAAAACTTTGGGGGTTCTTTTATATCGCAAATATGGTGCCTAAAGATGTAAATTGCAGTAAAAACCAACATTCTCCGGCCTTTTGATGATAAGACTTTCAATTTTCCTTACGCATGTATCCTGTGTACAGTTGAGTTTAGAGGTACTCAACTGTTTACATAGGTAGGTGTTTTTCGGAACCACCAGTTTCTCAGTAGGGTTGCCATATGTCAGGAATGTACTTTAAGCCCTATATCATCAGGCCTGGTTGCCAAAGCAGAGCTGTTCCTAGTAGCCATCAGGATCAACAGAAGAATAGGTTACCAACATTTTGAGTTCAAATGACATTATTTATTATTTAAATTCTGTGTGATCAATGCAAATTTCAAATACCTATAGTAAGAGTAATTTATATTTAATTTAGTGAAATATGATATATGTATGTGAAGGTTTTTATATTTTATTGAGACCGCGTAGGTTTTATCGATTATCGATTTAATATTGCGTACGTTATACTACTAGATGGTTTAAGGTCGTATAGGTGTCTTGCAAAACAAATAAATGACCATTCCAATTACTCCTTAATAAATTTATTAACAATTTTACATAATATAGTATGTGACAGGTACTGAGTTGACAATGCACACACATTCAAACGTCGTCTGTAGTAGAATGTGCTTAGGGGTGAGAGCCACCGCTCCCGCGCAAGTCCGTTGATGATGACGAGGCTATTCCAAATCATCATCGTTTGTCAGATAGAAAAAATATGTAGTAATAAAAATTAGGCCACCACAAAGTTATGTTTCTGGGATGCTGAGTCCATCTAAGTTTCTAATACTAAAACCTTGACCAGCCCTGCCTCCATCTACATGTTCACAACCTTTGAAATCACATGCCTTTACTTGTATCGACATCATGGCTACCATCAGGAGTGCCGCCAATAAAATGATGAGGTTGAACTTCATTTCGATTTTTTTTAAATCAACTTGCAAAGGAATTGTTTGTCAAGTCAAGATTAAATTCCTTAATTTATAAAGGCATTTACACGACTTATAAAAAGTCGGTACAATAAACAAATATGTAATAGATTAATGATTCCACCACCAGTTTGGAACGCTGATTCTACCGAGAAGACACCGACAAGGAACTCGATAGTCACTCTTTTATGAACTGTTAGGATGTGATCTTTTATACATAAATGGGATGGATGGACCCAAAAAGTCAATGCGCTGTCTAAGACCAAGGTTTCCAACAAAAAATCATATAATTTGACTTTCAAATGTTTTCATTAATTAATTTAGTCATAACTAGCGCCCGCCCACGACTTCGTCTGCGTGGCAATGTGGAAATTAAATTGGCTTATAAATTTTAATTAGCTTGTGAAAGTGGCTATGTAGAAGTAAAAGTCCTGTCGAAATTGGTCCAGCCGTTTCGGAGATTAGCGGAAACAAACAGATAGACAAAAATATTATACTTGTATTTTTGTTATTGGTACCTTGGACATTTCAATTTTATTTAGTTGTATAGATATGTTACTGATGTTTATCTAGACACGCGGTAGCGTGTCAAGCCAAGTTCAAGAAACAGAACTGGCGAGCCGCACCGTGTGTAATATTACACGAACCATTTGGAACCACTTTTGAACCCCTCATAAATCAAAAACTATTTCACATAAACGTATCAAATTTGGCTCATATATTGTGACTTGCGAGATAAATATGTGTTCTAAATTTCATAAGCTTATCTCAAACAGTTATTTAGATATTAATGTCCAAAAATCCTCATTTTTATCATTGACTGACTGACAGATCAAAATTCTAATCCTGTTCCAAATGACCTAGAGAGTTAAAATTTGGTATGCAGATAGGTGATTACATGAATACAAAGGAATAAATAAAAAACTGGCAATTTTTCAATAATTAGGTTAGGTTCTATTATGAACGATTAACATAAATACCTAATTAGTGCCTAATCACGCCTATATACCGGGGAAGGCAGAGCACTAAGTATATATACTTTTCTACAAAAAGTAATGATATCCAATCAAAAACATAAATGTGAAATGAGAGCCAAGTTCAATATTATGATAATTGCCTTGGTTGTTGACTTCAACGACAAAAGAAGTGAGATCTAAATGGGTGCCAAGTTCAATGGTCAACCCTGAAATTTATTTATAAGTAACACTATAACATACCTATCATATCTTTTTATAACATAAGATAATGTATGGTGGTAGCCTATGAAGGTCTGTCTTGGCTAGTTTCTATAAACCTACCAACGTATTATTATGTTCGCTCGCTAGTTTCTACCAACAATCCAAATTTTCGGAATTATAAAATAAAAACCGACAAATACTTGTAGGCTTAGAACTTGCGACGGCTATAATTCATATATGAAAACTAGCCAAGACAGACCTTCATAGGCTACCACCATACATTATCTTATGTTATAAGATGATATGATAGGTATGTTATAGTGTTACTTATAAATAAATTTCAGGGTTGACCATTGAACTTGGCACCCATTTAGATCTCACTTTTTTTGTCGTTGAAGTCAACAACCAAGGCAATTATCATAATATTGAACTTGGCTCTCATTTCACATTTATGTTTTTGATTGGATCATGTTTTCAAGGATTGAATGTTTCATATATCACAATTTAATGGGTTTATTTTTAAATGCGCATCTTTATCTTTTTTTGGCACACTACACTGGGTCATTCTTGAATAAAATTTATTAACAATTTTACATAATATAATTATGTGAGATAAACCAGTAGGTCATAGGTACTGAGTTGACAATGCACACACTATCAAACGTCGTGTGTAGTAGAATGTGCTTAGGAGTGAGAGCCATCCACTTCCCCGCAAGTCCGTGATAATGACGAGGCTACTCCAAGCCATCATCGTATGTCAGTTAGAAAAAAAAAGAAGAATGCGGGCCACCAAAAAGTTATCTTTCTAGGATGTCGAGAGACCATCTAAGTTTTTAATACTAAAACCTTGACCAGCCCTGCCTCCATCTACATGTAAACATCCTTGGAATTCACATGCCTTTACTTGTATCGCCATCATGGCTGCCATCAGGAGTGCCGCCACCAAAATGATGAGACTGAACTTCATTTCGATTATTTTTTTAAAATCAACTTGCTAATCGGCAAAGGAATACGTTGTCAAGTCAAGTTTAAATTCCTTTATTTACATAGGCATTAACACTACGTATAAAACGTCGGTACAGTAAACAAATATGTAATAGATTAATGATTCCACCACCAGTTCTGAACGCTGATTCTACCGAGAAGACACCGGCAAGGAACTCGATAGTTACTCTTTTATGAACTGTTAGGATGTGATCTTTTATACCTAAATGGGATGGATGGACCCAAAAGGTTAATGCGCTGTCTAAGACCAATGTTTGGAACAAAAAATCATATAATTTGACTTTCAAATGTTTTCATTAATTAATTTAGTCATAACTAGCGCCCGCCCACGACGTCGTCTGCGTGGCAATGTGGAATATAAAATAGCCTATAATTTACCTTGTAAAATTTGCTATGTATCAGTGAAAGTCCCGTCGAAATTGGTCCAGCCGTTTCGGAGATTAGCGGGAACAAACAGACATACAGGGAAAAATATTTTAGTCGTGTTATTGTTAAAACAATGCACAAGGCAGAATGGCGGCGACGTGGTCCACAACCCGTCACGTCACGTTTCCTACAGAGGTGAAAAGTGGATCGCTGGAAGTGATCTCTGCCTACCCCTCTGGGAGAAAGGCGTGATTGTATGTATATGTATGTGTTTTTGTTATTAGTTCCAGATATAGATTTAACCTATTATGTTAGTAAAAAGTTGATAGTTTAATGGTTCAAACAGACATTTCAATTTTTTTTAGTAGTATACATTCTGGTGTAACATGGTTTAAAGGATTGACTATTTTATTTCTGACAATTTAATGGGTATATTTTTAAATGCACTTCTGAATATTTTTTTTGTCACACTAGGTAATTTGACTAAATTATTGTTTATACACCAGGTAAATTACTGTTGTATAAAAAACATAGTTGTATGAACTCTTCTTCTGTATGTAGTTGGGGTAGATGACTGTGTGACCCTGGTTGGGGGCTCCAAGAGTCGTGGATTCGATTTCCACTCGGGACAAATATTTGTGTGATGAAAATTGCTTTCTTTTTTTTTCTATGTCTGGGTGTGATTATGTAATTAAGTATGTATTTATAAATATCTATGTTTGTATATCAGTCCCTGGCGCCCATTAAACAAACGCTAAGTTTGTGGTCAGATGACCGTGTGTGGAAATGTCCCAGATATTTATTAAGAAGTTATTTTTCCGGCGTTTTAGAAGCAAAATGCCTAATACCTATGATTTAGGAAGGAAAGCTAAATGATTTGCTATTACGCAATATAGGTTTTCACGGCACCTACATGTTTAATTAATATGTATGGTCGAAAAACCGATCAACATTCTTTGAACAAGGTAAAGTATGGCCTCAGATTTCACAGAAAAGCTATTCGAAACTCTACCATATGTGTTTATCTTTTGAACACAAATTCCGAATAGTGTTCCTAATGGCTGCTACAAATCCTTCTTGTTTTGGTAACCAGCCTAGATTAAAGCGTATTTGAAGTAGGATTCCAAGTGCAATCCCGATATATATGAGGACTAGCTGTGCCGCGACATCGTCCGCGTGGACTACAGGATTTTCCATATAAAAGTTTTTTTCCCAATTACTCCTGTTCCCGTAAGACTTTTTCAATATCGCGTTCCAAGTAAGCTTTACTTTCATAAAGAAACTTGCATGCCAAATTTCAATCATCTATCTTACATGGTTTAGATTTTTTCATACAAAAACTTTTTCCTGCTAACTCCTGTTCCCGTAAGAATTTTTCGATATCCTGTTCCAACTAAGCTTTAAGTTTACTAATGTACCGGCATGCTAAATTTCAAGCGTCTAGCTCAAACAGTTTAGATTTTTCATACAAAAGAATTTCCCCGATTATTCCCGTTCCTGTAAGAATTTCGGGTATTCCTTTCTTAGTGCACCTTTACGGTACCTAAGCTACGTCCCTTTCAAATTTCAAGTGCCTACGTTTAGCCGTTTAGGCTGTGCGTCGATATGTCAGTCAGTGAATCAGTCAGTCAGTCAGTCAGTTTGTCAGTCAGTTTCTCCTTTTATATATTTAGATATAGATATAGATAGAGGAGGCCCAACTGAGAGGACACCGAAGCTTGGTTAAGGCTCATCATCATCAGCCCATATACATCCTCACTAATGAAGCCTTAGTCAACCACGCTGGCCAAGTGCGGGTTGGTTGACTTCACAAACTAAGAATTTCTTCATAGGTTTCCTCACGATTGGGTTAGCACAAAACGATAACATTTATGTAAGTAAAACAGTTTTAGGATATTGACTTGAACAAACCTTTCGCTTTTCATGCAAGGAAAATCATCGTCATCGAGTAGAAATTTCTTATAAAAGCGACGCTTTACATTCTTTCAGCATTACCATCTTCAAAGTCAACCGCGGCTGTGTGCCTCCAGTTTATAATGAAGTGGAACCTGTTTCTTCTGGTGGTTTCTTTGATGATGTTGGTGATACCATCACTGGGCCAGAGACCGTGTCTCCCTGAGGGACACTCGTGTATTAGCCCAGATGCTCAATTTCCATGCTGTAATGGAAAATGTATTAAGCCGCCACCTGTAATTTATGGATATTGTCCGTAAAACCGTTTGTATGAGAAACTAATAGTGATATATTGTCTATGGTGAATTGTCATACAACTTATTAAACCGCCACTTACACGAAATGTTAAAATTATTTATTGTTATGGCTTAACATTAAGAAAATATCACTGAGGTGATATTGTTCACCGACGCGACAGTTCAAAAATCTGTATATGATGTTGTTGTTTTGTATGTATCATTTGTAACAAATTAGCTAATATTTTGTAGTTATTCTATAACTTGTTTTATTTTTACTTGAATAAATAATACATATATTGCGTACTTTCTGTCTACGAGTATGTGTTCATTAGCTTTCTATCTTTTATCATTAGCCTATATACGTCCCCATTGCTGGGGCACGGGTCTACCCTAAGCTAGGAAAAACCGAAAAATGCCGGGGCTTCCTAGAAAGTAATCAGAAGATACATGTGAAGGGAAAGCCTCGCTCTTGCGTAGAAGACTTAACAAACTGGATTTAAAACATAAAGTTTAGGTTTAGAATTGGTCGAATACACACCCTTAGAATTTATTTGTAGGTTTTCAGGTTCCCTCGCGATATTTTTCCTGCAAAGCGCAAAGTTGAGACGTCGAATAATCGCACATTTTAATTTCGAAATTGTAAAACAAGTGGTACGTAAATGGCCTTATCACTCAGCCATCGACGCATTTTTAATTAATGCGATATTTCGACGCTGTTGCAAGCGCTATACTCCCCGTGATCATATACTGATGTGTGTAACTATAACACTTTAATTTTTATTTGAAACTTTCAATGTTGACCGCGACCACGGGTTGATTCGGTATCATGGAAATTTCAACAATGCCGAAATATCGGAAACTCATCAAAAAAGTTATAACTGAAAATTATCGGGATTTTTACCATGTTTAACTATTCATCTAGTTCTGCGATATATCGGCAATGTTTCAAGCGCCATGATCACGGGTCAAACTAAGTTTTTTAAAGTTTTTTAATGTATGTAACCATGACAGTTTTAGGTTATTTAAAAATAAATAAACACCCAGATGTTTCCACACACGATCACCTGACCCCAAACTAAGAGCTTGTACTATAGGCGTCAGAGACTACATACATAGTTATTTATAAATACATATTCACATCCAGACACAGAACAAATACCGATGTTCATTACACAAATATTTGTCCCGACTGTTAATCGGGAAATCAAACCTACGACTCTTAGAACCGCCAGCCAGGGTCACAAATCACTGTTCCACCTAGCCAGTCAAAAACTAATACAAAGACATCTAGACACGCGGCAGCGTGTCAAGCCAAGTTCAAGAAACAGAACTGGCGAGCCGCACCGTGTGTAATATTACACGAACCATTTGGAACCACTTTTGAACCCCTCATAAATCAAAAACTATTTCACATAAACGTATCAAATTTCGCTCATATATTGTGACTAGCGAGATAAATATGTGTTCTAAATTTTATAAGCTTATCTCAAACAGTTGTTTAGATATTAATGTCCAAAAATCATCATTTTTATCATTGACTGACTGACAGATCAAAATTCTAACCCAGTTCCAATTGACCTAGAGAGTTAAAATTTGGTATGCAGATAGGTAATTACATGAATACAAAGGAATAAATAAAAAACTGGCAATTTTTTAATAATTAGGTTAGGTTCTATCATGAACGCTTAACATAAATACCTAATTAGTGCCTAATCACGCCTATATACCGGGGAAGGCAGAGCACTAAGTATATATTTAGGTATACTTACTTATTTACAATTAAGAGTAGGTACTCATAGTTGGTTTTCATATTTATTACTTAGAGTAGGTACCTACATAAAGTCTAGATTTAGTTTTGAATTTGTCCTTTTTAAAGGACCCACGGCGTTACGATGATATATACTTTTCTACAAAAAAGTAATGATATCCAATCAAAACATAAATGTGAAATGAGAGCCAAGTTCAATATGATGATAACTGCCTTGGTTGTTGACTTCAACGACAAAAGAAGTGAGATCTAAATGGGTGCCAAGTTCAATGGTCAACCCAGAAATTTATTTATAAGTACCACTATAACATACCTATCATATCTTCTTATAACATAGGATATTGTATGGTGGTATCCTTTTAAGGTCTGTTTTGGCTAGTTTTCATATATCAATTATAGCCGTCCTTGCGACGGCTATAATTCTAAGCCTACAAGTATTTTTCGGAATTATAAAATAAAAACCGACAAATACTTGCAGGCTTAGAACTTGCGAGGGCTATAATTCATATATGAGAACTAGCTAAGACAGACCTTAGGCTACAGTACATTATCGTATGTTATAAGAAGATATGGTATGTTATACTGTTACTTATAAATAAATTTCAGGAGTGACCATTGAACTTGGCACCCATTTAGATCTCACTTCTTTTGTCTTTGAAGTCAACAACCAAGGCATTTATCATAATATTGAACTTGGCTCTCATTTGAGATTTATGTTATTGATTGGACATTAATTTCTCCAACCTTTACATTCGACCTAAATTACCCAGTAAGGTGTTGCTAAAGTGATAGATAACTCAAGTGCACGGCCTTTGAACTCGCATCGAGTGTCCCTATTAGGCCGACTTCCCCTACACTTTTATTCATAAAGGCAACAATGGATTGGGTCATGAATATGCGATGCCTTTGTCAACGGTTTTAGGCTCGCAAATAAATGACACTTTTAAGGCGAAGATGCGTTGCGTTGCGCCTTGCATATTTTATAAGATTGGATTGGTGAGACTGGACTGCGCTCATCTGAACATTAAATTTTGTTTATTGTCTTAATTGAAATGAACAATAATTGTAACGGTATCTACAATATTTTAACATAAAAATTAAAAAAAAAAGACGCTTGCTTTAGATATTTCCTCTGAAGCACTAACCTCTGAACAGTAGGTAGCTCAGTCAAAGTCAAACTAAAATTTGTTTTAATTATATTTTTAAGGCGAAGATGCGTTGCGTTGCACCTTGCATATTTTATAAGATTGGATTGGTGAGACTGGACTGATTTTGTTTTTTGTTGTGAAATTTTCTTTTTTGTCTTAATTGAAATGAACAATAATTGTAACTGTATCTAAAACATTTTTTTTATTTTTTTTTAAACAACAATTTTTTTTTAATTTTTTTGTTAAATAAAAATTTTAAAAAAATCGATTTCTTCAGACGCTCTAACAACTGGGTAGCTCAGTGGTTAGTGCGGTAGACGCGATGTCTGAAGACCGGCGGTTCAAGTCCCCGCTCAGGCGGATTCATAAATGCACAAACATAAGCGCACTCTCTATTCCCTTACTCTCGTATTCGGTGAGACGGCAATACGACACGAACAATGAGAGAATGGGTGCAAGACCACCGGCTTAACGTGCTTTCCGAAGCAACTTCCAACTTTCTAACTCCGGGCTGAGTAATTTAATTACAGAAAAACTCACACAAATTTTGCCTCACCCCGGATTCGAACTGGGGACCTCTCAGTCCTCACGCAGCGCTTTGAAGAGCAAGGGGTTTTCTATTGGTAGAAAGCAGTTTAAACACAATAATTGATTTTGCTGTGCTATTTTTCTATTTTATATAAATTTTGTTAAAGACAATGTTTGTGTCTTTTCTTACCATTGCAATGTTAATTGCCGTATTAATTAAACTGCCCCTTAAAAGGGTCTCAACACTGGCTTAAATGATTCTTTGTCGCTTAAAAACTTCCCTAAAGTCCATGAAAATTCCAAAACATTAAAATAATAAATTAAAACTTGAGAACGCCGTAACGTTTCGAGGGCGGTTATTGAAATGAGTGTTTCTTTTTAAATTGATACTTATAATAATAATTTGACTGGCTCGGTGGAACAGTGGTTAGTGGCCCACGTTCACAACCTACGTTTCCAAGAGTCGTGGGTTCGATTCTCACTCGGAAAAAATATTTGTGTGACGAACATCGGTGTTTGTTCCGTATCTGGGTGTGTTATTAAATATATTTAGTATATTTGTGTATCCACTGTCGTTTTTGATTTCCGTAGCACAAGTGCTTAAGCTACTTACCACGGTAACAGATCGATGTATGTGATGTTGTGAAATATTTATTTAATAATTCAAATAATTATAATTATGGATTTCGTAAGGATTGTTTTTTAAAATAATATTTTCGTCCGATCTTGTCTTTTTTGTATTAGGCATTTTTATCGTTTCTCCTAAAAACTTTTTAAAGTGAAGATGTTATGGAATAGTGATTATTCGTTTACCTTCCTATCAATGTTGTTTTCATTTTAAGTTGTTTTTTCTCTTATGATGTTTTCCCTTAACGATAAACTATAAACTTAAGCTGCTTAAATAATAGTATGTAATGGCATCTTTTTATTGTCTTTAAGGGGAAGACACTGTGTTTTTGTGTTCATACACTGTGAAATTTGAGTGGTTGTTTTCCCGTGGCAGAACGATATGCCTTTATGCTTAGTAATACTATCGAATTATGCAAATTATTCCAATTGAAAAAAAAAAAAATTTTTTTTTAATTTTCAAAATAATAATTTTCCAACTTGACAATGAGAGAAGCTATCGTTCTTTTATGAGATGTGACGTAATCAGTACTGCTTGCCGCATGAAATCGATGCTTAAAGCTAAAGAAGCTCTATGCCTTAAGTACGAGTAATAAAGCGGTTCGAAAGTGCTTTTGAGTTTCGGTTAAACCTTTCGTAAAACCGGCATTTATTGATTTTAATAAAAATAACTGCAAAAATCTATTGTGCTACTAAGGAATCAATTTGCTGAGGGAAAACAACCACTTAAATGTCACGGTGTAAGTGTGTGCCACTTTTGTACTTCTTATTAAGTAACTCAATTATTTGTCCTGTTAAAATAATATCATGTTTTACAACTATCGTCATTTGGGTTACGGCTAGAATACCAGCGCTGCAGCGGCTCTCTACATGCTAAGTCCTGTACCTCATTGACCACTTCTTATAGTCCTTGTTTATGTGTGATTTTTATTTGTATAATTGAGTTTTTGTGTCTTTTGTATTTATGTATCATTGTAACTCTTCGTGTCTATGTCGTGGTCAATAATTGTTTTTCTTTCTTTCTTTCTTTCCTATTCGAACTCTTTTAAATTATTTTTTAAGATAATCGTAGGTTAAGTGCTTTATGAATCATCATCATCATCAGCCCATATACGTCCCCACTGCTGGGGCACGGGCCTACCCTAAACTAGGGCGATAAGGCCTTAGTCGCTTTATGAATAAGTAAACTAAAATGTCGATACTACATCTTAGAAGATGATATCAGTTTCTTACTTTGTTATTGAGTTAGCAACAGTTAACTGAACTTAGAACTCTCTGTATCGATGTTTACTCACGTTGCGAGCCAATACGCCGATCCATTGACCGCTCTATATACCGTGTGTACCTACTAATGGGGTGAAGCAATGCAATTTGATCCGCTGTTCAGTATTGGGTTGGAATGTTAGAAACTAGCTTTCCGCCCGCGTCTCCGTCCGCGTAGAGACGTTTAACGGGTAAAACATTACTTCCTTATAGCGCAGTCGGTTAAAAAGTAGCCAATTACCTTTCCTAGGCTCTGGACTATATCTGTACCAAATTTCATTTAAATCGGTCCAGTACTCTATGCGTGAAAGCGTAACACTTTCGGATTTATAATATTAGTAAGGATATCCGTATGTTATCCCTGTAGAATTTACTCAAGGGAGGTAAGATGAAATTGGCAGTAACTCCAACAGTACTCAGAAAGACAATGTACACAATTGCATTTTGCTAACGCAAAGTAAGCATTTTGGTGAGTTTTTTTTTCCTTACTGACATACGATGATGGCTTGGAGTAGCCTCATCACTGGACTTGTGGGGAAGCGGATGTCTTCCACCCCTAATGAGCGTTGTAAATGTCGTGCCAAACACTGAGCAGGTTGAAATAAAAAGAAGAATAAAAGGTAAAAAAAAAACATTTATTTGGTATAGAGCCTTTGATGAAAACATCAACGATTGGACATTTACCTACAACGATCATAAATATACATCAAGCCTCATTTATAAGAAATACATACGCTGGATTTTTGATTCTTGTATGTTTCTATCACTGATAACAGTATGAGTAGCTGTCTAAGGTGAGATTTTTTGCTGATTGCGGTGGCTGATGAAAAATCCAGAGGACTGACAGTCCTAAGGATCCAACTCACGCACAAAAAAATCTGATGTTAAGGTTTGATCTCAAGAAAACGCGGCAACCGTCCAATCAGCTCTTCGAGGTAGATCGCTCTTGCAAGTTAACGGCAATATCCGGCCACCCATCCAGGTTCCTTGTGGCAGGAGCCAGAACAACAGTTCCCTTGGCTTCCATCGGGTTGGCAACCGTCTCGGCTCTTGATGCAGGCCAGGACTTGTGTTGGCATGAACACGGCGGCCATGACGAAGATAGCGACGAGGATGATCAGGTTGAACTTCATGTTGGAAGGTACTGCTCTTGTGGAAGACAGGAGGAGTTATGCTTCAACCGTCCGCATACTCAGTATTTATACTGACTAGTCTACCTATTACTATGACCTGTTTGCACATTTCCTTATAGAACTAGATACCTACATCTTTGGTCTAATTGAACAGGTCGAGATTATCCTTATGAATAACGCGACTTGATTACCAATATGCATTCGTTTGTAAAGATTTCCTAATGTATGATTACGTGTCTTGTTATTGTGGCAACGGTAAAACAATGAAATTGCGGTCCCAATTTAACGGTATATGCTCTTGGAAATATTGAGTAGTCATCAATTATAGATATAGCTAAGTAGTTGTAAGTAGTTAACTGAGTAGTACTTACTAAGTCAAGACTTTTAGCAAGAATAGTTAACTTTTACTAATTGTAAATTATTATTAACCATTAGAAAAATAAATAATAAATTAAATTATTACTAAAATAATTAAAACTAATTTTTAAACGTAAAATTAAAAACGTATACAGTTTTAATAAGCATTTCTACAATTTTAAATACATTAATTCTCTGCTATAAAGTAAAAAATAATTGTGTTGTAGTTAAGATTAAATAATTATTTTGGATGCAAAAATGGCGTGTTAATTATCAGATAGCTTGTTTGACGAGAATATTATAATGTTGTAAATATTTATTGCATTTTCCGGTACAACTTACCAAGGTTGCAAATACGAACGATGTAGATAAATTTATTTTAAAAAGGCACAGGTGTGAAATACAATCTTCTGTTTTGAATATTTTTTGGTCCAAAAAAAGTTTTGATTGAACTCACGATCAGAACGTTTTAATATTTAGGTTGCACATACAAATAAAAGGCGATAGAAATAACAAAAATAGATATGAGCATGCGCTATAGTCCTTCCCATAGCCCCGGTTACGCAGTTCACTAACACCTCAATCCAATATGTGCCCAGATAATTTGTTCTTCCACTCCATTCCTTAGTCCGGCACTGACCGCGGGTTGTCCTTGGCTGCATTTTAAAGTTTCATCATCATCATCAGCCCATATACCTATCAGCCACCACCACCTACCAGCCCATATATCATATGTAGGCCCATGCCCCACTGCTGCTGCATGGGCCTATCCTAAATTAGGGCGATCAGACCTTAGTCAACCACCACCCTGGCCAAGTGAAGTTTGGTCGATTACACAACCTTAAATCTTTTTAGTAGGTAGGCAGGTTTTCTCACGATGTTTTTCGTTCACTGTTAAAGCGTCGAATAATCGTACAATTTCAAACTTGAAAAACACATTAGTACGTGTCAGGGTTTGAACTGACGACGTCTCCCATGGCAAGCAACCGACCTCATTTAATATTTTATCGTTTTAAATTTTTAGTATTTTGTTATAGCGGCAACGAAAGTACATCATTTGTGAATTTTAGCTAGCTTTCTAGCTATCACAGTTTATAAAATATAGCTCGGAGACAGACACACGGATAGACAGACGGACAGACGCACGGCGGAGGCTTAGTAACAGGGTCTTGTTTTATTTATCTTTTAGGTACCAAACACTAAAAATGTAACTTCAGAAGAATAAAAATATATTTTCACACGTCATACAAGTCACAAATCCCTGCGAAATTGGCTGAACACCATTTCATACTTGGTCGCATTAATCTGAATTCTATTTAAAACTTTCTTGTGTAAGTTATACATTAACGCCGCACGCATAAAAAATGTAATTCAACTTTACATGTTTGTGTAAAGCTGAACAATACTTTGTGATGGTGAATTTAGACGAACTGTGTAACCAAAAAAGAAATTTAGAAGATAACTGAAACCCTTAAAATCCTTAAGAATCTATTCTAATTCCATTTCCTTTAAGAGAGCAGACATACTATAATTGTAGTTTGTTTTCCGAATACTGAATACAAATTATTGTTCACTAGGTGTGCCGGCGACTTTGTCCGCGTTTTCCCCCGATTTTTACATATTTTCCATTGTTTCTTTGCTCCTATTGATCGCAGCGTGATGTTATATAGCTTAAAGCCTTCCTCAATCAATGAACCAGTAGTTCCTAAGATTAGCGCGTTCAAACAAACAAACTCTTTATTTTGAATAATCATCATCATCATCAGCCTATATACGTCTCCACTGCTGGGGCACGGGCCTACCCTAAACTAGGGCGATAAGGCCTTAGTCGACCATGCTGGCCAAGTGCGGGTAGGTCGACTACACAACCTTAGAATTTCTTCGTAGGTGTGCAGATTTCCTCACGATGTTTTCCTTCACCGTTAAAGCGTCAAATGATGGTACATATGAATTTCAGTTTTTGAAAAACACATTGGTTCCTGGCGGGGTTTGAACTGGCGACCTCTCGCATGGCAAGCAACGACCTTAACCACTCGGCCATCGAGGCTTATTTTAATAATATTATACACCGTGAAATTTTAGTGGTTGTTTTCCCGCAGTAAAATGATTCCATCTTAGTAGCACAATAGATTTCTGCAGTTCTTTTTGTTAAATTCAATAAATGCCGGTTTTACAAAATGTTTAACCGAAACTCGAAAGCAAGTTCGAACCGCTTTATGACTTAGGGTGTCGAGTTTCTTCAGTTTTAAGCATCGATTTCATGCGGCAAGCAGTACCTGATTACGTCACATCTTATAAAAGAACGATAGCTTCTCTCGTTTTCGAGTTGGAAAATTATTATTTTAAAAATTTGAAAAATATTTTTTTTTTCGAGGAATTATTTGCATGGTTCGATAGTATTACTAAAGGTAAATGCCACGTTCTGCCACGGGAAAACAACCACTAACATTTCACGGTGTATTAGTATAGATTACCCTGTGGAAAACACGCAATAGCCCTTAGAAAAAATGTACATTAAAATCTCAATAAACTCTCCAAAAGAGATTTCGACGCACCACCTTTTCGACTGACCACTAATCTTCGTATCCAGCGAACATATACCGAAACCGTAACACGACCTTGCCTTTATTAGTCCAACACAAATTCGGTTTTAGGTTAAAAGCCCCGGATTATTTATGGCGTATCCCAGTACGGCGGTTCTTTTTGCTCACACGTCAAACTTTTGCCGCGGGAAGTGAGCAAGAATATGCCCTAAGGACCGGATTGGCGGAAACACGGGCCAATAAAGTTGCAACTGTAGCAAGTGTTATGTAACTATTTGATTTAAGAGTTACGTCTTTCGTTGGAGTTACTAACAGATATTTTTTTTTTCTGACTGACATACGATGATGGTTTGTAGCCTCGTCATCATCACCGGACTTGCGGGGGAGCGGATGGCTCTCACTCCTTAACTAGCAGATTAGTATACATTTGTCTGGCTGGCTGGTTCGTCTAATGATGGTCAGTGCTAAGTAAGGTCCTCGGTTCTAGTCCGGGATAGGGGTATTGACAATTTATGCTATATTTGATCATTTGAGAAGAAAAGACGAAAGAAGGAAAATCTATTTATTCAGATCATCTACAGAACCTAATGGCAAAATAAGAATATTAATAAGGTGACCCTTCCTATGACCATACAATTAATGAAAGCAACAAAATAATAATAATATAATTTAAGAGAGAAAGAAGAAGAAATAATTGATCTCACATACACAGTTACATAATAAAAAATAAACATTAAACATACAGGTTGATGATCAATAGGTTCTGCCTCAGCATCTAATGTAGCGACCTACAGTCGCTACATTTACTGAATACCTACCGGCTTTTTCTGTACTATCCTTACGAATATTATAAATGCGAAAGTAACTCTGTCTGTTACGCTTTCACGCATAGAGTACTGAACCGATTTAAACGAAATTTGGTACAGATATAGTCCGGAGCCTAGAAAAGGATATAGGCTTTTTAACCGACTGCGCTATAAAGAAGTAATGTTTTACCCGTTAAACATTTCTACGCGGACGAAGTCGTCACAGCCCAAACCACTGGCCGGATCGAGATAAATTTGGCATGCAGGTAGATGTTATAACGTAGGCATCCGTAGGAAAGGATTTCCCGAAATTCCCACGGGAACGGGAATTAACGGGAAAATCCTTTTTGTATGAAAAATATTAACCGCATAAGTTAGACGCTTGAAATTGGGCATGCAGACTCATACCTTAATAAATTTAAAGATTAGTTGCAACAGTATATTTTAAAATTCCCACGGGAATGGGAGTAATAGGGAAAAAACTTTGCATGAAAAAGTCTAAACCGCGTAAGATAGATGATTGAGATTTGGCATGCAGGTACCCTAATGAACGTAAAGCTTTCTTGCAACGCGATATAACAAAATTGCCAGTCAAGACACATTTTAGCCATTCTAGTTAGTTATATTTTAACACGTTTAAGTTGAACGCAAATCCGAGTTATCATCTCTGTCAAGTATGTAAATTTATAATCGCGTAGTCAACTTAGCGTCAAAACCTTGTGAAACATAATAACCGTAAATTACAATTTCCTAGGAAACCTAAGACGAAATTACATCAAAATATTAATGAGCAATTAACTGTGGTAAATCAAATTTGCCTCATCTTTGTGCCTCCAAGGCTAAGATGTGGAGTAGGTAAATGCGAGTTCAAGGGCTTATTACTTAACTTAGTTTGAAATGAATTATCTATGTAACAATGTAATGGAATATGTAATAATAAACGTATATTGGGTAAAACCACTAGTCTTACTAATGAATTAGCGGGTGGTTAGGTGGGTTTTCAATTAACACCTTAAACGATTAAGTAATTTAGATCAGGAAAAATCGTAGCCACTCTGTTAATTTAATGATTAAGGAAAAGCGACTGACAGTCGGTTTTTGAATAAGGGTTTTCGCGTATAAGAACTTCACTAGATGGTAATACGTAGGCGTGAGGTCCAACTGCAGCGTGATTAGTTATTTTTGACGTGACATTGACAGACATGTCAATATTCACCAATCACGATGCAGTTGGACCTCACGAATACGTCTTGCCATCCAGTGGATATCTTATACGCGAACACCATCATTAACTCGAACAAAAAGCATTAACGAATAGACATTAAATCAGAACAAAAGTTTTTTATTTACGAAAAAATTTTCAGTTTAATATTTCTTTTAAGTATTATGTTCACACATAATTCTTAAGAACCCGACGTTTCGAGCACTTTATAGTACTCGTGGTCACATTAAATATTATGTTGTACATCTTATTTACATCTTAATAATAAGATTTTTATAACATTCGCGATTCATCGTAGATTTATTTAAAACAACAGTATTTGTGTATTTTTCTGTAAAGAAATAACTCAGCCCTGAGTTAGCAAGTTGGCGGTTGGACGCCCGTGCCTTGGAAAGCACGATAAGCCGGGTGGTCCTGCGCCCGATCTCTCATCGGTCATGTCAGATTGTTGTTTTACCGAACTATGTGAGTAAGGGGACAGGGAGTGCACTTGTGTTTGCGCGCACACTTGGGCACTATAATATGTCCTGCGCACTTGGTTGATCTCAATTAAGATCGGGCGCCATGACCGAAAACCGGTCGGACACCATATTATGTGTGTGAACAATAGACAAAATTAACTATTTACAATCACAAACATCTGCGCCAAAGTTCAAGTAAATCACGTAATCTCATAACAAATTCACGTACATATCACGTTCCATTCACGTACACTCGCTACATAATTCACGGTGCGCATCTTCGGCTGCAAGCAGATTAATTAGGAGTTAATTTAATATTCTGCGAGACGATATGCGGATCATGACTCAAGCGCAACAAGGAATAGCTTGATCTGTGTGTATTGAGATTAAGTTTTCATGAAATACTGTTTACGTCCTTTTCTTATCGTATATCACACGTCATGCGCACGCTTTCTATAATTTATTTATAAATATGCATAAAATACACTTATAGGTTAAAGTCACAACAGTTCAGAAATAAAATAACTTACATAAAATAATTAAACAGAAACTCATAGGTAGTTTACACAGCATGATCATTAAAGCTTTAGTAATTTGGTTACCTATCAAAAAAAAACTATAATCATGTTAGATAAATGCAAATAAGTGGTAAAATCTGATCTAAAGTTTAGAAAAATGCTTAGAAAAACAATGGACGCGAGTTTGATCCGTAAAATTAGTTGAATTTCAACAGTTTATACTTGAAAATGAGGCAGTTTTGATGGAAAATTAGTCCAACCCTAGCTTGGAAACCATTCTAAATACAAAACAGTACACCCTCAGCTAACCAGCTCAAACATTTAACAACCAAATGCCATTATACAAAACGTTTCATTCACACCTCCCGCTACAACGGATCCAGATAGGCTTAATGGCACAATCCAATTGGATCACGTACCCGTTTCACGTTCCGTGTCGTCCTACCAACCTCCGAGTCTTGCTGAACTCATAGGGATGGGTAGCGCAGTGATTTTTTGTTAGGTAACTCGATAACACAGCGTTCTGTGCCAATGAAATGAGTTAACTAAGTGTGTGTTCTAGTCCGTTGACGGTATACACTGCCAGTTTGACCCTTAACTACGAACATAGTCCAAAACTACAAGACCGGATGAAATGCAGCCTCTTTTTAACTGCGTTCTCAAAACTAATATTACGGATTCAATTGGCGTTCATTTGTTATTCTAAAAGTAATATTTAGAGACCCAACATTTCAATACAGGTCACTCCAGATCACTCCAGGCAAGACTCCAATTGAACCACCACGAGCGCTGTAAAAAGCTCGAATGAGTTTACGTAGTCTACCTTATTAAGGGGTGAGAGCCATCCGCTCCCCCGCAAGTCCGGTGATGTTGACAAGGCTACTCCAAGCCATAATCTAGTGTCAGATAGGAAAAAATAGCCTGCCTTACCTAACAGAGTAGTGTGTGACCCATCCCTACTCTACACCGTGCTACCTATGCGCTGCGGCATGACGTGCTACGTTGTTCTCATGTGGTGCATCTCACGGGTGCCTGCGAGTTGGATTTATTATGAGGATTTTACCGTTCCCGTCTTACAGCTGGGGATTAATGGATTGTGTTTTGTTTTACGTCTGTTTCGTTGCACTAGAAATGTGTGTTACCTTTGTTTGTGCTTGCTAGTAGTTTGATAATGGATGGTGGGTAATTTGTTTTGCAAAAAATCCAAACACTATTATCATGCGTATAATGGGACCCTATTACTAAGCCTCCGCCGTTTGTCTGTCTATCTCCAAGCTGTATCTCATAAACGGTGATAGCTAGAAAGCTGAAATTTTCACAAAATTAAATGATATACATATTTCCAAAAAAAAAATGATTAAATATTAAGGGAAAAATGCATATGTCCGACTTGTACTTGCACTTGACTTTAAATAATGATTTTGGTTGCGTTTGCTTTTAGCTATATTGAGATCAACGGTTTAATTTACTTTCAGACACACGGGAGTTGACAGCTTTGCCTACTACAGACTAAGTTGGTACTTTCTGACCTAAAACACCCACACAAGATCAAAGTGAAAACACCTGTACTAAATGTATAATCCGGAAAAACCGTGAGAGAACGAAACATTAAATCCAGTACATAAGTAATTCAAGAAACATTTTGTAGAGTGTATTTCCCAACTACTATTGTATTCGCCCGACACATCTCAAGGGCAAGCAAGATTAACTACATGTAATTTAGTTTACATTGTTACCTTACAGTGGGTATTTACGCTATGTGAGTAATGGTTTTAATGTGTAACTAACGGCTAAGTGTGTTGGGACTTGGGACACATAGTTGAACGAGATTTTCAGACCGGTGGTTCAGATCCTTGAACCATAAAAGAGATGTTCACCCGTGAGTATGCCGCTTGCAACAGTGCCGAAATATCGGAAGCTCATTAAAAAAAAAAACAACATAGCTGTTTAAAATTGTAAAAGAAGGGATGTTTTTTTAGATTTTGTGACTAGCAACATAACCTATGGAATACCATTTTCTATGGTAGGCAAAAGTACATAAGAAATTAACTATAGCTACTAACCAGGCAAAGCATACGCTTATACCTCCACTGTGAAATTTTAGTCGCTGTTTTTTCAATACTCAATACTTTATTGCTTCTATAAGTTTTCCCACAGTAAAATTATTATATCTTAATAGTTATAGATTTGTGAAGTTTTTTTTTTCAAATCAATAAATACCTTTTAAGAAAGGGAACAACGAAACCGAAAGCACGTTGGAACCGCTTTATTACTTGGGGCGTAGGGCTTCTTCAGCGTTAATCATCAATTTCATGCGGAAAGCGGTACCAGATTACGTCACATCTTTTAAAACAATTATGGCTTCACACATTCAAGTTGGATGATTGAAAAAATATTTTTGAAAAACTAAAAATATCTATTTTTTTATTTCAAGAAATAACTACTTAACTAAACGTTAAATAAATGCCACGGGAAAACAACCACTAAAATTTCACGGTGTATTTCCGACAAATTTACCCCGTCCTACGTCATCCCAAACTCAATTTTCCCAAATCATTTCACAACCAAAGGACTTCCGACGCGCGCGACTTAAACGGATAGGGCGAGCGGATTAGCCCAAAAAATTAAAAAGGATTGTGTCGGATTATGACGTGAGAGCAAACAGAATCCCTTATTCGAGGGCTCGGCCAAATCATCTGCCCTTTATGAATGTGACAGCGGGTTAGGGACATGTCGGCCCGTTCCGCCCTGCCACTGTACTCTGCATGGCTTACAAAAGATTAGATTACTCTGTTGTTTGAAGAAATCATTAATTTCTTTACTGAAAAGGGGTGGGTGAGTTTCAATAAGGCTTGTGATTTAATAAAGTAAAACAATTATTATGAATTATTTTAAACAGTATGATATCATTTGACACATGTAGGAAGAAATAATTTATTTTGTTAGTTGAAACATATTCTGAATTCAATGGTTTAAATAAAATGATTACTTTTTACTTTAACTATCTGAACACTGGAGATCAGACTAGACCGTGTATGAGTAAAATAACATTTCATAAGATCCTAACAATCTAGAGGCAGTTTTTTTTCCTACCTGACTAACGAAGATGGCTTGGAGTAGCCTTGTCATCATTACCGGACTTGCGGGGGAGCGGATGACTCTCACCCCTAGCAGTTCATAAACGTAATATCCACAACACCAAATTAATTGAACAGGTTGATGGATGTGGAAGAAGCGAAAGTGGTATGCCAGGACCGTAGCCCATAACAGGAAGTGATATCTGCCTACCCCTGTGAAAAGGCGTGATTTCATGTATGTATGTAACAAAAACAACTGAAGATCTTCCATCACGCCCAATCCGTAAACAGAGAACGGCGAACACAAAGCGCGCTAGCTCCCAAATAAACAATGCAACATCAAAACCATATTTCTTAATCCCGCACCTCGGCGCGACACACACATTCCCGCGTGATAAATCCCGCCGGCGTACAATCCCGACGCGTGAATGCAGCGTGACACGTCAAGGTGCCCTTTTGCTAAGTGGATGTATGATTTTGCCGCACGTTTTTAATCTTGGCATGATTTTCACGTAAGCGATTTTAGACTTTCATTCCATGCCCTTAAAAACTATTTAGAATCTAACATTCAACGCGATAATAAAGCATCCGAACGATTTCGGCCATGGCGTCCGATCTCAATTAAGATTAGCCAAGTGCGCAGGACATATTATAGTGCACAAGCATGCGCGCAAACACAAGTGCACTCTCTTTTCCCTTAATCTCATAGTTCAGTGAGACGGCGATCCGACATGATCGATGAGAGATCGGGCGCAGGACCACCTGCTTTCCAAGGCCCGGGCATGCCACCGCCAATTTCCTTACTCCGGGCTGTGTAATTTATTTACAGAAAACTCACACAAATTTGACTGCCTAGTTGGTCTTTTAGTAAGAAGCGCTTCGTAAGGACCAAGAGGTCCCCCGGTCCGGGGCCGAACAAATTTTGAAATAAGAAGTAAATACATAGCTGACTGGCTCGGTGGAACTGTGGCTAGTGACTCAGGTACATAACCTTCGGTGCCAAGAGTCGTGGGTTCGAATCCCACTCGGGACAAATATTTGTGTGACGAACATCGGTGTTTGTTCCGTGTCTGGGTGTGTTATTAAATATATTTAAGTACATTTGTGTATCTGTTATAGGCAATGTGTATAATTCAGGCATTCTATACAATACCTAGGAAATGTATAGAATGTCGAGGTTGCTTAGGCAATGTATGAAATGATACTCAATGTTTGAAGTATTTCACACTTTACCTAGGAAATGTATAGAATACCTAGGCATTGTATAGAATGCCGGTTGAAGCTTAGGTAATGTATTTAATAGATTTTTCTTCTTCGTAATTTGGTTAGTTAGATAGCCAACTGCCTCGTTGGTCTATTGGTAGCAAGCGCTGCGTAACGACCCGGTCCTCGGTTCGAGTCCGGGGTCGAGCAAAATTTGTACAGTTTTTCTGTAATGAAATTACTCAGCCCGGAGTTAGAAAGTTGGCGGTTGAACGCCCGTGCCTCGGAAAGCACGTTAAGCCGGTGGTCCTGCGCCTGATCTCTCATCGGTCATGTCGGATTGCCGTCTCACCGAACTATGAGAGTAAGGGAACAGTGAGTGCACTTGTGTTTGCGCGCACACTTGTGCACTGTAATATGTCCTGCGCACTTGACTGATCTCAATTGAGACCGGCCGCCATGGCTGAAATCGGTCGGACGCCTTATTTATAGTTAGATAGGTACTGATCTTTTGAGAGCTTATCCTAATTTTAACTGTCACAAGCAGATTAAACAAGAGAGAGAAGCTGATTAAACATATTGCATTTTATCGGTTGGTACGCCGTGATTTTTACGTAGAGAGCGTTTGTCACATAGGAGTTCTAGGAAAGACTAGTTCGGCCTAAGCCAAAATAGTTTTTCCGTCAAAGGTATATATGGGTGGTTTAAAAAAAATTAGACAAAGAGGACTCTTTTTTAACTCAGTCTAAGGTGCCTAAGTCCCGAGCCCGCAAGTACTACATAGTTTATCCAAGGCTAAACGAGTTTGTCCTGAAATCGGGTTTGTCCGGTAACATGTATGTATGTGATCAACAAATTGCAACTACATATCTAGCTATCACTGTTCTTGAGTTAAAGCCTGGTGACAGATGGACAGACGGACCATTCATGGGTTAACGGATGGACTCATAACCAATGCTACCTAACCCCTCTACGCAAAGCAATAACATATTATTCAAAATATACCGATTTGATTAACCCATTCAAAATCAACATTTTTAACTTGACATTAACAGGAACATTACTTTGTCTGAATAATAAATAAAATAAAAATGTTTAAGGTCCTACCCGTGGTCGTTCATTATACACATTACCTGATGCACTTTGGGCATTTTATACAATACCTAGGCAATGTGTGAAATTGATCCTATTATACACATTGCCTGAACGTTTTAGGCATTGTATAGAATACCTAGGTATTCTATACAATACCGGATTATGCACATTGCCTATAACATATCCACTGTTAATTCTGATATCTGTAACACAAGTGCTTAAGCTACTTTACACGGGATCAGGTCAATGTATGTGATGTTGTGTAATATTTATTCTTTTATTATTTACCGCCCGACGTTTCGACTGGATTGCACGGATCATTTTCGCCAGCTCGTAATTATCACGTAATTGCTGCACAAAATGTGATCTTGGGCTTGATCACGGGATGTGGATTTTTCGACTGTGTAGATGTTATAAGAGAAAAAAAATAAAGAAATTGCTGAGCTTTGGATTTTGGAAAGACAACCTACAAATCGCGTGTGTCTATGTCTCCATGCAGATCGACAAAACCTAAAATTTGCTTGGGACGATTCCCAAATGGTGTCCTATAAAAACAAACTCAGTTGTTTTCTGGGAATTGTCTGATGTACCATTTAGTTCTAAAGTGCTTGTGTGTTTTCTCAAGTATAAGAAGTTTAGGGCCTTTTACACGCTACGATAACCTACGTGGAAACTAGTGTTTCTTTCTTTTTCGTTTGTATTACGAATAATGTGTATGGAATACAGGTAAAGCTGGATGGCTTATAGGATAGAGCGCCTTGTCGTTTTCACATAGAGTCGTGGGTTCGATTCTTATTCGGTCAAATATTTGTGTGATAAGTAGTGTATGGGTGAAATATTTATTCATTATAAATCTAATTTTGTTTGTGTATAATATAAATCAATGAATAAATATTACACACCATCACATACATTGACCTGTTTCCGAGGTAAGTAGTGTAAGCACTTGTGTTACGGGTATAAGAATAAAGAGTGAATACACAAATATACTTCAATATATTTAATAACTCACCCAGACACGGAACAAACACCGATGTTCGCCACACAAATATTTTTCCCGGGTCGGAATCTAACCAACGACACTTGGCGCTAAAGACAAGAGGCTCTATCCTATAAGCCATCCAGCGTTACCTGAATTTCACCCACGACTCTTGAAACCAGTGAACTTGTAGGTAGTGAACTTGGATCACTAACCATAGTTCCACTGAGCCAATCGCTGTTGTTTTTGTTATCCACAATACAATGACATGTGCTTAATCATCTCACTTTGGAATGGGATCAAAATAAATAAAAACGAACAAATAATGAGAATAAGAGCGATTTATGCCATACAGCGGTCATGACCTTGAACTTTCAGGCACAAGGAATTCATAAGATAACACAAAAGGAAGTAAGTGCTTAACATTAATTAGTAAGTACTCTAACATGTTATGTTAAAATAAGCCATTATCGATTAAAAAACAATTCTTCCATTAATATTGAGGGAAACTTTTCCTTAAGATGTTTTCCTTCACCGTTAAAGCGTCAAAAAATTGTACAAATGAATTTGAAATTTGGAAAAACGCAGTGGTACGTGGCGGGGTTTGAACTGGCAACCTCTCGTATAGCAAGCACGACCTTAACCACTCGGCTATCGGCGCCTACAACTATTATACACCTTCGAAGAAATTCTTAGGTTGTGTAGTCAACCAACCCAACGTGGTTGACAAGTATTGACAACGGTCTAATCGCCCTAGTTTAGGGTAGGCCTGTGCCCCGGAAGTGAGGACGTATATGGGCTGATGATGATGAGGGAACCTTTAGGAATGTATTCACCTAAACATTGTTTTAAGGTAACTACGCGAGAATGTTTAATCTATCCGGTTTAAAAATTTGCATGTTATTACATTACGAATTGCGATAAAAAAAACATGTTATTTTTCCAAAATTACTGTAATTTAAAATGAATATTTTGTGTGGTATTGGTTCGGAAAGATTGACAGGTCGAAAGGGAATATGTGACAGGTGAGGTGATATACTTGTTCTGTACTAGAGATCTATACTATAATAAAAACGTAGAGGTAAAAATACTTGTACTTTTTGAAAAACGCAAAAAAACAAGTCAGGGATATATTTTGAGAGTAGCAGAACACATCCCCATACTTAAAAAAAATTGTGTCTCTGTCTGTTTGTTTGTTTGTTTCGACTGACCTCCTAAACGGCTGAACCAATTTAAATGAAAGTTTACACGAAGGTATTTTAAATTCCGGAAAAATGCATAGGATACTTTAAATCACTGACAGTTAACTGGTTCCCGTGGTATATTCAAAAAACCTAAATAAATGACTGATCTCTGAAACTATTTCACCGATTTAAATGAAATTTTGCATGGTGGTACCATACATCCCCGGTCAAAATCTTAAATACTTTTAGTCACAGAAATTCCTGTAGGATAGTTAAAAATCTAACTTTATTAGATCACGTAAAAAAATGGTAAAAGTATATCGACCAAAATGAACCTTCTGACTAGGATTATACGGACTACTTTATTGAGCAAAACTTCATAGTAGGGGAGGTAAATAGCTAGATTTGCAGTTACTCGAACAACATGGAATCGGAATAGAAAGGTTACGCTAAATAAGAAAAAAGTTTATTACCCTTTCTTTACAAGTGGGGGGACAGCGTTGAATACAGGTCAGCTACCTGGTAACAATTTGTTTAAAGAAAAAAGTTATTTGACCGTGTCAGTCATTCAAAGTGCATGTTAAATAATCCCTAAAAAGTGTCATTGTGACGATTTGGACCACAAAGTTATAATTAATCTTTGCGTCTGTTGAAAAACACATAATCTTGAGATACTTCAGCGCGTTACATTTTTATGCAGGAGGTTCAAGTTGCTATCGAAGTCCTGCTGTTTAATAATCTGTAATTTTTTTTTCTTAACCTGTATCACCTCACTGCTAGGCACATGCTAGGACTTGCCAGTTCTTTTGATACATGGACCAGATCTTCATACCACCTTTTCTTGGGTCTTCTTCGGCGAAAATCGTCTCAGGCACGCGATGTGTAACAATTCTGGTCCATCTATTGTTCTTTATCTTCGCACATTTCACATCACATTCCCCGCCCATTGCTACATCAGTTTTGACCAACAACAATACCAGTACGAGAGTGGATGGTAACATATTTATTTTTTCTTTTAACTTAATACCTATGATACTCCGCTTCATAGCTTTTTGAAAAACGTTGAGTTTGGACTTCTGATTTTCGGTGGGGGACCAAGATTGTGTGGAAGTTAGGATAGGATATATTTGCGGTTCAGTGACAGAAGAGATTCTTTGTCCTGCCTTTTTTCGAAGGACTGCCTAGCCCAAGTATATACTCCTCTACATATTGCTTTACCTGCCTGTTGACTGCAATCCTATCATTGGTGCTCTTGATCATGACCTTGGTTTTGGATCTATTCATCGTCAGTCTAACCTCAAAGCTTTCTACGCTCAGCTGTTCGAGTATCAACTCAAGTTCTGTAGAGGTATACTTATTTGAGATGAGAAAAAGTCATCTGCAAGGCGAAAGTTTATCAGCCATCTATCCCCTACACCAATTACTTTTGTTGCCTAAGAATATCATAGTGACCTGAAAGACTTCTTGGAACGTGCTACTGGAAAGCCTTGGACTTCGTGATAGGGAGTCACCTTTTTTGTATTTTGAATGTCAGGCGTTCAGTGTGCAGTTTGATATCGACTGTGCTTTGTTGGTAAATGATATGGAGACGTTTTGCTGAAGAAGAGAAAGCTAATTGATTTGATGTGGGTGATATAGTCAAAGACTTTTGAATACTGCACAAAGGCCATCTTATCTTATTAATATCTGGTTTTCGGTATGGAGGTGGTCAGTTGTCCAATATTTGCTTGCTGGCTTGCATTGCTGGTTTGTATTTTTCCAATTGATAGGCTGTTCGGTATTATCTGAATGTTCATATAGAGGGATATCGCTATTCTAAGCATATAAAGGGGAATTTATAAACATTCACGTAAAAAATTTGGATTTTATAAAACTATCGTATATACAGATTGTTACAAATATTATCACATAGATCATTAGAAAATTGGGCATGTGCCCCTTGAATGTTTGTTACTACAACTATCCTATTTAAGATCACGCACCTCCCTCATGTGTTGAAGTGAAGTGTTCATACTCGGTAGAGGTACATGAAAGGGTGCAAGAAGTCTCCCATATAAAAATCTTACAAGACCGAGTCTGAGTCTGATCAAGACGGCAAAACCTTCGTTGGGCTCCCCAACTATCACGTTTTTAGCTGGCAAGTCATGTCAAATTTTAATGCTGTCACATTTGATATGAATATGAGTGTTTAGTTCTTGGTTAGTTCAAAAGATGTCACTGTGCTCTATAACTTCGATATATTGCTTCAAATACTAAAAGTAATTAATAAGTTATATTTTATTAAACTTACGTTTTTACATTGTTATATCATTGTTTTATTACGAAAACAATACAATCTTCGAGAAATAAACAAAAAAATAAACAATACGCAAAAGTGGCACATAACAAAGTAGCAAAGCAAATACTGATTAATTCGTCACATGGCGACACACAGCCTTTATAGATACTTTAAGACGTTTTTTGAAGTTATCCTGATATCAAACATAAATTTTATGTACTAACTACGTAGGTACAGTACTTATGCTGTTTGCAACAATTGAAACCTGTTTCTGCCAAATAAGTTACTCTCCTCATCAGACTGGAGCATTGCTTAGACCAAAAAAAAATTATTACAAGCAAGTGAATCCTCTTTTAGCTGAGCGATTTGTAATGAAAAATGTAACATGTTGTTTATCAACTATTAATCTGCATAATATTAATATTATAATATTAATAAATAAATAATATTTTCTCTGCACAATATACAATTTATACATAAAATCATTACACAAATTGTCAAAACAAACGGCAAAGGTTTAGTTCGTTCAGTCGCGCTCAGTTTTTATAATATAAAAAAAAAATTGTGAATAAACGCTAGGAGGACTTTAAAAAAAATAAATAACTTGTCGAGTCGGGAAAAATCTATAAAAGTTTTGACTCTGCCTCTTTTCCTTTTGGGAACTCTTTTACTGCGGGAAAATATATTTATATTTTTTTTTTATATGAGGCTAACAAGATGACCTCACTCCACCTGATGGTAAGCGGTAGTGAGAGTCTTCTATGTATTGTATGATGATGTTCAGCCAAGATGGCCGATCTCAATGGAGAATAGCCAACTGCGCAGGACTTTACATACGCGCAAACACAAGTACACCCTCTGTTCCCTTACCCTCATAGTTCGGAGGAACGGCAATCCGACATAACCGATGAGAGATCGGGCGCAGGACCATCGTCTTAACGTGCTTTCCGAGGCACGGGCGTGCATCCGTCAACATCCTGATTCCGGGCTGAGTATTTTTTTAACAGAAAATCTCACACAAATTTTCCCCGACCCCAGACTCGAACCAGGGGGCTTAGACAAAGTTACAATATCGAAACGATAACGAAGTTCGAACAGAACAAAATGTATGGGATTGAATGTCAATGCGTTAGCACCGAGAGTTCTTTGTATACGTGCTAACGCAGCACTTGCTACCAATAGGCCAACGAGGCAGTTAATTGATGTTATAAAGTCTATATACGAATAACTACCATAACTGTCTGTACAGGATACTTCTTTTAAGCAATTTAATACATGCGTGTTTATAAATACTGGTTTGCTTACGATTTTAAATGCCGCATTGGACAGTTTAATTGTGATAACTTATAAGTAATTGTTTGACAAACGAAGATATTATCCAGTATGAAATCATATGATTATGAATTTATAAAGTTTCCTAGTTAATATAAAATTTATTAATTTTTTTTAAAAATCGCATTCTTAACCCCGCCTGAATAGAGCTAGTAAAATTTTTAAATGATTAGCAGCGCAATATTACTTCAAAATAATAGCCGAAGGTTTGTTGTTCCTTTCTATAAGAGGTAGCGAGTTCAATCCCCGCAGCTTACCAATAATATGTTATTCGACACTCTTACGGTGAAAGAAAACATCGTTAGAAAACATGCACACCTGCAGAGAAATTTTAAGGTTGTGTCGCGTCGACTAATCCGCACTTGGCGTGGGTGACTTAGGCCTGATCGCCCTAGTTAGCTTATAACTCAACCACATAAGGAAACACAAAAAAAAATCGATAAAAGATTAATATTCTAATGTTACTTTCCTACAAAAAAAAATGAGCTAGAACCGGTTAACACTCTAATTACTTCCATCACTATATAGCTAGATTAATCCGAATTTATCCTCAATTGAGTTAATGTAATCTATGCGAGATCGCGGCCCGGAGAACCCAGATGTAACTAACGACAGACATTTTCCTCCTATTAAGTTGACCTTGAGTATGATAAAATAAATATTACACAACATCTCATACTCGTACATTGATCTGATCGCGTGGTAAGTAGCTTATGCACTTGTGTTACAAATATCAGAATAAACAGTGACCCGTCACGTCACGTTTCCCACAGAGGTGAAAAGTGGATCGCTGGAAGTGATCTCTGCTTACCCCTCTGGGAAAAAGGCGTGATTTTATGTATGTATGTAGAATCAACAGTGGATACACAAATATACTTATAGGATAAATAACACACCCAGACACAGAACAAACACTAATGATCGTCACACAAATATTTGTCCCGGGTGGGAACCGAACCCACTACTCTTGGAACCGTAGGAAGTGAACCTGGGCCACTAACCACTGTTCCACCGAGCAAGTTATGTTTAGTCAAGTTATGTTTATAAACAAACGGCATAGTTTTCCTTAACAATAAATTTCAACTTGTTAGAGCAAGGACCAAAAATGGAATAATATAACATGTTTTGTTTTATTTGTAACTTCGATATTTTATAAAACTGTGTTTCGTATAAGGAAAATTGGTTTTATATTATAATTAACTAACTTTTTCAACAATATTTAAAAAGGAGGTTATTTTTCTTATCATCCTATTTGTAAATATTTTTATTTAAGTTTATGAGTCCTCTTAAAATTTTAATTATGCAGTAAGATACATCGATTTAATCCTCATCATCATCAGCCCATATACATCCCAACAGCTGGGGCACGGGCCTACCCTAAACTAAGGCGAGCAGGCCTTCATGATTTCATTGGTGTAACCCAGTCGATACGTCGGGCAGTAAGTAGCTATGTAGTTTGCTACTCCTAATATCGCGGGTAGACCCATAAAGAAAAAAAATTAGTGTAATGGAACGCGAAAGTCTAAAATCTCACATATTGCGTAGTTTTTTGAAATTTACATAATTTTAAAAATTTTACAAAACATGTATAATACTGAACCTGAAATAATACATTTTTAATACAATGCTAACCATTGTGAAATAGTGTTTGTAATGCTCACGTATACGTTCCCAAATGTTTCCCAAATAGTATCCAGAACTGATACGTAGCTATTAAATGGATACACACAGGAACACGCAATTGTATGTTCCCAAATTGCTAGTGTTCCTGAATAGGAGAACACGAGAACAAGAAATCGCAATG
This sequence comes from Maruca vitrata, assembly GCA_039566165.1. NCBI lineage: Eukaryota > Metazoa > Arthropoda > Insecta > Lepidoptera > Crambidae > Maruca > Maruca vitrata. Next base: position 16,876,753 of record CM076912.1, on the reverse strand, counting down.
CACAAACTAAATTGCGTGCGTGTAATGGAGATGGACCGAAACGTAGCACTCAGTAACAGTTCTAAGTATTTGCTGTGTAGGGTTTGTAGGAGAATAACCTCTGAATGGGTTAAGTATAAGTGTGATTTTGCGTTGGAACGTTTAGTTGGTTTTAGGCTTTGACTCTGTGAGCGCGATGAATGTTAACGTACAGAATGGAATGTGATTTAGTTTTTCTAACTATATTTTATTAAAAAATAATAAGGCAAATTCCAATTATCATTGGAAAAATAAACGTAAATACTGTTTGATAAAACATCATTTACATACAAGTTTGTAGATAACCTTAAGAGCAAAAGATCGATTCACAGTTAACTAGTTTCTTTAATGTTAACGCAGGAAATCTATATTACACGACGATACGACAACTTGGCGTAAAACATAAATAAAGCGTCCTAACAAATTCGGCCAAGGCGGCCGATCTCATTTGAGATCAACTAAGTGCGCAGTCCTAACACAAGTGCACTCTCTGTTCCCTCACCCTTATAGTTCGGTGAGACGATAATCCGACATGACCGATGAGAGATCGGTCGCAAGACCACCGGCAAAACGTGCTTTCCAAGGCACGGGTGTGCAACCGCCAACTTCCGGACTCCGGGCTGAGTAATTTCTTAGCAGAAAACTCACACAAATTTTGACCGACCCCGGACTCGAATTTCTCGGTCCTAACGCATCACTTGCTACCAATAGACCAACGAGGCTCACCTTGGCGTAGACTTTTAACAAAGGCCAAGCCACAAAGGTCATTAATCAAAAACATTAGTACGAGTATACGGCAAAAAAAGACGCAATAAAACTCTTTCGAAATTCCCATCATTCACAATTTCACTACAAAATATAAAGCAGTTGCTTCCTGCGTCTGTCTATCCCTATGTATGCTTAAATCTTTAAAATTAAACAACGGATTTTATTTATTTTTTAATAGATAGAGGGTAGAAGAAGGTTTTTATGTATCATATACCAAAAACGAAACGAGGGATGGTCACTAGTTCTAGAAAACTGGCCATAATTCTCAGTTGCACTGTCCATAAAGAGAAATTACATCATAGTACGTTCAGCCACGCGTCGCATATAAATAACGCCAATGAATCTCGCATACTGCCCGGCAATAATTGAGTGTCACTATTGCTGTCTCTTTCTGGTTGTACCATGTTGTAAGAGATGGAAGATAGTGAGGGTATTGGATGACTCACTGCAGATATAATTTAAGGGCGACTTAGTAAAGAACTAAGGTGTTGAAGTGAAGTATTACAAGGTGTTTTCAAAGGAAATTGTTTTAAAATGTACGACCGTCTCTGACAGCGAGATAAAATATACTTGCCAAAGAAAAATGGTATATTTTTGGTAGTTTTTCTATGTATTAAAACCTGCTAAGATAAAGTGTATCTAATATTATAAGAACAAAAGTTACTTGAGTCTAACAGCTTTTTTGTTAATTGAACAAACAGAGATTGAGCAGGGTTGTGTGATTATTTTTTTTGTAATTTGGAAAAAAAAATCAGAAATTTAATAATAATTAAGTCATAAACGTGCATTATGAAACTTCCATTATTACACACATATATTTAAAAAGTTGCAAAAATAGTTTAAAACGCAAAATGTGAGTCCAATAAAAAAATACACTGTCGTCAGTTTTAAATTGGCCGGATAGTTTCAGTGATATACTGCTATTGAAACGCATTATCGCAAATCAAATGAATCCGCACGTAGTGCGCTAAGCTAAGTTATATCTAAAAGTAACACAATTATCTGAACATTTATATGATAGTTTAAAATAAATATAAACTCAAATATATATCTGGGACTTTTCCACACACTGTCATCTCACCCCAAACTAAGCAGAGCTTTTACCTACTATGGGCGCCAGAGACTGATATTCATACATATATATGTATTAATACATATTCACACCCAGACACGGAGCATTCACCGATGTTCATCACAAATATTTGGCCCGAGCGGGATTCGTACCGACGACTCTTGAAACCACCAACCAGGGTCACTAACCACTGTTCCGCCGAGCCAGTCAAGAGATTTTTTTTTTAAAAACTAGTAGTAACGATAAGTCCAATTTTAAAATCATTCCGTTATTTCAACAAACGAAAGATCACATTTACTTTTTATCAAAATCACAACACCACTTAAAACACAATTTAAAAGTACAAAAAAAAATCTAAACTTGGCGCTCTTTTACAATTCCCCCGTTCAACGAATACAAACGTATCCAATTACCACTGCAGTGATATTTTTAATTACTGCAGCTAGCAGTCAATTAGTCGTTAATGTATTAATTCGAACGGCAATAAATTATGCCGTTAGCATCGATATGGAGGTTTTATTGCTCCCTGGAATCTGTTCGGTATTAACTATTGGCTGTTGTAATTTCTTTTACAGCGATCAAAAAGAGTTCCTCAATCAGGGCGTAATGACTCCAAAAGTTTTTAAACGTGATGTTTTGTGCAGTGATAATAATTTATACAACTACTCTGAATATAAAGTAAAAATAATAATATATTTAGAACCACAATATTATAGTATTCAGATTTATTTTTATAATTGTGCTCATTAATAAAAAAAATTAGGTCCTTGGCAAGAATCGTGAATATAAATGATATTTGAATAATATAATAGCAATTCATTTATTTAGTATTTAAAATATTTATTTTGGACATTTGGTCATTTGACCCCAACGAACAAGCTCCGCTTAAGCTTTTACTATTATGGGCGTCAGAGACTGATATACATAGTTACATACATACATTTAATACATAATCACTGGATGTGATTATGTATTAAATGTATGTATGAATGTATTCATCAGCTTTCATGATCATGAATATTTGTCCCGAGTGGGAATAAAACCCACGATTCTTCCTTAAATTAAACGTTTCGGAATTGAATAAAACGGGCAAATTGTCGTCGCCTGGTTTTGCTTGTTTCCAATACATAATTAACGAGGAATCGATTTCGGCAAATAGTATTACCGTAATTCTGTTTGGTGTTCAACAATCAATGGCATTCAGCAAACGGGAATGGCTGAAATAATTATACTGAACTAGCGACCCGCCCTCGCTTCGCTTCGGGTATATCTCTATCTCTATATAATATATTTCAACCCCGTAAGGGATTTTACATACTGAAGTTATTTCCCAATAACTCCCGTTCCCATGGGAAGTTGGAAGTAAGCTTAACGTTTATTAGGGTACCTGCATGCCAAATCTCAATTGTCTATCTATATCGCGGTTTAGATTTTTTCATACAAAAGTTTTTTTCCTATTACTCCCGTTCCCGTGGGAATTTTACAATATCCTGTTGCAACTAAGCTTTTAATTTATTAAGGTACCTGCATGTCAAATTTCAAGCGTCTAACTTATGCGGTTAGTATTTTTCATACAAAAGGATTTTCCCGTTATTTCCCGTTCCCGTGGGAATTTCGGGAAATCCTGTCCTAACGGATGCCTACGTCATAACATCTACCTGCATGCTAAATTTCATCTCGATCCGTCCAGTGGCTGTGACGACTTCGTCCGCGTAGAGATGTTTAACGGCTAAAACATTACTTCTTTATAGCGCAGTCGGTTAAAAAGTAGCCTATAACCGTTTCTGGGCTCTGGACTATATCTGTACCAAATTTCGTTTAAATCGGTTCAGTACTTTATGCGTGAAAGCGTAACAGACAGACAGACAGACAGACAGACAGACAGACAGACAGAGTTACTTTCGCATTTATAATATTAGTAAGGATAAGGATTTGAATGACTTTAACATAAAGAGAATCCTTAAATTACAGAGTGACATTGAATAATAAAATTATAAATCAAAAATTTAGATTAGATGCTACTAGCTTTCCGCCCGGGATTCGTCCGCGTACAAACGTTTAACGGGTAAAACATTACTTCCTTATAGCGCAGTCGGTTAAAAAGTAGCCTTTCCTAGGCTCTGGACTATATCTGTACCAAATTTCATTTGAATCGGTTCAGTACTCTATGCGTGAAAGCGTAACAAACAGACAGACAGAGTTACTTTCGGATTGTAAATATTAGTAGGGATGTATCGCCCTAGTTTAGGGTAGGCCCGTGCCCCAGCAGTAGGGACGTATATGGGCTATATGTATAAATAAGATGTGGGTGATTGATTGATGATGACGATGATGACACCCATTTGTATTAATGATGAATTATTGAATCTTTACCAATTACAAAAACACGAAATAAAATAAATATGTCTGTGGTTTATTATCGCTAATCTCCGAAACGGCTGGATCAATTTCGGTGGGACTTTCGCTAAAATAAAGCAAACTTGTTCATGTTACTTAGATATATAATTGAAATGTAAAAGCTGCTGGATGTCCAAATAAATAAATAAATAAATAAATAAATAAATAAACTTTACAAGGTATATTATAGGTTATTTTAATAAATCATTGTTGCGAACGTAACTATACAAGTCCACGAGGACGAAATTGCGGGCTAGTGTATGATAGATAAGGCTTTTCATGATTCGAATCTTAACGAAAACGATAACTCTTACAAAAGCAGGTCAATAACCTCTTTCAGTAGTATGACATAAGTTTCCGAGCTTAGTTGGCACCATAAAACAATGTCTATCTTTAGCGCGTGCATTGGCACCCGAACTGGCTAATTAGGGTCGTCAAGTGACCACATTACGTGTGCCATAAAGTAAGGGACTAGGTATAAATCCGAAACGGCCTTAGCGTTTTATGACCTCTATTGCCCCAGTGGCGTAAGGGTTAAGAGGAAGGCTGAAAAGAATGCAAAGAAAGAAAAGAAAGAAATAAAATATTAACTGACCACATGCAAACAATTAAACAAACTCACAAACAGGAAAAATTATCAATAGGTTCTGCCTCAGCATGTGCTGTAGCGGCCACTGGGTCGCGACGGCGTTGTTACTTTAGCAGAACTTTTGAGTGACGCTAATAGCACAGATTAAATACATAAATCCAATGAAAAAAGACTATAAGAGACCTCCTTTCATCCCGGGCTCTTCAGGCGGGGCGTGAAACGGCATTTAAGCAGGCCTTCAGGGTGAGTGCGACAGGCGCAATATAATCTATTGTGCCTGTCGACCTCATATTTGGATCTCACTACCGCTTACCATCAGGTGGAGTGAGGTCATCTTGTTTACCTATTATAAAAAAATAAAAAATCGAAGAATTAATCCTAGTCGCTGAGCTCACTATTATATATTGTACAGGCCACTCGAGTGAATCTACTAAGTTTCTTCAATCCATGTTGAGTAATTATCAGCAGAAAACTCATATAAATTTTGCGGGACTCCAATTCGGGGCCCCACAGTGCATACGCAGCGCCTGTCGCGCTGATATACTAACAAGACAGGTAATTTTAATCTGCCAAAATAATAGAGGTAATTGATAGAAAGTATAATAAAATAGGTAGACTCTGTCCAGCTACACTCGAGATGTGACTTCAAAGATTTTTTTCTGCAATTAATATTATATTGAGACAGTCATTTTACAATGATATCAGAGTCAAGACAAACAACTTTTCGTGCTTTTCAAGCTTACTTGTTTCGGTCAAACCCAATTCCAATCGAATCAAGATAACTGACAAAAATTTCAGGTCTCTTTGAAAATAAAATTTGCAACGCTTTGAAGCAAGTTAAGCATCTACAAACCCCAAACAGCTTATCCACTAGACCATCTTCCAATTACATCTATTGTGGTTTCGAGCGACTGAACAAAATGTTATATAGGGCCGATATGGTATATGTGATCGAGGATGAAAACCTACAATATACTAAATGTTTACTATCACTTTCAGTTTTGTGGTTTCTTGAAAATTAAAAAGTATAGAGATATTACATGACTGGCTCGGTGGAACAGTGGTTACGGTAACGGTTCCAAGAGTCGTGGGATCGATTCCAACCTGGGACAAATATTAGTGTGACAAACTTTAACGTTTGTTCTGTGTCTGGGTGTATTACTTAGTATATTTAAGTACATTTTTGTATACTACTGTTGTTTCTGATATCCATAACACAAATGCTTAAGCTACTTACTCGTACTTCGATATCAGAACAATGTATGGTTCGTTGGTTGTACAAGAAAAAATTCGGATACTATCCATTTTTGTACCCGTCACTGTTTGTTTTAGGTATGGTTGATATGAACAGTCTAGAGCTACGTAGATATGTGCAACTTTTGGTGTACTATTTGTCAATAATACGCAACAAAGTGGATTGTCCAACAATACTGGGGCAAGTTGCGCTATTAGCTCCAAAGCGTCTCGGTTGGGACGAGGACGGGACTGTGGCGCCGCGGCGCCGCCCGCGCCTGCTGCGGCCCCCGCGGCCGCGCACCGCTTATGCTGCGAACGCACCTACCACCCGTGCATTTAAACTTATCGCTGACATGCTCGCCCATGACTATGAAATTGATTTATTAGCTGACAACTTTGGATCTTTAATTAGGAAAGCTTTTGAATATGTTAATTATATTCAAAAGCTTTCCTAATCTTTAACACTTAATTGCCATTTACTTTATTTTTAATTTATTGACTTGTATATGTTGTTTTGTGTGTTAATATATATTTTTTTTTATTTTAATTTTAAGACGACTTTTATGACCAAATTTTTATTATGACATCATTGACATTGTTAATATTATTTATATCTGACATGTAATTTAGTATTAAGTTTGACACAATACTGGCGCTTTGGGAAACTGTAAGCCAGTATGTGACCAACATTTGAATGAATGAATAAATAAATAAATAAATAAATAAATAAATAAATGATGTTGTGTATGATATTTATTTATTTATATTTAAATCGCGATTGCTGGTCGACCTGGATGGTTTAAAGGTTTAATGGACTATCAATTATTAATTAATTAATACAATTGCCTAACTGGTTCAATTACCAGTCAGTCGAATAAATATACTTTATACATAATAATATCTATGTAGCAGATTCATTTAAACCAGATCATAAGTTTAGGCGTGTAAGCGTGACCCGCTGACAGACAGTCATATAAATACTAATGCATTTATAATACTAGTAAAGAGCTGTTTTACATAAACTGCATATTTTGTTTGTCTTATACTTGAATTAGCTGTGTCAACGATTTCGTCCGCGTTTTTATCCGTTTTTTTACACGTTTTCTATTATTTTTTTGCTTCTATTTGTCGCAGCGTGATGTGAAATCCTCGACCAATGGTTTATCTAACGCAAAAAGACGTTTTTCAAATTCGAACCAATAGTTACTGAGATTAGCGCGTTCAAACTCTTCAGCTTAGCATATTAGTGTAGATTATTTAAATGCCAACATTTCGCCCAGTAATTTTTTTCAACTACAATTTTTTATGCCGAAAAGTTCCACGGTCCGTACAAATGTAAAATCCAAATTTCCGCCAAAAACTACGCCGTAACCAAAAGTTTGTCAAAAACGTGCATTAAAACGGATCTAGGTACAACATTTTCCGTCCAACTGAACCCGGATGAGTCCACTTCTCCGGATTCTATTAAACCCCTTTGAGGAGTGATGTGTCAGTTATATCCGGAACGAGGGGGGAAAAAATTAATCGCAATGATATACGAGTGTTCAGAATCGAATTCTGAAGATCGATTGGGGACCACAAGGTCCGATCTGATTGATCGCCCTTTCGGGACCCTTCCCGCTGTCAGTAGAGGAATACGTTTGTAGGCAAATAATTAGTTTTTCATGTGGATTTTTCGGGAAAAGGATTCGTGTCCCTATGGGGTGATAATGGGGATCCAATGGCGTCAATGGCGGGTTTTCGGAAAGAGCAGTAATATTTTATGCATTGTATTGTAATAAATTCTCTGTTGTGTTGTCTGTTAAAATGCTCATTGTGACAATGATTGAATGTATTGTGTTGATAAATTACTGACTCGGTGATCTATTTGCGGTGGGCATGTTAAACCGTTGTACGTCACCTTTGAAATTGACGTCAAAGGTATTAAATTAAAATTTTTAAGCTTTGACGATAGGTATGATGCAAAATGTAATATTTTTTTTATAGTGATAAAGCTTGCACTAGCTATTTTAATATTTGGAAAAACGGAAAAAAACAATTGCTCCACTGTTGTCCGGGGATTTGATAACCCTTCCTTCCGATCACCAACCAACAGCTTATTGAAGCCGTCGAACTTCCCGCATATTACCTGTTACCCACAGGTGGCGCCATCATAAGTTAGTGATATACTCTAACGGCCACACATAATGCACAATTACGATCTACTATATGTAATTACCTAATTTTACAATTACAATGTAGAGTTACAATTTTCAATGACTGTTTACATAACTGTAAACTGTGAGAGTGTTTTTGTGTGTGAATAAATTGTAACCAATTACCACAAACCGTATCACTTACTAAAGTATGGGCTTATTATGTATTTCTATCAATTTGAAATAAAACTAATTTTACGGATTAAACTCGCGTGTATTGGTATTCTAAACATTATTTAGAGATCCGACGTTTCGAGCTCTTTACAGCGCTCGTGGTGTCTTCATAAGTGAGGTATTTCCATCAAATAAACATTCGCAAACTATACCTACTTGTTATAATATCCAAAATTCCAAATATCTCAAATAACATTATACATATATAGACACATATTAATATTAAGTGAACCATTCCCTGGGTAAAATACTAATAAAAATAATTTAATATTGTATTCATGCAGCAATATTTATGGTACCATCCCTGTTATGGCATCCTTCCGGCATTGTCGAGATTCTTATTAAATATTAATTTCGGATTCCGTATTCCGGGGATCACAATTGGTTCATAATTTATACACAGTTTGATTTCAATGAAGTTTGCTTATCAAAAAGGAAGGCCATGTTCTCTATTTCCTTTGGAATTAACGGGCTATACTTAGGAAACAATCTTGAGTGGGTATTAACTTATGAAGAGTAGTAATGAAAATAAATAAATATCTGGGACATTTCCACACACGGTCACCTGACCCCAAACTAAACAGAGCTTGTACTATGGGCATCAGAGACTGATATACAAACATGTTTTTTTTTTTATAATAAGCTAACAAGATGACCTCAATCCACCTGATGGAAAGCGGTAGTGAGATCCAAATATGAGGTCGACAGGCACAATAGACCATATTGAGCCTGTTGCACTCACCCTGAAAGCCCGCTTAAAGAGGAGACCACTGCTGCGGCAACAACGAGACAAGGCGTGGAGTCTCGCATTGGTATTGAGCGGGTCCGAGTTGGCCAGTCCGCAGGACGGAAGGGCCCCCGTTTCTACGGGTCTCCCAGGCCGGCGGGCTGACCCGCTCCGCCCGCACAATGCCGCCGCTAAGACTCCACTGGTCCGGCGCTTGCCGCAAAAATGGTCCCCCCTGGCTCCGGTTCGTACAGTGCTGATCTCGGAACGCGACCTGACCGAGAGAGGCCAGAGTCACTTGGCGGGTTTTACGCAACTGTATGGTGGTAACAGCAACCGGTCGACAAAACGTCTCCCACCTGAATGATTATATGAATGAGTATATTTTTATGAATACCTACTCAAACAATTTAAGTTTATTTGTGTATCCATTGTCGTTTTTGATATCCGTAACACAAGTTAAGTTAAGCTACTTACTGTCGAATCAAATCGATGTATTTGATGTTCTGAAATATACAGCCAGTAGCAAAATCTTCATTTAAATTGGGACGCAATCTCAGTATCTCGTCATCTTTTGTGCAACGAACAACATTTCTCTTTGAACGTGGAAAATATAAGCGAAAACGGATAATGCGCAGATACCACTTCAAAGCTTCTCCACAAATCCAGCACATATGTTCCAAGAGTATTACAGAGATAGAGTAATACATAATTCAGAGCAACTCGATCAGTTATTCCATAGGCTGAAAGAAAACATCTCTCCGAGTCTCGTCCAATAGACTGCAAATAACTAACAGACTAATTGGTTAATGGCACGGCTTTATCGATACTAGGGATGCTGACTCACGATTGAAGCGTTTCTATTGGCTGTTAGAAATAATAATAATAAATAATAAATATTTCTCAACATCACATCCATCGATCTGATCCCGTGGTAATTAGCTTAAGCGCTTGTGCTACGGAAATCAGAAACGATAGTGGATAAACAAATATACTTAAATATATTTAATTTACAAATATTTGTACCGAGTTGGAATCGAACCCACGACTCTTAGAACCGCCAGCCAGAGTCAATAACCACTATTTCACCAAACCAGTGAAATAATGCTTAAATATTATCACAACATTACATACGATCGTACGTTGTTCAGATTCGATGCTGAATTTAGCTTAGAAAAAACAAAAAGTTGAAATTAGTCTGCGCAAACCTTATGAAGTGGATTAAATGAAATCTTTTTCACCAAAAGTGGATAGCTAAATCTTTCTTTAAATAAATAAATAAATAAATAAATATCTGGGACATTTCCACACACGGTCATCTGACCCCAAACTAAGCAGAGCTTGTACTATGGGCGTCACAGACTGATATACATACATATATATTTATAAATACATACTTAAATACATAATCACACCCAGACACGGAACAAACACCGATGTTCATCACACAAATATTTGTCCCGAGTGGGAATCGAACCCACGACTCTCGGAACCGCCAGCCAGGGTCACTAACCACTGTTCCACCGAGCCAGTCAATTTAAAAATTTAATCCATTTGTATTATATGCTATTTGTATTTTTTAAATGTTATCTCTTCAGGCGGAGAGTGAAACGGCATTTAGGCAGGCCTTCAGGGTGAGTGCGACAGGCTCAATATGGTTATTGTGCCTGTCGACCTTATATGTGGATCTTACTACCGCTTACCATCAGGTGGAGTGAGCCTATTATAAAAGAAAAATCCCGATTAAAATTCTCTATATAATTTATTAAATATTCAATGTAAAGACTGAGTTTTAAAACATTTGTGGATTCACATTTAAAGTCACATAGCTTGCAGTTGCACATTAATCGATAAATAATTTATCGACTTAACAAATAAATCGATAAAAAAAATTTTTCATCGATACTCAACATCACTGATATCACTGAAACAGAGTTAGGCTATCCATCTTTATTACATCCCGATATAATGGAACGAAATTGATAGCCGAATAATGCCTTCCGTCGAAATGTTTGATTTTCTTACCTATACCAGAGCCGCTCTAAGTTGGCCGATTTGCTACATGTCAGACTGACTGCACTAGTCTTTGAGTATAAAGCCACTGGAGATGCCATAACATCAACGCTTCTAACTAATTTTTTCGCCACTTTTAGCGGGGGCGAGGTAAACACGTACAGCACACCACCAAAAAATTAATAACTCAACAGACACAAATTTTGCTGTAACGATAAACACACACTACAAAAATGTTCAACACTTCGAACAATACACGCACACAAACAAAGTTTTCACGTAACTACGCAACACACATACGAAAAAAATAGTGATGACACAAAGAATAAAATAAAATCAGTTTGGTGAATGAACTGAACTATCTTGTACTGATTATTTTAAAATTGTTAAATGTAAAAAAAATTAAGATATTAAATGTTTATTTATATGTGTGTCTGTCTGTTTGTGTGCATTTATGACCTAAGCCTCTAGATTTCGAAGATAGGTAAGTACAAAAAACCTATCCTAAGTTTGATTGCATGGGAAAAAACTGAATATACAATGTGCTATATAGAAGCAGTAACAGATTCAAGAAAAGTAAAGAAATTAAATTACTTACCAAACAAGGACATGTTCGCAAAGAAAGTATTGCACCTTTAATCAATGTCTTTCTGCTATTAGCATTTTAGATAACACTTGTACCTACGTGTGGGTTTCCAAGAATGATTTTCGTTGTTACAAAATTGTCTCCTTTATCTTTTGATCTTTTGGAAATCGAAAAGGACATACACTTCTACTAGTTTACTAGTTTATGGTATAGTATGCATAACACATACACTCATAGCCCCGGACATAGCCTCGAAATATTTTATTGCTACAATTAATAATGAAATGAAAGAATGAAATAATAATTAATTCTGCAAATAGATTTTCATGAAATACTTTTGCACGTCAAGTTGTAAATAAATTAATCACATGTTACATAATTCATTGATGTCCAAGCGAGCAGCTCATCATGTCCATGGATTTTTATCATTTAAGTAGTCTTCTACTTTATAATATGCTTTTTTCACAAGACACGACTTAATAAAAAGTTTGAAATTATAAAAAGGTAATTCAATAACATTTTGTGGGATCTTATTAAACAATTTTGTGCTTAAACCCAAGAACGACTTTCCAGTCTTTTGAAGCCTGAAACAGCAAACCTATGTTTATTTCTGGTGTTAAAATGGTGACTATCCGATTTCTTATTAAATGATTGTATGTTCTTATAAACATATGAGATACAGTCCAAAATGTACTGAGAGGCTACGGTTAAAATATCTATGTCTTTAAAAATTCTCTAAGGGAGTCACAGAATTCTTTTCATATTCAGACTAAATTTCAATATCGTATGACCAGAGGAAAGAAAAGTAATTTTTCAAATTCATCTTACAAGATTTAAATATAACATTCGTTTACCTTTTATTTAATTCAAAATTAAAGTAAAAAACGGATTATAAAACTAACTGCAGGGAGTGAATGATTCATTCAAATGTCGAGTCTCTTTTTTGACTTTGTAACATCACTAGCCCCTGTACCACTGTATTCTTGTTTATTTTTTTCTGTCGTTTACGTATCGTAACGACTTTATTTTAATAGCAATTCTTCTTAAATACACGTTTAAAAGTTAATAAAAACACTTATATATGATACGAAACGCGCTCTTGTTGCGAATTTGAACTCTCGTTTGCCTTTTACATGAGAATACTGCACAACTAACCATTTTTCAAGAGAAACGTCACGCGACAGGGATCAATGCAAAATGGCAGCGACAAGTAGTTTTAATTAACGTGTTTGAACAGTTGACCAATGTACTTTGCCGGAGGTCGCCCGTGTATGGCATCTCCAGTGGCTTTATACTCAAAGGCACTAGTGAGGACAACGGTAAAATTGCCGAAGTATATAAGTAACAGTTATTTCCACTTTATAACCAAGCAAGGTCTAATTATAACAAATTTTTATTAAAAACATTAATTCACATCCAAAAGATTGAATTTAAGTTCCTTATTTATAAATATATTTATTTTTAATAACCAATACTTTTTAAATCCTTCATCCTTTTTTAAAAAAATACCTGGTGAGTATTACCCACTACGTCACTATGAAAACGTGACAAACGGTTTAACCTTGTAAAAGCGTAATACAGAGTGAAAATTTTACGTTTTTTTTTATAATTCTATTATTTAAGGTAATAAAAGACAAATAATAAGATAATTAGTTAATTAGTGCATTTGACATTTTGAAATAACGTCTTATTTTTAAAAGTTGTTCTTTATGATTCGCTAAATATGTTCATCTTAACAAGGATAAATGCAAAATATAAAATAAAAAGTGTCAAATCAGTCATCTAAAAGCGGCTCCGGTATAACATACATACATATATATTTTTAAATACATAATCACACCCAGACACGGGAACAAACACCGATGTTCATCACACAAATATTTGTCCCGAGTGGGAATCGAACCCCGACTCTTGGAAACTGCCAGCCAGGGTCACTAACCACTGTTCCACCGAGCCAGTTAACCGTTCTTAGAAGACTGATTTGACACTTTTTATTTTATATTTTGCATTTATCCTTGTTAAGAGGAACATATTTACCGAATCAAAAGAACAACTTTTAACCTACAACCTAATTATCTAATTATTTGTCTTTTATTACCTAAAATAATTGAATTATTAACTAGATTAATAACTAGAATTTTAAACTAGATAAAATTTAAAATGTCTGTTGTCTGAAATGCATGTAGTTGTCACCTATAATTAAGTTTGCGTTTATCTAAATGTTCATCTGGTCATGTTACTTATATCATATCGTTAATGTAATCTTGTTGGTAATCTTAAATAAATAAATAAATAAATTATAAAAAGAAAACGTAAAATTTCCACTCTGTATTACGCTTTTACAAGGTTACGCCGTTTGACACGTTTTCATAGTGACGTAGTGGGTAATACTCACCAGGTATTTTTTTAAAATAGGATGAAGGATTTAATAAGTATTGTATTTTAAAAATAAATATATTTATAAATAAGGAACTTAAATTCAATCTTTTGGATGTGAATTAATGTTTTTAATAAAAATTTGTTATAATTAGACCTTGCTTGGTTATAAAGTGGAAATAACTGTTACTTATATACTTCGGCAATTTTACCGTTGTCCCTCACTAGTGCAGTCAGTCTGACATGTAGCAAATCGGCCAACTTAGAGCGGCTCTGGTATAATTCGTTGATCTTTGATCTTTGGCGTTATAAAAAAATGAACATGAACGTGGAGTTAAAATGTTTTAACTGGTTTAATTTTTCACATTTTGTCGAAAATTTAAAGTCTTGTTTAATGATGGCAATGTACGTGATTTTGATCAATTGAAAAACAATTAAAACAAATAGGTACTTACGCTGCTTTTAGATAGGGGTGAGAGCCATCCGCTCCCCCGCAAGCCCGGTGATGATGACAAGGCTCCTCCAAGCCATCATCGTTAGTCAGTTAGGAAAAAAAAAAAAAAAGCTGCTTTTAGATCTTAAGCAAAATCAATTAGGTAAAAATTTCTACTAATATATTTTTAATATTTTTATGGACTCTGTGGAATAGAGCTTTGTGACCCTGTCTGGCGGTTCCAAGAGTTTTATATGTTAAAGTTTGTATTTACAAATTATATTATGTATGTATATCAGTCTCTGACGCCCATAGTACAATCTCTGCTTAGTTTGGGGTCATATGACCGTGGAAATGTCCCAGATATTTATTTATCTTGTTTTATTTATTTAATTATCTATCTAAATGGTTTGAATATTCGCATTAATGATACATTTCTGTTGCCTCCGTTGTAACTGCCTCGTTGGTCTATTGGTAGCAAGTGCTGCGTTAGGACCGAGAGGTCCCCGGTTCGAGTCCGGGGTCGGGCAAAATTTGTGTGAGTTTTTCTGTAATGAAATTACTCAGCCCGGAGTTAGGAAGTTGGCGGTTGATCGCCCGTGCCTCGGAAAGCACGTTAAGCCGGTGGTCCTGCGTCCGATCTCTCATTGGGCATGTCGGATTGCCATCTCACCGAATTATGAGAGTAAGGGAATAGAGAGTGCACTTGTGCACTATAATATGTCCTGCGCACTTGGTTGATCTCAATTGAGATCGGCTGCCATGGCCGAAATCGGTCGGACGCCTTATATTTACATTTCCGTTGTGTCGGAACACAAATTATTTAAAAAACGCCTTGCTGGAACATAATCGCTTCTTTGATAGTAAAGGCTATGTGAAGTCAATTGACTGGCTCGGTGGAACAGTGGTTAGTGACCCTGGCTGGCGGTTCCAAGAGTTGTGAGTTCAATTCCCAAACGAGACAAATATACATACTCACACCCAGACACTGAAAAAACACCGATGTTCGTCACACAAATCATTTGTCCTGGGTGGGAATCGAACCCACTACTCTGAGAACCGTTGATAGTGACACTGGGTCACTAACCATTGTTCCACCAAGCCAGTCAATACAATTTGTTATCGTTAATCTATGAAGTAATCTCTGCCTTCCCCTCTGGGTAAGAGGCGTTATCTTCTTGTATGATATTTTACCTATGTCCAAGTTGCAAAATTTTCCACTCAAATATCGAACTCATATTTAGGATAACCTGAAAACCTCGTTATTTATAAGTGTGGCAAGTTTATAAGACAGTTGTCAAAACAAGTCTGAACAATTTGTGCCTAAAACGCCTTCACAAAAAACCATCTCAAGTTCAGGAGACGAGACTGAAAAGTTTTAATGGCCCGAAGGCAATCTTTTATTCACTTAGATTTAATATTCGCAAATTCACATAAAAACGCTGGACAAAACAATTTAACCCTTCTCCACCTCTTTAGGGCTGTTGCAGACCTTAAGTATCGATTCCCTAATCCCTGTTCGAAGCTTAAAATAAGATTTTTTTTATAAGAGGCTAACAAGATGACCTCACTCCACCTGATGGTAAGCGGTAGTGAGATCCACATATGAGGTCGACAGGCACAATAGACCATGTTAAGCCTGTCGCACTCACCCTGAAAGCCGTGAAAAAGGAGACCACTGCTGCGGCAACAACGAGACAAGGCGTGGAGTTTCGCATTGGTATTGAGCTGTGCGGGTCGGAGTTGGCCAGTCCGCTGGACGGTCGGGCCCCCGTTTCTACGGGTCTCCCTGGCCGGCGGGCTGACCCGCTCCGCCCGCACAATACCGCCGCTAAGACTCCACAGATACTCTTGTGAAACTACGTTGTACGAGTAATCGTCTTTCATGACCAAACCATCTGAGCATACCTTTCTCAGCGGCTGGCGAGGAGATGGTAAATGCCAACCGCGGCTCCTGGGCGGGGCTCAATGCCAGGGGGTTTACCGATTAAAACACCGCGGTGTACCTCATCGCCGTATGGTGGCGTCATGAGACTCTGACCTGTAGCGGTACCATGAGTTGGTTATCGAAAACTTACGTACGTTAAAAACCTATCGAGTTGTTTTTTTCATACGACCGATTCTAGTTCTTAGCGTAACCACCAGGGGCGCTGTACAAGTTTTTCATATACATATTAACGTAGGCGATATCGAGTCCGTAACTTTTAAACTCATGGTAGAGCTACTGGTGCCGAAGACAAAGTAACAATATCGAAACGATAACGAAGTTCAAAAATAATGAAATTGTATGGGATTCATATTAGATTGACGTCGTGATTTATCGCGTCTAATGTCAACCCCATAAATATTATTCGTTTCGAACTTCGTTATCGTTTTGATATTGTTACTTTGTCTAAGCCTCCTGGTCTTTTACTACCACAAACTCGTTACGCGTACCTACCTAGAAACTAGATTTTTTAAGTTCAACTACAATTTTATCGATATCATTCCGTCACTAAATAAGTCATGTAGCGTGAAGGAAATTGAAAATATACTAAAGGGGCGGTTAGTTTAAGTGGCTTTGGAGGTCTTTTGAAAAAAAAATTGCACCCATGTTCCTGCGGCCTTTATATGGAAATGTAAGTCATTCTAGGAGACGGGATGGTTGAAATGGGTCGGAATGACGGTTTCTGACAGATACCAGCTGATTGCATGATAGTCAGGGATTGTGATGTGTTCGGAATTGCTTTTGGTAAGACAAAGGTTTGTTACGGCTGTATGACTTTGTGGCCATTCTAACTTGGTATTAGTATGTGTGTGAATTGTCTTGTCCAAATCAATAAAAAAAATACCTCCTTCAGGTATGGACAATTTTTTTGATTGATTTTTTACATATTCATATTAAGCTATTGCATAGCTTTTATCGCGGGCTTTGAGCGCGGCAATCGAACCAAGAAATTCCGTAACGAAAACCCTCACAATCGTCTAACGTCGTTTCAGTTCGGTAGACTTCAGCACGGTGTTTGTGTGCGTGCGGTTAGACGTATTGTACGACTCTACGAAACTCGCACGAATCGAGACGAGCTGCTCCGAAATCGGACGATGCTATGCAATAGCTATACCGCGGTAGTCCCCGAGTGCCACACGGTTTTTTTTTTAATTTATTTGGCCTGTACTGTCTCACTGCTGGGCAAAGGCCTCCTCTAACTAACTCCAAAGCTGTCGATTTTCGGCATTCCTCTTTGTGGTTGCTATTGAGTGGCCATTTTAGCCCATCACTTCTGGTTCATCTGACAGACGTGGCCCGCCAAGCTCCATTTCAATTTCTTGTCAAAATTAATAAAAAAAATTGTCCATACATGAAGATTTTTTTACTTATTCATATTACTATGTTATATTCATAGAGTTTCAACAAAAAATAATGAATTTAATACCATTATTCGTTATATTTGTATATACGACCCTAAAATAGTAAAAACGACCCGTGGGTTCTGACCTTACTTTACGGTATTATGTAAAGTATGAAACGGCAATAAAATGATCCGCTTATATTATCCGAAGTATCTATCTATCCCATCATATTTTAGGAAGTAAATAAAATATGGAAAGAACTTAACTTCAATATTGAAAATAGCGCTGGACAATAAATTATAAAATCCTTTTATGATAAATTCTAGTTATATTTTGCGACTATCCTGCTCTATAAGACGTAGACTGACAGAGACAACAATAAAAACCGCCGTAGCCAGTGGCTACGCGGTTAGGTGTAGTCGACCAACCTGCACTTGGACGGCGTGTTTGACTAAGGCCTTATCGCCCTAGTTTAGGGTAGGCCCGTGTCCCAGAAGTAGGTACGTATGTGATGACACAATGACTTATATCTTGTACCCTTTGAACCTCTACGCACTAATTCCCTAAAAATGCAATAGATAGATGGTATACTTTCCGAGCCAATTTTTTTATTTACTAAGCTTTTCCGTGAATTCGTCTGCATGGAATTATGTTTAAAGCGTGGTAAATGCGTTATTAGTATGCGAAAACAGAAAAAAATATATCAATAAAATTTTTGTTTGGAGTGGCGTACTAAAAAGAAAATGCCTAGATTAAATTTTTTTTTTGTAGAAGTTTTCATGATGTTTACAGATCCACTTACCAAACTTCAGTAGTTACTACAGGTGATATAGAGTCGAAAGAACGGGTATATGACAGTGATATACGGATGCTTAGACAGACAGACATGACGAATCGATGACCATGACGAAAGGAGTTCCATTATATTTTTATTTGGCTGCGAAACCCTGAAAATATATTTAATCTCTTACCAGAGAAAAACGCAGAAAATCTCGGAACCAATACAGGTATGTAAATGTTTTCCAATTAATAATTACAGTTTCCCAGAGAGCACTGAATGCCTCTGCGCGGAAGCAATCAGAGAGGAAATCTCGATTCTCAAAGGTAGATTCAGAAAACTTTCTAGCGGGCATGTTACAGAATACTGGATGTTAGATACAGGATTCCGTATTTAAAAAAATATCAATGGTAAGTTCTGTAAGTTGAAAAAAAAAATTTAACTCTGTCAATAGAAAACAGAAAGTGTCCGAGATATCGTACCATGTTTCCTTATATTCCGAACACTTTCACTTTTCTAGTGTACGTTCTCAAAAGTATGGTTCGCAGAAAGTTTATTTTAACAAGAAATATAATAAATAAATTATATATATCTGGGATATTTCCACACTCGGTCATCTGACCCCAGACTAAGCAGAGCTAGTACTATGGGTGTCAGAGACTGATATACATACATATATATTTATAAATACATACTTTAATAAATAATAACACCCAGGCACGGAACAAACACCGATGTTCATCGCACAAATATTTGTGCCGAGTTGGAATCGAACCCACGACTTTTGAAACCGCCAGCTAGGGTCACTATGCACTGAGCCAGTCGATAATAAACTCCTTTTTAATTTTGACGAGCAATGTAGAGCTTCTACATTAAATAGATAGTAATGGACCACGTGTTTAATTAAGAACATACTTCTGAGATAGGTACACAAAATGATGTTATGTATGGCAACACATTTATTGAACGAAATCGTAAACTTAAAATATCTTTTATGTCTTCATTTGTGGTTTACACAATGATGATTAAGGCGTATGAGAAATTTACTAAATGGCAATGTTTACGTAGGAATGAGGCCTAACTGGAGCATGTTTGGTGAATACATGGCTGTCAATTTAAAATTTATGTACAGTTTAAAGCTGTTGCTTCTATAAGTGTACACAAGGTGTTTGTTTTTGTTTGTATGTTTGCTTAAATCTTTGAAATTACAGATTTTGATGTTTTTTTTTTATAAATAGAAGGATTTTAAAGAAAGGGTTTTTATGTATAAGGCGTCCGACCGATTTCAGCCATGGCGGCCGATCTCAATTGAGATTAGCCAAGTGCGCAGGACATATTATAGTGCACAAGTGTACGCGCAAACACAAGTGCACTCTCTATTCCCTTACTCTCATAATTCGGTGAGACGGCAATCGAAAAAACGGAGAGATCGGGCGCAGGACCACCGGCTTAACGTGCTTTCCGAGGCACGGGCGTTCAACCGCCAACTTCCTAACTCCGGGCTGAGTAATTTCATTACAGAAAAACTCACACAAATTTTGCCCGACCCCGGACTCGAACCGGGGACCTCTCGGACCTAACGCAGCACTTGCTACCAATAGACCAACGAGGCAGTTAAAGTACTTACTTTGTTAAAAACCGACTTCGGTTTTTATGTATGATATACCCGAACCGAAGCGAGTCATTAGTCAGTTGATAAAGTTCCCACCACGGGACTCGAATCTATCTATTAATGGTCCTACGTCTAATCGTTTAATAGGCTTACCCAACAACACTTGCCTAGTACAAACATACATACATAAAATCACGCCTTATTCCCAGAGGGGTAGGCAGAGATCACTTCCTGCCATGTGCTACGGTCCTGGTACACCACTTTTGCTTCATCCACATCCATCAACATCTTCATGCATGCTCGTCGATTACGGGTACTTTTGATTTGACCTCTCTTTCTTCTCTGAGTTTGCCGACAGGTTGACCGATTCGAGATAAACTATTTTTTACAAAATAATTTTCCATAAAAAATATTTAAACAATGGCTTTAATATTTATCGCGCGGAACCCTAATTGTGAGCTTTCACTAAGCCCTAGTTCCCTTGCCAATAAAAAGCCAATTATTTTTTCCCGCTCCCTTCACTTTCTGAGGCGAAATTGCAATTCGCCTAATTTCGTTTTAAATAGCGAAGGCGATAAATGAAGAGGCTTTTGTAATTGATTCCAGTTTGATGGAGAAGGTATAAGTACAAATGGGTGTCTCGCGGAGAAATTGTATGCAGATTGATTTTGAGTAAAAGATAATATTGAAGGTTTCAGTTAAGAATGCGAAATGGTCCTAACTGAATAGGTTCGGGGTATTTTTTTATAATATTTTTGTAATGTGTGTAACGATGGCAGTTTAAAGTTTTATCTTTTGCGTTTTATTTCATTAAAACTAGATTTCATGAGTTTAGAGATTGGTTTTACGCAAAACATATGACCATAAGCATTTGCTACCTTTTTGTTTTCCTAACTGACATACGATGATGACTTGGAGTAGCCTCGTCATCATCACCGGACTTGCGGAGGAGCGGATGGCTCCCACCCTTAAAGTTTTTGATACCCTTTTTATCGTGTGTATCTATGAGTCAGCTAAAATTGTTGCAAAAAGTGTAGTTTTTAAAGATTAAAATTGTTCTTGAAATAAAGTTGGCTATAACTTGATGTATAATGTTATGCAACCAATATTGTCCGTGGCTGCCAAAATTTATGGCAGTTAGAAAATTGCACAGCAAAATATTATAGCATAAGAAAGCATTAAGTACAGTCAACATCTTCTCAAATGTACCTATTGTAATACTTTGTATCTTCATTATGTCTTTGGTATAAGCGTGAATATAGTATATTCAGTGTATGACCTTAAGTGCTTTTGAGTATACATTAAACTTCACTAAGTAATCTTTATACTGGGAAGTCAAGTTACTTTAACTGTAGGAAGTATCAT
Organism: Maruca vitrata; assembly: GCA_039566165.1. Taxonomy (NCBI): domain Eukaryota; kingdom Metazoa; phylum Arthropoda; class Insecta; order Lepidoptera; family Crambidae; genus Maruca; species Maruca vitrata. The sequence continues at coordinate 16,855,084 of CM076912.1, read as the reverse complement.
TGCCTACCAATGAACCACCGTCGTATTCAAACAATTCATCACTATCCCATTTACGTCCACATTGCTAGGGCACGGGCCCACCCTAAACAAGAGTGATCAGGCCTTAACCGACCGCGCTGGCCGAGTGCATGTTGGTTGATTATACAACCTTAGAATTTTTTCGTAGGCGTGCAGCTTTCCTCACGATGTTTTCCTATAATAATCGAACATATGAATTTCGAATTTGAAAACCACAGATGTAATTGGCGGGGTTTGACTGGCGAACTCTCACATGGCAAGCAATGACCTTAACCACTCGGCCATCGACGCTTTTTAATTCAATCAATTTGTTGCTAAAACATAATTATGAATGATGTGTACAAATTTAGTATTTGTCTTATTTAATTATTAAGGTATACTCTTATTTAAATTATTTTTTTTTGTTCAAAGGTTACAAAAACATTAAAACTATCTCGTGAAACTCTTAACGATCGTTAACCTAAACTTGTTGACACGTATTTAGCATTAGAACTAATAAATTTGCAACTCATTCATTACCCTAACGGCTTTTGTTCCAAAGTTTTATGGGCAATTATTAAAACATGCCGCCATATTTAATAGGAGCGAATTCCTCCAGACGATGGTTTGCGTTTCGTTTGCTGCATCAGGTATTGCTACTTAGAAACATTTTATTTATTTAAACAAAAATAATAATAAGTAAACGATGAAGATAAAGAATGAAATAAAAATAAAAAAATATTTATTTCTATAACCATAGCTACAAAATGTGGCCGATACTACCCAGTAAGTTGTCTAAGACACTTGTGTTGGGTGTGACTCGGAACTTCCCTAACGGCTATCTTAGATTCTAGACTTAATATCTAGTTATAATAACAGAAGAATATGTGAGTGTGTGTATGTAATTGTGTGTGTTTGTAAGACTGTGTGTCGTGTGTGAGTGTGTAAAGACGCCATTTTATTTAGTATTTAGGCAACATTATTGAAAGAGGTATCCAGTTCAAACCCCGCCACGTACCAATTCGTCTTAAAACTTGGAATTCATATGTACACTTATTCGACGCGCTTAGAGTAAACAAAAATTGTGAGAAAACCGTGTAGGTTTTCTTAAATAACAGCCGATGAGAAAATGTTCATACTTAAGGAAAGCACTCATACTTAAAAGCACTCCTCACTCCATTAAAATTGATGAAACGTTGCAAAAAAGTCAAAAACACTCTCATCTCATATTTATATTTAATGAAATTTTCATCTTCCCCATTAAAATTTCATTAACTTTCTTTCACCTACCTATTTCATTAAGCCAAATTTTCCACGGTGAATCGAAGTATTCTCCCAGCTAATTTCAAATCGAGTTAATTTAATTTAATCATCTACATTTTGTTTCTATTAAATAGTTAATTTGAATTCGCCAAGTTGATTCGCGATTTGTTAAATAAGCTCTTACAAGTCACCCTCAGCGGCGGAATTATTAAAATGAAATGTATTCCGAATGTCGTGCCATTCATTGACTTGTTTACAAATTGGTTTTGCTAAAAAGGTTTTCTATTTGGCTCATTCAGAATTTGGCTTCAGAAATCTATATGAAACCTTTCCGATATAAATCGTGTGCTTCCATCACTTTCTACTGATGTAAAGAAGTACCGGAAACCGGAAATCCTCGGTCTTAATTCAAAGGCATTATTGAGATTGATATAATGTTTATTCTATTTTTACTTTGGTTATTCGATCCAAGATTTCAATATTGAATGAACTTTTGATGATAAATAAAACTTGTCTGATTTATGTTATTTAAATAATAAAAAGCTCTTACTTTGCACTACTTTATTTGAACGAGATTTTAAAGCACAATATTAGGGTTTTTTTTTCTGAAATCAGTGTTATGTTTTTTGAACAGTTTTTTAAAATTGTCATTAGCATGCAAGTTAAGACGTTTTGTTGTAGTTATTTGTGAGAGACGAAAAATAAATATATCAGTTTGATTTTACAGGACAAAAAAGCAGGTTCTTCTTCGAAACAATGCTTTTAGAAATACAATACACGGCAAAGTTAAGTGAACATGAAAGCTTCCAGATTTTACAACGAAATCCAAATTATATTCACGTCACGATCTTCGTCTATCTCGCCCTTTTCACGTTTTCTGATTTAAACTGGCCCATAGAAATCATCTTTCCCATTACCCTAACCAGAACGGCTTCCCAAAATTAATGTGTGGTACTGTCCGACAAAAGTTTTCAGGGTTCCTTGAACACGATTTGAAAACGGATCCGAGGAAATAATTATGTGATTAGTAAATACAAAAAAAAAGTAGGTTATTGTATTATTATTATTTCTAAACTGGCCAAAAATATTAATTTAATAAACATTGTTAATGTATAATATTTTTGTGCTGCACCAATTGCGTTTATGTAATTTTTAAATTGGTAAAACAAAAACTCTAAATACACATAAAGAGTCCCTAGTCACGTTGGTTGAGATTTATCTTAAATTCCAATTTAAAATTTCCGTAAGAAATAAAACATTTTGTGTACCACATGAAAGTACCCATTATCAACCATTTTATGAAACACATGCAAACTGCGGAAAACTTAGGAAAAAATCAGCCAAAATAAGGATTGCACGCCATTTTAGCTACGGAGGCAAGTCTCCACGAAAACGTGTCAACTGTAAAAGAGATAGAGCACACAATTACCTTGTATATTTCACGTAGATGCTACGAGTACGTTGCTACGATGCTACGGTTAACCCTAACACTAATGGTGCAAAATGATACGGGACCATATGCCAGCCAATAGACCACTTACTGAACCGGTTTTTGATTTACGTAGCTGCGTTGTTATTAAAATTTATAAACACGGCCTGGGCCTTATGAGGCCTGAGGGAGCAATTACGTTTAGACCCAAAGTAAAGGGATTCAGTAAGCCCTTGGCAAATGATTTGAATCGGTTGGCGGAAAGGTTGTGTTATTGTGCTTGTAAATTGTGATTTTAAGGACCCTTTTGAGTGTTAGTGGGTGAAATGAACGATGCCATTTCTAACCTAGTAACCTACTTGATCTTTGAGAATGTAATGTACGTATAATCTGCATGTATAATACATGTAGCGTCAACTGAAATGCCTCATTGGCCTATTGGTAGCAAGCGCTGCGTAAGGACCGAAAGGTCACCGGTTCGAGTCCGGGGTCGGGCAAAATTTGAGTTTTTCTGTACAGAAATAACTCAGCCCGGAGTTAGGAAGTTGGTGGTTGGACGCCCGGTCTCTCATCGGTCATGTCGGATTGGCGTCTTACTGAACTATGAGAGTAAGGGAAGAGAGAGTGCACTTGTGTTTGCGCGCATACTTGTGCACGGTAGTAATAATATGTCCTGCGCACTTGGCTGATTCTATTTAGATCGGCCGCCATGACCGAAATCGGTCGGACGCCTTATTTACTTATTCTTACATGTAGCGTAATCGTACGCTAGAAGTTTCGTATTATGAGAAGAGAGTTAATACATAGCAAGCGTTATTAATAAATCCCATACATCTACTTTTAAAGTCGATTACAAACCATTGTTTCCCATACTACGATCACGGCTCAGTTGCACACGTATGTAATTATTAGCGAATTGGATTGAACTATACTTATACAGTTTTTTTTATTTATAAGAATGAGAGTTATTAAAGGTGATTGTGATTTATGTTCTAATTTTACTAAGAAAAAACCTAGTACATAGTTCATTATTATGTATATTCTTAATATTTATTAGGTTTTCTGTTAACTGAGTCTCAATTTTTTTTTATGGTAAAAATTTGTTTTACACTTCTTTACATTACAAGGATCATTAAAGAATATTTTATTAAATAAATTTATCTCATCATTTCAAAAAATGATTTATCTACTTACACGAACAGGCAATAGCAATCCATCAAAGATTTCATTGCAAATTTGATTCAGAGGTCTATCAAGTAACCACTTGTAACTAACTTACTTGCTTACTTATTTACTTGTACTTGTCTAACAAGTTACTTGATAGATCTCTACAATACTCTACATACAGTACACATTACAAAAAAAAAACAAAGATTGTTTGCTTTTTTTTTTTAAAAAATAAAACCTTGAATAATATTTCGCCAAGTTAAAATTTGAAACAAATAAACTCTTTCGATTGCCTATTGCCAATATCCGGTTCGGAGAGACTCTGTCCCAATACTTTCTAACAAAGAATAATGTAACCATAATAAAACATTTACGTGCAAATGCTAGGGGATCTGATAGAGCAAGTCGCAAGAATGTTCAGTTGACATTATATTTTATGCCGCTTTATCTCTCTGCCCTCGAGATGTGCGATTGGGCCTAATGTCTCCGGGAAATTCACTCCATTCGCGGCCATTTTGCTTTGACGATTCGATCGTGATACGACCGGTTAACTTTGTAGTACACATTAACTATTTTGAAATAAAACTAATTTTTCGGATTAAACTTGGTTGTATTGGTATTCTAAACTTATTTAGAGATCCGACGTTTCGAGTTCTTTACAGCGCTCGTGGTCACTGTTAAGTTAGTCTTAACGTCGGACTCGACGAACTTTACGTGGATCTCTAAATAATGTTTAAAGACAAGTTTACCCGTAAAATAGGTTTTATTTGAAATGTGTAGTGCTCGCGCAATATACTTATATAAATAAATAAATATACAATATTTATTTATTTAAGTATAGCCAAGGTATATACCATTACAATGAGATCTAAGAAGTATTAAATACATTTTGAAGTGCTGCCTTAATTTAAGGCTGCTACGCCATACAAACAGTTGAAGTTATACATTTGAAAGCAATTAAAAAAAAGAGTACAACGCAAGTGTTGCACTTTAGGAGAAAAATAGGAATGTTGACAGATCTTGAAAAAATGAACGGATTGGATAAGATAATTATGAACAATAATCTGCGACATAGAGTATGTTTTTTTTGAAAGAAGGTAAAGAGAATTTAGAATAAATTTAGATTGAAATATATTTAACTTTCATTAAAAAAAGAAAAATAGAAAATTGTTCATTATTATACATGTTTTTAGTTTTGCTGGTATTATTCTGAGTTTTTTTATATGAATACACAATTAAACTAAAGTACCTATATAAATAATTCACCCTCACAAAATATTTGTCCGGGTGGGTCGATCAAACCCACGCAAGAGTCGACAACAATGCCAAATAAACCATCGACCCACTCAAAGCCTCTTTTAAGGCTAGAACAGTAACAATTGTTATGTTTTTTGTTTACCTAAATAACTAAGGCGATGGTTTGGAGTAGCCTTATGATAGTAAGTAGCTTAAGCACTGTGTTACAGATATCAGAATCAACACTGGATACACAAAAATACTCAAATATATTTAATAACACCTCCAGACACGGAACAAACACCTATGTTCGTCACACAAATATTTGTCCCGGGTCGGAATCGAACCACGACTCTTAGAACCGTGGTTTAGTGAACCTGAGTCTATAACGACTGTTCCACCGAGCCAGGTAGGAATCGAACCCACGACTCTTGGAACCGTAGTTTAGTGAACCTGAGTCTAAAACCACTGTTCTACCGAGCCAGTCTAGTCATCACATTACAAAACAAATGGCTTTTACGCCTTACACACTTCAGAACCCACACACTTCACTGCCCATAGTGCCAGTCTCCTAGATGTGGTGTGCTCGGATGCCAGAGCCCTACATGTCAATGTGAAGCACACTCCAGAACTGGGAGGCCATGCTATGATCACCACTGAGTTTAAAATAAAAACAGACAAACCTCCCTCCCAGTGGGTAACCTATCGGCCGCTGAAGGATATTCAAATGGAACAGTGGAACAATGACCTAGATTCTATTGACTGGAGTCACTTGCTGGCTTGCGACGACCTAAACACTCTAGTTAATTCAATGACTACTTGCCTATTCAACCTGTTCGACCTGCATGCACCAGTCAGGTCTAAGAGGTTTAAACATCCTCCACATCCGTGGATAACAGACACTGTTCGGTCAATGATGCATATCAGGGACAAAATATTACCAGGGATTTAAAACTACGAACAAGGGTTCCCTGAAGAACAGCTACAAAGAAATGAAAACCCTAGTAACTCAAGCTATTGTAAATGAGAAAAAGCTTTTTCAAAAACCACATCTTAAAAAACATAAAAAACCCAAAAAATCTATGGTACAACCTAAAGAAATCTGTCATCCATGGTAACAAACATTCAGACAGCACCCCCATCTTTGACGACCCCAACTGTATAAACACCCACTTCCTCAAAGTTCCTGGAGATGGACAGGTATCTATATCACAGCTCAGTTACTATGAACACCATCGTTTCAGTGAGGCAACTTTTTCCATGAGCACAGTTACCGAAGACAAAGTACTGAGTACCATAAAAGCCTTAAAATCCAATGCTCAAGGCAGCGATGGCTTATAACTAGAGATGATCCTGCTTACTCTGCCACAGTCATTAAGGATATTCACCAATGCAATTAACCTGTCACTGTCCAAAGGAATCTTCCCTGATAGATGGAAGTTAGCAGTGGTAAAACCTCTGCCAAAGAACAACAACCCTGCATCTTTGAGTGACCTGCGTCCAATCAGTCTACTTCCCTGTCTATCCAAAGTACTAGAAAAAATTGTCTGCGACCAACTAACCAAATATGTAGAGCAAAACAACATGCTACCTCCATTACAATCTGGGTTTCGCAAGGGGCACAGCACAGCAACAGCTCTGGCAGATGTCATTGATAACTTGCTCTCAGCTCGGGATCGGGGAGAGGTAAGTGCTCTGCTATTGCTTGACTTCTCTAGAGCCTTCGATTCTATTAACACTGCCCTTTTGATTTCCAAACTATCATACTACGGTCTTAACCCCATAGCACTTAAGTGGTTCAACAGCTACCTCACAAACAGAAGTCAGTATGTGGAGGTGACTAAGGTGGATGGTTCAAGGACATGCTCAAGTCATCTGAAGGTATCTCGGGGGGTCCCCCAGGGCTCCACCCTCGGACCAATCCTCTACGCCCTATACAGTGCAGACATCACTACAACAATAAAAAACTGCAAATATCATCTATATGCCGATGACTTACAGCTATACTACTCTTTCCGACCTAGCAATCACGTCAGTGCTACAGAGAAGATACAGGAGGATCTGGATCGTATTGCTATCTGGTGTGACACCAACTGCCTCGTGCTCAACCCCAAAAAGTCCAAACTGTTACTAACGGGTTCTAGCCGAAACGTGAGTATGATGAGTAACTCCCTCTGCTCATAAAAATCAACGGTCAACTAGTTGATAGTGTGGACTCAGCCAAAAATCTTGGTTTAACTATGGATGGACAACTCAACTTCGAAGACCATATAGCACAAGTCACCCGAATTTGCTTCTACAGGTTAAACCTCCTATTATACAAAATCAGGCCCTACCTAAATGTCGACCTGCGAAGGTTGCGCTGTGAATCACTTGTGCTATTCAAGCTGAATTACTGCGATGCAGTGTATGGCCCCTGCCTCCTAACAAGAACCATGAAAAAAATACAGCAGGTTCAAAATGCCTGTGCGCGCTTCTGCTTTCACATTCCACCCAGATCGCATGTTACACCATACCTAAACGCTGCCAATGTCATGAGAATGGAGGCACGGAGGAGAGTGCACCTAGCCACGCTGCTCTTCGGAGTCATTTCAACAGAGAGACCCACATACCTATATAATAAGTTGCTGTGGGCAAGGGATAACAAAGGATACCCCAAAAGAGCCTGCACAAACATTTTCACTATGCCCAAACATCGTACAGCGGCATTCCGGGGATCCTTCAGATTTGCGGCCACTAAGTGCTGGAACGACCTTCCCCCACCGTTGCGTGACCTGGAAACAATACACAGTTTTAGAAAGCGACACAAACAGTACCTAATAGAGGAGCAAAAAACACAATACTCACATCACTAGGTATTCACATCAGGCTACGTTTTCGCCGGGGGAGGTGGTTCGACACTTTGGGGCACGCCGCAGCGCCAAGCACGAGTCTAGATATACGCCACTATCATACGCCGATAACAAACGAGTGTCCTCTTTCATCATTTTTCAATTTTTCTTTCTTCTTGTTCTCTTCTTTTTGCGTGCTCCACTTAACACAATTATCCTTATACCTATATGTGGCAGGTTGTTCATTTCATAAAACATACCCTTTGTTGTCGCTCTGTAAAAGCACAAATTGCCTTGTTAGTGGAATCAAACAACCACACAGCCTCAAACCTTTGCTCTTGCTATCCACCAATGCTAACTAACAATGCACTTATTGGATTATTAGTTCAAAGCACTCACCCGCAAGTAGATACAACAATAATAGCATTTACTTTTTTATTATTGTAATTAAATTTCCTTGTGTATTAATAATATTTCAACTTATAGACTTTTCCCAACATGTTATATTTGATTCTTTGTGAACCCCGTTTTTGTTTACTTTTTTTCTTTTTTTTTCTTTTCCTGTTCTTGTCAATGGCCGATCCGGAGCCTATATCCATAGAAAAAACTCTATATTTAACAGTTGTTTGGTCTTGGATAATGACTCTGGGTATAAAGCGAAATGGCACACTTATTAACTTATTAAATTGTATCTTCCATTTGTGTTACCATAATTTGTTTTTATTTCTGTTCTATCTGTTTTTATTATATGTTTACATATTTGTATTCTTAGACTATAACTTCTTGTTTTTGACTTTTATTTCTATGTTCTTGTATCTTGTATATGTATTTATCTACTTATTTATTTTTTTTATTATAAAGGTTCTGCCAGAATATCAGCGCTGTAGCGGCCTAGCAGCACATGCTGAGGCAGAACCTATTGATCACATCTACTGTATGTGTGTATGTTAAACCTTGTAAATGTATGTGATCAATAAATGTTTTCTTTCTTTCTTTTCTTTCTTTACTCACCATCGTGATGTGTAAACCGGCCTTCTTATCAGCTCCCAACTACACCGGCGCTAGTAGCTCTCACTCTGTGTGGAGTCGTTCGCATGGAAAATTTATGACTCCCATTGTCGGAGCGTCACCTATACCCTAGCGGACGCCGCAACTCTGGCGTTTGCGGCTTCACTGTTTTTGCTTACGGCTTTTTTATTGTTTTCTATCAGAGCTTACTATGTTGCCTGGTTGAGGTAGCTTTCGCTTACAAGTAAGATGTGTTGTCTGTTGACGTTTTTGATGATATGAAGAGAAATGATAAAAGCACAGATGCGAGAATTATAATAATTAATTATTAATTTGTATGCAGATAGGTCCGTTATGAAAATACTTTTAATTTGTTTCAATAAATCAATTAAACATTTTAATTCAATAATAAATTGTATTTATTTAGATAAAATCAAGCCTTTTTTCCAGAGGGTTAGGCAGAGATCAATTATGACTATATTAATTTCTGCTATAGCTGTATTTTACAAGCTTTTATTTAACTTGCAATGTATGTATGTATGTTTGTGTGTTCGGGTGGAATTTTATAACTCAATTTTAAGGCACTTGCCCTCAACCGATTGAGCTGAAATTTTGCATGCACGTGTATATCCGATGACAATGCAATATTATTATGACATATAGCTGATCTGATGATGAAGTCGGAAGATAGCCATAGCAACTCAGTAATTAAATAACATAACCACATCGAGTTTGGGCTCATTTCATTCGACTAGATGAGTACTTTGGTGCTAGATAGTAACCAAGGTCTGATGATGGAGCCGGAAGACAGCCAAAGGAACTCAGTACTTAAACGACACAACCAAATCGAGTTTGGGCTCGTTTGATTCGCCTAGATGAGTACTTAGATGAAAAAAAAGTATAAAATAAATTAAGGTAAAAAAATCTTTAAAAACAAGCTTTTATTTAAATGCGCTAAAAAGAAAAAAATAAACTTTTACACTATAACTTTACTGTCAACTTATAACATTTCAAATTCAACATATTTGACACAATTTATATGTTTTAAAAGCTTGTCGCGAGATTTAAGTACCTACTCGTAATTTTAAAAGCAAGTTTTTAAAATACCTGCCTATTAAAATTTAATATAAATATAAAATTTTAAACTATGAAAGTAAATACGAGTCCTTAAAGGTCGCGACAAGCTTTTAAAACATATAAATTGTGTCAAATATGTTGAATTTGAAATGTTATAAGTTGACAGTAAAGGTATAGTCTAAAACTTTATTTTTCTTTTAGCGCATTTAAATAAAAGCTTGTTTTTAAAGATTTTTTTACCTTAATTTTTAGCTTAAAAAGTTTATTTTGAAACGAATTTATTTTGCATCATGTATCAAAAAATATATTGGAATGTAACGACTATCGTTTCCTTTTAAATTAAATTTAGACATGATGGACCAAATATTTTACCCTGTACAAAAGAATTAGACTATCTATCTATACTGATTGATTTTTTATCAGTATTGCGATCAAATGACCGACCATCCCCGGTAAATTTTGCCGCTAAATTTGTAATAGAAGCGAAAATTTACGCGCGATCTAATGCTTGATTGTATTAATGGCTTTCCTTTCGAATGAAAAAAGTTTTTATAAACCGGCTAAGATGTGAACTGAACGCTGAGATGATTCCGTAGAAAATAGGTTTGTTAACATGAATAAGGCGTCCGACCGATTTCGGCCAACCCGGCCAATCTCAATAGAGATCAGCCAAATGCGCAGGACATATTATAGTGCACAAGTATGATCGCAAACACAAATGCACTCTCTATTCCCTTATTCTCATAATTCGGTGAGACGGCAATCCGACATGACCAATGAGAGATCGGGCACGGGACCACCGGCTTAACCTGCTTTCCGAGGCGTTCAACAGTTAACTTCCTAACACCGGGCTGAGTAATTACATTACAGAAAAACTCACACAAATTTTTGCCCGACCCCGGATTCGAACCGGGGACCTCTCGGTCCTTACGCAGCGCTTGCTACCAATAGACCAACGAGGCAGTCAACATGAATATAGGTTTATTAAACACTCTACATAACGGGTTTACACGCTGTAATAAGAATAGCTAATACTTAACTTAGGTACTGTCCGACGTTTCGAAAAGACTGTAACAGTTATTATGACTGGTAAACAGTGGAACAGTGGTTAGTGACCTAGAATCACTACCTACGGTTCCAAGAGTTGTGGAAACAAGAGTTGTGACTTACATCGGTGTTTGTTCCGTGTCTGGGTGTGTCAATAAGTATATTTGATTCGTTTCGTTTGATTTTGATAGTAGATTCTGATAACACAATTGCTAAACCTCCTTACCACGTGATCAGATCGATGTATGTGATGTTGTGCAATATTAAATCCGCTGCGAGACAAGCCAATGCTTAGTGTGGCGGCCGTATGATATCTTTGTGTACTAGTTTTAAGGTTTTTTGAAATAAACATAAACATATTATTATTATTTTGAAATAAACATATTATTATTTATTTATTTATTTCTTGTTTAGTTATACTCGCAGTCTCGAGTGAACAAGACTGGCTTTTTTAACAAAAAAATTGTAGTAATTTATGTAAGGAGAAAGAAAGTCGTAAATCATAATATGAATACGTTTGTTATCTATAATATAAAAATTAATCGCAAAATGTGTTGGTAAGCGCATAACTCAACAACGCCTGAACCAATTTGGCCAATTATTTTTTAAAATGTTCGTTGAAGTTCAAGGATAATTCTTACGGCGAGAAAAAATCGAATTATTGCCGGGAAAACCCTAAAAACAGCCTTTTTCTTTTTTTTTTCACATTTTTTTGACAGGACGAAGTCTGTCGGGTCAGCTAGTTTTTAATAAAATTCTTATTTGTCCACAAAAATTACAGCGAAGTTATAATTATCGTATTGTTATTTGTAGAATGTTTGATGACACTTTAAGTCGATTTAAGCCATGTAGCCAGTGCCGTTGACTCGGGCCTTATCTCCTTAGTTTATGGAAGGATATCTTAAGGGAGGACGTATATGATGGTAATGAGGAAGTTTGTTTGAAGTTATGTATGTTACAATGGCACAATTATGTAGAGGCCTTAATGTTTGTAATTAATTTATAATTAAAATTATAAATTGAAATACTTTTAACAATTTTTTTAAAAACATAATATAATTTTATTTTCTAAATCTTTATGTGCATCGGACGCCCTGATGTACACAATTTTGTAAAGCAAGTGGCCGCTGCGAGACAAGCCAATGCTTAGTGTGGCGGCCGTGTGATATCTTATCTCCGTGTGATATGTACTAGTTTTAAGGTTTTTTTGAAATAAACATTTATTATTATTATTAAGTATTTGAGTGACAAATCAAAAGTACCTGTAATCGACGAGGTTGATGGATGTTTAAGAAGCAAAAGTGGTGTGCCAGGACCGTAGCACATGGCAGGAATGATCTCTGCCTACCCACCTGGGAAAAGGCATGATTCTATGTATGTATGTATTTATGAAATCCAACAAACGACCCGCACTCAATGGCTGCCACGAAACACGTACAAGACAGGGACGGATCTCCGAAAAAGAGGTAGCCCAGATACCGTGCAAAATGAATATTAATCCGAAAGCAATTAGCAGCCAGGTCACGTCTTCGGTACAACGTGTTAATCTTTTTAGGGAAATGAGAAAACTTGGGCCAGTCCAACGGCGGCTTTGGACGTTTTTCTAATTTTCCCGAATCACCAATAATGGATTTCGGTCGTGTGGACGACATTTATAATGGGCACAGTTGTTTTGTTGCGCTCATCGGACTCTTAAAAAATGGTCGATGGCCGAGTGGTTTAGGTCGTTGCTTGCCATGCGAGAGGTCGCTAATTCAAATTTCTGTGTTTTGCAAATTTGAAATTCATATGTCCGATTTTTCGACGCTACGCTACGCGTTTACGGTGACAAAAACATCGTGTACATCTATGAAGTTCTAAGGTTGTGTATTCAACCAACTCGCACTTGGCTAGCGTGGTTTAATAAAGGCCTGATCGCCCTAGTTTAAGGTTAGCCCGTGCCCCAGCAGTCGGGACGTATGAAATGATGATGATCAGATTCATAAAGAGTCGTGTTTTGTTTTCTTTTATTTCATATTTGGATCCTTTCCGCATACGCATTGAACGCATCCTATGCATACAAAGATCATACAGACGTCCGCTTCAAAGATGAATTCATCGTTTGAAGTGGATATGTTTCATAAACAGTAGGAGTTGTTTTTTGGATTCCTTTCATTTTGGATTGGGGTACGTTGAACGTATCCTACGTACACGGAGATTATATAGACTTTTCGACGTAGTGTGTAGTGAGAGAATTATTGTACGTTCACTAGTATGACCCATAAAAATACTATTCATCAATCGAAACCTCCGTTTTTCTTTTCTTATAAGCTACTAAATTGAAAAAGCTGCCAGATTAAAAAGTTAAGCCATTCTGATTAAATTACGTAATAAATTAAAATGCTGTAACTTGACGGGGCACCAGAAAGAATGCTTAATTGTTTTATCTTTTTACATAATTTTATTTATACGTAAATTAAATAAAGCTTTGCAAAAACATTATAAGCTAGGCAGCTCATAAACTAGGCATATAAGATTTAAGCTAAAAAAAAAACGTCAGGCATCATTTTCTAACTAAAACATTTAGCATTGCCCGTGATTACCAGCGCTGTAAGGAGCTCGAAATGTGGGATCTCAAGAATAACATAACAGACGAGTTTGATCCGTAACATTAAGTTTGATTTCAAATGTGTATGTAGTCTCCGCGCAAATAATAGAAAATAATATAAAACTCAGAACTTTCGGATTCAGGAATCCGAAATCAAAGTTTCTCGTGTACAGTCACACCATTAAGCTAGTGACACACTAACACCAAACAGTGCGGTGGTCGCGGCGAGCCGTTGTGTGTAGACACTTATTAAACCCGGATTTGTCACTGTCTCGCGCCCGGTCGATTATCTGCCGAATATTGGCTTAAGACTGCTTAGAATGGACAGCTAAGAAAATGTTAAATGGGTAAGTACACTTGTAAGTAACTTAAATGTTAATAGCAAATTAAGCCGCAATGCAAGTGGTTGTAACCTAATATGAAATTCCCACCGCAGCAATTGTTTTTAGGAGATTAAAAAAAAACCCATTGCCATATTAGGGTCTTGCGCATGTAGCGCTATCTATACGCAAATGACCGGTTTTTAGAAAACTCATTATTTTTTTGTTGAGAAACCAGGTATGATCAAAACGGGATGTTTCGAATCCAAAATCGCAGTTTCCGGTGGGCAGACACTATTAAGATGACGCACTGACATTTTAAGTCGGTGACACAGTGCGGTGGTGAAATGGAAATAGCGAATTGAGCAACAATGAAATTGGCTGAAATTGCCATTCCAACTGCAACAATTTTTTTCCGAAGATTAAATTACCCGCTACCATATCAGGGTCTTGCGCATGTAGCGCTATCTTAAAGAAAATTACTGACTTTAGCCAATTAATTAATTGGAAAGTAAACCAGCATAATATAAGATAAAAATAATACAAGGAACATGTCGGGAAACTTAACCAAATCTGGATGTTTCGGATCCAAACTTTTTGGATTCAGGAATCCGAAATCGCAGTTTCCGGTGGGCAGACACTATTAAGTCGGTGACACACTTACACCAAACAGTGTGGTGGCCGCGGCGAGCCATTGAGTGTTATTAAACCCGGATTTGTCACTGTCTCGCGCCCGGTCGATTATCTGCCGAATATTGACTTAAGACTGATTAGAATGGACATCTAAAAAAAGCGTTTGACTATTAATTGGGTCCGATATTTTGGCAACAAAATCTTAATTAGCAAATTGAGCAGTATTGTCTGTCTCAATAAGATCATGGAACTGTTTACTCCATTCCAATTATTTGTCGATTACAGATTTTACCTAGGTATTAGAAAACTGAAAGTGTCCAGTGATATTTACCATGTTGTTTTGTTTGAAATATCCCGGACACTTTCAGTTATCTTATGTGTGTAACCATGACAATTTCTAGGTAAATTGTCATGGTCATGGTATACTCGTCTGCTACAATCTAGCCAATTACAATGCTCGAACGCAGTAACTACGAACTAAAAATGTATTAAGACTTAACTTATTATTTCTGACTCAGTGGATCAGTGGTTAGTGACCCTGACTGGCGGTTCCAAGAGTCGTGGGTTCGATTTCCACTAGTATCCCGTTCGACTATGTATAATCAGTTCCTGACAACCATAGTACAAGCTCTGCTTAGTTTTTAGGGTTCCGTAGCCAAAATGGCAAAAACGGAACCCTTATAGTTTCGTCATGTCCGTCTGTCCGTCTGTCCGTCTGTCCGTCTGTCACAGCCGATTTACTCGGAAACTATAAGTACTACAGTGATGAAATTTGATGGGAATATGTGTTGTATGAACCGCTACAAAAATATGACACTAAATAGTAAAAAAAAGAATTGGGGGTGGGGCCCGGGGGGCATGTATGGGACATGTAACTGAGGGATGAAATTTTTTTTTTCGATGTACATACCCGTGTGGGGTATCAATGGAAAGGTCTTTTAAAATGATATAAAGTTTTCTAAAAAACATTTTTCTTAAAGTGAACGGTTTTTGAGATATCAGCTCTCAAAGTCGTAAAAAGTATGTCCCCCCCCCTCTATTTTTATAACTACGGGGTATAAAATTCTAAAAAAATAGAGGTGATGCATGCTAATTAACTCTTTCAACGATTTTTGGTTTGATCAAAGTATCTCTTATAGTTTTTGAGATAGGTTGATTTTTATTATATTTGCTGCTACGGAACCCTTTGTGCGCGAGCCCGACTCGCACTTGGCCGGTTTTTGGGCCATATGAACGTGTGTGGAAACGTCCCAGATGTTTAATGATAATCCCTTGAATAAGAAATAAACGTTTACCGATTTAACCAACGAAATATAATGCTCTTTAACATTTAAACACTTCAATAAAATAAAAACAATTCACACCCTTACGATGGCTGTTGGCAGAGACCAATTTTTATCGGCGAAAAAAAAAGAATTCAAGCAAAACGAAACGCGTCAGCAATTAGTGCAATAAATTAACAATTAACCTACTGAAATGTGATGGATGCTGACGAATTAACGGGCACATTTCGCGAATGGGCGTTCGGAAATCGGATTTCGGATGAAAGTATTTTTCATCAACGTATTGCACGGAGGCTGGGATTTTTTTTTTATCAAAGTGCCTACGCGATTGGAAGAATTTTGCCAGCATGGATACATAATATACACGTTTGGTGAAATGATTTAAAGCTGATTAAGTGATTTTAATGTATATTTTATGAATGTAGACACATAATTGGTGAATACTGGTATTATTTTCCACATTATGATATTTATAATATCCAATAGGTAGTATTTTTTTTTAAATTACATTTGTAAATAAAGAAATAAACACATTGTAACAATTTCATAGAATTTCAAGAAATTATTTTATATCAAATTATGATCATAGCAAATTTGGTAATATGTATGTTGTACAAGTACATTATTGTCATAATTGTGTCAGTCTATGTACCAACTGGATGTAACGCCTATCATATCTTAACAGGCAATTATTAGCATATTGGAAGTAGTGTAAAGTTTGGACTACAGATTAGAATTTCATACTAGTAATTTTCTTTATAACTGAATACTTTTTTGGTTTAAAAAGAGAATTAGAAAACTAAAAAATACCGGGATATGTAAAAGAGAAGAGAGCGACTGGCTTGGTGGAACAGTGGTTAGTGACCCATGGTTCCAAGAGTCGTGGGTTTGATTTAACAAATACTTGTGTGACGAACACCAGTGTTTTTTCCGTGTCTGGATGTGTTATTAAAATTTTAAGTGGAGTTAAGGTGGATTTGTCTTTTCATTGTTGATTTTAATATCCGTAACACGAGTGTTTAGCTACTTTACAATGGGATAACATCAATGTATGTGATGTTGTGTGATAGCAATTTATGCAAATAAGATTACATGGTACAGAACCCAAAAATATTCAGTATTCTCAGTAGTTATCATCAATCAACAAGGACAGGCGTTTCACTTTACAAACTGGCAATAGGCGAAGTCCTGTCTATCAGCTGTTAGTTCTATAGCAATACCAACCTTAACATTAATCTAAGTAAGTGTCAATTAAGTAGAAATACGAGAGGCACGGTACTTGGTAAATATCTACGGTCTTAAATCCCAAGGTCTTCTCCCTTAGAACATTTGTATAAGAAAACTATTTATACCTTTCAGGAAAGGGCTGCCCAAAATGTGTATAAAAATATCCAATTTGTAGGAAGCTGAAAGAATGTGGAACACTTTAGCTTTAATATGAAAGCTTTGTAAGTTTATTGGGTCTGTCGGGTACAAACCCACGCTTGCCAATTATACCAATCCGGGACCTAAAGGGATTTATAATAAGGGAATTAAATATTCATCAGTGTTCCATCGCAAAGTACCGGAAACAATCCGCCTCTCTTATATTTCTAATTTCAATTGAAACTCACTCTAGTACTGACTATTTTTAAAATTTTAATATCCATGAATACCTCACACCATCTCATGGTGAGCGGCTATGAGGTTGTCCTATGAGGTCTATAGACACAATAGAACCTACCGGGCTTGGCTGAAGGCCAGTAGAAATGTCTCTCATCTAAATACATAGGTAGTAATGTTTGTTCATCATTCAGGCTATTTTTTTCTTAACTGGCTAAGATGATGGCTTGGAGCAGTCATCATTACCGGACTTGCGAGGAATTGGATGGCTCATCCCTAAGCTTCATCATCATCATCGTCTACAGCCCATATACGTCCCCACTGCTGGGGTACGGGCCTACCCTAGTTAGGGTGATAAGGCCTTAGTCAACCACGCTGGCCAAGAGCGGGATGGTTGACAATACAACCTTATAATATCTTCGTAGTGCAGGTTTCCTCACGATGTTTTTCATCACCGTTGAACCGTCGTATACACATGAATTTTTAATTTGAAAAACACTGTGGTACGTGGCGGGGTTTGAACTGGTGACCTCTCGCATGGCAAGCAACGACCTTAACCACACGGCCATAGACGCTTTTTTCTGAGCTCCATGTTACCTTAAAATTAGAACGAACCAAAGCATTCTTCTTTCTTAACTGAATAAAAGGATACAAACAAATAATTTCACCTCTCAAAGGATCCAATGATTTAAAGAAACGTTACACTTTGGTCAAAAGAGGTTATACGCCCTTCTCATCTTTTCATACATTTTATTCAAAAGGAAATACGTGGGTTATTTATAGTAATAATCCTCTTTTAGTAAAGAGGTTCTCACACATTGCTGACATCAATAGAATGGAGTGGGAGTATTTTTATACATTGTAACCTTTGAAAAGTAAATTGTGAAAGGAAAAACAGTATCGATGTCCTAACCGCATAACTACTAATAAAGCAGATGATGGCGTTTCAAAGAGACTAACGGCAAAGCACGTACTTAACATACCCTTTTTATTTCCGGTATTCAGTTCTAAAATGAATCCCATGCTTCGGAAGGCCCATTCTAAGAAGGACCGACGATTTGATCATAAATACAAGGGCACAGATTTTGATCGCCGCAGGGCCGATATCTGTGGTCAGTACCAACCCGCACGTATGAAGTGACACAACCTTAGAAGTTCTAATGTTTACCTTCACCGTCAAAGCATCGGATATCGTACATGTGAATTCCAAATTCATCATCATCATCATCAGCCCATATACGTCCCTACTGGTGGGGCACGGGCCTACCCTAAACTAGGGCGATAGTCGACCACGCTGGCCAAGTGCGGTTTGGTTGACTACACAACCTTAGAATTTCTTCTTAGGTGTGCAGGTTTCCTCACGATGTTTTCCTTTACCATTAAAGCGTCGATGGTACATATGAATTTCAAATGTGAAAAACACATTGGTACCTGGCGGGGATTGGTACCTGGTGACCTCTCGCATGGCAAGCAAACGACCTTAACCACTCCTTAACCGCTTTTTTTTCAGAATACCAAATTTGAAAACACAAATCATCACACAGCAGACGCCTTAAATATCACCATGAGCAATCTAAGTTAATTACCATCCAATAATAAACCATTTCCCTCATCTGAAACGAAGAGTGCCGCAAAAGTAATCCAGGCAAGTTTTCAAATTAAAAAATGCCTTTTATAAGTTCCGTTGGCCGGTGCAATATTTTCAAAGCAAGCCCCGGTCCTGGGGGAAATCATATCTCGACCATTACCGTTGTCTTATGCCAGCTGTTCATTAACTACGCTTTATACGTATATATCAATTTTCTTGAGCTAGATTTCCTACACGTCTCGTGTTATTTTTCCGCTGAGGTCGTATTTCAAAGTTGTTTCTAGCTTCGTGTGGTTGAAGTTCACAGTTGAATTAGTACGGTACAAGTAATTGAATGAGATTTTAAGTAAGTTACCAAATTTCTATACGCTTACATGGTATGTAAATTGTATATGTAAGTGAGCAATGATTTAATTGGTAAATATAATAACTTAATTTAGTTTACTTTAATTAGTAGAAATAAACTATGAACAAGGCTGAGTAGCAAAAATTGCAACTTATATTCATTGATAATTTTTTAACGCACTTCTTTAATACATTACGGTGACATTTAGCAAAAAAAATTTTCCTGAAAACAATGCCTCAAAAACATTCACAATTTCACATATTAGTTTGGTGTTTAGCGGAATGAACTGACTACCTGCCTGCTTATTCATTGAGGAAAGCCGCTATTTATATTTTAATCGTGCTATGTAAATATCCCTTCGCAAACTGAGAAAGGGAATCGCAAAAAACAAGTCCATCGGGAGATTACTCCGAACTCAGCTTGATCCAAACTTAACGATTAACTGTCAGGAGTCATTACCGAAAGTTAGAGTTAAGTATAAGGCGCCTTCAACTTTTTGTATTGCTAATTATAACTCGGAAGTAGGCCCAAGTTAAATCCAAACTTGAAGTTCCGAACGTCTGAATTATAATGCTTGTTTATAGCAAAATGATTGATTGCCAAGGCACAATGCAATTATTAATCGCAGAAATTTGGTACAAACACCGAAAAGCAAAGAAGAAAGTTTTATATCAAAATTGTAAACAAAAAAAAAACCGCCTTCAAAAACTCGACTCACTAAAAATTACAAAATAATATAATACGAACATTAATCTGGGTATGAATTTGATATGTTGTTGAAGGCGGTGCCGTTTATATTTCACGCAGTTTTCCTCAAAATTTTGATTGGCACCGCCTTCAACAAAATATCAAATCAAATCAAAAAAAATATTATACATACAGACGAATTGAGAACCTCCTCCTTTTTTTGAAGTCGGTTAAAAACCGTGAGCCGTCTATCTATATATTTAAATAATAAAGGAGACAAGTACTAAGTAACTCTACACATTTGAAATAAAACTAATTTTTAACCGACTTCAAAAAAGGAGGAGGTTCTCAATTCGTCTGTATGTATATTTTTTTTATGTATGTTTACCGATATTTTCGTCAATTATAGACGGATTTCAAAAATTTTTTTTTAGTTCGATAGAGTTCACTTCCGAGGTGGTCCCATTTTCTCCAGTCCCAGATCTGATGATGGGATCCAGGAGAAATCGAGGGCAAACCTCAAATTTTATAGGGACATGTACCGCGTTTTGCATATTATCTGAAGTTATATTGACATTTGCTTCTGGCTATCATAATCTTATGATGCTGAGCTGATGATGGAAGGTCAACTCCTTAATAGTTAGGAGTAAAAGTATAATTCTTTCAATACTGTATACACATTAAGACTACTAATTATAATATCAGAAGCATTACAGGTGAGCTAAACTATTAAGTTGACCAGTCTAGGATCTGATGATGGGATCCAGGAGAAATCGAGGGCAACCCTCAAATTTTATAGGCACATGTACCGCGTTTTACATATTTTCTGAAGTTATATTGGCATTGCTTCTTGCAATCATAATGTTATGATGTTGAGCTGATGATGGAAGGTCAACTCCTTAATTGTTTGGAGTAAAAGGATAATTCTTTCAATACTGTATACATATTAAGACTACTAGTTATAATATCAGTAGTAATAGTATAGTTTTGTGTTTTTACGTAGATTTTTATCAACGTTGTGTACACCTATAAAGGGTATACATATAAGACCTGTACCATAAATAAGTTTTTTTGTTATTCTTTTATATGTATACTGTTGGTGTACCTTTTTAATAAATAAATAAATAAATATCAGTAGTATTACAGGTGAGCTGAGCTAATAGGGTGAAAAAAAATGTAACACTAAAAAGTATGAAAAAAATTGTAAACAAAAAAAAAAACCGCCTTCAAAAACCCGACTCACTAAAAATTACAAAAATAATATAATACGAACATTTATGGTAATCATCTGGGTATGAATTTTATATGTTGTTGAAGGCGGTGCCAGTCAAAATTTTGAGGAAAATGAAGCACTCTGTGCTTGAAACACCGCACCGCCTTCAACAACATATAAAATTCATACCCAGATGATTACCATAAATGTTCGTATTATATTATTTTGTAATTTTTAGTGAGTCGGGTTTTTGATACGGATTAAACTCGCGTGTACCTATTGGTATTCTAAATATATTATTTATAGAGCCGACATTTTGGTAACTTTATACTTGGACGTTGAGTTTTGACCGTGACTAAAAGCGCTGTAAAAAATTCGAAGCGGTTTCTAAATAATATGTAAGTATGTGTAGAATAACAATACACGCGAGTTTCATCCGTTAAAGCAACTTATTAAAAAAAGGGTTTATTTCGGGCACAATTTTTATTTAGCTAAAATTTTCTTTTTATGATTAATTTAAGTAAGAAACTGATGCATACTAATATAATAAATGTAAATGTTACTATGCCTGTTTATCGGCCACACTTTTACGCCAAAACGTCAAACGATTTTTCCTAACGAACATAAGATGATGGCTTAGAGTAGCCTCGACATCATCACCGGACTTGCGGGGGAGCGAATGGCTGGAAAGGGGAATGGGAAATAAATAAATAAATAAATAAATATTTCACAACAGCACATACATTGATCTGATCACCTGGTAAGTAGCTTAAGCACTTGTGTTACGGGTATCAGAATCAACAGTGGATACACAGATATACTTAATATATTTAATAATACACCCAGACACGGAACAAACGCCGATGTTCGTCACACATATATTTGTCCCGAGTGGGAATCGAACCCACGACTCTTGGAACCGTAGGTAGTAAACCGGGGTCACTAGCCTCTGTTCCACCGAGCCAGTCAAATATAATGTAATCAAATACACCGTTAATTTTTAGTGGTTGTTTTCCCGCAGTAAAATGATTCTATCTTAGTAGTACAATAGATTTGTGCAGTTCTTTTTTGTTAAAATCAATAAATGCCGGTTTTACGAAAGGTTTAACCGAAACTCGAAGGCACGTTCGAACCGCTTTATGACTTAGGGTGTCGAGCTTCTTCAGCTTTAAGCATCGATTTCATGCGGCAAGCAGTACCTGATTACGTCACATCTTATAAAAGAACGATAGCTTCTCTCGTTTTCGAGTTGGAAAATTATTATTTTGAAAATTTGAAAAAAATTCGGTGAATTATTTGCATGATTCGATAGTGTTACTAAAGGCAAATCTTTCTGCCACGGGAAAACAACTACTAAAATTTCACGTGGACGTTGTGCGGGAAAGTTATACGTTATAAATGCCACCAACACAACATCACAAAATGAGCACAACTTAAATTGCAATCAACGGCTTTCCTTTCAAGCGGAGTTTTACTCTTAACTCATAACGGTGACATTTTAATAGCTTCGCGAAGGAAGAAAAATGGAGACCTCACAACTTAAGACGTTAGCAGCTTATAAAGCGTCGTAGCTTGTCTGGGCTAGGGCTGGCGAAAGAAAAAGGAAACGAGAAGTGTAAGAAACGTTAGAAAACTGAAACTGTCCGGGATATTTTCCATTTTGTTTTGTTTTAATGACCCGTTCACCCGTGATCATGGCGCTTGCAACAGTGCCGAAATATCGGGAGCTTATTAAAACAAAACAACATTATTAATATCCCGGACAGTTTCAGTTTTCTTATGTAAGAAACGTTTTGATGTTATTGTGTTTTTGTAAAGATTGTAATCTGTGAGCAGACCATTTGTAAATAAAAAAATAGATTAGAACAGTCAATGTGTTAATAACAAATAAATAATTTACGCAGCATTTGTCAGTTTTATCACGAAGTAACGCCTGTTTCTTACAAGAACTTTACATTACACAAGTTAATACTTAATAAAGAAAGAAATATTACAAACCATGTCATGACCTTAGGGCCTACCATGAGTTGGCTATCGAAAACTTATTTACGTTAAAAACCTATCGAGTATTTTTTTCATACGGCCGATTTTAGTTCTTCGCGTAACCACCATCGGCGCTGTACAAGTTTTTCATAGACATATTTACGTAGGCGATATCGAATGCGTAAGTTTTAAACTCATGGTAGCCCCACTTATCTGACTGACTCGGTGGAAAATTAGTTAGTGACCCAGGTTCATTACCTACGATTCCAAGAGTCGTGGGTCCGATTCCCACTCGAGACAAATATTTGTGTGACGAACATCGGTGTTTGTTTCGTGTCTGGGTGTGTTATTTAATTATAAATATACTTGTCTATCCATTGTTGATTATGTGTAACACGAGTGCTTAAGTTACTTAACACGGGATTAGATCAATGTATGTGATTTTGTATAGCTAATATATTTTTTACTTCCTACCACTTGCGTCTGATTGAAATCACTCGTAAAATTCCATCATTTCCACGTCACACCCCTACTCGAGAAGCTTTCAACAAAGGTTTAATCGCTCCGAAATTGCACCACAATGAGACTCGCTTGCCGACAAAAACATGTTTACGACACCCGCGCCTATGTCAACATGTTTTTGAGCTGGGCTTTCTTGAAACCACTTGGAGGTTATGAAGTTATGAGTTAAACTCATAATGGCGTCAGGTTATGTGGAGGGTATTCGTTATTACTTATGAAAGCTTGCAGTTGGGTAATTGACTGGCAAAACGGTAGCTAGGGTAAACCTGTTGGTTGGGCGTAGTTAAAATTTTAAGAAAACGGGCAAATAAATAATTTTATTGTAATAATGCTGAAATTGATAAGTACCGTTATTTAATCTTCTGTTAACAAATAAATGCTGGATTTGTAATTTAAACTGGATTTTGCATAACAAGTAAATGAAAAGTTTTAACACGAACTCGTTGACCAATAACGAACTGGCTTACTTATTAAACTAGAACTGAGATCAAATAAGGTTCAAACCTTGAAAAGAGTTTAAAACGTTAAATATAATTTTTTTAAGACTCTCACTCAATTAATTTGGTTGGTACAGTCCAGAGAGAAAGAACATAGGCTACTTTTTAACCGACTACACTATAAAGAAGTAATGTTTTTTTTTTAAAGAAGTTTTGTTTGTTCCCGTTAAACATCTATACGCGGACGAAGTCGCGGGCGGAAAGCTATTTATATACATTAAAATGATATCGCCTTTGCAGGATTCAATAAAATTAAGAGTCCCCAAAAGCCGCGACGATTAAAAATACACCGGGATTTCCCTGTCCTGAAAATGACATTGTCACACCCCTGTAAAATACGTTAAGCCAGCGGTACTACGCCTAATCTCTAATCATGTCAGATGTTTCAGCAGACATTGTAGGGACAGAGTGCACATGTGCTTGCTAATTCACTTCGGATTAATCCTGTGTCTGATATATGTGTACGTTAGGGTGTCCAGTTTATTATATTCTGAAAATCGCCTGTTTCATGTAAGGTTATAGTTAAAAAAGATTATTTTTAAAATTTAATAATGCATAGTCTTGTTGTATCCAATAATGTCAGCTCGGGTTCCAATAATCTACGATTATTGGGACCCGAGCCGACATGACGTCAAATATCATAAGTACCCTCATATTATTTCTCTTACATTTAGGGTTTAGTCGGCACAGGTTCCAATAATCAAAAAAATATCAAATTATTTACATAAATACGCTAATATATTGACTAAAATATATCATATTGACTAGAATACATTGTTAATCTAGAAAAAAAAATTGACTTGAACCTTAGTTACAACTTTTAATTTACAGAATAAAATGGACACCCTAGGGTACGGGCATACATTACACACTATTGTAATAAACTGAAGCATGGAATACCTTCCAGCTCGTGTTTTCTCACCCTCCTATAATACCGGGCTCTTCAAGGGGGCGTAAAACGGCAACTAAGCAGGCCTTCAGCGTGAAATCGACAGGGTCATAAGAGTATATTGTGTCTGTCGACCTCATATATGAACCTGAAGACTTCTGACCATCAGGTGGAGTGAGATCATACATAAAATCACGACTTTTTCCCAGAGGGGTAGGCAGCGATCACATCCTGCCATGTGCTACGGTCCTAGCACACCACTTTCGCTTCATCCACATCCATCAACCGCTTTATGCATGCTCCTGACGAGCATTTTGGCTCTTGACGAGCATGCATAAAGCGGTTACGGAAGATTTTCAAGAAAAAAAAAGAAATATTATATCTGTTAAATTGAATTGTTGTAGAAAACTAATAATTGTTACCCATTCGCCGAATTTAAGCATGTTAACAAGCAGAGGAAAAGACAAACTGATTGAGATTTGCATAGAACGGAAATGCAAAAATATTTGTTTCATATGATTTTAGACTTTGGCGTTCCATTACACTAAAATATGTCTTTATGGGTCTACACGCGATATTAGGAGTAGCAAATTACATAGCTACTTACTGCCCGACGTTTCGACTGGGTTACACCAATCGTGGTCGCTCGCGACCACCCAGTAACTCCTAATATCGCGTGTAGACCCATAAAGACATATATTTTTTTCGGTCGAAAATTCGAACCAGTAGTTCTTGAGATTAGCGCGTTCAAACAAACAAATAAACAAACTCTCCAGCTCTATTTATATTAATTAACTGTAATGTTTGCACACATTACAAACTTCCTGGTATTTTGTTCAAACAATGTTGCAAGTGCCACACTCAGCACTCGAATTGGCACCGGAATAAAATCGCCAGTCACATTTCTTCCCCAATTTGAATGTTCCCATCAACCGGGCGAATTAAAGTCACAATCGCCTTTAATTGATCCCACGGGAATATCCTACGTTATCCCAATCTTAATTGGGGCTAAGCACAGGTCCGCTGTAATTAAGCTGGACTAAAATTGTTTACGGTAGGAAGGTTCCGTAAAATATTTTAGGTCGTCGATGTAGGCTTTTGGCTTTAGTGTGAAATGGCTCGTATGCAGTTCCGATTTGATCCTACCTGCCTAACCTAGGTATAGAGGTAATCACTACATAGTGTAAAGCGAAGTCGCATCCCGCGTCTGTCTGTACCTATGTATGCTTTAATCTTTAAAAGTGCATAGCGGATTTTGATGCGGTTTTTATTAAAAGATAGAGGGATTTAAGAGGAAGAAACGTAGCCGAAGCGAACCGATGGCGAGTCACTAGTAATATATACTCCGTGAAATTTTAGTAGATGTTTTTCCGCAGTAAAATAATTCTAACTTTTGTAAAATAGATTTGTACAGTTTATTTATTCAAATCAATAAATATCGGTTTTACGAAACGGATAAACCAAGCTCGAATGCACGCTCGAACCTTTTTATTACTTAGGGCGTAGGGCTTAAAGAAGCCCTGTCGCCCGAAAGCAAAAGAGCTTTAATCATCAATTTCATGCGGCAAGCAGCGCCTGTTTACATCACATCATTTAAAAGAACTATTGCTTCTCACGCTTTCAAGTTGGATGATTATTTTTTTGAAAAATTAAAATTGTGCTTGTTTTTTTTTCAAGAAATACATACAACCAGAAATTTTGGCGGTAGTACACTTTTCAAACAGATTTCTTTAAACGCCATTAGCCCCGCCCACTGGCCAATAGAAGAGCACTTAAAGAAAATCTGTCATAATCCAAGCAAAATCGTTCCAATAGTAGGAGGGCTAGCAAGAATTTTTGGTAGGTATTTGAGGCAAGCTGAAAACTTATCCTGTACCACTCCTATTATATCCCAGTACGAAACTGCAGACCTGGCTGGTGAGTAGCGGGGCTAAAGCAAACCCCCAAAAATATTTTTCATATTTTTATTTATAACTAAAAAATAAGACTCACTAAGACAAATTATTTCGATGGAACTTCTACCTGTCAGGTGAACTGCCAAATTATACCTTTTTTGGACTATAAAATATATTTTTAAATAAAAAAAATTGGGGTTTGGTTTAGCCCCGGTACTCAGCCAGGTCTGCGGGTTTGTGTTGGGATATAATAGGAGAGGTACAGGACAAGTTTTCAGCATGCCTCAAATATCTACCAAAAAATAATCGCCAGCTCCTTGACCACAATTGGGCGGGGCTTGCTCTGACAGACGCGAAATTGCCAAGCGATTTTCACCTTATAGGTGGTCGACCGCCAGCGTTGCCGATAGTACAGCATAAAATCACGCCTTTCAAGAAATAACATGCATGATTCGTTAGTACTACTAAACGTAAATCTTTCTGCTACGGCAATACATATCCGTTAAACGAACAAAGCAAAGAAAGATCCAATAAATCCTATTTTCCAAAAACATAAATGGTTACTTAATTTTCACGATGCAAATTATGCACATACCTAAAATCTATTAGGCAAAGAGAATGTATACTATTTTACAAAAAAAACGGTGGCAATGGTAAAAAAGGTAAAAACAGAGACAACAAAAGCGTGGTTTGTAAATAGCAGCCGTAGCTCATGTTGTAGCTGTTATGTAAACGACCACGACCCGTCATTCTAGGCTTTTAAAAAGCCACTATGATTCCGTTAAAAGTTAAACCTGTAAACTTGTTGCGATATTAATAATTTTAAATTTTACGGGCTAACAGTGGATAGTGACCTTGGTTCCAAGAGGGTTCGATTCGATCGGTGTTTGTTTTATGTCTGGGTGTGTTATTAAATAAAAAGTATATGGATACAAGTATCCACTGATCATTCTGTAGCGGTACCATGAATTGGCTATCGAAAACTTACGTACGTTAAAAACCTATCGAGTTGTTTTTTTCATACGTCCGATTTTAGTTCTTAGCGTAACCACCAGGGGCGCTGCACAAGTTTTTCATAGACATATTTACGTAGGCGATATCGAGTCCGTAACTTAACTATTAAACTCATGGTAGCGCTACTGATCCCGTGACCGTTAGCTACTTACCATGGAGTCAGATCAATAAATGTGATGTTGTGTAAAATGTGGAAAAGCAAATATTTGTATATTTTTAAATAACACTACTTTACAGCTTATAGTAGTTTAAAAAGCGTCGAAGGCAAGGCCGAGTGGTTAAGGTCGTCGCTTGCCATGCGAGAGGTCGCCAGTTCAAACCCCGCCAGGTACCAATGTGTTTTTCAAATTTGAAATTCATATGTACCATCATTCGACGCTTTAACGGTGAAGGAAAACATCGTGAGGAAACCAGCACACCTGAGAAATTTTTCAACGGTGTGTGAAGCCATGTCAGAGTCCTACGGGCGGGGTAAAAACTCTCACACCAGGTTGTTCATCAACCATACGATAAGAAGAAGAAGAAGTAGTTTATCGGGTGACATTCCTCAATTTTTAGAATACCTTATTGTATGTACTATTATGTACCAAATTAAATATAAATCGGTTGTGTTATGGCTTTAATGAGCGACCGAAAAAGAAAATAAAAGTTAGTAAGAATAAAATAACTAAGACTTACGTTTAGGAACACATAGTATTTAAGTTAGGTACTAACTTCATAAAAACTTGCTATAAAACGTATAACGACACCGAAGTTCCGTACACATTGTAAATATTAATTATTCATAACGTTATAACGCAACTAAAATGGCCACAAGAACGTTGTTCTGAACGTTATTTCGGCCGTTATTTAATAGCGTTGCTGAACTAGCTATTTTACGCTTGCAAAGTTCCGATGTCATTTTAATAATAAATGTGGCTGGAAATGCGAGCTTTTTGGTTATAATGAGATTTTAATTTTAGATTTTGCTTACGTTGGAACAATTTAAATATAATAAATAGCCTGTTTGGACTCAGTTTGTAAGATAAGTGATTGTATTTTGAATAGTTTTGTAGTAGATATGGCGGATTATGATTTAGGAGTACGTAGGTAAGATGTTTTTTTATTAAAAAGGTGTTGTAGGCTACTGAAAACTTGTTAACTACATTTTTTTTTATTTAAAATGGAAAGCAGAGTGAAATCTACTTATCAGATAAGTAAATGAAGAAAATTTACTTATCTGAAAATATATTTTCAGACCAAAGCATGCATCCTAATATAATTTTTATGAATAAGTTATAGCACCTCAACCAAGAAGTATCTAATGTAATATTTCAGTGTCAAGACTATCTATGTTCTAGACACGCGGTAGCGTGTCAAGCCAAGTTCAAGAAACAGAACTGGCGAGCCGCACCGTGTGTAATATTACACGAACCATTTGGAACCACTTTTGAACCCCTCATAAATCAAAAACTATTTCACATAAACGTATCAAATTTGGCTCATATATTGTGACTTGCGAGATAAATATGTGTTCTAAATTTCATAAGCTTATCTCAAACAGTTATTTAGATATTAATGTCCAAAAATCCTCATTTTTATCATTGACTGACTGACAGATCAAAATTCTAACCCAGTTCCAAATGACCTAGAGAGTTAAAATTTGGTATGCAGATAGGTAATTACATGAATACAAAGGAATAAATAAAAAACTGGCAATTTTTAATAATTAGGTTAGGTTCTATTATGAACGCTTAACATAAATACCTAATTAGTGCCTAATCACGCCTATATACCGGGGAAGGCAGAGCACTAAGTATATATTTAGGTATACTTACTTATTTACAATTAAGAGTAGGTACTTATAGTCGGTTTTCATATTTATTACTTAGGGTTATACCCCGTAAACGTAGGAAAATACAGTAACTAATTCAATTGTTTTATATTTATAAAGTCTAGTTTTAGTTTTGAATTTGTCCTTTTCAAAGGACCCACGGCGTTACGATGATATATACTTTTCTACAAAAAGTAATGATATCCAATCAAAAACATAAATGTGAAATGAGAGCCAAGTTCAATATTATGATAATTGCCTTGGTTGTTGACTTCAACGACAAAAGAAGTGAGATCTAAATGGGTGCCAAGTTCAATGGTCAACCCAGAAATTTATTTATAAGTAACACTATAACATACCTATCATAATATTTAGAAAAACGGAAAAAATTCAACTGCCTCACCGCGGCCCGGGGATTCGAACACCCGTCCTTCCGGGAATCGCGCCCAGACTTGCATTACCATCACACCAGACCAGCAGCTATTAGTTGAAGCCGTCGATTTTTTCCCGTATATGACCTGTTAGCCACAGGTGGCGCCATCTACTATCAGTGATACACACTGACAGCCGTAGACATCTCATTGCAGAAATGTAAACTACAGAAAATGATGACACACTGGCAATTAATGTAAATTTAAAATTTTTAAGTGCTAAAGCTTGCACTAGCTGAACTAATATTTAGAAAAACGGAAAAAATTCAACTGCCTCACCGCGGCCCGGGGATTCGAACACCCGTCCTTCCGGGAATCGCGCCCAGACGTGCATTACCATCACACCAGACCAGCAGCTATTACTGGAAGCCGTCGATTTTTCCCGTATATGACCTGTTAGCCACAGGTGGCGCCATCTACTATCAGTGATACACACTGACAGCCGTAGACATCTCATTGCAGAAATGTAAACTACAGAAAATGATGACACACTGGCAATTAATGTAAATTTAAAATTTTTAAGTGCTAAAGCTTGCACTAATAATAATCATGGTAATGCACGTCTGGGCGCGATTCCCGGAAGGACGGGTGTTCGAATCCCCGGGCCGCGGTGAGGCAGTTGAATTTTTCCGTTTTTCTAAATATTAGTTCAGCTAGTGCAAGCTTTAGCACTTAAAAAATTTAAATTTACATGTATGGTGGTAGCCTATGAAGGTCTGTCTTGGCTAGTTTCTATAAACCTACCAACGTATTATTATGTTCGCTCGCTAGTTTCTACCAACAATCCAAATTTTCGGAATTATAAAATAAAAACCGACAAATACCAAACTAACCAAGACAACTAACTAGACTACTAACTAACTAACTAAAGAAAACTAGCCAAGACAGACCTTCATAGGCTACCACCATACATTATCTTATGTTATAAGAAGATATGATAGGTATGTTATAGTGTTACTTATAAATAAATTTCAGGGTTGACCATTGAACTTGGCACCCATTTAGATCTCACTTCTTTTGTTGTTGAAGTCAACAACCAAGGCAATTATCATAATATTGAACTTGGCTCTCATTTCACATTTATGTTTTTGATTGGATTAGTTTCACTTAAATTGATTCAGTAGATTTTCCTTCAAAGTGAAAGAGTGTACATTTTTACAGTATTGACTATTATTTGCCTGTAAAGAGCTCGAAACGTCGGGTATCTAAATAATATGTTTAGAATAACAATACATGCGAGTTTAATCCGTAAAATTGGTTTTATTTCAAAAGTAAACAGTAACTATCTAAATTAAAATATTAGTTTGTATAAAATTAAAACTTTATGTGCTAGTAAGTAGATAACAAGCTACTTTACTAATAAGATTCGCTACTAAGAGGTCTACCTAAACACTACAAGCTTTTGACCTAAAATTTCAACGTAACTACCTCCAAACATTTGTACGGGACCAAGCAACAATTAATACGAGGATGAGCGCGACGTGACGTCATCAATCAGCAGTATGACGTCACCGGCACATGCCATGCGCGGGAGCTATTAAGTGCCCACTTGTAACTACGGTCATATAAGCAACATCAAATAAAAAAAAAATATCTGGGACATTTCCACACACGGTCATCTGACCCCAAACTAAGCAGAGCTTGTATTATGGGCGTCAGAGACTGATATCCATACATATTATATATTTAATACATAATTATACCCAGACACGGAGCAAACACCGATGTTCATCACACAAATATTTGTTTGTTCCGAGTGGGAATCGAACCCGCGACTCTTGGAACCGCCAGCCATGGTCACTAACCACTGTTCCACCGAGCCAGTCATTCTTTGGGTAGCTTCATTTTTATAATAGGCGTACAAGATGACCTCACTCAACCTGATGGTAAGCGGTAGTGAGATCCACATAATGAGGTCGACAGGCACAATAGATCATAATGAGCCTGTCGCACTCATGCCTTTATCCTAGAAGGGTAGGCAGAGATCACTTCCTGCCATGTGCTATGATTCAGGCACACCACTTTTGCTTCTTCCACATCAATCAATCTTTAGTTAAATAAACTGGGTTCTTATATCAGACACGGAACAAACACGGATGTTGGTCACACTAATATTTGTCCCGGGTAGGAATCTAACCCGCGTCACTTGAAACCATAGGTAGCAACCTGGGTCGCTAACCACTGTTCCACCCAGCCAGTCAAAGACAATGCCGAAAATGATTTAAATAGCTAAACTATAACTGCAAACAACCTATCTTGAGAAAAATCAATCTAACACAGGTTCTATATGACCGTTTTTGTTGTACTGAATATTAGTCTTTATGGGTCTACACGCATTATTAGGAGTAGCAAATTACATAGCTACTCGCTGCTAGTGGGTTCGCTCGTGACCATGATTAGTGTAACCCTAAGTTCTATATTTTTTTGTGAGGACCTATAAGTGATTTTTATCCTACGTTAAAAATGTAAATCCTGGTCTTCCTAAAATAAATACATATTTATTGTAATGGAACGCGATAGTCTAAAATCTTACATAACAAACCGTTTTTGTTGTAGTCTCCCCTAATGAACTTCGAAGCAATTACCAAGGTAGACATTGTGTGTAACGTATAATTGATAGGAGGATGTGCTCGCCTGACATGACGTCATCAATCAGCAATGGCGCCGAACGCACGTGTTACGTCACCCAACAACGATGCTGTGCGTTTAATTACTGATTAATGAGAAGATTGCCTTTTCATTATAGAGGAAGTTGTTTCTTCTAACCTTTTCGTTATAGAGAAAGTTGTTTTTTCTAAGCTTTTAGTGAAGGCTGTTAAATGGGGACTTCTTTTGTTGAATAGTTAACTTTCCTGCTAAGAAAATAAGAATGTTATTTTAACAAAATGAACTACTGTTATTGTAGTAATATGAGACTTGCAACTTTTCTACAATAATTTTGTAATCTGTCTATCTGTTTGTCTAGTAACATCCTTCAAAATGGATGATGGATGAATCCCTCAGGAAAACAAAGATAATCATCAAAAAAATCTCTGACCCGAGTGGGAATCGAAATCACGATTTTTGGCGGTTAACATAGGTGCACTATCTAATACGCTGTCGAACCTGTCAAATGCATATTTATACGAACATTGTAACCTTCTTTATACCACAATTTGTTATCCAAGAGGACAAGAATAATAAGAACCCCACAGGATAATAAGATCTAGCTAAAATATTTTTCTACTTGCACGAATAACGAACAAAGTTGGTAGGTACGCAAAAACTTCCGCAGAGAAGTTTTTTAACCTATTCTAAGAAGGGTCTTAGAATAGGTTAAAAAACTTCTCATGAAGAGGGCTTCATACACAAAATAACTGCGGGGTAAGTAATAACAAATATTTACGGCAACAAAACATGAATATGCATCCTGGTTGCAATCCCGTCCAGCTTTCTTCGCTGTGGTCTAAATGTAAGCTCGGCGATTTAACTTTTATGGTACAAGCTTCGTTTTGAATGTTAGTATTTTTTTAAAGATATAAAGAAATATTACAAAACATCCCATACATTGATCTGATCCCGTGGTAAGTAGCTTAAGCACTTGTGTAACAGATATCAGAATCAACAGTGGATACACAAATGTACTTAAATATTTAATAACATACCCGAACACGGTCCCAAGAGTCGTGGGTTTGATTTCCACCCAGGACAAATACTTGTGTGACCAATATCGGTGTTTGTTTCAGTGTCTGGGTGTATTATCAAATATATTTAAGTGTATTTGTATCATTATCATCATCATCTGCCCATATACGTCCCCACTGCTGGGACACGGGCCTACCCTAAACTAGGGCGATAAGACCTTAGTCGACCACGCTGGCCAAGTGCGGGTTGGTCCACTACACAACCTTAGAATTTCTTCTTAGGTGTGCAGATTTCCTCACGATGTTTTCCTTCACCGTTAAAGCGTCGAATGATGGTACATATGAATTTCAAATTTGAAAAACACTTTGGTACCTGGCGGGGTTTGAACTGGCGACCTCTCGCATGGCAAACAACGACCTCAACCACTCGGCCATCGACGCTCTTGACAATATTTGTGTATCCACTGTTAATTCTGATGTCTGTAATACAAGCTACTTACCACGGAATCAGGTTAATTAATGTATGTTAAAATGTGTAATATATATCGCTACCTTAAATCTCAAATGGCGTAACCGCCAATTTGGTCAAAATTACTTTTTAATGCAGTTTTATTCAGTTTTTTTCATTTCTCTATCGATCTGTATATTTAAAATCCTCAAATTCGAAAAAAAAAGGTTATTACGACCCAATTTTTTTTATAGATTTGAACACTTTTCATAAGGTAAACAGGTCGTAATAGGCTTAGTCTAATTTACTTGGTGTTTACGCCCCTAGAAATTATTGTGACGTGAAAAAAATGTCAAAAAAAAAGGGTGTAAGTGACATAATTTTCTGGCGTAACTCGTAAGACACGCTATTTTTCGAAATTGCAATACAAAAGAAAGGCATTTACACCCAACATCGCTGAACACATGATTGTCATTATTATTGTTAGTATTGATGCGCGGGGGGATTAAGATTGCGGAGACATTGGCTATTTATTGCTTTTCCTTGTTTCGGCAAAGACCAATAACGCGCCAAAGTCAACGTAACGGTCACAAAAAATAATAAATACACCGAGGAACGTAATCTATGCGCACAAGTACGCAAATGGCTGAATACATAGATAAATGTATGGTGAATACACATCAGCGGGGGTTTCAAATGACAAAATTAATCGATTTAGATACGTAAAAATCTTAGTGAAGTTTCCCATATTCCAAAATTTTTCATCCAATTCTAAAAATTACGCGTTGAGTCACTATGAAAAAGTGTCAAACGGCGTAACTTTGTAAAAGCGTAATACAGAGTGAATATTTTACGTTTTCTTTTATTATTAAATGAGTTTAAAGCACAAGAAACATTTTTTTATTGGAGATACGACCTTCACCTCTTAAAAATCGTGATTTTTATGGGGCTTAAACGCCTTTTGTAATATTTTCATAAGTCGTAACCGACTTCTAGTTTCTTAAATATAAGATTTAGGTACAAAGAGTTCCTACTGAAGCCTTTATCTCAAAATTCTAAGAAAATTGATATATAAAACATTTTCATTGTATTAAAATTGATAAAGTTATGAATTAAAAAACATTTTTTTTTGTTTTTCTGCTCTCCTGAAAAGTAGTGTTTTGGTGGTTACGCCATTTGAGATTTAAAGTATCGATATGGTGTAACCCAGTCGAAACGTCGGGCAGTACGTAGCTATGTATTTGCCACTCCTAATATCGTGTGTAGAGCCATAAAGACTAATATTATCAACCTGTCAACTTGGACCAGTCCCATAGAAAGAGTTCTCGGCACTGAGTTACTTACAGGGAATCTTTAACGACCCCCGGTTAACGCGATGTTTATTTTGCTGGCTCTGAAATACACAAAACGAATGTTTTGTTTAACCCTACAATTTTTGGTTGCTCAATTCGCTATTTCGTTGATGGGTTCGATGATAGAGCTTACAAAAGGGTTATTTAGAAAGATGACTACAATTACAACTTCTGATTACTATTGACAGTCGTAGGTTAAAAGGCTAATTGTGGCGCTTAGCGAAAATCAAAAGCAGAAATCATCGTGAGTCCAATATGTAATTGATATTTTAAGTATATTTGTGTAAAATACTTTTGTTTCGCATATTGGTCATACAAATGTATTACCGGAACTGAATAAGGAAGCGAAGACAATAGGTACTTCATTACGGAATAGAAATAACTAAATTAACCTTTTCTTTTTCAGCCTTCTATTGTGAACATTTTTGTGTATGTTAAATCTCTTACCAAAGTCCAGATTGCGTGGTTTCGTTACAAAAAGAGGTACCTAACAATATCGGGTCTTGTTTACACAAAGTTGTGTCAATATTTCCAAACTTTTGGCACGGCAGCAAAAGGTTCCATGATTATTTAGAATGAATTCTGGAGGTTTAACGTTATATCGTGTGTTAACATTCCCTGCTCTGTTTGTGTAAGGGCTTAATTAATACGCAAAATCTGTGAAAGCATTTGTTTTTCGTATATTATCATGATCTTGTTTGTGTATGGACGCAATTTCAAATGTTGGAGAGCGCTGTGTTTTGTTTCGTGTGTAGTTAATTATGTTGTAGAGTTTATTATAATAGGACTAGGCACATCCATTACCGAGAATTCGTTCACACGCTGAATGTATTTTGTAAATGAAATTGATAACCATTATCATGAGATAATTCCCATATTTTTTAGTCGGAAAATAACCCATTATGATTCCCGCAATATCACATGAAATGATAAAATGAGAAACGACATTATCCCTGAATTTGAGGATTTTGGAATAAAAATATATTTTTTTATTATAACAGATATCAGTATATATCCTATTATCCCCACTTCATAGGAAAACACATTATCAAACATTCGATATACCAGTTTAATATACTTGCACGTATCAAGAAAGGCTTTCAAGGAAGATGATACATCAAATTTGATGCATTGTTGTACCCGTCTCCTCCTTCAAAGTCTCCTTTTCAAGGAATTTTCCGTGAAAGCCGCGGAAAATCGGTGTTTAGATTACATTTTAAATAACAAGTAACCGCTTGCGGGAGTGTAATCGTAATTTTTGAATGATTAATGAAACGTCATATCATTAATGACATTTCTGTTTATTTTTAATGTTTGACAGTTGTTTTAAATTATTTAATTTTTTTATATTAATGTTATTATATAAAATTTTAGCTCAGCGGATATACAGGAAAAAAATTTAATTAGCTAATTCTTTTGTTCATTATGATCAGGGGAAAGTTCTTATAAAAAGAAATTATTTATTTATTTATTCAGAAACCAACAGCGTAGTAATTAAAGATACATACACATTACATTACGCCAATAGGAAGGCTAATAATAGGTTTCCCTTAAATTACAAATAGTAGCTATTAACGCAATGTAATTGAAGATGTAATTCTAGACTAATTTTAAGTATTAACCAATTCAAGTGTCAAGTCCAAAAATTATTTGAAAATAATAATTAAATCTTCTTCTTCTTAATTTGAATAATTTAAAACAACTGTCAAATCTAAATATATATAACTAAAATGTGACAAACTGATTTAGTGATCTATCAACGCAAACCCCAAACCACAGGACGGATCGGGCTGAAATTTGTTATGCAGGTAGATGTTATGACGGCATCCGCTAATAAGGACTACCCGAAGCGAAGCGACGGCGGGTCACTAGTTATCAATAAAGTTAAACAAATAAGCATCGGCAGTATGAAGTCATCATCATCATCATCATCAGCCCGTATACGTCTCCACTGCTGGGGCACGGGCCTACCCTAAACTAGAGCGATAAGGCCTTAGTCCACCACGCTGGTCCAGTGCGGGTTGGTTGACTACACAACCTAAGAATTTCTTCGAAATTCGTATGAAGTCGTGGGAACCAATTTAGTTCATAATATAAATTTCTTTGCTTTTAGTTTTAATATTATCTTGTGTTTAAAGTTACTACAAAATATCTGAAGTATAAACTTAAAAAGTATTCTGCAATCGGCACAGCATCTCGATTTCTCAAACCACCAATGCATTCTCCTAGTAATCAAAGCATGTGGAATAACTTCTGAACGAATAAGAGTGTGTTTCGGTTCCGTTCAAATTTCTTGCTCCGAAATGAGAAGAATTTTCTTTAAATTTGAAGTCGCTCTCCCGTTACCGCAAAGCAATTTGGAAATTCAATAAAATACAATATCAGTATCAGGTTGGGACGAATCAATATTGAAATTCAATTATTCGCTCCACCTTGCGTTGCTTCTGAAGAGTGGAATATTTTGCCTGCCGTTTTTAGAGTTCCATTGTTAAATCTTTTTTATTTTTCGAACACTTTTTTTATACCATTTAAAATTTAACTATTTTTGACACGTTTTATCACTACATAGTATAAAGCAAAGTAGCTTCACGCGTCTGTCTGTCCCAATGCATGTTTAAATCTTTAAAACTAAACAACGGATTTTGATGCTGTTTCTTTTTAATAGATGGAGGGATTTAAGAGGAAGGTTGTTATGTATAATTTTACCCATAGCGAGGCAATGGCGGGTCACTAGTAACTTATAAACTAATGTTGTTTATGCCGACGAATCTTTTTTTTTTTGTAGAATCAGTGCAGTGCAATTTTTCAGTGTAGTCCTTTAAAAAGTACCTCCATTCCATCCTCATGATAACATAAAGTATGACTCTTTAACATTTATATAAATAAATAAATAAATATTTGGGACATTTCCACACAGGGTCATTTGACCCCAAACTAAGCAAAACTTGTACTATGGGCCTCAGAGACTGATATACATACATACATATTTATAATTACATACTTAAATACATAATCACACCCAGACACGGAACAAATATCGATGTTCATTCACGACTCTCGGAACCGCCAGCCAGGGTCACTAACCACTGTTCCACCGAGCCAGTCAAAAAGATATTTTCAAAGTGTTTATATTAGTTTAAACTTTTTACAAAGGACTTAGAATGCCCTCACTCCACCTGATGGTAAGCGGTCGTGAAGTCTACGTATGAGGTCAGGTTAATATAGATGATGATGACACACCGGGTTTTAATTGTTATCATAAACATCAACTCGCGTGTATTGTTATTCTAAACATTATTTAGAGATCTGACGTTTCAAGCTCTTTACAGCGCTCGTGGTCACGGGTAAGACTGAAGTTGACAGGTCAAATTAGTTTTATTTCAAACTAGCTTTCCACCCGCGACTCCGTCCGTGTAGAGATGTTTAACGGGTAAAACATTACTTCTTAATAGTGCAGTCGGTTAAAAAGTTGCCTATATCCTTTTCTAGGCTCTGGACTATATCTGTACCAAATTTCGTTTAAATCGGTTCAGTACTCTATGCGTGAAAGCGTAACAGACAGACAGACAGACGGACAGAGTTACTTTCGCATTTATAATATTAGTAAGGATGTATGTAGTGCTCGCGCAAATAATAGACAATACTATCATTACAACTCTTTCCATTAAACCTCTAACAAAATTATGGTACTGGAAATAGAACCGTTCCGTGATAAAACTAAGTGACGAATAAAGTCAAAACCAAAGTGACTCCAAGCCTTTCTTTTGTGCTCATTTCATCTTCTGCCTTTGACAAAGTCCCGAAAGTACGTAATTGAAGCGGTCGAGAATTGATAGCTGTTTCTAGAAGAGATTAATCGCGAACGCGGTGGATGATTAATGAACGATCTTTGTTACGAACTGAATCGGAAGGTTTATTAATGTGTGAGACAGTGTTAGGTATCAGATGAGGCGGAAGTAGTAGATTGTGTGCTTATGGCGATGGAGGGAATGTAACTAGGATAATAGGGAATCTGGCTCGCGGTTCAAAAGTTGCTTGTTTATCAAATAACTAGTGACCCGCCCTCGCTTCGCTTCGGTTAAATTTTACATAAAAACCTTTCTCAAGAATCACTCTATCTATTAAAAAAACCGCATCAAAATCCGTTGCGTAGTTTTAAAGATCTAAGCATACATACGGACATACAGCGAAAGCGACTTTGTTTTATACTATGTATTGATTGATCATACATAAAATCACGCCTTTTTCCTACAGGGTTAGGCTGAGATCACTTCCTGCCTTGTGCTACGGCCCTGGCACATCACTTTCGCACCACACCAAATAATCATTGATTGTATTATATTAATCAACACTAGTCCTACAATTATCCTACTGTTCTGGGCTCTTCAGGCGTGAAACGGGTAATGCAGACCTTAAGGGTAAATGCTACAAGGAGACCATTAGGTGGATTTGATAAAAAAAAATTATCAGTAATTAAAATTGTTTAGATTTAGATCAAGCTTTTTTTTCTGATCGAGGCTAGGTTCAAAGTTATTGAAAAATGTCTCCTCTATATTAAACATGGTTTCTTAGCCATGACAGCAGCGCTCTAGGGAAATTGATCAGAATATGTGTGAGTACTACTATTTTTTTTTTCATTTTTGTCACTTGTAATATAATATTATGTCAAATGGACTCTCTAATAATTCATCAACCGCAAAGGGTAAACCCTGTGACAGACATTGTCATATTAATGTCGCCATATTGGCACCCTTCAGACATGGAATCCTAAAAATAATACATACAGACGAATTGACTCCTCCTTTTCGTGGGTTAAAAAAAAAGACGTGTGGCACTCGGAGACTGCCGCGGTAAAGCTATTGCATAGCATCGTCCGATTTCGGAGCAGCTCGTTTCGATTCGTGCGAGTTTTGTAGAGTCGTACAATACGTCATATCGCACGCACACAAACACCGTGCCGAAGTCTACCGAACTGAAACGACGTTAGACGATTGTGAGGTTTTTTTCGTTACGGAATTTCTTGGTTTAGTCGCCGCGCTCAAAGCCCGCGATAAAAGCTATGCAATAGCTTAATAACCGCCTACTTACAGCAGCTTACAGCTTAGTATTACTATAATAAAAAAAAAACATAGCTGGTAGTTAAAATAAAACACAACATCAAACATTCAACGACTAAAACGGTATATTTCTAGAAAATTATACGGGCAAAGGTTACCTTCACAGATCTTTAGAAAATAAACCGGCGCTCCTTATAAATTGTGAAGAAGGCACTCAAACTATTTCAGAGGCTAATGACTAATTAAGTGAAAAGACTCGGATAGATGAATCGAGTCTCTGCGCTTCACAATTAACTCATGGGCTCTTTTGAGTTGAGTTATCGGAGAAGCGGCGGCGAAGTTTTAAAATTCAAGTAACGAAATATTTAGGATGGGATTTCGTTATGTATTTTAAATGGCAAAAATATATTATGACACTGTTTAAAAACGATATGGGAAAATAAACATGATCCTTAAGTAATATTGAACTCGATGATTATAGATCTTTCAGTCTCAGAATATTTTTTATACTCTACCTCAACTTCATGCCTTTTCCCAGCAAAGGAGTCCAGAGTCTAATTTGGAAACATTATGTCGAAATCAATCGCAGAATAATGTTGATCGACTGTCACCGAAAAATGTAAATATTTATAAGATATTATATAGAAATCTATTTTTTTAAACTAAATATAGCCTATGACACTCAGGGATAGTGTAGCTTTCCAAGTATGAAAGAATTGTTCAAATCAGTGCAGTAGTTTCGGAACCTATTCGAGACAAAAAAAAAACAAATAATTAAACCTTTATAACATTAGTATAGACAACCCAGAGGCCAAATCGAATATAAGGCCAAGATAATATTCATTGAATAAAAAACTACAATTCAATCAGGCATTCAAACAAAATTCACTTTTCATCAAATATTACTAAGAAAGTTGGACCAAATTTTATGGGAACACTTTGAACGAAGGTTCTTTTGAGAAACAAGAGTTATAATAATCATGAAGTGCCACAAAACCGAAACTTGTCCAATGTCTATCAGCCCTTGAGAGAAACGCACAAAGGAACAAAAGAGTGCTGAGAGAACCTTTGGGATAGGAGGGCCAAGTTAGCGAGACAGTGAGGATTTTATGAGATTTAGTCAAGAAACTGGGGAAAATAATTCGAAGCAAAACAGTAGTTCTATTCGCAATTTATATGATCTTAAATAACTAAAAATAGTATAACGTAAATGTTCTTATCCCCAAAAAATGGATCAGAGAAAATTTTATTTGATGTGGGGATTTCTCTCAGCGCCGCAAGATAGTGTATTGTTGATTGAATTCATTATTTTTGTCGGCAGCTTGCAATAAAAAGTTTAAAAACATTAAAACCTCACCTTTCTGCAGCTTTCTGTGCAGGTTTCTGTTTCTGACCCTGACGAAGTAGAACTACAAGTGTCGGTAAGTTTTTAGCGCGTGGTTTCTGAAACAATCCGAACAAAC
The DNA here is from genome assembly GCA_039566165.1 of Maruca vitrata. NCBI lineage: Eukaryota > Metazoa > Arthropoda > Insecta > Lepidoptera > Crambidae > Maruca > Maruca vitrata. Next base: position 16,812,783 of record CM076912.1, on the reverse strand, counting down.
GTGAATGTGTACTTCCCTATAATCAAAGTTGCAGTTAATTCGATTTTCAAGAACTATACGATTTTAGACTTCCGCGTTCCATTACATCAAAATAAAAACCTATCCTCGGCTGCTCGCATCAAACTTCTTCAACCGTGACTAGGCTGAATGAATCTGAGATGTACTTGTATTATTTATTAAATGTAACAAGATTAATTTGAAATTCATAAACTTGCTATAATTGTAACGAACAAAAACCATTCACCACATGACGGATAAGATAAAATAAAATAAGGTAAGATTTGAGGCTTCCGCATTCCATTGCACTAAATATTAGTCTGAATAAGTCTACACGCGATATTTTGAGTAGCAAATACATAACTACTTACTGCCCGACGTTTCGACTGGGTTACTCCAATCATTGTCGCGAGCGAGCTCAAAGTATAATTTGCTACTCATTACATCGCGCGTAAACCCATAAAGACTAATATTCAATTCTCTACTCTGTTTCAATAAAGGAAACATCCATTCCTAAATCAACTCAAAACCTCTCCACAATTCCAAATTATCCCGATACGCAACGCATCTATCCATTGATTGATAATAAACCGGATTCCTACAGACCATTCAACATTGGCCACCCTATAAAAGAGATTTAGTGTCGTTGCGTGTCCTGAGAACAATATGGGAATTCCCTTACCTTTTGTGGGGGACACAATGGGCTGGCGATGTATTGTGCTAATATTATCACTATGCTAATGCGTGCCGGTTTGAGCGCTCCGCGGTTTACACCGCTTAATGAGATAAGAGCTGTCTATATTACGTGGATCTGTATTTAGGGGTATGGACTCAAGGATTTAGCGCCAAATGTTCGCATTGAAATGTATGTCTAATAACGTGCCCGTATTTGGAGTATTCTCTATTCAGATCTCTATGGAGATTAATCCAAAGAATAAGCCATATTATTATGCGCTGGACATATTGTAGTGCACAAGTGTGTTCGCAATAACAAGAGCATTCTCCAAATCAAAATGGAAAGCCATTTAAATCGGTGATCCAGCACCTGTCATGTCGGATTACTTTTTCACTAAATAGAGTGTTTCTTAAATTTACCAACCAATGCTTTACCAAAACCGACAAAACTAGCACAAAAGTTCACTTCCTTGTTCCTTGCTCCAAGTAATTTCAAAAATAAAATAAACTAACCAATATTGTGCCCAAATCGGGACTCGAACCTCAAATCAGCTGCAAAACATTAACGGACAGAATTTATTACTCGACCAGAATCAACATTATACGTAGTTACTACTCGCACGTACAACCCATAACTCGAAAGCGATTACCGTACAAGTGAAAAAAAATTTAAGAACAAAATCTTACCCTATTCGAGTAAAGTCATGTACAGACGCTAGAAAATTGCACGAAAGATTTATTGTCGAAATAAACGCCCTCGCGTCTCTACTTTTCTGCTTACGATATTACTATAATTCCTGCCAGTCACCGAGGTAATTACCAATCAGGTGTGGGCATTACCCCCCTCCCATACCCCCATTTTCCCCTACACGTAGATTAAGGTTATGTAACATGCCACCGTGTGGGACTGAAATCGAGTAATTTCAGTTCGATATATTATTATTGGTTCTTGGTAGGACGAGTATGATGTCGGCAAAATGCTGTGTTGTTAATTGCAGATGTTTTCTTGTTGTCAGCATCTTGAGTTACTTGCGAGATTTCCCGGTGAAATCATTCATAGATAATTAATAATCATCTATAATATAAAAAATAATCGCAAAATGTGTTGGTAAGCGCATAACTCAACAATGGCTAAACCAATTTGGCCAATTATTTTTTTAAATGTTTGTTGAAGTCCAAGGATGGTTCTTACGGTGAGAAAAAATCGAATAACTGCCGGGAAAACCCTTAAAACAGCTCTTTTCTTTTTTACATTTTTTTGACTGGACGAAGTCTGTTGGGTCAGCTAGTTATTAATATAGTTTTTCAGTCGCGATGAATATTAGTCTTTATAATGTGTCCAAGACATGTTATTTTATAAATTTATGTACATTTACGTTTTTATTCTTACTGATATTCGTAGCACAAGTGCTTAAGCAACTTACATCTAAATCGAGACAATGAATGTATAATTATAATTGTTAGTAAAGCTGTTTGACGTTGATAATGCTCAAATGATTTGAAAGGCCATAATAAATGTATTTATTCGTAACTAGATATGTGAACATTTGCGGTATGAAGGTTTCATTTTCGTTTAAAGACAAGTATTCAAATAATAATTAAATTACTATATGGTTACCAAACAAGATTACTCCGATTTTTTTAAAATAAAGGGTTGGACTAGACCTCTTAAGCAGTGTCTACCCAAAATTAATACGTAAATAGGAACGTTTACACAAACGCTAACACAATAGAGCTCTGAGAAATGGGAAGCAAACGTAATGTAGTGTAATGATAGAGAAAATATTACTGAAAACAAAAGATCGCGCCGCCTTTACTAATGCGTTGTGTTGAATAATGTTTCATTTACACGGCTGTCCATTTATCTGGGTTGGTCTCAAACATAATGTTTCGTGGGAGCGCCTGATGGAAATTGCTGATTTATCAAATAAATTGAAGAAAATCGGTTCGGAAAAGAAGAAAATTCTTAGCGGCCAGTGCGCGCACTTGCGTTTGAGAAAGAAACACATTAATCATCATTCACCACTTCCGATTAAAAGATAACATTCTAGCAGCCGAATACTGAAACAATTTTAGATATTAAGGGCTGTCGATAAAGTTGGGTCCAAATAAAAAATCATATTTGAATAAAATATGAGGATTTCTTTGTAATAATTATTTGATCATTTAAGATTACCTAGTACTTTACTAAATTTTTTTAACATCTTTTTTGAATTAATTTTGAATTAAGAATGTTTCCGAGTTCATTGATGTTCAAAAAGTTAAAGTATCCGTCCTGCGAAAAATGTGCTAGATTTTTTGAAAACAAAATTAAATAGATCCGCTACCGCTTCCTAGGTAATGCTCATTAAATAAGTGTTAATGCTAAATAATATAATGTTAAGCTTTCGCGTTCCATTACCCTAAATATTAATTAATCTTTATGGATATATCCTTAGCACAAGTGCTTAAGCAACTTAGATTAAATCGAGACAATGAATGGATAAAAAACTTAAATGATAGTTGTTAGTAAATCTGTTTGGCGTTGATAATGCTCATTTGATTTGAAAGGCCATATATATATATATATATATATATTATATATATATTTTTTTTTAAAAAGAGAAAAAAAATATACGCGATATTAGGAGTACTTATAGGTATAGTATGAAGCTATGTATTTGCTGCTTCTAATATCGCGTGTAGACCCATAAAGACTAATATTTAGTATGAATGGTATAAGTTTCATAGGTTAATCATAGTTTCTAGTTGGTCTTATAACTAATAAGTTCAATCACCTCATTCAAATGTAAGTTGTCTAATAAAGCTTTGCAAGCGTACATTTAGTTGTTTATACCAAATCGGTCCGTCAAGAAGTTTTGTAGCTCGACGGCTTAAGTATGCCCATATACCCGACCGTAACGTTCTTAGACGTTGCCATTTAGGGCTAGCTTCTAGAGACACAGTAAACCAAAGCACAGCGACACAAGTTTTTGTCGAAGACTAATAATAATGACTGGCTCGGTGGAACAGCGAGACCCAGACTCACTACCTTTTATTTTTAACCCGGTGAAATGCGTTGCGCTCCTTCACTCTGAGAGGGGGTTCTCTCCGGGTGGTGTGTCGGACTCCCCAGCGACTGGCGAAGAGATGGTAAATGCCAGCCGCGACTCCTGGGCGGACTGCAATGCCCAGGGGGTATACCGACTAAAACACCGGGGTGTACCTCATCGCCTATTGACGGTGTCATGGTACCTGACATAGCCTTCACTCACAACACCGCCGGCAACCAGACTCACTACCTACGGTTCCAAGAGTCATGAGATCGATTCCCACACGGTCTAAATATATGTGTGACAAAGATTGGTGTTTATTACTTGTCTTTTTTATAGAAAAGGCTAACAAGATGACCTTACTCCAACTGATGGTAAGCGGTAGTGTGATCCATATCTCTGAAGGCCTGTTTAAATGCCTTTTCACGCTTCGCCTGAAGAGCCAGCGATCTTAGGAGGAAGGGAAAAGTCTAAGTGTGATATAAAATATTTTTTATGTATATTTGTGTGTGTATCCACTTTTGATTCTGATATCCGTAACTGTCTAATTATCAAAGATAAATACATAGTATAATAAATATAATAGATTAATATAATAGATAAATAGTAATTATAAAGTAAATAAATTATAACTATGAAGTCAACATGTCAAACGTAACTTTAATATCATTCATACAACGTAGTTTTAAGTGCTGCCAACAGATGGCGCTGTATGTATTTTACATCGCGCAAGCGTTTCGTTTTCTCGGCCGTATAAGGCTATCGCTTGAAACCATAATAAATTGTCTTTTTTGTCTGAATGGATTTTGGCTTTTTATTCAGTAACACAAGTGCTTAAGCTACTGCTTAAGCACTCAACTTAAGCTTAACTGAAGCTTATGTGATGTTGTGTAATATTTATAATTATAAATAGTTTGTATTGCAAAATTGTCTTCGTCCAATTGCAAACAGCGCCGTATGTTTAGTCTTTTTTAAAAACGCCGAAGGAAAATTGACTGGCTCGAGGGACCAGTGGTTTGTGACACAGGTCACATCAACTCAGTCGACCTATGATGGCCATGTCGCTTGCAACAGTGCTAAAATATCGGGATCTCTATAACGCAAGGAAAAATGACAAATATCCCAAACAAATTCAGTTTTGTTATTATGTGTGACCATTTGAAAGTTAAATTTAGGTTAGTTTTTAGAAAATAACGACATTTTACAGACTGCGTACGATAAGCTTTTGTAAACGGACGATTTTTTGATGATTGTATGAGACGAAGTAGAGGGAACCAGATCACGCGGCTAATCACCTATGCGCTGGGCTGATCAAGTAAAATCCGCCGTAGGAAACCGCGTGTCAGACTGCGCCAGACAGTCTGCAAACAGAGAAAGATGGCGGGAGATCGTGAAGAAAGCTGTGTCCGCCTCTGACATTAATATTATGGGCGCCTCGACGTGACCACGACCGCTCTGCCAAGAGCGAAGCGACAAGCGACCTTCTGTAAGCGCATCCATAACCTAGATTAAATCTTTGGCTACGGGTATGTCTCTAGAATCTATACAATGAAATAGTTAATACGCATGGTCCTTTAACTATTGTGCCATTGAACACCAGTAGTATCAATGTACAATGCTTTAGTATTGACTATTGTTTGCGGGGACACTACACATTTGCAATAGCATGGCAAACGACGACCATTCGGCCGTCGACGCTTTTTTTATGAAAAAAAAGACATGTGGCACTCGGGGACTGCCGCGGTATAGCTATTGCATAGCATCGTCCGATTCCGGAGCAGCTCGTCTCGATTCGTGCGAGTTTGGTACAGTCGTACAATACGTCTAACCGCACGCACACAAACACCGTGCCGAAGACTAACGAACTGAAACGACGTTAGACGATTGTGAGGTTTTTTTCATTACGGAATTTTTTGGTTCGGTCGCCGCACTCAAAGCCTGCGATAAAAGCTATGCAATAACTTAAAAAATTTTTTTTTTGTTTCACCGCACTCTCTCCTACACTATGCCAGCAATTCCGACGGGCTCGTAAACAGAATCATAAAATACGTCATCTACTTTTCCGGTCAGTTGGTTAATATTTATTTCGTACTTTGTAAGCAAGTTTACGTGTCAGAGTTGAAGTTTTACGAACGCAAGTTCACTTATAAGTCGCGATGTGAGCTTGCAATTTTGTTTGGTCGAACGGTGAATTGTTTATATGGTCACATTGTTTGCTGACTAAAGTGGACTGTGGCTTCAGTTCGTATTTCCTTCCGTTATAGGAAAGTATAACACTTTGTTTTTATGATAGATGTCCATTGTCCATATTAAATGAAAACGTTTTCTGTTTCAGTGATTTTTCTTTGTTTTTCGCATATATTTTCTATTTGATTTGACGTTTCATACAACGATTCATTAATAGACTACCTACGTCGTCTCACAAATATATGGACGATGTTTAAATATTTTTTTTGGGAAATATCATTGGATGTACCCTTACCTTGTAATTATTACAACTTGAAAATCACTTGTTTAAAGTTTTAATTTAATAAGCAGGTGTTCAGAACATTTAATTTACTCATTTTAGTACAGATACGTTACCTTGATAGTGAAATGTGCCGTGCATTTTTTTTACACCTTATTGATTCAAAAATCCAACAAAAGATTCGAAATTCATGCTAATGAAGGCCAAAACAATGATCACAAGGCGCCCGATCACCGAAGGTATCTGTTTCTTGTCTATAATATAAAAATGAATCGCAAAATATGTTGGTAAGCGCATAACTCAACAACGCCTGAACCAATTTGGCCGATTCTTTTTTTTTATATGTTCGTTGAAGTCCAAGGATGGTTCTTACGGCGAAAAAATCGAATAATTGCCGGGAAAACCCTAAAACAGCCCTTTTCTTTTTCACATTTTTTTGACAGGACGAAGTCTGTCGGGTTAGCTAGTTTATAATAAAATTATCGACGCTAGGTCATAAAGTACAACCGAAAGAGCCCATTCAAGTAAAAACCTGCAACAATTTATGTTACATACGATATGCATCCCTATATACACTTAAACGAAAGTGGCATTCCCTCCCCTCTCTCATTACTGGGTCGGTTTCATTCCACACCATGATGGTGGAACCAGATTTCCCCAAGGTGTTTTTGATGGCGATATAGGCCGTGTGAAATCACCTTTATAATGGACGGTTTTCTTATGACGATTCGGTTGGGTAAGTGGCGGATGAATGTTAGCAAGGAGAGTATGGGTTTTGAAGCACAATACTTAGATGTGGCTGATAATTTGTATCTCCCATTAAACTAATATTATATTGTTCAAATCAAGTTTTTTTTTTAATAAGTTTAAAATCAAACAAATCGAAAAACATGTTTTTAATTTAAGAATTTTACATGCACTTATAAATCGTTTTTACAGCAACAGTTTGATTCTACCACACCGGGTCTGATTTACTTTGAATTTGACATGGTAAACATTATAGCTTCTGTACTCTTCGAATGTGATAAATACTAAACATTACTTCTATGACGGAATAGCACAATTAAATAGTGATTGCGTATTAATATAGTAGAACTAGTCAGTGGTAAAGGACCAGGTTGGATGTTATATCTCTAGCTTAAGTATATTATCCAACCTTGCCAGTGGTCATTCCTAACTAACCTATCATTGTGTTCGCTTCCACATTGAAGCGTTAAAACCTCACTAGCTTCACCAAACTCGAAACTAGTTACTCAAGGAATTAATAAGAACTGGCCATTTTTGCGTCAGAGGTTAAAAAACAATGACGTATCGCATCGAGAGCTTTAATATTTGACAGTTACTCGAACCATTCTAATGGAACGGCCGAGGGCTGACCGTAAAACTTGATACTTTTGGGTCCGCGATGTTATTGTCTCATATTTTCGTCCCCTCAGAAATTGGACGCATGAATTCTAAGAAAATTTATCGTTCGCACTTTATACTCGCGCTCGACATACTGGCTTCGTGATTATGGAGCCTGAAAAATAAATGAAAAACTGTTTGAGTCGGAGAACACCGTCATAGTGCTAAGTGTAACATTTTTAGCTATTGTAGTCGTTTTTACGGTTCCGTAACCAAAGTGTGAAAATGGGACCATAGGGTCCCAGTAGTAGTAGCAGTAGTAGTAAAAGTAGTAGTAATAGTAGTAGTAATAATACTAAGTTTTTTTGTCCGTCCGACCGTCCGTCTTTATCTTAAAAAGCTAGTCAGTTCAAATTTTTACAAATGATATATTACTGTTGCCGCTATAACTATAAAAAAAAGAATATTGAAGGGAGCCTTTTTCAAAAAACCTTTTTTAAAATATTGATACAGGACCCTTCATGCGCGAGTCTGACTCTCTCATGGCCGGTATTTAGCCTTCCCGTGACTATATAAAAGTCATGCGTTTGAAAATACATTGTTTATTTGACGTAGTAACGACGTATGGCAATTAGAAAACTGAAACTGTACGGGATATTTACCATTTTGTTTTGTTTTAATGAGCTCCCGATATTATTTTTAATGTGTAACCATGACAGTTTGAAATTATATATTGACGTATTACTTTAGCTAGCATTTTTTTATCAATAAACACGGTTGTTGTTGGTAAAAACAATTTTATAAAAATTAATATTAAGTCAATAGTCCTTGATAAAAGATTTTGGTCACCTTTTAGTAAAAACCCCTTTAAGACCCCTTTTTGACCTATTAGTCGCAGCGTCATGTTATACAGCCTATAGCCTTCTTCGATAAATGATCTATCCAAGACTAAAATCATTTTTCAATTCAAACCAGAAGTTACTTAGAATAACGTTTAAACAAACAAAAATCTCTTTAGCTTCTTAAATAAGAAGTATAAGAATAGTATAGAAATTTCAACATCAAAGGTTATAAATAACTAGCTGTGCCAGCGACTTCGTCCGCGTTTCCCCCCGTTTTTTACACATTTTCCTTTGCTTCTTTGCTCCTATTGGTCGCAGCGTGATGTTGTATAGCCTAAAGCCTTCTTCGATAAATGGTCTATCTAACACAAAAAGAGTTTTTCGATTTGAACCAGTAGTTCCTGAGATTAGCGCGTTCAAAAAAACAAACAAACAAACAAACTCTTCAGCTTTATAATATTAGTATAGATTTTGCTGTTTTCAAATAAAAAATAATTTCCAATCTCTATAAGCTCGTTACCTTGTTTATTCTAGACACCAAAGAACCATCAGATATTGAATTATTATTATATTCACCTTCAACTTTCTCCAATGCCTTTGACCGTATGTCACATGCGATAGAAAAGAGCTCGGGATAACAAATAGATCTTATTACTTGGCCTCTTGCATAGATAGATGTGAAGTTTGACAGCGGCACGGGTAAATATAGGCAGACCTCAATTTCGGAAGGACAACATTCCAACGCGGAGTACACTGTCTTTGTCTGACTCAATAATTTTGCGGTGAGAGCGAGCGAGACGGTGAATTAGGGAGTTAAATTGATCATGCAAGAATACGGCCTTTTTAGTGTGACCATAATGTTATCTGAATATTTTGGGGATATATGCCAACTTTTTTTTGGCAGGAACTTGAATTGGAAATAAATGAAAATTATTCATTTTCCGGTGAAAATATTTCTTTATTAGATAATGATTATAAAATTAGTCTGTTTTAAGGTGAGTATTACATTCAGTGGACTGGCAGCCAATTTAAGGAATAAAAAATGTATGTATTAATAAAGACTTAAAATTCTATACTAACACAAAAAGTCTTAAAACATATATCAAAAATTATCTACGTAATAACTTCTAAAGTCAATGTACGATCAGCAATAAAAGTAGATACGGGTTATTGACCCATCGACTTAAGTACCACTAAAATATTTATTTAAAACAATAAATTTGACGTTAAAACTTTGCCATATTACGATCTTTAAATGTATACTAAAGTTTTAGTACAAATACTCAATCATTTTGCATTTCTTCTGGAAGATAAAGTATACTATGCAATACAAAGATCATGATTAAAATAGATGTAGGTATGTACTATGTGAAAAAAGTTTCGATGGGCGAGTGGTTAAGGTAGTTGTTGCCGTACGAGAGGTCGCCAGTTCAAACCCAGGCATTACGTACCGCTGTGTTTTATAAATTTGACATTCTTAAATTCAAATTTCAAACATTGTGAGAAAACCTGCACAACTTCGAAGAAATTCTCAGGTAGGTAGTTGAACGACGCATACTTGGCCAGCGTAGTTGACTAAGGCCTAATCGCCCTAGCTTGCAAGGAAGAAGCCGGACATAGGCTCAGACTTCTGGGAACGGCGTATCTGAAACCAGAAGAATACAGGCACCTCAGACCCAAGGACGTTATTGCATGAATGCATTTGATCTTCAGGGAGTAGGTGTATAAAGGTAGGGGAAACACAAAAGATCCCTAAGGGTCGACGTGAACCGGTTATACGGTCCACGCGTTAAGATAAGATAAGATAATCGCCCTAGCTTAGGGTAGGCCCGTGAACCAGCAGTGGGGACGTATATTAGCAGATGATGATGATGTATATGATTATGATGATATGCTATGTTATGTCGATATATGTTTCTCTCCATACATATGACTTAGTAAGTATGTATTAGTATAATTTTTTCTGTACATAAGATCCAACTAAATTTTAGACTACAAATAAAATAAAATAAACAATATCTTATCCAGAGTAAATATAAACAAAAACATAAACATCGAACCTTTTATCTTAATAAACAACCGATCAACTCACATCAAATAAAACTGAGTAATACTTAGGTATTAGGAGATAGACACAATCTAATGAAAAAAAGTTGAATGCCCTATGAGACCTGGACAGCTGAGGTCAAAGACGTGAACGTAATAAGATAGGTATCTACTTTAATATTCCTTGAGTTCGGGAGGTGAGTCTTAGTAACTGCGGGCGTAAATAATAAATAAAGTATGGGTTGCTTAAAACGCTTTTTATTCTTGTTTTTTTTTATTTAATTTTGACATTTAATCTACTTATCTTGCACTTCACTTTACACTCCAAAAGTCACCGTTAATCACTTTATTTTTTTTTTGCGTGTCGATGGCCAGACTCTTCAGAAAGTGTAAATAAATGTTCTTTTCACAACATAACATCATCAGCCCATAAACGTCTACATACATACATAAAATCACACCTTTTTCCCAGAGGGGTAGGCAGAGATCTTCCAGCGATCCACTTTTCACCTCTGTGGGAAACGTGACGTGACGGGTTGTGGACCACGTCGCCGCCATTCTGCCTTGTGCATTGTTTTAACAAGTGCATTGCGTTCCCACGAGTAGCAAGGATATATGACTGGGGGATATATTATAAACGTCCCCTATGAATTTCTTAATTTGAAAGCACAGTTGTATGTGGCGGGGTTTGAACTGGCAACCTCTCGCGTGGCATGCAACGATCTTAACCACTGAGTCATCGCCGCTTCTAGCATTATATTATTATGATTTTAAAAATTGGAAAAAGACACATAACAGTGTGAACGGGGCCAAAACTGCGTCATCTGAGCTATTTTATAGGATAATAAACAATGGCTAATCGACTATATTATGGGTACAATATTGAAAAAAACACAGAGCTGCAACCGTCATAAAAACATATAGAATACGTAAGACAGTAGAATTTCTCGTTCCAACAGACTAAATATTTTGTTTCTACACGGTATATTAGGAGTAACAAATACGTAGCTATTTAAGTTTCCTTTGTATAGCGACTGTGTTACACCAATCATGGTTGCGAGCAACCCATTTGAAAAGTCGCGTCGGGCAGTAAGTAGCTATATATTTGCTACTCCTCGTATCGCGTGTAGACTAATATATACAGAATACGGTTGGCTCATAACATAATCTTTGTCCAGTTTTGACAAAAGGGAATCCTCTGTACTCAAACCCATAGCCACCCTACTGTCCCTTCACACGACATCGGTACATTGTTGCTACGAATGAACCTTCCGCTCAAAATTAGCTCAATGGACCAGCATTACGGTCGTCCTTTTGTTAGTATCGACCCTTAAAGTAACTTTGCGAGTACGATTAGCAGGGTTAATCAGGCCAATTTAAAAGGGTTAAACGTAATGGCTTGAATTTGGTACTTCTGATGAAAAATAAGTGGTTATGCATGTAATTCAGATAAATTGTATGCGTTGTACATTTGTAACTGGGATTCTTTTGGCAGAGATTGAGGCCTGTAAAATCATATCATGAATCAAAATTAAGTCCAAGGTAACATACAGTTAAATATTATGTATTATTTGCGTGAAAACTATACATTTCGGACACGTGGTCACAGAAACATATTTAGAACCAACTAAGAACAACTTTTTATTTTTATTTTTATTTAATTTTTAAATTCAATCTGTCGTCATGCTTTTATACTTTATGCCGTAGCCAAGACATTGATTACATCAATTTATAGTCCACAATTGTTTAAGCCCTTTAATGTTCTCTTTGAAGTTGCTCTGTGACCACACCAATACCTGTTAATTTAACCTTATAACCTTATAATCGTTGTCTGATACTGCCATGCACTAATATAGCCTCTAGTCTCCGGCCATACATCAAGTACATACATCACGATGGCCTAACATCAGCTTCGCATTATGTGGTCTCGTTCAATTTCCACGGAAACATTTCTGCGCAGAGCCAGTATTTTCGGGAATGCCGCTTAAATACGTACTGGCACACTAATGAACTGTTCTATTTTGGATGGTATGTTTAATTATGGCATTTTTTTGTATCGAATATTGAGTAATAACATAGTAGTGTTGAAGCGTGGAATTCTCAATGTAGATCGAAAAGGCACAATGATGTTTCAATTCAAATTTATGTGTGTACGTGTATAGTGTGGAAATATATACCACAACATCACATACATGTCTCTGATTCTGCTGCTTATGAACTTGTGTTACGAATATCAGAAACTATAGTGGGCTACATAAATATACAAACATATACATGCATAATGCATAATATACATACATAATTTAATATATATATAAATAACACACGCAGATACGGAACAAACACCGGTTTTGAACACACATATTTGCCCCGAGTAAGAATCAAACTAACGACTTTTGACATAAGAGAGAGAGAGTGACTACGAAATGCGTCATCAAATCAGTCTAACACCCTTTCTAATACCTGATAATATAGTAATACCTATAATAATAATAGTTTGATTACTCAGTGGTACATACCACTGAGTTTTAAATTTTGAAATTTATATATATGATTCTGGTCACCCAATGGCAACCGGCAGATGGGCGTCGACAAAGAGGAAGGCCCAAAAAGAGGTGGCGAGATGATCTAGATGCCTATAATCGGAACTGGTCGGCCTTGGCTGGAGATCGACAGCTTTGGAGTGAATTGGGAGAGGCATTTGCCCAGCAGTGGGACAATATAGGCCAGGGACAATAAGTAAAAAAAAAAAGTATGTATGATTATTCTACGCTCTAACGGTGTAGAAAAACATCGTGATGAAACCTGGACACCTACAAATTCTAAGGTTGTGTAGCAGACCAACCCGCACCTGTTCTATGTGTTGCGGCTTTATCTTCTCATCATCATCATTAGCTCATTTCATTCTAGGACATAGACCTCCCCAAATGCTCATCACTTCTGTCTTTCTTCGGCTCCACTTCATAGTATAAAGCAAAGTCGCTTCCCGCATCTGTCTGTCCCTATGTATGCTTAAATCTTTAAAACTACACAACGGATGTGGTTTTGATGGATAAAGGGATTTAAGAGGAAAGTTTTTATGTATAATATATCCGAAACTAAGCGAGTGCGGGTCACTAGTTATCATAAGGCGTCCGACCGATTTCAGCCATGGCGGCCGATCTCAATTGAGATCAGCCAAGTGCGCAGGACATATTATAGTGCACAAGTGTACGCGCAAACACAAGTGCACTCTCTATTCCCTTACTCTCATAATTCGGTGAGACGGCAATCCGACATGACCGATGAGAGATCGGGCGCAGGACCACCGGCTTAACGTGCTTTCCGAGGCACGGGCGTTCAACCGCCAACTTCCTAACTCCGGGCTGAGTAATTTCATTACAGAAAAACTCACACAAATTTTGCCCGACCCCGGACTCGAACCGGGGACCTCTCGGTCCTAACGCAGCACTTGCTACCAATAGACCAACGAGGCAGTTAAAATCTACTACTAGTTATCATATAAACATTATAAAATACTATAGAAGCTCTACATATTTTTTTTACAAACCATGTACCTCGTAATAAATCTTTGATTTATTAACACAGTCGTCTAAATACAGTGGTAATAAATAATTCACGCTCGGCATTCACGGCTGTCGTAGCATTTCGGACATCGTATATCACAGAGCATGTTACCGGCGTATTATTACACGGGGTGGCTCAATTTCCTTTCTGCTTTCGGTTACATGTAAGTTAGTACCTATTTGGTACCTAAACTAAACTCTATAGGTTCCTATTAGAATTATCCTTGTGTGAGAATCGGTAACTCGCAGTGTGTAACGAATGACCTGTCCGAGTGTCTATGCTCCTTAGATTTTAGACTTTAGTGTTCCATTACCCTAACTAGTCTGTATGGGTCTACGCGCGATATTAGGAGTAGCAAATACATCGCTACTTACTGTCAGACGTTTCGACTAGATCATGACACGACACGACAGCAATCATGGTTGCGAGCGAATTGGTCAACAACTTCATATCCGTTCCCTTGTTTGACGGAAAAGGTATTGTTGCAAACTCCAAGCGAGGTTAATTTTTTAAAAAGAGAGACGCAACGCCTACTTCTAATAATTTTAATGCAAAAAAATGGAACACTACAACCGAATTAAATAATTACGACGACAATAATATTGGTCCGACCCGTAAGACGATTAGAAGGCAACTGAGCCCGTGCTGCGTTCTGCGCGGGCTTTTATAGTCTTTCTCGCTGAGGTATTCTTCCGATCCCAACACGGCCTCTCCTGATAGGAGACCGTCCCCGGACTCCATCCATAGTAGCAGCTCCTTAGTCCAGCAGTGGCATGGACCGTCCTGGTCCTAAGGCAGGCAGACTGCTCGACGCGCTCGCAGCATTCTGCATCCCAGACGTGCTAGGCTGCTGCCCGTCGTCTGCAGGCGATGCCCGCGCTGCGGCCTGAGGGAGCGTCTCCGCCTCCACGGACTCCTCCGTAGTAGACTCCTCGCTATCTGTGTCTGCACCTACATACCAGAAAAAAACTTCGTCTCTTAGCTATGTAAACATAACCAAAAGACGTGTTAAGACATAGACACGTTAACATAACACAAAAATAAAAACATAAGGGGATAACTTGATCAAGTTAAACAAAAGACACATAAAAAAATTATGTTCGTATGCAAATGCATAACATTGTACATACGACCACCAAAATATAGTCGATCGAGACATAGGCGCGACGTTAGCAATAACTCGATCCGTGTCTAAGCCCTATGCACGACGTTAGCTTGACTTAGACACACACACATCCAAACAAACATTATGTTCGTATGCAAACGCATAACGTTATACATACGACCACTATAATAAAGTCGATCGAGACATAGGCACGACGTTAGCAATAACTCGATCCGTGTCCAAGCCCTATGCACGACGTTAGCTTGACTTGGACACCCACAACCGTCCGAGTCATAGACCCAACGTTGCATGTTAACATAACAATTGTTGGAATAGAGGCACCACGTTAGCTTATTTCAACAATTATTTAAGAGAAAGAGGCACGACGTTAGCTTATCTCACTGATTGCCTTACTAGGAAGTAAGCACGACGTTAGCTCTTCCCAGCAACTCAATCAAACATCTCACCATCAAAGTAAGCAGCACACACGTCGGGAGTCCACTCTCCACGCCACGGGATTATGTACTCCGCCGCTGCTTGCGTCGACTTCCCGTAGGAGCCGGCTAGGAGTTGCAGTTCGTAGCGCCCGTGGGGAAGAACTTTCACCACGCGGTATGGACCACGCATACAGGAGTCCAGCTTGCCTGTCGACTGCGCCTGCTTTCTAACAAAAACTAAAGAGTTCATAATTGCGGGGCGACTTCCTTCCCTGATTGACGTAATCGTCCTGATCGCGCTGGTTTTGATGCAAGCGCTCAGACGACCTTTGCCTGCTCATCTCACGGAGAGCCTCTCTGTTTGGACTGGAACCCTCGAGTGCTATGTCTCGTACTAAGCTTCGGATAAGGGGTGTAGCAGCTTCAATGCCCACCAACAGCTTGAGTGCAGAATATTGAGTTGTCCACCGAAATAGTCGGCATGCGACATAAGGAGCCCTTCCGATAATCCAGGCTGAAGTCATAATCTTAGGGGAGGTATACAGGTCGCGGAGGTATACCCACCACCGAGCCACCCTAGGAAGCAAATCTTTTTTTCGTTGAGTAAGTTTCAACGCATTGCAGTCGGTGACCACGGTGAAGTGCACACCCACAAGGTAGTGTCGAAAGTGTTGTAAAGCCCTAACTACCGCAAGGGTCTCGAGTTCGTAGGAGTGGTACTTACTCTCAGCCCCCTGCGTGAGCTTACTGTAGCAAGCAACCACTCGCTTGTAACCAACCCTTATGCACCTGCAGAAGAACGGCCCCATAACCGACTGAGCTTGCATCTGTATGCACCTCAATCGGCAAAGACGGGTCGTAAATCGCAAGCACAGGTTCACTGGTCAAGTGCCGAAGAATTTCGTCTCGAGCAGCCCGCTGCTCCGTGACCCAATTAAATTCTACTCCCTTTCGCGTTAAAGTAGCTGGCTAAGCCCACAAACTGGCGAACCTGCTTAACATTACTAGGTTCGGCCGCATTTACTAAAGCCCTAACCTTATCTAACCGCTCGGCTGTACCTGACCCTCGCTAATACTACGACCTAAGTATTCAATATGCGAACAAAGGAATGCACATTTCTCTAAAATTTATTGAAAACCCAGATTCAGTCAATGTAGCAAGTACTTTTCGTAACAAATGTAACCCATGGTCTACCGTACGACTAAGAATTAAACAGCCACGATAACGTCACTATTGCAGGTAGATTTATTTTCGCGACAGAAGTTAACATTATTTTTATTGCGCAATTCAGACTTTTGTTTCGAAAAACAATTTTCAATTTTGTGACCCGATTTCTTACAAAATGTACACGTCAAGTCAAGTTTTGTTGGAACTAAAGAAGGCTTGAGGTTTAAGCTATTACCATTAATAGAAGAAGAACTTTCCCCTGAATTAGACTTTGACTTTTTGTGACAATTCGTCTGCTTATGTCCCATTTGACCACAAATAAAACATTTTCGATCTTCGAAACGCCGCTTACCAAAATGGTCATTAGAAACCTGTTTGTTATTTGCGACCGTAACGACACGACCAGAACTTAAAGTATTTGGTTTAACATAAATGGAAAAGAATTCCACTAAACTGCTAGGCATTAACTTAGCATTCGTTGCAGACGCACGAATCTGAGGGTCATTTATTCCGCGTATAATAATCGCCGAAATTAACTCGTCACTAAGCCCCGAACTATGCGTAAACGAAGTAACGAACGACGGGCATAATCGGCATACGTGTTGTAGTTATCAGAATTTGTGCACATTACCTCAAATAATATATTCGCGACATCCGGTGTTTTAGAGCACAAAGGCTTAAACTCTTTCTTAAAACTGCCCCAAGTACGCTCAGTCGTTACCCATTCATTTAACCACGTTTTAGCGTCACCCTTTAAACAGTTGCCTATACGAGAGAGACACTCAAAATCGCTCCAGTTATTTAAAACTTTTGCGCGGTCAACTTCATCACACCAATCTTCAATATTATGCAAACTCGGATCAAAATTAGAAATGTAATAAGGTTGGTTAGATCTCACTACAGTGTTAATCGAACGAATGGCGTCCACGATGCGATCGGTTACCGTAGACGGTGCATTTACTTCCGACTCAACGCCAGGCACCACACACGCGCGCGGTACACTAGGCGGCACCAGCAGGGGAGGCGTCCCGAACGCGCCGAACGTTGCGCCCGCGACGCAGACCGACCCGGTGAAACCGACGGTACCCGCCTATTTCGTTCACGACAGTCGCGCGCTAAAGAACCCGGACGCTCACCCTGTCTTACCGGCAGTGGTGAAACAGAACGCACTATTTGTTGAACGGGCGGCGGTGGCGTATTACGCGATGCAACCTGATTTTCAAGCGTCCTAAGTCGCGTTAACAACCCTTCCATATCACGCTTTAAACTACTATCCGGTGTACGCTCACGATATCTACTACGCCGTCGCTCCGAACCATTATAGCGACTTCGACGCCGTTCACGACTATCGCGATCCGACATAGTTGTTATCTTTCCTTTCAAATACCCGCGTAAAATCAACAAAATCAGAACGGCCAGCGAGATAGAATCACGCTGATCCTATCCCACTTCTGATGTTGCAAACTCCAAGCGAGGTTAATTTTTTAAAAAGAGAGACGCAACGCCTACTTCTAATAATTTTAATGCAAAAAAATGGAACACTACAACCGAATTAAATAATTACGACGACAATAATATTGGTCCGACCCGTAAGACGATTAGAAGGCAACTGAGCCCGTGCTTTTTATTTTTCCTAACTGACTAACGATGATGGCTTGGAGTAGCCTTGTCATCATCACCGGGCTTGCGGGGGACCGGATGGCTCTCACCTTAAACGACGTTTGCCTGAGGGTGCCCCCTAACGGGGCTCGACCTCGGCTCAGGGCGTCGTTGGGCGGTCCCTAATGCGGACGTAGGTTTGGGGAGAGAAACGACCCGGCACGTGCCGGTATCGAGTAGTAAGAGTCGCGGAAGCTAAGGGGCGGGTTCGCGGCGTTCTAGGACCCCGCCGGCGGGGTCGGAATAATGGACGGTTTGATGTGTTACTCTGTGTCGCGAGTAGTTGGGCGAGCGTGATGGGATCGTCGGGATCCAGAAGCACGTTTCTGGGCCTGCGTTTCGACTGACGAACGACGGAAGGGACATAGTCAGCGGCATGTACCGCGAGAACGTTGGGGTGGTGAGGAGCAGAATCGAAAAACCGTGTGGAACATTGCTTAAAGTACTGCGCGATGGTAGGCAGTTTCAAGTCAACGTGAAGCTGTTCGTTGCGTAGGAACCAAGGAGCACCCGTTGCCATCCGCATGAAGCGGTTCTGGATCACCTGTAATCGATAGATATGACTTTTGCTAGCGTGCGCGAAAACCACGCTAGCGTACGACATGATGGGCCTGATACAAGTCGTGTAAATGCGCACCTTGCTAGCAAGGGTTAGTTTACTACGCTTGTTCAGGAGATAATGAAGCCTGCCTAGAGCGAAATAGGCGCGATCGCGCACCATTTTCGTATGTTTGCCGAAGGTCAG
Source organism: Maruca vitrata (assembly GCA_039566165.1). NCBI lineage: Eukaryota > Metazoa > Arthropoda > Insecta > Lepidoptera > Crambidae > Maruca > Maruca vitrata. The sequence continues at coordinate 16,793,699 of CM076912.1, read as the reverse complement.
TCCGGCGTCTAACTGAACACCTAAGTAACGGACATCGCGCTCCCAAGGGATCGCTTTGCCGTACATTGTAATAGGAGACACCTGATCGAAACGCGAGCGCGCACCGCGACTGAAAGCAGGGCCGCACTCTTATCCGGGTTTACCTCGATTCGCCACCTGTGGAACCACTCGCCGAGCGAGTCGACGGAGCGTTGGAGGGAGCGCAAGATCGGGCCGATCGTGCGGGACGTGCTATACAGAGCGGTGTCGTCAGCGAACAGTGCGACATGTACTTGAGCCGGCGAAGGTGGAAAAGCCGGCATGTCGCTTGTGAAAAGCGTGAACAAGATGGGAGACAGAACGGAGCCTTGAGGCACCCCTGCTCTTATGGCGTGCGGGGCGGAAAGCGCCCCATCGATACGATAGCGGAAAGTACGATTTAACAAAAAGTCCCGTATGATGAGCACGAGACGGTCAGGCACATTGAGTTGATATAGCTTAAAGATTAAGCCCTCGTGCCAGACCTTGTCAAAAGCTTTCGCGACGTCGAGGAAGATCGCGCCGGTCTTGCGGGGCCGGGGGCGATGGAAAGACTCGATGACGTGCTCAACAATGCGATGCACTTGTTGTACGCACGAGTGTCTAGCACGAAAACCAAATTGATAGTCGGGGATAAGTTGATTTGCGTCAGCGAAGTTTCTGAGACGCGTATAAATAATGCGTTCATATATTTTACCTAAAGTGCATAGGAGACTAATAGGACGATAGCTCGAGGGCTCGGTCTTCGGCTTTCCGGGTTTCGGTATACCTATAACTATAGCCTCTTTCCACACCTGAGGGAAGTAATTGTTGTTCAAAGCCGCGTTAAAAATAGCGGTGAGCAACATGATGAGATGAAGGGGAAAGCGCTTAAGCACTTTATTCGTGATCCCGTCGCGGCCGGGGGCTTTGCGCGGGTTAAGACGTTTGACGATGGACTGAACCTCGTCGATCGTGACTGGGTCTAGGGCAGGAGATGCGATCGGAAGGGCGACTCTGCGTACGACTTCCGCCTCGACATTTGTGAGGTGGTCTGGGTCGACCGGCTGAGTGCTGGGAGTGCATTGCGATTCTAAGCTGTCGGCGAGACATTCCGACTTTTCCTCGTCGTCGAACGCGGGCGGACCGCCGGGACGATTGAGGGAGGCGTCGAAGCGCAGCGATCGGATTTGAGGCCGCGAACCAGTTTCCAAAACGCAAACTGATCCGGGTGGAGTTCGCCTAGAAACTTATCCCACCGACTCTCCCGAAGTTTCTTTATGCGGTGTTTGACAGCGCGCTGCAAACGCCGCATGCGAACCCGGTTTGCTTCGGTGGGGTAGGCATCGTAGGCCCTAATGGCCGCGTTCTTCTCCGTTAACAAGGCACGCACGTCCCGCGGCAAGTTCCATCGACGATGGAGCGTCGATGGGACCTGTCGCGAGCAGTCTGAGACGACTTGTTGCACGTGACCGGTTAGGGAGTCGATAGCGGTAATGGTGTCGGAAACAGAAACTATGTCGGATGGAATTCGGTCTAGAAGCGGGGAGGTGGTAGATTTGAGCTTATCGCTCATTTTTACCCAGTCCATTTTGAGGATGGACGGAGCTGATGGTGGGCTCTCTCCCGGGGGACCTACTCTGGGGGTCAGTTCGATAATGACCGGTCTATGGTCTGACTCTAGTTCATGGAGCACTTCTATAGAGTGCAAACGGAGGTTAACATTTTTCATAAGTACTATATCTAATACGTCCGGTCTATGATCCACCAAGTTGGGAAAATGCGTGGGAGACATGGGCGCAACGACGTCGAAATTTAGACGAATAGAGAGATCGAGAAGCTGCTTACCACGAGGGTTAGCTTTGTGACTACACCAGCTGGGATGCTTAGCGTTCAGGTCCCCCGCCACTAGGACAGGAGTCGCCTAGGCTAAGTAGAGCCGAGATGTCATGTGCGGTGAGCGACCTCGCTTTAGGGCCGGAACAAACGGGTGAAAGATACGCCGAGACTAGTGTGATAGGCAGGTGGCCGGACATGCCGACCCGACACACTGAAACCTCCATATGATCGAGTTCTGGAGGGTCCATAGGCATACAATACAAAGACGATTTATAATATATAACAGTGCCGCCTTTGGCAGACGAGGTCCTATCGTTCCTAACAAGCTTATAATTAGCGATCCTAGGGTCCCTCATACTGGGCTTAAGAAAGGACTCCTGTACGAGAAGAACGTCTAATTGATGATCTGTAAGAAAAGTGGCTACTTCTTGCCGCTGGGCCTTGAGCCCGTTGGCGTTAAAACAACCTACTTTCAACGACGTCGGTTTGACTCTGCTCCTGTTTGGGTTTAAATCCATTATTTTACGCGGAAGTTTTTAAGGGTGGAGCTAAGCTCCCGATATTGCACGGCAACGCCCATCATAGCGACGGGGTTGCCTTCTGCGGCCCGGATGTCGGCCGCCATACGGCAGACCTCGTCCAGGTCGATCTCTAAAAAGAAGCGCGAGACGAGCGCTACGTCGTCTGAGAGCCCGTTGCTTTGCGCGGCGGTCGGCGGCGCGCGCGGCTTCGCGACCGGCGCAGGCTTGGGGGTCACAGGCGGCGAGGGGCGCGGGGGGTTGGCCACAGGGGCGGGCTTAGCCGCCCACGGGGCCGGTTTCGCCTGCGAAGGGGCCTTCGGAGGTAGGGACGGGAAATCCTGAGACGTCTTGCGGGGGGCGCGAGGGGCATTCGCCGGCGGGGCGCCATTGGCAGCCGCCGCCCGCCTAACCGCAGTCTTTTTGCCCTTGGGGGCCTTGGGGCACCCGCGGTAGTTGGCGGGGTGACCGGACTCTCCGCACAGAACACAGCTCGGCGGCTCTGTGCAGAGCGTCCTGTCCTTGGGACGCGGACAGTCAGAGGTGCCGTGGTCACCCAGGCACTTGACGCAACGGGGGGTTGAGAAGCAGCACAGAGCTGCATGGCCATAAGTTTGGCAGCGATGACACTGCCCGGGGGGGCCTCCTTTACGAGGGGTCTCAACGGTTATGCCCGACAGGGAGCACACCGTTTTTAGGTTATTAAAAATGGCCTTGCCGGCGTCGGTGCGTTCGAGCACGACAAGGACCATGTCGAAGGGCTTGGAGCCGCGGCCGCGGTGCATCCGATGCACCTCTTTGGCCGGGAACGACTGGGCCTGGAGGTCGGCCAGGACATCGGAGCACGAAAACTCCTTTGGGACACCGCGCACTACGGCACGGAGGAGGCGCTCCTCTGGGAGAGCGTAAGTAAAGAAGGGGATTTGCATCCCCTTAAGTAATGTTGTTAATTGCCTATGGTCCGCTGATGTAGGCACCTGGACACGGATACCTACCTGAGTCGTCCGAGCGGACGTGTAGTTGACACGCTGAACTGCGCAGCGCTTGGACACGTCGGTCCATTTCCCCTTATCCTGGATGTACAGGGGAGGCGGGGTCGGTCCCTTGGCCGGTTGAGAGGCCGGGGGTGAGGGGGGGTCGTTGGAGACCCTGTGGGCAGGCCTTTTAGGCCTGGGCGAGCTTACCTTCTTGACAGGGGCGGCAGCGGTGGACGGCTCAGAGGCCGTCTTGGTGGCACGGCGCTTCCGCTTCTTACCTACAACCTGAAACCCGTCCTGAGAATCAGATTCTGACTCGTCGGCTGAGGCCGACGTAGACGACGACGAAGTAGACGACGCCGATCCTTCTTCCGACTCCGCGTCGGATGGACAGACGTCCATCGAGTCTTCTTCCTCCTGCGTAGGCTGAGCGGGGGACTCGGGCGAATCCGCGAGAAACGATACGACGGGGGCGGGGGGCGGGGCCACGGACGGAGCCGCGGGAGAGAGAGGCGAGATATCGCCGTCTCTTTTAGGGAGCAAGTCCCTGATCTGGGGGTTGGCGGCCAGAAACGCGTCAGGGTCAGCCATGAAGACCTTGAAAAAGGCCTCCATAACCTCCCGGTCGGGACGCTCCATGGCGCCCGACCAACTACTTCCTATCGAATAACGTAAACTATATTGGTTTCCTCGCGTCGCGTTCCACAAGGAAAAACCAACAAAAAACCTTGTGGCAGTCGCGCTACCTAGAGAAATTCGCCCCGGGCGGGAGTACCCGGGGGTGTGTAGCTTGTTTGCCTCCCCACCGGGGCAGTGGGGAGGGTGAGTACCTAGGAGTGAGCCCTAAGCTTGTCTTCCCCTTTGCCAATCTTATTGTGCAAAGGGGTTCCTAACTGCTCTGCGCACAGAGGGTAGCTTCGGGCGGACCCTAAGCGCCCAAACAGTGCGCGGAGAATGGAAAGGGAGGGAGGAGAGGGCGGGAGGGCGATGACTTGCGTCGGCTAGGAGACCCCCCAAGGCCGGTGGTTCAAGTCCCGTCCGGTTACTGCTTTACTCTGAAGGAGCAAAGCGGGTGGACCGGGTCCCCACCCCGTACGGCTTCGTTAACACCGCAAGGTATCAACCGCACGACCACCAAACAGTGGTTTTAAAATCGCGACGAACTCTCTCAGTTGTGCTTGTTTATTGGTTGGTGACGCCTTGAAAAAGACGCCCGCAACACAGAAACAGTGAGGGCCGTGTAATTCGCCTTGAAAAAGGCAAATACAGTGCCGAAAACTTCGAAAACCACTTACGCGGAAGCGAGAGGGACGCCTCTACGCGTAAGAGCGAGAGCGAAGACGGACGATTCGAAAGTACCGAACCGGACCGGGGCGCTGCTGAGCACGTGTGGCCGCCACGAAACTCAAGCGCTGACTATTGACTGACACGACGAGCCCGTGCTGCGTTCCGCGCGGGCTTTTATAGTCTTGCTCGCTGAGGTATTCTTCCGATCCCAACAGTATCTATTTTCACTTATTTTTTATTTCACCTCCTGAAGAAGACATTAATTTAAATCATTTTATTACACTTTTCCCTATTATAGCGCAGTCAAGGGCAGGGAACATTATCTGTAACGATGCCGTAAACATTTTACCGGCTCATAAATATTCAATGTAACACAATCTTTAGACATTCAATCTTCCACGGCGAAGATTAATGATGAATCTGGAATAGAGATTATAAACATTGACATTCTGCTGGAATAACAGGGATTTGCTTATCGACTTTAAACGTTTTATTTCGGATTAACGAAACGTCTCTTTGCATTGTTTCCGGAACGTCGACGAAAATAAACGTTCTAATCTTGTTAGCTTCTGATGGTAAAATAAGGTGACACGATTATTGTGCTATAATTCTACGTGTACTCTATTCAACACGCAGTATATTCCAAAATTATAATCATTACATAGTATAAAGCAAAGTAGCTTCCCGCCTCTGTCTGTTTGTATGTATGTATCTGTTACGGTCAATGTGAGCAATCGGTAATTATCTATAATCACCGGTAATTATAGATAAATACCAACGCACATGGTTAATGTAGTGAATTATTCAAATTTACCGGTAATTATATAAAACTCCCTCGCGACTGAGGTAAATGTTGACATTGCTGACAAAAATCACAAGTACTCTGCAATTCCAAATGTCACAATACTCAAACCTGCAAAAATTTATTAACAAGAAAGAATTTTAAGAGTTCCACTGATAATTGCCTGCTAATTTGTTAATTTTATTTCAGTTTATTTTTAAAAGATTTTATTTTTTAAAAACCAAACTTGAAGTTTGTTTTCTAGATATGTCTTGTTTATTTTATAACTAGCTGTGCCCGCGACTTCGTTCGCGTGGACTACGGGATTTTACATACAAAAGTTTTTTCCCAGTAACTCCCGATCCCGTAAGAATTTTGAAATATCGCGTTGCAAGTAAGCTTTACGTCTATTAGGGTACCTGCATGCCAAATTTCAATCATCTATCTTACGCGGTTTAGATGATTTCATACAAAAGTTTTTTCCTGCTAATTCCCGTTCCCGTGGAAATTTTGCAATATCCTGTTGCGATTAAGCCTTAAGTTTAATAAGGTACCTGCATGCCAAATTTCAAGCATCTACTTAAGCAGTTTTAATATTTTCCTGTTAATTCCTGTTTCCTGTTAGAATCCTTTCTTATTGCACCTTTACGGTACCTAACCTACGACCCTTCCAAATCTTACGTTCCAGCGTTCAAAGTTGACGGAGTTTCATATAAACTTACCCCCATATTTTATTTGTTAATTTAATGAGAATATATTATATGTTTTGCTTAACCGAAGAGAAGGTTTATTTTTGTTTGTCCGATGTTTGTAAACAAATTTTATTATAATTAGGACTAGAATTGTTTATATCCTAATAAACATTTGATTCAGATGTTTACATAAATAAATAAATATTTGGGACATTTCCACAAACTAAGCACAGCTTGTACCTACTTTTGGCGGCAGAGACTGATAAACATACATATATATTTATAAATACATACTTAAACACATAATCACATCTAGACACAAAATAAACACCGATGTAAATCATAAATATTTATTTGCTCCGAGTGGGAATCGAACCCAGGACTTTTGGAACCGCCAGGCAGGATCACTAACAAAACCATTGTTTCACCAAGCCAGTCAAGTCAGTTTGATTTTATTATTTACCACATTTACAAAAAGGGTAGGGTAATTTTATATAATTACCGGTAAATGTGATTAATTCGATAGTTTTTACCACCTATACCACGAGCACTGATAATTATGCATAGTTACCGGTAATTATACATAATAACCTCTCTATCCACATTAACCGTAACATATGTATGCTTAAATCTTCAAAACTAAGCAACAGATTTTGATGGGTATTTTTAACAGATAGAAGGATTGAGGGCTTTTTTGTAGTTACAAATAAATATATGTTCCAGCTGATGAATTTTAGTTTTTGTTAATGTGTCCAACACAGATCCAAAAACTAAAATTCATTACATCGTATTTTTGGCGTATAAATCATACATATTGTCATTCATTCCTGTCACATAGATAGAGTCAAGATTGAGAAAGGTCATATGCAACTGTATAACCGACTTATCGAATGTCTTACGCGATAACCGATTTTATTAGTACAAAATCGAAGGTGATTTTTTCCTAACTGACTTACGATGAAGGCTTGGAGTAGCCTCATTATCATCACCGGACTTGCGTGGGAGCGGATTGCTCTCACCCAGAAAGTTACTAATATGACAGTTAATCACTTCCCAATACACTATCAATCCGGTTGACATACATAGCAGTACCGATTGTGAATATATCATGCGTAACATGAAAATATAATTAACATTACCATAGCACACCATGAATCTACAACAAATGTCTAAGGCCCGCCGTACACGGACCGCTCCAGCGGTTAGCCAGTGATCAACATACACGGACCGCTCTTTCAATTATAGTCTACAGCTTATGCCTAGCGACTGCTTGAGATTTCATCGTGCTGCTAACTGCTCGGAGCAGTCACGACTTCTCGAGCGGTTCCATGTACGTAGATACTGTAGTTTATTATGCCTCGTTGGTCTATTGGTAGCAAGTGCTGCGCTAGGACCGAGAGGTCCCCGGTTCGAGTCCGGGGTCGGGCAAAATTTGTGTGAGTTTTTCTGTAATGAAATTACTCAGCCCGGAAGTTGGCGGTTGAACGCCCGTGCCTCGGAAAGCACGTTAAGCCGGTGGTCCTGCGCCCGATCTCTCATCGGTCATGTCGGATTGCCATCTCACCGAATTATGAGAGTAAGGGAATAGAGAGTGCACTTGTGTTTGCGCGTACACTTGTGCACTATAATATGTCCTGCGCACTTGGCTGATCTCAATTGAGATCGGCCGCCATGGCTGAAATCGGTCGGACGCCTTATTTATTATGCAGCCGCAGTTTCAAGCAGTCCGTGTATGTCGGCCCTAACATCCATCACATCCGCATACCTCCTTCGATCGGAAGACATAACCGCGTTATTTATGGGGTCCCTTACATAATTCAATAATCCAATGTACGGTGTAGCTCTGCCTTGGCACGTGATGACGAAACTTTGCTACCATTCGATATTCCCTCAATGGCTTTTGATATCTTATTTATTGAACCTTGTTTTGGGAGGCGATGTTTGTAGTTTGTTTTTCTGTTTACGGCATTTTATTAATATAATTGAGAACAAAAATTTCAAGGTGTGGTATATAAATAAAAATATATAAATTTTTTTTTGGGACATTTCCACACACGGTCATCTGACCCCAAACTAAGCCGAGCTTGTACTATGGGCGTCAGAGACTGATATACATACTTACATCTATCTCTATGGATACATACTTAAATACATAATCACACCCAGATACGGACCATACACCGATGTTCATCATACAAGTATTTGTCCTAAGTGGGAATTGAACCTAAGGCTCTTTTATTTGTGTATACCACTGTTTGTTTCTGATATCTGTAACACACTTGTGTTTTCATCTGTACCGATTATGCTTAAGTACTTAGTTGAGCAATATGGAATCAGATCAATGTGCCTATGGAACAGTGGCTAGTGACTCAGGTTCATAACCTACGGTTCCAACAGTCGTGGGTACGATTCCCACTCGGGACAAATATTTATGTGACGAACATCGGTGTTTGTTCCGTGTCTGGGTGTATTATTAAATATATTTAAGTTTATTTGTGTATCCACTGTTGATTCTGATATGCGTAACACAAGTGCTTAAGCTACTTACCACGGGATCAGATCAATGTATGTGATGTTGTGCAATCCTTACTAATATATCCTTACTATCCTTACTAATATTATAAATGCGAAAGTAACTCTGTCTGTCTGTCTGTCTGTCTCTCTGTCTGTTACGCTTTCACGCATAGAGTACTGAACCGATTTAAACGAAATTTGGTACAGATATAGTCCAGAGCCTAGAAAAGGATATAGGCTACTTTTTAACCGACTGCGCTATAAAGAAGTAATGTTTTACGTCACTACGCCGACGAAGTCGCGGGCGGAAAGCTAGTATGTTATAAGAACAGATTAGTAGCAAAAAATACAAACGAACATAAATGTAGGTACCTACTTCATCATCATCATCATCATCAGCCCATATACGTCCCCACTGCTGGGGCACGGGCCTACCCTAAACTAGGGCGATAAGGCCTTAGTCGACCACGCTGGCCAAGTGCGGGTTGGTCGACTACACAACCTTAGAATTTTTTCATAGGCGTGCAGGGTTCCTCGCGAAGTTTTCCTTCACCATTAAAGCGTCGAATGACGGTATGTGTAGGTACCTACTTATGTGCATAAAATAAACATACCCAAGAAATGCTACAAAGTGGAACCACACAAGCGGATTCTCTGTAATAGAAATGTCAACTCGCCATAACGACGCGAGTTAGGAGGGAAAATCTCAGCGCGCAAAAGGCGAGGGTAAAACTTGTACACACCGTACATGCAAAGCTAGGTAGGGATTACAGTAATCTTTTAGAAGTAAGCCACTAACTGGCCAGTAAAAGAAAATAAATGTTTTTTTTCTTTCTGAAGGTACAAATTATTGAATATTTTGTACGTTTACTACGTTAAGCTACAGTTAACCTTTATAAGTCAGTAATTGACTCCAGTTCAAACGCCGCCAGGTACCAATGAGTTTTTCAAATTTGAAATTCATATGTACCATCATTCGACGCTTTAACGGTGAAGGAAAACATCGTGAGGAATCCTGCACACCAAAGAAGAAATTCTAAGGTTCTGTAGTCGACCAACCCGCACTTGGCCAGCGTGGTCGACTAAGGCCTTATCGCCCTAGTTTAGGGTAGGCCCGTGCCCCAGCAGCGGGACGTATATATGGGCTGATGATGAATTGACTAATAAAATCCACCAAAACGACAACCCTACAAAAATATGAGAGATAAGGCTTGATACCACCGTGTTTCAGAGTGTTTTTTGAGGCACTGGCATTCATCTGGAAACTTCCTAATTCTGGGCAGTGTACGGGCAGTATTTATTCACACCCACACAGACAGTTATATTCATCAATTTACTAGTAAGTTTCCACTGGCAACTTCGCCATTCGCTGAACATTTTTTCCTTAGACTGGCTCGGTGGAATAGTGGTCAGTGACCCTTTATAAAAATATATCTATGGATATCAATGTCTGACGCTCATTGTACAAGCACTTAGTTTGGGGTCAGATGACCGTGTGTTGAAGTGTACCAGGTATTTAGGTATTTATTTTTGGTATAAATAGTAGTAAGTAGCCCTTTCCCAAGCTCACAGACCATTTGTGTACCAAATTCCAATTAAATAGGTTCAGTTCTTTTGAATGCGACATGAGAGCAAAACAGACAGACTGGCTCAAGCATTTATCAATAATATAAGACACTCATCAGAACCCGCACAGTGTTTTCTACAAACTTCCCTATTTTGTTGCACCGTACATTTTGATACTACACCCGTGAACGTAATTTAAATCCTTCCCATCGCCCACACGATGTAGACGCGGCTTAACTTCGCTCCTAGCAGATAAAATAAACTGTGTAGGTAATAAAAGTCGCCGTAGCACGGATAATTAAGAGCTACGTGTCAGATGCCTTCAACAGGCTAAATTAAAATATACAGCTCTTAGAGGACCGAGGACGAGGTGAGGTTTAACGGGTAGCTTTGTTAGGTGTTAGGGGCTATATTGAATCTGGGGTAAACGTTGAAAACAACAGCTAGTAATTGAAGTGTTAATTTATAAAAAGCGTCGATGGCCGAATGGTTACGGTCGTTGCTTACCGAGAGGTCACCAGTTCAAAACCTGCTACGAACCACTGTGCTTTTAAATTTAAAATTCATATGCATTTAACTGGCTCGGTAGAACAGTGGTTAGTGACCCTGGCTAGCGGTTCCAAGAGTCGTGGGTTCGATTCCCACTCGGAACAAATATTTGTGTGATGAACATCGGTGTTTATTCCATGTCTGGGGGTGAATATGTATTTAAGTATGTATTTATAAATATATATTATGTATGTATATCAGTTTCTGACACCCATATTAGAAGCTCTGCTTAGTTTGGGATCGGATGACGGTGTGTGGAAATGTCCAACATATTTATTTATGTATACGAGTATGTTCGATTATTCGACTCTTTAGTGGTGAAGTAAAACATCGTGAGGAAACCTGCACAGTGTAAGAATAAAATCTTAGGCCGTGTTGTCAACTAACCAGCACTTGGCTAGCGTGGTTGACTAAGGTCTTTTCGCCTTAACTTAGGTGCCCCAGCAGTGGGGACATATATATATATGTGGGCTGATTATGATGATGATAGTTAATATAACGTATTGAGGTGAATAACAGAGACAATTTTACTTGCTATAACTTCATGGGTGAATACTTTATTGTACCTCTTTGTTTAATTCATAGATGTTAAATTAAATTATCAATAATATCAAACAATCAATCAATTTAAAATTAAGTAATCCCTCACTGGTGCCTGGGTATATGTATAGTGCCGACACATGTCAGCACTGGTGACTGTTTCTGGACTATTTTTTTATTGTGTCATCTTTTGTTCTTTGCATTTTACCCGGTCTGCCGACTCTGTCAGTTTAGGACTGATATTTTCAATAGTTTAGTCGGCTAAAAATCTTAGGTACTTGTTCCTAGGTGTACCAGTATTTTCCTAGGATAGATAAAATATTCCGTCTGAGCTATCAAGCGATGTGTGTTACGCTACAGTCCACCAAACACTCGTTTTCCAATGAACCCTCATTTACGTTCTACATTCGCTATTTGCTTGTTCATAGCCTTGTTGAAAGTAACAATTGCTTGATCCAGTTCAAAGATTGCGCTCGTATTAATTAAAAGAAGTTTAAAGAGGCTATCTCTGGTCATAAATAATGAAAGAGTTTAAACACAACCGCCGCGCAACCCATCAACCGTTTTTATTATTAATTCCTCCCCAATCTGTTGCAAATTGAGTAATAAAACTGAGCAGGCCCTGAATAAATTATCAAGTGGAAACTCAAAGATAAAACGTAATGTAAAAACTTTATTTTGCTTTAAACAGATATTGTTTCCATGAAGGGAATCTACTTATAAAACTCTGCGAATTAACAAAACTTGCGGTTTTGTTCTGTCGACATTCACAATTTTCCCAAACCATCACAACTTGGGGCAAACTTGAACATGTTTTGCCAGTACAACCAATTGTTTCACCCTAGGTTTTTTAGTCTGTGGTATAAGTAGCATGGAGGGAACAATTTTAATCTTTGGGTACAATCGTAATGATAATAATTGCGGGAATTCCCTTAACAAGATTAGGGAGTTTTTGTTCCAGAGGCATTGGACTTCTGACTTGGGAGCCGTTGACGCTATTTGAGACGGAAATATTATTGTGGGGCTGTTTTGTCCTTTTTGCGTTTAAAATGTTTTCCAGAAATTGCTAAGGATCACGGCTCACTTCCGAGAACTTTGTTAATCTAGATAAGGCTAATTGAATTTCAAGTGTGGCAAAACGTAGTTCAGAGATGAAATATTTCACAGTTAGGTTCTAGTATTGTGCAAATATTAGATGATATTTAAGTACATTTGGGAGGATATTACTTTTTTTATAAAGAATGTGCATTCGGTGTATGTATGTAACTGTTAATCTATCAAAAACAGATAATTTAACAGTTTTGCTACAAAATCAGCTTTAATTTAGCTTTGTCAAGTAAGCGCAAAACTAAATGAACCATATCTGATAATTACAATGGATGATTATATTTGAAGTCCGCAATCCATCATAAAAACTAGACAAATTAGGTCAAAGCTGTACTATTTCGATCGTAATCTTTCTGCTTTTTGAAGGATTAGTGTATAATTATTGTAAGAAAAGAAAAATAACTTAGTTCAACTTAAACCTAAATATTATATTACAAAGGCAATAAAATTAATAATAACATTCTTTACTGCTCTTAAAATAAGAAACGGACCCAGATAAAATCCGATTCCAGTATTCGGTACACTTGGAACTGAAATTTCTAAAGAAAATTAAAAATACCTCCCGCATTCAAAGAGACTCTTCTGTAAAACTGTTCAACTCAACGCCGACTGCATTTAGTCCGATTCAGTTCCTTATTTCTTCCCCAAGGATGTTTACTCTTCATTAAAACCAAATAAGCTTGTTAATCGAGTTAACTCAGTGCGGTACTGCTTGGAAATTGTGTTCCTGTTTGGGTAAATTAAGGGGAATTATGTTACTGGGTCGACTTATTATTTATCGTCTTTGTTACTTGTTTTTGTTCTAGAATGTTTTACTGCTTAATCTTGGGTCCTAGAAGAAAACATCGTTGTAGAAATTGAATGCATAAAGTTTTTTTTATTTAAATGGTTCCTAATTGCTTTTGGTCCTTTCTTTCTCTATCGCTCATATCTTATGAGATGACGGTAAGAATATCAACATCAGCCCATATACCCTAAACTAGGAAGATGAGGCTTTAGCGCACCACGCTGGCTAAGTGCGGGTCGGTTAATTACATCATCTAAGAACTTCTTCGTAGGTGCAGGTTTCCTTGCAATGTTTTACTCCGCCGTTAAAGAGTTGAATAATCGTACATATTAATTAAAAATTTGAGAAACACAGTGGCACGTGCCGGGGTTTTTGCTGGCGACTTGTCCCATGTCAAGCAATGACTTTAACCACTCGGCCATCGACGCTTTTGCATAAATATTTTTATTTGACTGGCTCGATGGCAAGATAGAGTCCCGGTTCAGAAGTCGTCGAATCCTTCTCCTCTTGGGCCAAATATTTGTGCTTTAAACATCAATGTCTAAACACCTGTTGCTTAATTTATTTAAAAGGCTCCTGAAAGTGTCACTACAGCGGTTTTTCGGTAACGTTAAATATTTTCAATTTTACGACCAACACGCTGACCTTTGCGTATCTTATTTATCTTTTTTATGCATCTGAAAACGTCTTTCAATAGACTTTATCTCCCAGACGGTAGTGTCCCATTCTTTCAATTGGCGTTCAATATCTCTAAAACGACATCGGCGATCGATCAGTCCCCGCGACAGTTTAAGGATGTTATTCGTAAATAAGCTACGCGAAGCTCCCGACGATTTGTCAGCGACGACAGAGCGTCCGTCAGGCTTAGCCCTGGCGTCTTCATCACGAGATATCGGGAGGTTATTTAATGAGAAAGAAGGGATATTGTTTGATCTTTGTAGTAATTATATTTTGAACCAATTTTGTCACGTTGATCTTTAAGAGATCGGGCTTATCAGCAGTGCAAACACAGATCTCAGACACTCTATAACTTACACTATGAGAAAGGCTTGAATTCCATTTAAAGAATAATAATAAATGAATCTATGTATGTGATCAAGGTGTGTGATCTCATGTTAACTAGTTTAAGTACGGTCGGTTCTAGTACGGATAAAATATAAAAAAAATTACTAATACTCGTAGTCACGAGCGCTGTAAAGAGCTCGAAACGTCGGGTCTCTAATAATATGTTTAGAAAAACGATATACGCGAGTTTAATCTGTATAATTAGTTTCACTTCAAACATGTGGTGTTCGCACAGATAAATAATAGACACTAGTTCTACGAATATCATAAACAACAGCGGAATAAAAGGAATATACATTAATATAGCACATACAGACTTTGAAAACCACCGATGTTCCTTACAAAATTGGTTGACCCGGTAATATCAGTTTTATATTCTTAAGGCTATGTTTTAGTGTCAGAAAGATCCCATCAAAAACATCCTGTAAAAAACTAGCCAATAATCGATGGAGCTAATCTAGTATGAAATCTAGACAAAATCGTGCCGGGTCTAAGGTTCCTTATTGCGATTTCTTCATTATTGTAGTTAGTGTTGTGTGACTTGGCCGTGGAAGGGAACACAAGGGTACAGATAACATAAAATTTTATACGTTGATAGTTACATATAACATAAAAACAAATATTCAGCCAATATATTATGCCCTAATTCAGAGTAGGTCCGAGCCCCAGCAGTGGGGACGTGTATGGGCTGATGATGATGATGATGTTATCGTGCGTTAGAAAAAACTGTCTATACTTCTTAAAATTACTTAAAAGACGTAAGATCCCGGCGATTTGTCAGTGGCGACAGCAGATCCGTCAATCTTAGTACTGGTGTCTTCATTACAAGTTATTGGGAGGCTATATTTAATGAGATAGGACAGTAAATTTTGTAAGAGATATCGTCTTAACTGAGAAATAATGATCTCAATGGAGAAACATTTAAGGAGAAAGCGTAGAAAAACACAAATGTGTACGCAAAAACAAATGAGCTCTCTATATTTTTACCATTATACTTTCGTATGTCGTCATTAATATAAACGACGATAGATCCTTGAATCTTTAGTTCGTTACTTATTTTGTGATGTGAAATGTAGCTCTGTCTATGTGTCACGCTTTGACGCCAAAAATGACGTGATTTTTTTTATGTAGTTAGTATTGTCTTAGAAAGAACATGCGCCCCTTTTTGGCCAATCTCTTTATTTTCACTCTTTTAAAAAGCAACATGTCCCACAAGAAACGACTTTACAGGAACGGCGTCGTGGAGAAATAATATTTATAGCCACAAGAAATATAACAATCAATCTAATATTTAAGAAAAAAAACTGTTTATATTTCCTTTAAATTTCCCAATGGGCGTAAGTTCCCGACAATTCGTCAGCGCTGACAGCATTTCGATCAAGGTCAGGCGAAGGATCTTCATCGCGTTTGAGCGTTGAGCGACACTTTAAAATATCTGGCAAGGAGGTTATTCCGTGGGCTATTACACCGTAGAGCCCCCGTGCTACGACGCTACACCGGTCATTGTACTACGGTGCGGTCCTGGCTACAGTGCTACGACGCGCCCTAGGGGTGAGAGTCATCCGCACAGATTTCTATCTTGCATAACAAGTATGAAGTTACAAACTTAAGATGGGCTGGACAAAAATCCACAAATAGTGTACACAGTATGAATAATTTATTACTTATAATTAAATTAATATTAACTTAAAATTTACTTTTAGTTGCACATATCTTAAGACCTTTAAATTTCATTGGATTTTGGAAATAATATTTTGTATGAATCTTAAACGATAAAAACAGCAGCAAATAACTACTCACTGCCCGACATTTGGGTAAGGATTTTGTACTTATTCTTAAATAATGATTAGTAATTGATATAAAAAGCCCATGTTGCGTAAAAGATAAATGTTTTATTTATGCCTTAGCGTTTTTTAATGTATGTTTTATATATTTTTTAATTAATACTTAAATATTTTTAAAATTGCTGATGGACGTAAGTTCCAGACAATTCGTCAGCGCTGACAGCGTTTCGATCAAGCTCAGGCGGCTGACGATGTCTTCATAGTACTTGATCGGGGAACAGTAAAATATGCGGAACATAGTTCATTCCACGGGATGTTAAGTGTTTGAATTTGGTAAGGCTTTTATGCGTTGAGAAATAGTGGTCAAGTAAAGATTTTTAAAGACCATTATGCATAAAATAATCTATATGTGCTTTATTGTATATTTTTACATTTCGATTTTTCTCTTCTTAAAAGTACGTATATTACGTACGTTACGTATATTATGAAGACTTCACGAATTATAGTTGCCTAAGTAACTCATCTTACCATCGAAATTTCATTCCATTACTACTGAACGATTGTACTTTAAGACAAAGTTATCAAGAACAAGAACATAGGCTTTTCCTAATAACTACTAACTACTAACAGTTTTCCAAAGTCAAAACATGATTTGACATGCACTAGTATAGTTCAGATGTGTACGAAACATCGGAGGCGATGAAACAATTCTTTTTTCAAAAACCAAACTTGTCCTCCCAATTTACCTGTGCTTATTGCGTCAACATAACTTATCCGCAACCCGCAAGTTCCACTTTTTGTCTCTTTCCTTCGTACTTGCACTCAAGGCGACAGAGCACTCAGGTGAAGTTAGAAAACTTTGCATAAAACACTCAGCCGTTGTACTTACTCCATCTTTGTCCATCATGTACAAAATTTATTATTAAAAGGCGAAACTTTGCACTTTCCGACTTGCCAACTCCATTTTGCTTGCCCTAATAAGTTTTTCGTGCTACAGCGTTATGCGGTCTATCAATAATGTCGCTTCCTTTGATAGGATCGTTTTGGAAACTTTCACTGTAGTCTATTAACGCTGCCTTGATTGTTTGAAAGCGATTTATAAGATTTAAAACTTTAACCGTCTAACAGAATTGAATGTTATGTTAACGCAAAATTATAACAACCATTTAACTTACTATCTCGTATTACATGTTTTAAGATAACAGTACCCTTAAATCTCTACTCACTGTCATATATTATGTTATTTTTAATCATTTAAGCATACAATCATATAATATTTTATATGATTGTATATTTTATATGATTTAAGCATACAATCATATAATATTTTATATGATTGTATGCTTAAATCAATATTTTTTTGTTTTATACTATGTAGTTATGATTCTGTAATATTTTTTATTAGTTTTTTTCCAAATGTGTAGTGTTCGTTCAAATAATAATTGACAATACTAATTGCATTGCTGGGAGCCATTCGCTCCCCCGCAAGTCCGGTAATAATTATAAGGCTACTCCAAGCCATCATCGTATTTCAGTTAGGAAAAAAAGAGCTGCTTCGCACATACGATCCAACTGTTTTATCGATGCACAATAAATATATAGATATATACCAGCCAATAGATACCGTTTTAATACTCCGCCACAGGTTTTACGATAGACGTCGCTCCGAAACTACGACTCGCGTTGGATATAAATAACGTATATACGATCGCAAATACACTACGTCGAAAAAGCGTTCTTCAACTAGCAAGAACTAAAAATATCTAACGAACGACGGCCATCAACGTAGCATGGTTGTAAGGATGGGGCTTTGGTGGTAGCGGTGGAGTGAGATGAGAAGTAATAATCCGCTGGATCCGTAGCTGTAGTCACTAACCACTGTTCCACCTTCGTGAAGTGAAAACTTCTTTAGCGGCGGTGAACACTTGTTGTATGGGTAAAAACATCCAAACTCGCGTCAGGGTCACGTGATGCTGATCGAAAAAGCGTAAGATCGTTTAGGCGGCACAGGGCGCTTGCGCGAATGTCCGCGTGTGTTTATTACGTGGCACGCGTAGCCAAGGATGGTGACAGCTGATGGCTTGACTGCTGTGTAGTAACCACACTGTTGTGTATTCATTTGTGTGAATTATTTAAATTATGGAAATGCTTTGTACTTTTAGTAAAACACAACGTTAATATTCAAGTTTTCACTTCTGACAGCACTCCCGGAGTGCTATATATTCCTTACTGACTGACGATGATGGCTTGGAGTAGCCTCGTCATCATCACCGGACTTGCGGGGGATCAGATGGCTGTCACCCCTAACGTGCCAGTTAGTTAGTAGCGGAGTAGGTATTACGCTGTGCGCTAACGTACGGCTTTTGGTAGGATCGAAACTCGGGCCGATTTGAATTCGTATGAAATATTCTACCGACTAACATTGTTTAAAATTGTTAAAAGCGCATATTTTGAAGCAATAAGTCTGTTATAACATTTTTGATATAATAAATATACATTATTATTATAACTTTTTGTAGGACGTGTACCTACGTGTGCTTCATTGCAATCAGTGCGTTCGATGTTTATTCGACAAAAAATCGATCACGGATTATCTGAAGTCTGTCAGCGAGGCTTATAATCAAATTTAATATTCTAAAAAGCTTATGAAAAGTTTTTAAAAGCGTACCTACTTAAAGCTTAGTTTCAACAGGATATTGCAAAACTTTTACGGAAACGGGAGTTAGCGGGAAAAACTTTTGTATCAAATAATATAAACTGCGTAAGATAGATGACCTTAAATGAACGCAAAGCTTACTTGCAACGTAATATTGCTAAATTCACGGGAACGAGAGTTATCGGGAAAATACTTTTGTATGTAAAATCATGTTGTACACGCACACGAAGTCGCGGGGACAGGTAGTATTTTATAAATGTCTTGTACGCACCCTTAGACGGTCACGTTTTTCTATCTACATTGTTCAAGAACACTAAGCAAAATATAATTCTATTCAATTCACCCCTAGCTTCGAAACCGCTGCCTTACCAGTCGAGTTATTCTCCGGTGTGAGCCTCAAATTTAGCAATGGCTCCGTACAGTAGATGAAAGATCAATACAGTTCCAACTCACGATTGTATGTTTGGATAGTGCACTACATTTAGCTACGAGTTTAGATGATACAGTGCTACGTCACTCACTACAAACTTGGATAAAGAAATTGAGTATAAACTATTCATCATCATTATCAGTCCATATACGTTCCCACTGTTGGGGAACATGTCTACCCTAAATTAGGGCGATAAGGCCTTAGTTAGCCACGTTGGCCAAGTGGTTGGTTGACTGACTAGTCGGTTTTTCCTTCACCGTCAAAGCGTCGATTAATGATAATTATGAATTTCACATTTATAAAACACAGTGGTACGTGGCGGTGTTTGAATTGCATGGCAAGTAACGACCTTATTGCACTGAACGATTAATTAAAAATATAACCAGATATCCCTGAGTTTTATTTAAGTCTTAGAATAAAACATATGTTTTAAAAATATATACCACACACGTGCATAGACAAGATCAAATACATAGCCGACGCTTGCCAATAATCTTATAATAAACCCTCTTTTGTTGAGAAGGGTCATCTCCAGTACACTCTGCCTCAAGACCTCTTAAATGCCCTTTGTGTCTCGATACCTTTATACAAACACTAGCCCACGTTTCTAGGTAAATAAGAACATTTATCTCGCAATGTATTTGCTACGTAAACGTTTTATGTACTGTTAGGTCTTTAGGTCTAATAATTCAGAAGCCTTAGAGGTATTTCGCAAATGATTGGGCATTGTTTGTGAACTGAAAGGCGATGGTAACTCAAGTTGAAATTTGAATACGTATTTTTGAGATAACGGTGAAATTAAGTTTAAGTATGAATTTAGTTAATTTTTATAGTAGGTATTACTAGTGACATGCCCGGGTGAATCTGTACTAACTTAATTACTTTTGTCTGGCTAGGTGGAAAGGTAGTTAGGGACCTAGGCTCACTACCTACGGTTCCAAGAGTCGTGGGTTCGATTCCCACTCGGGACATATATTTGTGTGACGAAAATCGGTATGTGTTTCGTGCCTGGATGTGTTCTTAAATATATTTAAGTTTTTTTCTGTATCTACTATTGATTCTGATATCAGCAACACAAGTGCTTGAGGTGTTTTCCTCGGGGTCAGATAAATGTATGTGATGTTGTGTTTTATTAATTTATTTGTATTTGTAAATACACATACTGATTCGGTAAGAAAATTGACACATAGATAATCTAGAAACTGAAATAGAACATACATAGATTACTTTTTAACTGACTAAGGTGTAATAAAGAAGTCGCGGGCAGAGAGCATACCATAAAGACCATTTATATACTCCCACAGCTGGAGTTCTGTAGGCTCCGATTTGGAAGCCTATAGAACTCCGGCACAAAAGGCCCGGTGAGCTCGTATAGTTTAATTGCAACTGTTCGTTTATTTTGCTTCGGATACCGTTCAGCAAAGACTGGTCGGGATTAAAGCTGAGTCCAGAGTGACGTGTTAGCGACTATTCCATGTGAGAGCTGGCAATCCTTAGTAATTAGTAATAATGAGGTCACTAGGTAATGATTAGACAAACATACATACATACATAAAATCACGCCTTTTTCCCAGAGGGGTAGGCAGAGATAACTTTCAGCGATCCACTTTTCACCTCTGTGGGAAACGTGTTGTGGACCACGTCGCCGCCATTCTGCCTTGCGCATTGTTTTAACAAGGTCATTGCGTTCCCACGAGTAGCAAGGATATATGACGGGGGAAGGAAAAGGGGAGGAAGGATACTATGGCCTCGGATGATTTGGACTGAGTCTATAGTAGCTCGCTGAGCCGGGGTCGCTTACCCGTATACCGTTCACCAACCACCGGACAGATAGTTGTGACAGGTATCAACTGACTGATAGGTAATGGTTAGGATATTTTATATTTATTTGTTTACAATTAGGATATTTATACACATTTTTATTTGCAAGCAGAAAAATTATACCAAATGGTTATCTTAATCCATGCGTCTAAATATATATAACTCAAAGGTGACTGACATAGTGATTTATCAACACACACGCCAAACTACTGGACGGATCGGGTTGGCATTGCAGTTTATGACGTAGGCATCCGCTAAGAAAGGATTACCCGATTAAGGCATTTACAACATTACGGGCGACCTATGGAAGCAAAGCTAAAATTGAAAATTTGTAAAATTTACAATAAGTATGCGACAGATTGTCAATTTTAAAAGAAGGAGAATAAAAAAAGGTTATCTTTAGCAGAAAGCTAACCGTTTATTTGCCCACAGTACCGAATCGGAGCCTACAGAACTCCGGCGCAAAAGGCCCGGTGAGCTCGTAAAGTTTAATTGCAACTGTTCGTTTATTTTGCTTTGGATCTCGCCGAGTGAAGACGGCTCGTGGTTAAGGCTGGGTCTACAGTGACGTGTTTGAACAAGTGCGCCTACATGATGGGCTTGCAATCTATACAACTAAATAATATTGAAGTGTCTGTTTGTAATATTAAAAAAACAACCTTTTAGGTACTAAATGGGTTTAAATTTATTTCGGGTACCGATAGCTAAAATAGAACTAAAACATTTTTGCCCGTCTGTCTGAACAATTTCAACGGGACTTTCAGTAACAAATAGCTAATTTTATAAGGTATATTATAGGCTTTTTTCCTATAAAAGTTTCGGCCAAAAGTTACTATTTAACGCGGACTACTTCGCAGGGTACTAAATAAATAAATAAATATCTGGGACGTTTCCACACACGGTTATCTGACCCCAAACTAAGCAAAGCTTGTACTATGGGCGTCAGAGACTGATATACATACATATATATTTATAAATACATAATCACACCCAGACTCGGAACAAACACCGATGTTCATCACACAAATATTTGTCCCGAGTGGGAATCGAACCCACAATCTCAGAACCGCCAGTCAGGGTCACTAACCACTGTTCCACCGAGCCAGTCAACATAAATACCTACTGAAATAAATAAATACTTTTCGTACTTAAATATTGTGTTCATGGCAGCTGTCATTGGGCTTATTCCCCGACGACTATAGATCATAAGTTTACATGGCACGCCGCCAGGGTGCGCCATATCGGCCAGTGCGTTCACACCCTTACACCAAAATGGCTGACAGACCGAACAAAGGACTAAAATTTTGGTGGAACACTGGAATATTTCGTTTATTTAAAGTCAACTTCCCACGGGATGAGGTAAAGCTACGTTTTTAAAAGCACTGTTATTATATTACCCGCATTTCGTGATGTGATTTTCAAATGCGGAATGTGTTTTGATACTTTTCCAGTAGAGCTTTTTTTTAACAGTCCATTTACAAGCTCAATTAGACATTGGAGCTTTAAACTTTTTGTTTTGTTTTTTTTCAGTTTCTGAAATAAAAAACCGTTCATTTTAAATACTGCGATTCTAGGTCATTGTATGTTTATTTTTCACAAAATGATCAAGTATCAGAGAGAAGTTTTGAAATTATTTATAAACATGAATGAAAAGCAATACGCTTTCATGTATAGTATAGATACAATACCGTCCGTCAGTTTTCATAGCATTCGTTTCGTTTTCTCAGCGCTCTACATCGAAAAGGGTTAATTTTACAAATAAATGTAGAGGATTTCAAGATAAACAATTATTGTTTTAATGACTTTGTTAAACCTAGCGATAGGTCGCGAAGATGATATTTCGCGCGTAGTTCGTAGTCGCGAAAAACTGATTTTCGTAACTTTTTGACTTTTATATTATGTACTAGCTGTGCCAGCGACTTCGTTCGCGTTTCCCCGTTTTTTACACATTTTCCATTGTCTCTTTGCTTCTATTGGTCGCAGCGAGATGTTATATAGCCTAAAGCCTTCCTCGCTAAATGGTCTATACAACGCAAAAAGATTTTTTTAAATCGAGCTAGTAGTTCCTAAGATTAGCGCATTCAAACAAACACACCAACAAACTCTTCAGCTTAAGAATATTATTATGTATGAAGGTGTAAACAAAAATTATTCTTGTTAGGATTTTTCCCGTAGATTGGAGTTGATTAAGTAAAAAGAACCAGTACATATAACTAAAATGATGGTAAATAACTACTAATAAAATTAAGGTTTAAACAAAATATTTTAGATTTTCGCGTTCCATTACACTAAGTCTTTATGGGTCTACAAGCGATATTAGGAGTAGCAATTAAAAAATAAATAAATAAAGGCGTCCGACAGATTTCAGTCATGGCGGCCGATCTCAATTGAGATCAGCCAATTGCGCAGGATATTATAGTGCACAAGTGTGCGCGCAAACACAAGTGCACTCTCTATTCCCTTACTCTCATAATTCGGTGCGACGGCAATCCGACATGACCGATGAGAGATCGGGCGCAGGACCACCGGCTTAACTTGCTTTCCGAGGCACGGGCGTTCAACCGCCAACTTCCTAACTCCGGGCTGAGTAATTTCATTAAAGAAAAACTCACACAAATTTTGCCCGACCCCGGATTCGAACTGGGGACCTCTCGGTCCTAAAGCAGCACTTGCTACCAATAGACCAACGAGGCAGTCCAATAGACCAACGAGGCAGTACCAATAGACCAACGAGGCAGTAGGAATTACATAGCTACTTACTGCCCGACGTTTCGACTGGGTTACACCAATCATGGTCGCGAGTGAACTAGCGCCACCCGGCTTCGTCTGCAAGTTACGGTTGACAGTAAGTAGCTATGTTATTGCTATTCCTAAATATCGCGTGTAGACCTATAAAGACTTATATTTAGTTTAAACAAAGCTTCATCAAATTGTTCCTGTTTTTATCAGGTGCTTTAAAAACGTAAGATACCCTACATCACCCAACAATCCAAGACTCTACAATCACTTACATATTTTAAAACAAGAAAAATGCACTCCAGACAGGATTAGAATTAAAGGATGGGCGAGAACAAATTGCCCTTACATCCTTCAGGTACGGATATTGGCTCAATATAAAATTACTTGGCGAGGCGTGACCGGCGTACTAGTGCCCAGTATACCGGGAAATGGACCAGACGGTTTCAGTTAAGCGGATATTGACTACTGATATTTCAAAGGTTAACTGGTCAAAGCCTAAATTAAGTGCACGTGACGTCTTAAACACTCGTGATGTATCATCACCAGTATCTTTTTATCGTCTTCCATTTGTGCTGCGTTTCGTTTGCGACTCTTTGTCCTGTAATTGTAATGGTTTGTTTATGTCCCTTTTCTTTTTTCCTGTAGATATTGTATCATTCATATAATATTATTGCTGTTCTGTCTGTATTTACTCTGTTTGTTTTTGTGTCTTCTAGTTTGTGAGTAGTCCAAGAAGGCGCAGCCTGAAATCCAGCGCTTCAGCGGCTTTTTGTCGCTGCAGAAAATGCTGAGGCTTCGTCTTCTTGGCCACAGAACACAGTGTTTTATTTTATTATTTTTAACCGACTTCAAAAAAAGGACGAGGTTGGCAACTCGTCTGTATGTAAAATGTTTTTCTTTTTTTGTGTATGTTCACCGATATTTTCGTCAATTATAGACGGATTTCAAAAATTTTTTTGGTTGGGTAGAGTTCACTTCCGAGGTGGTCCCATTTTCACCAGTCTCGGATCTGATGATGGGATCCAGGAGAAATCGAGGGCAACCTTCAAATTTTATAGGGAGATGTACCGCATTTTGCATATTATCTGAAGTCAAATTGGCTTTTTGCTTCTGGCAATCATAATGTTATGATGCTGAGCTGATGATGGAAGGTCAACTCCTTAATAGTTTGGAGTAAAAGGATAATTCTTTCAATACTGTATACATATTAAGACTACTAGTTATAATATCAGTAGCATTACAGGTGAGCTAAACTAATAGGGTGACCAGTCTAGGATCTGATGATGGGATCCAGGAGAAATCGAGGGCAACCCTCAAATTTTATAGGCAGATGTACCACGTTTTACATATTTTCTGAAGTTATATTGGCATTGCTTCTTGCAATCATAATGTTATGATGATGAGCTGATGATGGAAGGTCAACTCCTTAATTGTTTGGAGTAAAAGGATAATTCTTTCAATACTGTATACATATTAAGACTACTAGTTTTAATATCAGTAGTATTACAGGTGAGCTGAACTAATAGGTTCAAAAAAAAATAACGCTAAAAAGTATGAAAAAAATTGTAAACAAAAAAAATCGCCTCCAAAAACCCGACTCACTAAGAATTGCAAAATAATATAATACGAACATTTATCATCATCTGGGTATGAATTTTATATGTTTTTGAAGGCGGTGCCAAACAAAATTTTGAGGGAAAACGAAGCACTCTGTGCTTGTCCGTGTGAAATATTATAAACGGCACCGCCTTCAACAACATATAAAATTCATACCCAGATGATGATAAATGTTCGTATTATATTTTGCATTTTTGCAATTTTTAGTGAGTCGGGTTTTTGAAGGCGGTTTTTTTTTGTTTACAATTTTTTATATTTATTTTTTGTTGTTAAGTTATTGCATAGCTTTTATCGCGGGCTTTGAGCGCGGCGACCGAACCAAGAATTTCCGTAACGAAAAAAACCTCACAATCGTCTAACGCCGTTTCAGTTCGGTAGACTTCGGCACGGTGTTTGTGTGCGTGCGATATGACGTATTGTACGACTCTACGAAACTCGCACGAATCGAGACGATCTGCTCGGAAATCGGACGATGCTATGCAATAGCTATACCGCGGCAGTCCCCGAGTGCCACACGTCTTTTTTTTTTGATATTAGTTTCTGTCAATTATGTTTGTATCTGTGGTCCCTGTGGTCAATAAAGCTTCTCTTATTCTTATGATGTAAAACATAATAACTTCCGGCAGCGCGCGTGTCAACTGCACGACTACGTCAGGCTACGTCAGTGCTACGAGTGCTACAACGCTTGTGCGCTACGAAGAGCCCGGTGTTAAATCATAATCGCGGCATTAACCACTGCGTCGAAGATAATCCCGGCTTCAAAGGTGTGTTGAAGCCTTGATTGAGAACTTAACAACTTATTTATCGCTTGGGTTTATACGCGTGCTGTAAAACAGTACATAACTATAGTTCCTTCAAACAGTTGCTCCATACATATTTTTTTATTAAAAAAATAAATAATACTTGTAAATATCCTTACTTTCTACTACGACTCTCTCTGTTTTTTTTTTAAATTATAATATTCTAATAAGATGACCTCATTGCACCTCGTGGTAAACGGTAGTGAGAATCATTTATGAGGTCAACAAGCACAATATTGACCATATTGAGCCTATCGCAACCACCTTGAAGGCTTGCTTAAATGGCGTAACACGCCCCGCCCGAAGAGCCCGGGATCATAGCAGGGAGGGAAAACATGAGCTGAAAGGGCATTCAAAGAGGAACTGAACCAGTTGGTTCGAGCCACCAGCGTCTGCATTGTATGTGGATGGCAGTGCTGTTTAGCAAGTGCCATTCGGGAGTCGAAAGGGGAGGGAAGGACAAGTTGAAATAGGGTATGCGGTGTGGTTGTCCGGGTTGAACAAATCCCCAATGAAATGAGAGTACGACTCACCTTTCCTCTGCACGGCAGATTCCCAGTCCCTCACGGAGGCCTCCGGGTAATTGAGGATATGCCGCACCACACACACCACTCTGTCCAAATCACTTTATAGAGAGGAAAAATTCGTAGCAATCCTTTATTGTGAATCGTTTGACACCGACTGTCAAGGGACTGTTTTATTCTTCCGCGCATTAGTCTGGTGGCGTTCTCAACATTCAAAGAGGATAGATCCAACCACAAACTAAATACCAAACATTATACCAAAGCCGCTCTAAGTTGGCCGATTTGCTACATGTCAGACTGACTGCACTAGTCTTTGAGTATAAAGCCACTGGAGATGCCTTACACGGGCGACCCCCTCCGGCAAAGTACATTGGTCAACTGTTCAAACACGTTTAATAAAACTACTTGTCGCTGCACCACCGCCATTTTGCATTGATCCCTGTCGCGTGACGTTACTCTTGAAAAATGGTTAGTTGTGCAGTATTCTCATGTAAAAGGCGATCGAGAGCTCAAATTCGCAACAAGAGCGAGTTTAGTATCATATCTAAGTGTTTTTATTAACTTTTAAACGTGTATTTAAGAAGAATTGCCATTTAAATAAAAAGTCGTTGCGATACGTAAACGACAGAAAAAAATAAACAAGAATACAGTGGTACGGGGGCTAGTGATGTCACAAAGTCAAAAAAGCGACTCGACATTTGAATGAATCATTCACTCCCTGCAGTCAGTTGTATAATCCGTTTTTTACTTTAATTTTGAATTAAATAAAAGGTATAAACATAAATGTTATATTTAAATCTTGTAAGATGAATTAGAAAAATTACTTTTCTTTCCTCTGGTCATACGATATTGAAATTTAGTCTGAAAATGAAAAGAAATTCTGTGACTCACTTAGAGATATTTTTAAAGACATAGATATTTTAACCGTATCCTCTCAGTACATTTTGGACTGTATCTTATATGTTTACAAGAACAAACAATCATTTAATATCGGATCCTCACCATTTTAACACCAGTAATAAACATAAGTTTGCCGTTTCAAGGCTCAGGCTTCAAAAGACTGGAAAGTCGTTCTTGGGTTTAAGCACAAAATTGTTTAATAAGATCCCACAAAATGTTATTGAATTACAATAATCAGTACAAGATAGTTCAGTTCATTCACCAAACTGATTTTATTTTATTCTTTGTGTCATCACTATTTTTTTCGTATGTGTGTTGCGTAGTTACGTGAAAACTTTGTTTGTGTGCGTGTATTGTTTGAAGTGTTGAACATTTTTGTAGTGTGCGTTTATCGTTACAGCAAAATTTGTGTCTGTTGAGTTATTAATTTTTTGGTGGTGTGCTGTACGTGTTTACCTCGCCCCCCGCTAAAAGTGGCGAAAAAATTTGTTAGAAGCGTTGACGTTATGGCATCTCCAGTGGCTTTATACTCAAAGGCACTAGTGAGGGACAACGGTAAAATTGCCGAAGTATATAAGTAACAGTTATTTCCACTTTATAACCAAGCAAGGTCTAATTATAACAAATTTTTATTAAAAACATTAATTCACATCCAAAAGATTGAATTTAAGTTCCTTATTTATAAATATATTTATTTTTAAAATACAATACTTATTAAATCCTTCATCCTATTTTTAAAAATACCTGGTGAGTATTACCCACTATGTCACTATGAAAACGTGTCAAACGGCGTAACCTTGTAAAAGCGTAATACAGAGTGGAAATTTTACGTTTTCTTTTTATAATTCAATTATTTTAGGTAATAAAAGACAAATAACTAGATAATTATACCGGAGCCGTTCTTAGAAGACTGATTTGACACTTTTTATTTTATATTTTGCATTTATCCTTGTTAAGAGGAACATATTTACGCGAATCATAAAGAACAACTTTTAAAAATAATACGTTATTTCAAAATTTCAAATGCACATAATTATATAATTACTAGCTGTGCCCGCGACTTCGTTCGCGTGGACTACAGGATTTAACATATAAAAGTTTATCCTGCTAACTCTCTTTCCCCTAAGAAATTTTCAATATCCTGTTCCAACTAAGCCTTAAGTTTACTTTGGTACCTGCAAGTCAAATTTACAGCATCTAACTTAAGCGGTTTAGATTTTTCATACAAAAAGATTTTCTCGTGAATTCCTGTTCCCGTGAGAATTTCGAGAATTCCTTTCTTAGTTCACCTCTACGGTACCTAAACTACGTCCAGTCCAAATTTCAAGTGCCTACGTTTAGCCGTTTAGGCTGTGCGTCGATATGTCAGTCAGTCAGTCAGTCAGTTTCTCCTTTTATATATTTAGATAAGAACCCGGCTTGGCTCGGGTAAGATGTGATTCATAATAAACATCGAGGAGCAAAATATAGGTAAATATTTCCGTAGTCATCGGTTCTTCAAGGAATACTAAAGGATTAAACAGGACATAGATTCTTTCATTGAGTTTAATAAATCTAGTGAATAAAAATTGCAAAAATAAATAAATAAATAAATATTACACAACATCACATACATTGATCTGATCCCGTGGTAAGTAGCTTAAGCACTTGTGTTACGGAAATCAGGATCAACAGTGGACACACAAATAAACTTAATTATATTTAATAATACACCCAGACACACAAAAGTTTTTATACAATAAATTTTTAACATTTAAAATTAAGGAACATCAATCAACAAAACAAATTGCAATGAGTACTAATCCTAGAATTTGGCAAAGGTCCTTATAAAATTATATTATCTATTCTTCATCAGTATCTGTTATCGCCCTGAAAGAGTATATCATAAAAAATGTGTCAAAAACAATGTTTCCGCGAAACGTCAATGACTGAAGAAAAATAGTTTTGATAATATTCACTCAATTCCGGCAAGATGGTGACTGTGATTCGTCTGTCAACACATTTTGAATTTAGCAAAATACTCGACAATCCGAATTTTGCGGATATATGTTGTCGACTCGAAATCATTATTTTTTGATGTTTTATTATTCATGTAAGGTTTTAATCGAGTCTACCGTACCCCTTGACGAAATTATTAATATAGAAGATTACTTTGGAGCAAACATCTAAATCATTAAAACGATTGTTATGGGTAAACTATAAAAGGTAGACATATGCTCTCGCGGACATTTTTAAAGATAATGTTAAGATGAACAATTCATCCATAGAGCATTTTTTGTATAACTTTAACTATATGCTCAGCGCACGCCACGGAAGGCCTCAGAAACGATACTTTCCCCGTTTTTGAAACATTTTCGGTTACTGCTCCACAACTATAGGACCTAGCGTGATATTATATAGCCTATGTAACTTCTGAATAATGCAGCTTTCTAATGGTGAAAAAATATTGCAATCGGTCCAGTAAGTCGGTTCCTCTTTATAATATTAGTATAGATTTGTCTTTTATTACCTAAAATAATTGAATTATAAAAAGAAAACGTAAAATTTCCACTCTGTATTACGCTTTTACAAGGTTACGCCGTTTGACACGTTTTCATAGTGACGTAGTGGGTAATACTCACCAGGTATTTTTTAAAATAGGATGAAGGATTTAATAAGTATTGTATTTTAAAAATAAATATATTTATAAATAAGGAGCTTAAATTCAATCTTTTGGATGTGAATTAATGTTTTTAATAAAAATTTGTTATAATTAGACCTTGCTTGGTTATAAAGTGGAAATAACTGTTACTTATATACTTCGGCAATTTTACCGTTGTCCCTCACTAGTGCAGGCAGTCTGACATGTAGCAAATCGGCCAGCTCAGAGCGGCTTTGGTATAATGCTTATTTTAATTTAGAAAGGTATTTTATTTACCAAAATCTGAATAAAAAATAATGTTAATATAAAATCGGGTTCGTCGTAGGTCGCTTCAGAAAAGCCTCAACTTGTTATGTTAACACGTAGTACGTTGCCGGAAGCACTTGTGAACTTATTATGCTTTACCTCACGAGTATTTAATAAATCACTTCACTTAATTTGTCCATTTTCAATATCACATTTTCACAGATTTTGTGAAATAAATACATTTTATTACTTGTGCCAGGATCGTAGCACATGACAGGAAGTTTTCTCTGCCTACTCCTCTGAGGAAAAGGCGTGATTTTATGTATGTATGTATGTATTATTTGTATGTTTATTTTAACGCAAAGATAATTATGCAAATGTGAACTATTTAATAACAATTTGCTATTTTATTTGTCTTTTTTAACTTTGAACGATCTTTGAGTAACAACTGCATAACTACAAAATATAACTGACTCGAAGACTTTGATGAATTTGATGTACACTAGAAGAATTTGATGTAGTGGGGATAGAATGAGCATTAGCTCGTTTGATGTAAATGCACCTTAAAAATCAAACGACTAATACGTAGTCACGTTACTAATAAAGGCTGCATTTTAACTGCACCGCTCTCCGTTACCGCGCGCGATTAATCTTCGCACACGGCAGTTAATTCCACGATCGTGATTTTACACCGTTGTAGCTCACTTTACAAGAGCCTTTACTTGTTAAGTTAGCACACATACCGGAAGCACTTAAAAACTTATTATTAATAGAAAGAAAGAAAAAAAAAGAAGAAAGAAAAACATTTATTGACCACATAGAAATAACAAATACAATGAGACATAAATACCCAAGACACAAAAACTCAAACAAAGAAATAACACATGGACAAGGACTATAAAGTGGTCAACGAGGTACGGGCCTCAGCATATGCCACATTAGCCCGAAAGCCACTGCAGCGCTGGTATTCTGGCCGTACCCCGAGTGACTGAAATAATACATACACATAAATAAATAAAATAAAAAAAAAATAAAAAAATCACAGGAATACATCAGTTAAATGGTAAACTTAAAATTATAAAAATTAACATACAAAATAATACATAAAAAAAAAAGAACAAAACAATCCAAGGAATGGAACAAAAAACAAAAATAAAGATAAACAAAAGTACAAAAGAATAGGAATGACAGAAACAGGTACACATACGGAAAGCTACAAGAACTAAAACTACAAAGTAATGAACGTGCCCGAAAGTGCCACGTCAGTGAAAAAATAACAGGAAAAAAAAAAAAAAAAACAATTAATAAAAAAAAAGCATAAAAAAAAAAAAGTATAAAAACCACGCTTGCCACGTCACACACATGTCGCTCGTGCCAATACTGCCTTATAAAAACGTTATCGTACATAAAACTCAACCACTAATCATTGTAAAAAAGGGCAGGCAACGGAAGGAATATGGAATGGAGGGAGAGGAAATATAATATTAATATTAAGCTTCTTTCAGTTTGTTTTGTAAAAAGGTGTATGCAAACACAGGTGAGGTTTCTGATGATATCTTTATCCTCTTTTTTCTTTCTAGCTTTTTAAAAAAGTTAAAAGCTTAAAATGTATAAACAGACACACTTTCTAATGTCATCTTAAAGGTTACCTTTTTGTCATATACATATTATCGCACATACACACACATAGCTCTATAATATCAAAAATGTCTTTATCTAAATTTGAAGAGAGTTTTAAGCACTCAATGAATCATACAAAAGCGAAATTTTGACATTTTCAACTCAATTTTGGATTTTGGGACATTTGTGACTTTATGAACTGGATGCGCGATATTTTGCATTGGAAAGGTCTTTAATAAAATCAAGATACTTATGCTAATTTTAGTACGAAAACGAGTAAAAACTCTCCAGATAAATAAGTTGTCAATATAACTGCATGGCTCGCCGCTACCGCGCGAGGTGAAGCCGCGATTAATCTTCGCACACGTCAGTTAATTCCACGATCGTGATTTTACACCGTTGTAGCTCACTTTACAAGAGCTTCTACTTGTTAAGTTAGCACACATAGGAACTACTGGTGTGAGGTGTTCCCGCCGGCCCCCCTCCCTAGGGGGCTGAGGAGAGCCCCGAAAGGGCGAGCCTGGTGGTGCTATGGATGCTTGGATCCTTATCCGTTCTCACGGCACCACCAATGGCAGAGGCGTCACACCGCGGAGTTTTAGTGGGTAGTCCCCTGAGTCACCTCCCAGTCCCACACACCACCCCGGGCAAACCCCTGCCCGGGTGTGACGGTGCATCAAGCATTTCTCCGCGTAAAAAAAAAAAAAAAACATACCGGAAGCACTTAAAACTTATTATTACTTCAAGAGTATTTAAAACATCACCTGCACTCAATATTTTTCGTAATTCAAGTTGAGAAAGGTAGAAAACACAGGTGCACTCAGTATTGTCTATTATTTAACTTTAATTTATTTCAACCTTCTTGGGTATGCTATCGTGAAGACCATCATCGGATATGATGGTCTTCCGACCGGAAGTGGGCCGATAGTGTTTGATCACTACCGGTGGTGGCGCCACCCGTGGCTAACGGGTAAAAGGTGATGGAAAAATTCGCATTGGTGACGTAATTGCCTGGATAGCTCAGAGGTTAGAGCAACCGACGCGAAATCGGGAGGTCCGGTGGTTCAAGTCCCCGTTCAGGCGGGGTCATGAATGCGAATTTTTTCAAATTTTAAATTTACAATAAGCTTTAATAGCATTAAAAACAACAAATAAAAATGGGACTTATTATATTTACATCAAGACAACACTGGGATATAACGTTATTGATTAGTTTGCTTGCTTGCTAAGCAGGATATGCAGGAAAAACTTTAGTAACTATAATGCAGATTATTAACATAATTAATAGCGTAATATTTATGCAACAGTAATAAGAATTTCAATCGTGTTTGAACCAACGCGACTTAGTGTATTGTTTTTATAAATTTTTAAACAATTTCCTGTGAGCAAGTTTAGCCAATACACTAAATTTTTGCACTCTTTCGATAAATGGTCGCAAGATTCATTAGATTTTCCTTTTAAGGGCATACTTTTGATAAAAGCAAATTTATTTATCCTACAGTAATATTCAAATTACACTGTAAAATTCTCGATTTATATGGGTGGTTCGGAATTAGCTTTTTTTATGTCTCACTTTTTTTCCTTTATAGATCTTTTATATCACAATAATAAACAAAATGTTTCGATAAATGTCCTCTCCATCAGAACAATAACAAGAGTCAAAAAACGAACAGAAATATGCTCCAAGCGCCTGTGAATAATGAATGCATTTTTAAAACTTAAATATCACGTAAAACAGTTGATTATACTGCCATCCACTCCACTTCCCGCGCCAGTTTGCGGATAAAAAAGATATTAATCGAGATAATTAAAATGCCATTTGTACACTCATATGCTCATTAATTTTCACACAGCCTGCAAATTGGCGGGCATGGCAAAACAGGCGTGTACCGAATGGAAAATAGTTTGTTTCGTGTTTTCGGAACAATAAATAAATCAGTGGGACATTGCGCGACCAATCTGCGCGAACTGGGTCGCCGTTATTTATTTACGTGTTTAGCGTACTTTAAGCGAAATGGGCGGAAGTTGTGTACTAATGACGTCATAATATTTCGTCGGGAATAGAAACTTTTTCACTGGTTTTTCGCTACGGGACTTATGCTACGGGACTACGACTACGACGACTACGGTTAAGGGTGGTTAGCGTTATTATGTATTTTACATTTCTAATTTGTGACTCTTTCACGCTCAAATTTATGAACCGATTTTCATGAAATTTGGTATATTGTAAACATGAAAGTTTGTAAGTATGAATGTATGGATGTTTGTTACTCTTTCACGCTCAAACTTCTGAACCGATTTTCATGAAATTTGGTATGATGGTAGCTGGCACTCTGGAATAACATATAGGCTACTACTTTTTTTTTGGTGAAAATTAGTATGGGAGAACTTTTACGTTTATAGATTTTTATAAAACTCTACTAAAACCGATTAATACGCGGACGAGGTCGCGGGCGGCCGCTAGTTATACATAATAACCTTCCGCTTGAATCCCTCTATCTTTAAAAAAACCGTCTAAATCTGTTGCGTAGTTGTAAAGATTTACATACATACATTCAGACAGGCGCGAGAAGCGACTTATGTAATACGTTTGATAAACGTACGTTAAATTATCTACAAGTCCTCTCCTCAGAAAATACACTGTTAGGTATGAGACTGGCTCGGTGAAAGAGTGGTTAGTGACCCTGGTTGGCGGTTCCAATAGTCGTGGGTTCGATTCCCACTCGGGACAAATATTTGTGTGATAGATGGACTAATACAGTTAATTTAACAAGATGTATTAAACAGTTAAATTAATCATTGCTGCCAAAACCATTTCCACGCAGACAAAGTCGTAAGCAGCCGCTAGTTCTAACATAAGAATATGGAACAATTTTAGTTCTAACGTTTTATTTCAAACAATTTGACAATGGTTAGTAAATTGGTGACCAGTTTTTATTGGCACCGCCATACAAATTGGACCAAGTTTAGTCATCCGAAGCAATAACCGTTTATTTCATTGCACGCCTTTTATACAGAGGCCAAAATATGTTTCTGTTTTCAGCATTCCGTTTTAAGCGTGATGGAGCCTTTTATATCATTATCGTCAATGCTAACGAAAAAAATCGTTGGCCGAGTGGTTAAGGTCGTTGCTTGCCATAGGAGAGGTCGCCAGTTCAAACCCCGCCAGGTACCAATGTTTTTTTCATATTTGAAAGTCATGTACCATCATTCGACGTTTTGACGGTAAAGGAAAACATCGTGAGGAAACCAGCACACCTGAGAAATTTTTCAACGGTGTGTAAAGCCATGTCAGAGGCCTACGGGCAGTTTAAAAACTCGGACACCAGGTTGTTCATCAACGCTACAATAAGAAGAAGACGAATGCTAACGAAACAAAAAGTACTGCATAATAAAAAAAAATATAAGATTTAATAATGCACTGATCTGATCATGAGATAAATAACAATCTTCTTCTTTCTATTTGCTACTCCTAATATCGTAGACCCATAAAGACTAATATTAAATAATCTTATGTCATCATATACATCCCCCCTGCTGGGGCACGGGCCTACCCTAAACTAGGGCGATAAGGCCTTAGTCGACCACACTGGCCAAGTGCGGGTTGGTCGACTACACAACCTTAGAATTTCTTCTTAGGTGTGCAGGTTTCCTCACGATGTTTTCCTTCACCGTTAAAGCGTCGAATGATGGTACATATGAATTTCAAATTTGAAAAACACATTGGTAACTGGCGGGGTTTGAACTGGCGACCTCTCGCATGGCAAGCAACGACCTTAACCACTCGGCCATTGACGCTCTTCTTCTTCTCTTATGTATTTATTTGTATATCAGACAGTAAAGGTATATTATTCTTTAACACTACTAGAGACCCACTCTCGCTTCGCTTCGGATAAATGATTCGTAAAACCATTCTTTTGAATCCCTCAATCAATTAAAAAACCCGTCAAAATCCGTTGAGTAGTTTAAAAGATTCTAGTGATCTGTTTCTACAATCACACTATTTAATCTCAATAGCATCAATGGCAATCCGACATGACCGATGTGAGATCAGGCGTCCAAATTGCGGTAAAACCTACGGAACTCGTTCAAACACTCACAGCACAGTATTTCGCCTAGTTTTGTTCTCTTAATAAATCACGAATTCACGATACATTGTAATAATTCTTTTAACTAAACCACTGGTTGGCGCCGGGCCAAGTTCTACGAACGACACTCGTGTTTGTACCAACGCGATTCAGTATTTTGCTTTTATCAATTTTTAAACAATTGCCTTTGAGCAAGTTTGGCCACTACCTTTTGTGCTCTAATGATAAATGGTCATAAGATTCATTAGATTTTCCTTTTAAAAGCAAAGATTTATTAAAAGAAGAAATTAGTACGTACCTACTGATTTAGGACATTATCTTAGATTTGAAGTCCGAGAATATTTTATTTAATAATAGGTATACAAGTACAGGTCAAACAAGTATTTACAATATTTTACAATATTATGGATTTCTTAATAATAATATAACACAAAAGCTTTATTCTTCATAATACTATACAACATCAGCTTAAGCACTTGTGTTACGGAAATCAGAATCAACAGTGGATACACAAATAAACTAAATTATTTTTAAAAATACACCCAGACACGGACAAAACACAGATGTTCGCCACACAAATATTTGTCCCGAGTAGGAATCGAACCCACGACTCTTGGAACCGCCAACCTGAGTCACTAACCACTGTTCCACCGAGCCAGTCTAAAGTCTTCTTACCTTGCCTCTGTAATTAACATTTTGTTGTAGGTTTATATATTTACAGCCAAGTGCAAAGGACATGTATTATAGTGCACAAGTATTCACCGAAAAACATGTGCACTCTGAACAGAGAGTGAAAAATGGGAACACCTTTTTTTTAATAGTTCGGTGAGACGGGAATCCGACATTGCCGATGAGAGATCGGGTGCATGACCACCGGTTGTACGTTTTTTCGAGGCACGGGCGCGCAATCGCCAACTGTCTCACTCCAGGCTAAGTAATTTCTTTACCTTGACTCCCGACTCTAACAGAGTTACTCTCATTCCTTACGCTGCTCTTTCTACCAATAGATCAACGAGTCACAACAAGTTTGAGTTCGCTCGCGACCATGATTGGTGTAACCCGGTCGAAAAACTGAAAGAGTCCGTGATATTTACCATGTTGTTTTGTTTTAATAAGCTCCCGATATTTCGGCACTGTTGCAAGTGCCATGATCACGGGTGAACTAAAAAAAAAATATATTAGTAGCAATGTATTTGCTACTCCTAATATCGCGTGTAGACCCATAATGACTAATATTTAGAGCCATTACAAGTTTTTAAGTTCAGTCGATTTTATTCTTAGTGAAATTGTACTGCGAGTCATAATATTCCCAAAATCCCCAATGAAAACTGCAGCATCCGAAATCCGCTCACGAACGCATCCATTTAGCTTCGAAACTAATTACCAATTGCGAAATTACTTGCAAATGAATTACGGCGCGGTAACGTTTCCCTAAGCGTGCTTAGCCCACAGGTAGTTGCCTTGTGTACCGGCAAAACTAAAACTTAAGGCTTTGAATAATGCATACCAGTGGTTTGCCCCACGGTAAGACCTACAGCGGACTAGTGAACATTTGATCAATTATTAACAGGGACTAAGTAGTGTATTAGGGCTGCGTTACACGGATTCGAGCGCGGGTTTATATAAAGTTCATCATCATCATCAGCCCTTATACGTCCCGACTGCTGGGGCACGAGCCTACACTAAGCTAGGGCGAGAAGGCCTTATAGTATTGTCTATTTTTATTTGCGCGAGCACTACACCATACCAAATGACGGTAGTAATTAAACTCACTTATGAAGACACCTGTCAACTTTAGTCTTAACCGTGACCACGAGCGCTGTGAAGTATGTTTATGTGTAAATAATGTTTAGAATACCAATACACGCGAGTTTAATCCGTAAAATTAGTTTTATTTCAGATAAGGCTTTATCAACTACGCTGGCCAATTCTTTATAGGTGTGCAGGTTTCCTTGCGATGTTTTCCTTCACCGTTAAAGTGTACAAAGTTACGCAGTGTTGGCCTTTAGCAGAAACTATATAAAAAAAGGCGTCCGACTGATATCGGTCATGGCGGCCGAACTCAGAGATCAACTAATTGCGCAGGATATATTATAGTGCACAAGCGTGCGCGCAAACATAAATGCACTCTCAGTTCACCTACTCTCAGATCTTAATGAGACGGCTATAAGAAAACTCACACAAAATTTGCCTGACCCCGGACTTCAACCGGATACCTCTTGGTCCTTATGTCGGGCTTGCTTGGGCTTCAACTAGAACAGTAAGGTAGTAAGATCAATATAAACAAAGTTAAAAAGACGTGTGGCACTCGGAGACTGCCGCGGTAAAGCTATTGCAAAGCATCGTCCGATTTCGGAGCAGCTCGTTTCGATTCGTGCGAGTTTCGTAGAGTCGTACAATACGTCTAACCGCACGCACACAAACACCGTGCCGAAGTCTACCGAACTGAAACGACGTTAGACGATTGTGAGGTTTTTTCGTTACGGAATTTTTTGGTTCGGTCGCCGCGCTCAAAGCCCGCGATAAAAGCTATGCAATAGCTTAAAAAAAATTACAGAGTTACCTGTAATTTAACTAAGATTAAAGATGTAAACTGTTCGCTTTCTCCTATAACTTCCACCGAGACGTGAAGAATAAAGGACTAATTTGCATGTTATTATGGCTTAATCCTCTCCCACCTGAAGTTTTTTGTCGAAACAAGATTTTAAAGTACAACATGACAGTGCTGTAATGTGATTTCAAATTGGATTCGTATGTTATTACACGCTTTTCAAATAGGAATCTGGTATGCAATGGGGACTCTGGTAAAATAATGTTGGTCTTGATGCAAATTAAATGTTAACAGCTTTTATTATGAACCTAGGATCCAAAAGTCTGGTGAAAGATTGACTATGCGAATAGAGACCTTGTGTAGACATTTAAGCTATCAATGCTATCTTATTGAGAGTAATGATCCGAAGTAAGTTCACCTATTCTTTTAGATACAAAAAAAAAATACTACAATACGGATGTCGTAAAAGCGACAAAGAGTTGTAACACAAAACACAAATCAAAAGCTTCATTTTACGCAAATTCAATCATTATCATCATATTCAGCCCACAATTGTCCACTGCTAGACATTGGCCTCTCCAAATGCTCGCTACTTATTTCTATCCGCATCCAGTTTTGCATATTACCTATTATTCAATATGCAATACAAATCAAAAGCACTTAAACATAATCAGTAATAACTCATGACCATAATACGGTAGTACAGTTTGGTAAATTCCCAGATTAGTGGCCATTAATATGCCGCGAGCCGAACTAAGCTTTTAGGTCATTCGGCGGGTCTAAAAGCTCTCAGAGCCTATAAGTATAAAAGTGGAACAATTACCGAACGTGCTAGGCGTGTTAACACCCGGCCGCTAATATGAGGCCGCTTTGTTGGCATGAGGCCAAGTTTGCGGCTAGGGGATGCACTGGGCATTGTTTAGAACGTTTGAGTTACTCATTCTGTGTTGTTTGGCAACAAAAGAGTTTGTTTTCCTTTTTTTTTTGTTTAATGGGTGTTGAGTTAATAAAGAAACAAACGGTAAGCTAAGTACTTAAGGGCCAATTTTTCAATGGCTTGATAAAACTTAACGGAGGAACAAACTATAAGCCGACAAAAATAAGGACACGTCACTACTGACACTCACTCTTCGAAATAATACGCCCATAATTCGGTCGTCTTATAGTTTATATCACCTATTAGTTTTATCTGGCCATTGAAAAATCGGCCCTTAGTAGTTTAAATAGTTACAACTTACCAGTCAGCCTACGAAGGTGGTCCCAGTCATTATTATTACTGATGGTAGTGGTAGGTACGACTCAAATAAAACACCTTCAAATATATTTGATTAGAAAAAAAAAAGAAATATTAAAAAGCCGCACCCGCGACATCGCGAGTTATGATCTACCAAAGTATTAAGATATGCTCTGCCATAGGTAGGATTTCGGAGTTCGGTACCTACGGTTCCTATAGTCGTGGGTTCTATTCCCACCCGGGTTAAATATTTCTGTGACAAACATCGGTGTTTGTACCGTGTCTAGGTGTGTTATTAAATACATTTGTGTATCTACTGTTGATTCTGATTCTGATATCTGTAAAACAAGTGCTTAAACTACTTACTGCGGAATTTTTTATTTATTATATTTACCCTCCCAGTGTGTCACAAACGTGCCTTCGACAAATTGACGTAGGCTCCGGACTGTCGTGTTTCTTCGCAACGTTTAAAGCTTCCTTATCACATATCAAGATATAGTGCTAGCTCAAGCGGTCGAGGTCGGTCCTATCGATTAGTCACTTGGAAACTGATGTGACGTGTCGTTAATGAATCGTTACAAGTGGATGGAGATGACTCTTCTTCCCTGAAAGGTGAATGTTGCAAGTTGTAGGCCATTGATGCGACAAATTTACTATCGGAGTATTTGGCGGTCGACCACCTATAAGGTGAAAATCGCTTGGCGCTTATACGTCTGTCAAAGCAAGCCCCGCCCAAATTGTGGTCCGAGAGCCTGCAAGAATTTTTCGGTAGGTATATGAGGCAAGCTGAAAACTTGTCCTATACCTTTAATATTATAACTCAACACAAAACCGCAGACCTGGCTGAGTACCGGGGCTAAACCAAACCCCCAATTTTTCTTATTTTAAAATATATTTTATAATCCAAAAAAAAACTTTGTCAGTTCACCTGACAGGTAGAAGTTCCATCGAAATAATTTGTCTTACAACGTGAGTCTTATTTTTTTAGTTATAAATAAAAAGATGAAAAATATTTTTGGGGGTTTGCTTTAGCCCCGCTACTCACCAGCCAGGTCTGCAGTGTCGTGCTGGGATATAATAGGAGAGGTTCAGGATACGTTTTCAGCTTGCCTCAAATACCTACCAAAAAATTCTTGCTAGCTCTCCTACTATTGGAACGTTTTTGCTTGGATTTTGACAGATTTTCTTTAAGTGCTCTTCTATTGGCCAGTGGGCGGGGCTATTGGCGTTTAAAGAAATCTATTTGAAAAGTGTACTACCGCCAGCGTTGCCGGTAGTACTACTGAGCTCTAGAATGTACGATTATCTCATCATCGTGAGGAAACCTGCACACCTATGTAGAAATTCTAAGATTGTGTAGTCGACCAACCCGCATTTGGCCAGCGTGGTTGACTATAGCCTTCTGCCAATTTGCGATATTTCTTGATAATATTACCAATTATTTTCCACTGCGTATAGTAACTTGCTTGCAACATTCCTTACTCATGATAAGCTTACGTCTAATTGACATCAGTTCTTCTTTCTTCCCAGATGTGAATATCTTACACCCAAGATATATGCAAGGCTTTATCATAATATCTAACTAACTAATTTAGTTGATCCATAAAACTCGTTAAGAATAAAGACCATACTACCATAGCGCCTAAACTACAATAGTGGACTAACCAACTCCTAAAATAACGTTCCTAAATTTCGCGCAGCTCCAAAAACCTCACCAAATACCTTCTGGATTTAATTGCTCAGTAGTTCTGACCGACGCAAGTTCCCAAGTTCTCTCCAGGGAGTCTGGTCGGTTCCTTCCTGCACCCAAAGTTGTGCCAGTTGGGCAAACATTTGAAAAACGGAACATGCCATTCAGCAAGGAAGGACTCGCCACTCAAGCGTCAGGAGACAGACTAAATTAAACAACTCTGTGACCGGTGCAGATGCTGG
Organism: Maruca vitrata; assembly: GCA_039566165.1. Lineage (NCBI taxonomy): Eukaryota > Metazoa > Arthropoda > Insecta > Lepidoptera > Crambidae > Maruca > Maruca vitrata. The sequence goes on along the minus strand of CM076912.1, from coordinate 16,751,897 downwards.
CTTAGACGTGGGTAGGGCATGAGCGGGTGGCGAGTTGGAAGGTAGCTCAAATTGAACATACTGAACTAAATGGGGTAGCTTCCTAGTGATAAACAACCACCTTCCCTATACTAAGGATTCAAATGAAAACAACGCTAAAGTTGACTATATTATTATAAAGTATGTTATTTATAATTTTTTTTTTCTCATTAGAGACTTACGATGATGGCTTGAAGGAGCCTTATCATCATCACCGGGCTTGCAGGGGAGCGGATGGCTCTTACCAACAAACCTTTCCACAGTTTAACCTTTATGGCTCCAAGAAAACAAAACGCTTGCGCGATGTAAAAATTGTACAACGCCATCTATTGAGGCGTAACGGAACTAAAACGAACAACACTTTGTATCGACTTAAACACATACCTACTTAAGATATTCAGCTCCAAATCAAGGCCGTACCTGATTTAATTAGTTGTTAGACTTCACCCGACCTTATTTCTTGAACTTAAATATTTAACACAATTACCTAGAAAAATCTAGCTTTATTTATTTGTTTTAGAAAGTTCATGATACATTTTGAACAATAGATAATAATGTAACAATAAAGAAGTCCCTTAAACTTTTACTTGCCATCATAATATCATGGCTATTCTGAAAGATGATAAATTAGGTGTTTGTATCACACAACATAAAAAAGATCCTGACGAATCGAAAACCTCCATCTTTTGTGAAGTCGATAATTGAGTTAAAAACTGCATCTTTATTGGTGTCAAAACAAAAATCGGTGATTTTTTTTTACCCGCCATTTTTTGTTACCTCTTTTAACTTGGATCGTAACACCCTCTTGGATCCGCTACGAGGCAGCATTGTTTGCGGCCACTCTCAACGCTGCTTACGACCTAACTACAGACTTGAATGGGACTTACGATAGAGCATAAAGGAATGCAATATAATAACCTGGCGTGTAATGAAAGTTTGAGACGATAAAGGGAATACAAGGGCCGTAGTGGGAGTTTGTAATCCGCTGTATAATGGTCTGGATAGTAAACAGATAGCTAATTTTTGTATTAAATATTATGGGTTAGATTATACTTTAAATTTGAACTTAGTTTATGGATGATTTTCACAAATCACAAACACCAATTTTCGTCACACAAATATTTGTCCCGAGTGGGAATCGAACCCACGACTCTTGGAACTGTAGGTAATGAACCTGGGTCACTAACCACTGATCCACCGAGCTAGCTAATAAAGGACCTTTTATATAATGTTGCTGTCTGATATTTTTACTAATAAATGGGAAAAATAAAACTAATGACTTCGTACTAAATGACGAAGGCTTCAAAATCACAAGTTAAAATTACAGACTATTTTTAAAGTGATCTAGTACTTTTAAAACAAAGAAAACTAAAGTTCTACACAGACTCCCCTGATGAAAGAAATTTTCAATGTTGACTTCCAATCTGTTAACTTATTACGAACTAACTTTACTACGGATTCGTTTTTAAACTTGGTTAAATCTAAGTGTCTAAGTTACTTGATGAAATGCAAAAGTTGTAGACGATACAGCTATTGTCTTGTTAGCTTGTTAGAAAATAAATTATTCACGAGTTGGTTTGATGTTAGATATTCCTTGACACGTTTTGTATTTTTAAGGTCGGTTTACTAGAACTGGATAATAATATGTATATCTTTTTATTAGGATAAGTTTGTTTTCATAAATATGTATAGGTCAATAGTTTTACATAGCGTCCTTGGCTAGGAGTTAGGGCTGCCCTCTTGCCACGCTGCTATATTCCAATGTATCCTTACTAATATTATGAATCCGAAAGTAACTCTGTCTGTCTGTCCATCTGTTACGCTTTCACGCATAGCGTACTGGACCGATTTGAATGAAATTTGGTACAGATATAGTCCAGAGCCTAGGAAAGGTTATAGGGTACTTTTTACCGACTGCGCTATAAGGAAGTAATGTTTTACCCGTTAAACGTCTCTACGTGGACGGAGTCGCGGGTGAAAGCTAGTAATATATCTTTTTATTAGGATAAGTTTGTTTTCATAAATATGTATCGGTTATTAGTTTTTCAAAGCCTCCTTGGCTAGGAGTTAGGGCCACCCTATTGCCACGCTGCTTTATTCCAATGTATAGGTTTTGTAGCCGAAAACTTAATTAGGGCGAAATTTGAAGTTAGTGGTAATACTGGTCAAGTAACTAGCCCTTAGATTGAATAATTAAAATATGAATTAGTGATATCTTCATAACTCTTGTTATAAAAATGAATGACCATTAATAAAAAAAATATTCCACAACGCCATTTAAATCGGTATTAAGTAACTTAAGCACTTTTGTAACGGATATTAGAATACATAGTTGCACAATTAAAATTAAATATATTAATGTCAATCCCACACGAAACAAACACCGATGTTTTTCACAAAAATTAATGCTCTGATTGGGAATAGAACCCACGAACGGTAGTGCCTTCCGTCCGGCGGACTGGCCAACTCCGACCCGCACAGCTCAATACCAATACTCCACGCCTTGTCTCGTTGTTGCCTCAGCAGTGGTCTCCTCTTTCACGTCCCTCTTTCCCTCTAATATCGATGTTCCGGGGGCTAGGGGTGAAACGGCTTTCAGGGTGAGTGCGACAGGCTCAATATGGTATATTGTGCCTGTCGACCTCATATTTGGATCTCACTACCGCTTACCATCAGGTGGAGTGAGGTCATCTTGTTAGCTCATTATAAAAAAAAAACGAACCTTGGCACAGAGCTTCGATCCAGTCATTAGACATTTTTATTTAATAATTAAATGCTGGTTGCTGACATAGCCCGTCTGACGAACATTGGACGGTCGATGGGGCCGAAAGATCCTGGAGTAGAGGCCCCGTATTGAAGAGTGCAGTGTGGGACGGCCGCCTACCAGATAGACCGACGACCTGGTACAATCATGGGTTTTTTTGGATGTAGGTGGCCGTGGCTCTGTCGCGTGGGAAAGTTTTGGAAGAGATCTATACTCAGCAGTGGGCAGCAATGGGACGAGATGATCAGGATGATGAATAATTAAATATAAAGAATAATAATTTACCTGTATTTACCAACAGTAATAATATAAACAAAAGTCTACCAACAAGAAACGATTCCTAGGAAATGTCTGACAACTTTGCATTATTCACGTTCAATATACTAAACGGAACGCCATAACACAATACCGGTTTTACTCGTAGTTCACAACTTTGCGTTCTTTGTATCGACTTTGTAAGAAGCCTATCAAAGAAAAACGGAACAAGAAAACCCACTCTCACTAACAAATGGTTTATGCGCCTAAGTCCATCCCTAGGAGACCGGTATGTTCTAAACTGACTCCTATCGGGCATTACTTTATCGCAGTAATTCGGGCCTATTAGTAGTGATGTGACGTGGTAAAACTAAGGCACTGGATGGGCATTAAAATTAATTTTTGGTTTGTGACTTTATGATTTAAGATGTTCGTGTGGTTTGGATTAAAACTTGCGAACTTTCGTGACATTGATTTAATTAGGTACAGCACAGATAACGAGCGATGATTAATTCATCGATAAAAAGTGTTTCTAAAGTGACAATTTCACTAATTACAAATTCAAATTCAAATGATTTATTGCACACATGATGGGTTACAGATGTTAATAGTTTCTAATAGATTAGTACAAAATGTACTTGTAAAGCCTGGGCTTACTTTAAAGATATATCATCAAAACATGTCAAGGTCGTTAATTTTTAAATTTGTTCACAAAAACAACAACAACAAACAATCTTTAAGAAGCAAATATTTCAGCGAATATAAAGGTTTCATTCTCTGAAATATTCGTTTTACGTATAGTACCTAAAAGCATTATTATCATAACATTGTGTACTCTAGAAGAAAGAAAAATAGTCTAGTTTCAGTGCTTTGTAGGTATTTAATTTAAATAAGCAACTCCAACTCACTATGAACAACTCATACTTACACTAAATTGCAACTCCTGATCACGGGGACCTTTACATCCCTACCGCCGTCCGCGCTTTCTTTTATCGGGCCGGTAAGCCGCCAATAATTCTCTTATACGACTCTAAAAATCGCACTCGCCCCGCACCCAGGATATTCCATTACAATATTTTCCCGTTGAAATACTGGATCGACCGTTTGGTCTGCGAGTGGAAGGCACGAGACGCCTATTAGGGTTCCGTGTGGAAATTAATAATGGAACACAAAGCGGTGACATTGTTGTTTGATTCCATCATATTATTATCTTTGCTTTTAGGCTTAGGCCGCACTACGGCTATTACCGCCGCGGATTTTAACCGCCTGATTTTATAAGTAAAAGTAACTAATGGAAGCGGCCGCACTGACGGTTTTCTTCCGCGACTGATTTTAAAACCGCGTTTTGTTACAGAATTGTTAGCTGGAAATAACCGCGCCAAAAAATGTAGTCTATAGTTTGTAGGCTAGTTTCGCGGTTTTTAACCGTAGTGTGTGCGTCTCGGGCGGTTTTGCGGTTTCACGATTTACCGCTTGCGGGAAAAAACGGTAGTGCGGCCTAAGCCTTACAGTTTTTGCTCTCGGTAGAGTCGGTTTGATTTCACATCGGTTGATTTCATTGTTGACGTACACGTTTCAATAAATTTATTGTGGACTTAATCAGTCCGCATTATTATTAGATCTTTACTTAAACTTACTTTAGCACTTGTGTTAAAGTAAAGCTATCTTCAATCACACATACATATTATTATATCAAAAACCTAAAAAGAATCTAAATATTAAACAAAATGTAGCCACTATTCTCTTTTTTCAAACACTAATTATTTTTCTCAACACTATGTTAAAACAAAAACTTGTACTTTACAAACACAATTACTATGCAAGCACTATTTTCTGTGTTAATCAAGCAAACTTATTAGTATTCATGGTAAAACTAAATTTATGACCAGTATATTGTACAAAAGGTCATCTATTCTAATGTATACTATAATATCAAATTGTAAATATTTTAGTAGGTAGCCCCTTCACTTACGACTCTCCTCTCGCCTAACATCTAGAGAGATGAAGGAATGACTGAAAATCAGCGCTTCGTAGGATATCTATTCTGTCACAAGTCATGTCCTGTTGCTCATCTGATTTTGTTTTTTCTTTGAATTGTTTGCAAATTGTCTCTTTTTCTATATTAATTGTACTGTTCTGTTACTTTTCTGTAATTTGCAAAATTTTATTCTTGGAGCAATAACGTGATTTTTATTTTTATTTTTTTATTTATATGTAGTATAAAACAAAGTCGGTTCCCGCGTCTGTGTGTCCCTATAAATGCTTAAATCTTTAAAAGTACGCAACTGTTAATTCTGATATCCGTAACACAAGTGCTTAAGCTACTTATCACGGTATCAAATCAATGTATGTGGTGTTGTAAAATACCATTATTTTATTTATTTTGTGACATTGAACAGTATCAGTTCCACTTTGTTTGTTTTTTTATCCATATATTTGTCCATGTTTTCTCTTTTTTTCTTATCTGCTTAACATAATTCTTTAATTATTTACTTAAACGACGTATCTATACGATGTGTTTCAACTGCCTCGTTGGTCTATTGGTAGCAAGCGCTGCGTAAGGACCCAGAGGTCTCCGATTCGAGTCCGGAACGGAAAAAAATTGTGTAAGTTTCTGTAATGAAATTACTCAGCCCAGAGTTAGGAAATTGGCGGTGGAACGCCCGTTCCTCGGAAAGCACCTTAAGTCGGTGGTCCTCCCCGATCGGGCGTGTCGGATTGCCGTCTCACCGACTTATGAGAGTAAGCGAATAGAGAGGGCACTTGTGTTTGCGCGCACGCTTGTGCACTATTATATGTCCTGAGCACTTGGCTGATCTCAATTGAGATTAGCCGCCATGGCTGAAATCAGTCGGACGCCTTATTATATGATGTGTCCAGATTTTTTACTATTAACAACTGACTGGACCGAACCTTGCCTCACCATCGGCAAGTCACGCCAGGCCGTCCTTAGGAGTGGTGAAACGGTTCTTTGTGAAGTAAGGCATGGTTGCAACGGCATAATGGCGTAATGTTGTACTTTAGACCTTTCAGCGGGCGGAATGGCTGTGACCGAGGTTATCAATTTAAACAGGATTGATGTATAGCAAGACTGACTGTTGAGATGTTTAAAATAAGCTACTAAACTTTTTACATGCATACATACACTATATCACGCCATTTTCGTGAGGGAAATCAAGATGCGAGGTCTTAGCTACAAGTACAGTAGCGCTACTATGAGTATAAAAGTTACGGACTCGATACCGCCTACGTAAATGTGTCTATGAAAAACTTGTACAGCGCTCCTGGTGGTTACGCTAAGAACTAAAATCGGTCGTATAAAATAACAACTCAATAGGTTTTTAACGTACGTAAGTTTACGATAGCCAACTCATGGTACCGCTACAGGTAAGAGGTACGTAAAAAGACCAACATACCTATTTTTCCTCTTTCTCACTCCACCTGGTGGTTAGAGCCCGTGAGGTCTACGTGTGAGGTCGATTTCATGCCTTAATATCACGGAAAAGAAAAGAGGATCAATCCAGGCAATCGGAAGTTTCCAATACCGATGTTAGTATTCCATTCTGGCCGCTCAGAATTTACACCTTTCATTTTTATTTTTTATTTTACAAAATGTCCTTCTTCAGAACTAAAAAAATACAGACGAATTGAGAACCTCCTCCTTTTTTGAAGTCGGTTAAAAACTACTTAAGTCTTGGCTTTACGGGCTAAATTTCTTTGCCTTTCCCTGATGGCATAAATTGGAAAAAAAAATCTTCTTCAGAATGTAAATGTTTGATTTCCAAATCGTTTTCCTTTTGTTTTCCTCATCAATCATTATTTTTCTATTTAAAACATTTTGAAGAAGTTCACAGTGTTGTCGTATTCCGAATTCATGGAAGATACGTATGTTGAAACTAAATATTAGTTTTTATGGGTCTACACGCGTTACGCGTATGGTCGCGAGCGACGATGATTGGTGCAACCCAGTCGAAACGTCGGCAGTAAGAAGCTATGTAATTTTCGTGCCTAATAACGCTTGTAGACCCATAAAGACTAATATTTAGTGTAATGGAACGCGAAAGTCTAAAATCTTACGTATGTTGCACGAGCGCTTTTCACATGGTGTCATTAGAAAAAATAATAAAACAATCTTTATATTCTTTCCCCCATGCGCATGAGATCCACATGTGAGTTGGCAGAATCCGGTTGTAACTTGCAACATTCTTGGCTGTTATAATTTATAGGGCAATTCCCGCACGGTTTGATAATTCCACGGTTTATAGGTAGCATGGAGTTTATGCGATCGTTACCCGATATGCCACGGTCGTATAATAGATGCCTTGCCATCGCATAATTCTTATATTGACTCATATCGATGGCTCTCGAATCATAGCTTAGTTATAAATATTTCACAACATCACAATAAGCACACTGTTTTGTTTCCGAGATAAGTGTCTTATGTACTAGTGTAAAGGATATCATAAGCAACAGTAGTATAAGGCGTCCGACTGATTTCAGCCATGGCGGCCGATCCCAATTGAGATCAGCCAAGTAGGCAGGACATAATTATAGTGCACAAGTGTGCGCGCAAACACAAGTGCACTCTCTATTCCCTTGCTCTCATAATTCGTTGAGACGTGAGACAATCTGACATGACCGATGAGAGATCGGGCGCAGGACCACCGGCTTAACGTGCTTTCCGAGACACGGGCGTTCAACCGCCAACTTCGTATCTCCGGGCTAAGTAATTTCATTAAGTACAGAAAAACTCTTACAAATTTTGCCCGACCCTGGACTCGAACCGGGGACCTCTCGGTCCTTACGCAGCGCTTGCTGCCAATAGACCAACGAGGCAGTTCAACAGTGGTATACGTCATCATCAGCCCAAATACATCCCCATTTCTGTGGTTCTGGGTTTATGCCTTGCGGTCAGTATCATCAGAAGCAACAGTGAGATACATAAAATGTTTTTATTTTTCTTTTTATTTAGGGGCACTTGACTACCTCTTAATAGCCCCAGTCCTGTAACATAGACTTAAAAAGTTAAATAACACAACCCCGATTAGAAAACTGAGTATGTACGAGAGATTTATCATTTTTGCTTAGGGACTGTAAGGAAAAAAAGTGTTTACCACTCACTATTTGTTGGTACGATTGAACCCTCAAGTGACCTTTAGGATTGAGAGCCATCCGTTCCCCCGCAAGTCCGAGAATCCTCCAAGCCATCATCGTATGTCAGTTCGTAAAAAAAAAACCTCAACTGACATTCAAAAGATATGCTAACGTCACTTTCAGAGCCATATCGTCATCGAGCAAGTCATAACTTAAATAGAACTTAACCCTTCGAAAGACTTACTTCCCTATCCTCCAAATGCGCTATCTAGCCACTCAAAACAAAAACAGAATATAACCATAGAATTTCTAACCAATCAACTATGTGATAAGCTAATCACAAACCAATTACAACCGCTACATTGATGTCCAAGCCAACTCCTCACTAATTAACGCGGTTGCCACCCAGCCCTAGAGCTATGTTCATGTCACAATGCATTAGCGAACGCTCTGAATTATTTGCTGCTACGTCACATAGCTAAATTGACGATATATTATCGTTATCTATATTTATCGTTATGATATCGGCTGCAAAAGAGATGTTTGTAGTACGGACTGTTAATCCCAGAATTGCTTTAAAGATTTTAAGCTATTGCATAGCTTTTATCGCGGGCTTTGAGCGCGGCGACCGAACCAAGAAATTCCGTAACGAAAAAAACCTCACAATCGTCTAACGTCGTTTCAGTTCGGTAGACTTTGGCACGGTGTTTGTGTGCGTGCGGTTAGACATATTGTACGACTCAACGAAACTCGCACGAATCGAGACGAGCTGCTCTGAAATCGGACGACGCTATGCAATAGCTATACCGCGGCAGTTCCCGAGTGCCACACGTCTTTTTTTTATTTATTTTTGATTCGTTGAAGAAGTTCGGTAAGTAACGAGAGCTGAAAGATTTTTGTAAACCATCAAAAACAATTATATACATACAATACATACCTTTTATAATGCGTCACTGACAAAAATATTCAATAAAAGCGTCAATGACCGAATGGTTAAGATCGTTGCTTGCCGTGCGAGAGGTCGCCAGTTCAAACTCTGCCAAGGTTATCTATTGTTTGCCCGAAAGATATATGCCATAATATTCATATGCCCGAATTTCATTTGCCATAATTTCATTTGCCCGAATATTATGTTTGCCATAAAATACAAATGACATAATTTTAATTTCCCGAACTTCAGATTCCATAATGATTCGAATGCCATACGTATTGTTATCCATATTTTTAATTTGTCTTTCATGTTTCTAACCTAACCTAACCTATTTTTTTTATCATTCTTTTAACCTATTTTACAAGATTTTTCGGTGGGAAATGATGTAATGGCACGGAAACAAAGTTTCTAACACGTAAATAATATAGTAAACAATGAGCATAATATTATTGCACTTAAAATATGGATAACAATACGTATGGCATTCGAATCATTATGGAATCTGATGTTCGGGCAATTAAAATTATGTCATTTGTATTTTATGGCAAACATAACATTCGGGCAAATGAAATTATGGAAAATGAAATTCGGGCATATGAATATTATGGCAAATAAAATTCGGGCAAATGAAATTATGGCAAGTGGGGGTATACCCTCTGCCAAGTATCACTGAGTTTTTCAAATTTGAAATTTATACGTACGATTTATTCGACGCTTTAACGGCAAAGAAAAACATCGTGAGGAAACCTGCACACCTAAGAAGAAATTCTTAGGTTGTGTAGTCAACCAACCCGCCAGGCCAGAGTGATCGCTCTAGTTTGATGTAAGCCCGTACCCAAAATGTGGGGACGTATATGGGCTGATGTAAAAGAAGAGATTTTATACCTCCTACAGTATTCATACCCTGCATTGTCTTGTCACCAAATCAAATCATCAATATGCTAACAAATTGTAAGAAAGAAAGAAAAATATTTAATTCAGTTACCAACACAAATAACATCGCATCACTATTAATAAAAAAATATTAAACAAAACATTAATGTGAAATGGTAACTGAAAAGGCATTCGCTCAACATTACATAAATAGGTACAGCCTATACCATAGGCACAACCTATACAGCACTATAGAGTTCTTAAGTCAACCTGTCAGAAGAGTAGCCAAGGTGACGCGTTTCAATAACAGACACTATATACACCGTGGAATTTTAGTGGTTGTTATCCCGTGGCAGAACGGTTTGCCTTTAGTAATACTATCGAAACACGCAAATTATTCCTTGAAAAAAAAAATTTTTTTTTTTATTTTTCAAAATAATAATTTTCCAACTCCAAATCGAGAGAAGCTATCGTTCTTTTATAAGATGCGACGTAATCAGGTACTGTTTGACGCATGAAATCGATGCTTAAAGCTAGAGAAACTCTACGCCCTAAGTAATAAAGCGGTTCCAACGTGTTTTCGAATTTCAGTTTTACCTTTACAACCACTAAAATTTCACGGTGTATACCGATATACGAGTGTGTATAATTACACACCCCTATTTAGTTCCATTTCCATGCAAACTAAATTACCGACTCAATTATCACTATACGCTATCTTTTATTGTGCGTCAAAACGACTGAATTCAAAACAATGATTTTAGGGTTTTTATCCAAAGTAGGTGGTTGGACACCAACCCGCACTTGGCGAGCGTGGTTGACTAAGGCCTTATCGCCCTAGTTAAGGGTAGGCCCGTGCCCTAGCAGACGTATATGGGCTGATGATGATCCAAAGAGTATCAACAGAAACCCTATTGCTAAGATTTGGCTGTCCGTCAGCCTGTCTGTCAACATGTATCTCAAGAACGGTACTAGTTTATTTTTCTAGTCAATTGAAAGATCGAAAAGTGCTGTAAAGAGCTCGAAACGTCGGGTTTCTAAATAATAATATGTTCAGAATAACAAAACACGCGCGTTTAATCCGTAAAATTAGTTTTATTTCAAACTATAGTTAACTTAAATCAACCTGTCCGATAGGAAACCGAGTTGATTGAAATTGACGCGTTTCACACACCACATACATACATCGGTATGTATGAGTAACTAAACACAACCCTATTCAGTCCCGTGCAAACTAAATCACCGACTAAATTATCTTTCACCGCTGTAACGCGGTATTAACAGTTGTAACACGACTAGTGACGGCTATTGCGCGTTACGCAGTAACTGGGTGTTGTCTCACTGAGAAAACAATATTTAAAATCAAAATCAAAATGTCTTCATTTATATAGGCAATTTACATGCACTTATAAATCGTCACATTAGTATTAAGATTCTACCACTGGTTTGGAACGCCGATTCTACCGAGAAGACTCCGGCAAGAAACTCGATAGTCGCTCTTTTTAAACGAATCATCATGTTATATATTGTAAATGAGCCAAGTCATACAGTCTGGGTGTGCCATAGCAAAAAATTATTTAATTAACTTATTTAATAATAATCATAATAGTGTATACAGGGATAATTGTCGGCTGTTGCCACATTACATTTAAGATCATACGAGTCATTAAAGGGCATCTACGTGTTGGCTTTGGCCCCACGCCTCCTCCCAAAAATCCGGGACTCTGTAGTCCCGAGAAATGAGATAAGCAATGACTGATAATAATAATAATAAATATTACACAACATACATACGTTGATCTGATCCCGATGTAAGTAGTACATAGAATTTGTTTTGGATACAAATATACTTAAATATATTTAATAACACACCCAGGCACCCAGATTTGCATTATGTTCATCATCATCATCAGCCTATTATACGTCCTCACTGCTTGGTCATGGGCCTAGAGCCTTAGTCAACCAGCCTGGCCAAGTGCGAGTTGGTGGAATATAAATTACTTTATATGGTTCTCTCTTTCTCAAAAGTGGTGGGATACATAGCAAACATGACATGTTGTATAGTTTATCCATTCCAAAACATAAATGAGAAATGAGATAAAGTAGCTAATATTTGATACGTTATGTAAAATAGTTTTTGAGTTATTAGGGGGCCAAAAGTGTCACCATATGGTTCATGTAATATTACACAAGGTGCGGCTTGCCAGTTCTTTTTCTTAGACTTGGCTTGACACGCTGCCGCGTATCAAGATTTTATACAAAATCAGAATAATAAACATTGTCGTATTGTCTATTATTTGCGCGAACACTACACATTTGAAATAAAACTAATTCACGGATTAAACTCGCGTGTAACAAACATTGTATGCAAAAAATCAGTCGAATCGAGACATTTCCTCCTTCATTGGGGTCAATCCATCCATTGTTCTGTATGTGATGTTCTGTAATCAAAGCGATCACTGGCGATGTCAACTGAAATAGTGGTTCACTTCAAATGTTTCCGGTGAGATAGTACCTCAATTCAGAGGCTCAAAGGTTTAACTGCACACATTTGGGCATGTTCCATTTGTGCCCTCCATTCAAGATACACCGTGTTAGTTTTGTTCCTTTGTTCGTGAAAATATATGGATGGACGGATGAACATGATTTATATGATTTATAAAAAGACTGCCTCTTTGGTCTATTGGTAGCAAGCGCTGTGTAAGGACCGAGAGGTCCCCGATTCGAGTCCGGGGTGGGGCAAAATTTGTGTGAGTTTTTCCGTAATGAAATTACTTAGCCCTGAGTTAGGAAGCTGGCGGTTGAACGCCCGTGCCTCGGAAAGCACGTTAAGCTGGTGGTCCTGCGCCTGAACTCTCATCGGTCATGTCGGATTGCCGTCTCACCGAATTATGAGAGTAAAGGAATAGAGAGTGCACTTGTGTTTGCGCGCACACTTGTGCACTATAATATGTCCTGCGCACTTGGCTGATCTCAATTGAGATCGGCCGCCATGGCTGAAATCGATCGGACGCCTTATTTAATAATAAAAAAAGTTGATACTTCATAATATATGCAATATACACGCACATAATATTTAACAAGCACTTACTGTTTGAGCACAGCAAAATGACATGAAGTAATGAAACAAGCAATGGTGGCAAGTTAACTTTATTAAGGTCTCAACAAGGTCACAAAGTGAAAAATGTGATAGGTACCGCGAAGCAGGATTAAAATATGGAACACTACTCGTTAATAAGTTTCAAAAAATACTTACATACATTCAATGGAGTATCATTCTCGGCGGGCTGGATGTAGTCACTTTGATGTAAACAATATTGATCTCTGAAACGGCTGGACCAATTTTGACGGGACTTTTACTTATGAATAGCTAAATTAAAAATGGGAAAATTAGGCTTTTTAAATAAATTATTGTTGCTAAAACTATATCCACCCGGAAAAAGTCACGTGCGACCGCTACATTATAAATATAAAATTATTTATTATTTATTATTATTATATGGATAACGTAAAGGCAGCTTTATCCTCTTTGTTGCATCGATTTGGAACGATAATGCTAAATTATGTGCAAATTGGACAGTTTAAATAACAATCGAAATCTTAGGATTAATCTATTCAGTTTTTTCTAAATACTCGTACATATTTTGCATTACAATAAATACTATTTTTGACCTGAATTTTATCGAGCCAATTTCACTGCAGAGCAAAGGCAAGTTATGTTATATACTGCTATATTATTTATATAAATAACCTAACGACCTGTTTTCGGCTTAAATTCTAGTCAATTTGTAACTTTTCAATGCAGCTAGGAGCACACAAAGCACAAAAAAAGACGTGTGGCACTCGGGGACTGCCGCGGTATAGCTATTTATTGCATAGCATCGTCCGATTTCGGAGCAGCTCGTCTCGATTCGTGCGAGTTTCGTAGAGTCGTACAATACGTCTAACCGCACGCACACAAACACCGTGCCGAAGTCTACCGAACTGAAACGACGTTAGACGATTGTGAGGTTTTTTTCGTTACGGAATTTCTTGGTTCGTTCGCCGCGCTCAAAGCCCGCGATAAAAGCTATGCAATAGCTTAAAAATTATGTATTTTCTAAATCCTTTATTGAATTTCACCTTCAAATTATTATCATTCTTTTAATTATCTTTACAGAAACACTAGTCCTAAATCCTAAGTCCTTAATCTAATATAATTTTCTATGAACGGACAAAGTAGCATACATTGATAGCATTTACATTGATAGCCCAAAGGCTTGTAGCTGATAGAATAAATTGTCGTGAAAGCCATATTTTCGCGAAGACGGCTGAAACTCAAACGAGTAAGGAGAAATAGACAAAGCAAATTAGATTTCCATAGCTAAGGAAAAGCTCCCTACCATTTTGTCCTTCCGTGGGGCCCGCAAAAATGTATTTTAGTATTCCTATCATGCAATTTGCTTATTTAAACTGAGTGTGACAAGGAAAATGTATTAATGCAGAGTTACTAGAATTGTGTTACTGTTTTTCCAAACATTGAGTTGCTAGGATTTGAAAACGTGGCGTGATAATTTGGGACAAAAATGCTAATTTTTTTTTGTTATTCAATGTTCTTAAAGTTTGGAGGTTAGTTAGGATATTCAATACTAAACTGTAGTAACTCTTTCGCTAAGATAGAGTTTTTTTGTAATCGAGTATACCTAATACTTTTATAAGAAGATAATTCAAATAATTTATACAATAATCCTTACTAATATTATAAATGTCTGTCTGTCTGTTACGCTTTCACGCATAGAGTACTGAACCGATTTAAACGAAATTTGGTACAGATATAGTCCAGGGCCTAGGAAAGGTTATAGGCTACTTTTTAACCGACTGCGCTATAAAGAAGTAATGTTTTATCGTTTAACGGATTTTCTCTACACGGACGAAGTTGCGGGCGGAAAGCTAGTACTAAAAATATGAATTATTTAATTGTGAAAATATTCATTCAAATCTCTTCATATTTTTTTTTTCTTTGAAACCGCTAAATATTGACTTAGAAACATTTTAATATTTTTAACATTAGCTTTGACTACAAAAGAACCATAACTTAGTAGTATTTCTATGCAGCGCTGTTGCGTTTTCACAACACTCGTATCCACAGCTATTTTCCAACTTTTAATGGCCGCTCATATATTTTTCTGTTAACATGTTGGTAATATTTGTTTTTGCACATTTACTATTTTTCACTGTATTCACTAAAGTCAAAGGTGACTTCTCCGTATGATTTGGAAAAATAAAGATTTTTCCTTGTTTTTCAAGCACCGTTTCGTTTACTTTTGTTTTTTTTTCTAACGAAGTTATAATTCGAACAACTTTGATAATAAGAGTTCATTCGTATAAAGTAAGAGTTTAGAATATTTGTGATTACAAAGAAATACTTTATATTGAGTTAATTAGTCTGGCATTTTAAACAAACACGGATTTTAGTGGACATGGTAAGTATTTAAATAGTTAAATACTTATACGAGACCCATAGACCCATTCACGCTGATCTAATCACGTAAAAACTCGTCTAAGATTTATGATTTAATTATTTAACTTAAATAAACACGGTCTCTTTACAATGTTATTTAAAAATAAACAAATATTACAGTTACCCCAAGAATAAACATTTCACCAACAAACTTTCGTCTTATAAACTAAATCTATTATTAAAATAATTCTATTTTCATCTTCGATGTTGGAATGTTCTCCTACAAAACTATGTACAGTCGTCGACAATCCCTTTTGTGAGACATCAGTAGGTAAGCGAAGTTTTCCGATCCATCGGTTCAACTTATAATGATGACAGAACTTGCTGTAAGAAAACTTGTTCGATAAAATCGTCGACACAGTATAGATTACATGGATAAAGTTTTCTTTTTCTAGGCTATGTTTAGAGTAAAGACTGTAAGCTATATTTGGAGTATTGTATGTCAGTACGCCTTTTATAGTAGAGGTTATTGAATCGTTGGTCTTTTGGTAGCAAGTGCTGCGTTAGTACCGAGAGGTCCTCGGATCGGGCCCCGGATCGGGCTAAATTTCGGTTTGTTTTTTTCTGTTAAGAAATTACTTAGCCCGGAGTCAGGAAGTTGCCTCGAAAAGCACGTTAAGCCGGTGGTCCTGGCCTCATCTCTCATTGGTCATGTCGGATTGCCGTACCGACTCACCAAACTATGAGGGTAAGGGAAAACAGAGAGAGCACTTGTGCTTGCGCGTACATGAGTGCACTATATTACGTCTTACGCAGTTTACTGATCTCCATTGAGATCGTCCGCCAGGGCTGACATTGGTCGGACGCCTTATTTTTTTAATAGGTAAGGCGTACAAGCGAGAGTGTACTTGTCTGTTAACAAAAACAAATGAGTGTGATCTCCACTTCGCAAAAGGCAAAAAAGGTTAAGAAGACAATGGCGTGACTAATAACAGTAGAATTGTTCTCAGGTTACACTAACAACTTTGTGTAAAAATACATAAGTAACACAAGTACCGCAATAAATTTGTGAACAATAGTGGGAACTAAGAGTTTATTTGAATTTTACATACATACATAGAATCACGCCTCTTTCTGAGAGATGTAGGCAGAGATCACTATGGTCCTAGCCCACTACTTCGCTTCTTCCACTTCCATCAACCTCTTCATACACGCTCGTCGATTACATTTAATTTGACCTTTCTTCAAGATGTGACTGGTCATATAAGGTCTTGCTTCGTCTTCCCCTGTCGACATTTCCATTTATACTTTCTCTATATATTCCTTTCGTTAATCGTCTTTCATTCATCCACTCAACATGACCAAACCATCTAAGCATACCCTTCTCAACTCTAGTCATTTCATCTTTTTTTACACCACTACGTGCTCTAATTATTTCATTTATGATTCTATCACTCAGTTTCGCTAGCATTAAAACAACATAATGAAAAAAAAGGTGCAGCACTCGGGGACTGCCGCGGTATAGCTATAGCATAGCATCGTCCGATTTCGGAGCAGCTCGTCTCGATTCGTGCGAGTTTCGTAGAGTCGTACAATACGTCTAACCGCACGCACACAAACACCGTGCCGAAGTCTACCGAACTGAAAAGACGTTAGTCTTTCGACGTTAGGTTTTTTCTTTGTTCGGTCGCCGCGCTCAAAGCCCGCGATAAAAGCAATGCAATAGAAACACATCCTGTTCATACTCAAGTAGAGTTAGCCTACTGTCAATCAGTCAACTATAGTAAAGGTATGACAAAGTTTCTGAGTGAAACGGTTCAGGCGACTTATAGCCCGACATAATTTGGGCAAGTTTATGTTAAATCGCTGCTAGTGGAAAAGGATTTAGGGGCCGACTGTTACGGAAGACCAATTTGGAAGTTGTGTTCTGAGATCATTGAACGGCGACTTGTTTATTTGCTGACTTTATGGCATGGTTTTGATGTTTAGACTGTATGCTGCACACGCTTATACTGTAAGTATATCAAACTTTGAACTGTCATGGTTACATACATTAGAAAACTGAATATGTCCGGAATATTTACCATGTTGTTTTGTATTATCTATTTTTATTTGCGCGAGCACTACACATTTGAAATAAAACTAATTTTACGGATTAAACTCGCGTGTACTCGCGTGGTCACGTGACCACGAGCGCTGTAAAGAGCTCGAAACGTCGGATCTCTAAATAATGTTTAGAATACCAATACACGCGAGTTTAATCCGTAAAATTTGTTTTACTTCAAATTTACCATGTTGTTTTGTTTTGATGTGCTTACGATATTCCGGGACTATTGCAACCGCCATGATCTCGGGTCTATTAAAATATCGGAAGCTCATTAAAAAAAAACAACATGGTAAATATCCCGGACATATTCACGCTGTAATATCTGTTTTCTTGCCTAACGTTATGTTGAAGGTTTTGTGTTCCAGGGAAATATTATTATTATTATTTTTACGTCTCCAGGAATCATGGATACGTATTGGTGGCACCATCATCGTCATCGTATGTGATACACACTAACGGCCGTAGACGTTTCATTGCAGAAATGTAAACTAATGATTTTCTTAAGCTCCAAAACTTACACTAACTAATTTTAATGTAAAAATTATGAAAATAATTCATAATAGAATAAAAAATAAGCCCAATTTCTTCTGGTGCAGCCAAATAAAAATTTACAAACTGATGGACAATAAAGACGTATTAAGGTTTCCTTTATACTTTTCGCGACCCGAAACCCTAAAAAGAACAAAGATAGCGTTTATAATTTGCGTAAGTCGTTTAATCATCCGTTTACCCTTTGCAAAAAAAAAAACGGAAAAGTCATCAATTTTAATTAAAAACCTAATACCACTTAAGTTTATTTCGAGTCGAAATCTGGAATCCCTTTTATCTTTCCGCCCTTCGACTCTGGATCTATATTTATCAGTTTACGTCCACGTTAATTAATTACAATTACGTGGCTCAATGGTAATGAATCCGGGGAGAGAGGGAATGCTTTTATAAATATCCACCACTTGTTAATTATTTTGCGCGGCAGGTGAGGGCAACCATATTGACCGGAGATAGCCATCTTTGTCATAATAAAGTAAGGTATAAAGTGTTTGAAATGTTGATAAATTATCATGGTAGTAAATAAACTACTCGTATCAACCCTTATTTAAAAATTGGAAAAATTCACATTCATGCCTGACTGGACGGGGAAAACTTCACATACATGACGTAACGCCTGGATAGTATAATTGGTAGTACGTGGGGCGCGTAATCCCAAGATCGTGGATTCGGGTCCCCGTCCAGACAGGCATGAATGTGAATTTCTCCAATTTTACCCGACTACGGCAAAGCAAAAGGAGGGTTATGATTTTGACAGGCTATGTATGTATGTATGTATGTATGTATGTATGTATGTTCATCTGTTTCCACATAACTTCTAAATTGCTTGTCAGAATTCGACAAATGACATATCATTAGAAGCGTCTTAATTGTCCGCTGGTTATAGGCTATATAGGGTTTCACAAAATCTAATGTGGCGCCCACTAGCGGACAAAACATACAGAGTAAAAAAATAAAGTTAAGATAAATACGCCGTGTTTGGTATCATTGGAAAGCGCTTTACTTGTACTTTTTAAATATATATATATTACTAGCATTTGCATGTGACTTTACGTATATTCATGGACTGATTGCATATAGTTCACATCTTTTCGTTCATAGCTTCTTTACTACTTAACAGAATAACACCAAAATAGTACAAATAATAAAAAGTTAAAAACTAAAACCCAACTACGACAAAAAACGACGCTGAAAAAGTATAAAACAAGACTTTTAGAACACTGAACTGAACAAAGTTGCTTATGTAGTTCCAAGTAAATGGACACAGTAGACTCTACCAAAATGCTTATGTTGAAAATTGACAATAATGTCATACAATACTATTTTGAAGTATGCAATATTTACTATGTAGAGATAAGTTTTCATGTTTGGAAAGGCGTAGTCACACGTTCCATACACAAGTACCTACCTACCGTAGCACTTTGACAACGTGTGACTGCGGTTTTCCAAACATGAAAACTTATCTCTACATAGTAAATATTGCATACTTCAAAATAGTATTGTATGACATTATTGTCAATTTTCAACATAAGCATTTTGGTAGAGTCTACTGTGTCCATTTACTTGGAACTACATAAGCAACTTTGTTCAGTTCAGTGTTCTAAAAGTCTTGTTTTATACTTTTTCAGCGTCGTTTTTTGTCGTAGTTGGGTTTTAGTTTTTAAATTTTTAAATTAACATAAAAGCTCTGAGTAACACTAAAATCACAATTGAAAAAACTCTTATTTATATAAAGTTGATAAGACCAAGTATAGACGCGGAAAGATTTGCACATTATAATGTGAAAAATTACAACCATTCAGCAATCATGGTCCATTAGATAAAATCCGATGAAGGATGGATTTTGTTTTTTTTTTCCTAACTGACTTACGATGATGGCTTGGAGTAGCCTTGTCACCATCACCGGACTTGCGAGGGAGCGGAAGGCTCTCACCCCTAGAAAAATAGAGCTTATAAGTATTAAAGTACTCTAGGATACAAAACCTATTACCAACAAAAAAACAATTGAAATTTAGATTCATGGTTAAAAAAACCTTAAAATCATAAATTTTCATTTCATTCATAAACTCAAAAATAAAGTTGTGAGTAACTGAGTTATCCTACCAAAATCCCAATATTTGGTAGCTACATTTTCAGTTAATGAGTCGAGGGGAAAGCATCGTTTGTTTTAGCTCAAATGAATGTAAATTGTCGAATTGGCTACTGAAACTGAACAATCATTGTTGACTCCTGTAATATGATCCGGTATTTATCACTGCGATATAACCTTTATTATACAATGACTGCTTTTGTCGTGGGTTCGATTCCCACTCAGGAAAAATATTGGTCACTGCGATACAAGCTTGTGCTTAGTTCAGCGACCGCATGATTACCTTGTAATAGTTTTAAGTTTTGTGAAACAAATAAATTATTAAAATTAAATTATTTGTTTTATGAACATCGGTGTGTATTCCGGGTCTGAATATGTGTATATAAATATCTATGTATGCAACGCCCATAGTACAAGCTCTACTTAGTTTGGAATCAGATGACGTGTGTAGAAATGTCTCAGATATTTATTTATTTATTATTTAATCCAAAACAAAACTGAAACAAAGAACACTATTCATATTGATTTATTCAATGTTAACAGTAACAAAATTCCACTCACATACGGAATCTTTTCTATTGCAGGAAGTGAATTTTCCCCAACATTAGTCAAACGGAAACACTTCTATGCAACTCATCCCTGGACCGGAGTTCTAGCGAAATGCGTAATAACATCACGTAATGTGAACTCGTAGCTAAAAGTTTCTATTTTAACAGACATAACGTTTAAAATTGTTTGGTTGAGTTGCCACTACTTTTGGGGTTTAAGGCACAGGTTGAAGCGGTTTTCAATAATACTGCATTCTATTATTATACTGAATGGCCTCTTCATATAATAGTCATCATCATCAGTTTTTTTTTCCCTAACTGTCTAACGATGATGGCTTGGAGGAGCCTTGTCATCATCACCGGGCTTGCGGGGGAGCGAATGGCTCTCACCCCTAAATCATCATCAGTCCATATACGTCCTCACTGCTGGGGCACGGACCTTACCTTATTAGGGTGGTGAGGCCTTAGTCAACCACGCTGGCCTGGTGCGATTGGTCTTATACAACCTTAGAACTTTTTAGTAGGTGTGCGGGTTTCCTCACAATGTTTTCCTTCACCGTCATAAGCGTCTATGGCCGAGTGATTATTATTGTCGTGGAAGGTTCTACCAGCTTAGGTGTTACCTACTTCCTATATCCGTTTTTAGGCGGGACCTGAAATTATATCTTTGTACACCTTCAGGGTGAGTGCGACAGGCTCAACATTATATTGTACTTGTCCACGTCATATGTGGATCTCACAGCCGCTAACCATCAGATCTTTCACATCGGATAATTACAAAAATAATCAACAAGAAAAAAATTGCACTCCGGAAGTTTCTGCAGAAGTGAAAACTTGAATATTAACGTTGTGTTTGATTTTAAGTACAAAACATTACCACAATTATTTAAAGAATTCACATATACGAATACACAGCAGTGTGGTTACTACACAACAGTCAAGCCATCAGCTGTCACCATCCTTGGATACGCGTGGCACGCTGTACATAAACACACACGGACATTCGCGCAAGCGTCCTGTGCCGCCTTAACGATCTTACGCTTTTTCGATCAGCATCACGTGACCCTGACGCGAGTTGGGATGTTTTTACCCATACTATTATTAATTAAGGCGTCCGACTGATTTCAGCCATGGCGGCCGATCTCAATTGAGATCAGCCAAATACGCAGGACATATTATAGTGCACAAGTGTAAGCGTTCCCTTATTCTCATAATGCGGTGAGACGGAAATTCGACATGACCGATGAGAGATCGGGCGCAGGACCACCGGCTTTACGTGCTTTCCGAGGCACGGGCGTTCAACCGCCAACTGCCTGACTCCGGGCAGACTAATTTCATTACAGAAAAACTCACACAAATTTTGCCCGACCCCGGACTCGAACCGGTGACCTCTCGGTCCAAACACAGCACTTGCTAATAATAGACCATCGAGGCAGTTACCCGTACAAAAACTGCCCAGCACCGCTAAAGAAGTTTTCACCCTCAAATTTAAATAAATCTCGAATTCAGTGACTTGCACCAAACACAGCGGCAAATACGACAAGCGAGTGACAGCTACAATATATTCGGAGTGTTCCCGACGCGTTGTTACCGGTGTTGGTGTGTCGACTCCTTTACCATGTAAATGGCAAACGAATCTCTACGTCACAGTATTGTGAAAGGCAGTGGTTGGTCGACTGCTTCCAGCACAAAAGGCATGATTAAAATTGTAGTAATTATAATGATGACATGTACATTGTTCTATAAATGGTAAAAAATGTGGATATGTATTGAACCCTTCTACATCTTCTTGTCTCTTATCAATACAAAGTATAAAACAAAGTCGCTTCCCGCATCTGTCTGTCCCTATGTATGCTTAAATGTTTAAAACTACACAAGGGATGTTGATGCAGTTTTTTTAATGGATAGATTTAAGAGGAAGGTTTGTATGTATAATAATAATATACCCGAATATACCCGAAGTGAAGCGAGGGTGGGTCATTAGTTCTAATATAAGTTGACTCTCAATTCGGGGGCGTCTTGTCAATGTAGTGTATTAGGTACGCTATCATCATCATCATCATCATCAGCCCATTCCTGTCCACTGCTGGACATAGGTCTCCCCAAATGCACGCCAATTCTCTCTCTTCTCGGCACTCGCTAGCGTACGGTACTTATTATAATTAAAGCGCGTAGAATTTTCCTTTTTCGAAGGATCTAATGTTATAAATGTGAATGTAATTATGGCTATCTGTAGCGCTTTCTAGTCAAAGTACTGAACTTTAATGATTTTGTTACACAATCGAGAGCCTGAAAAAGAACAAAGGCTTTTTAAACATTATTTTACGTGTTATATGAACGAAAAGGCTGGTGGAAAGCTGAATTACTTACAATTTAAGCTTGAAACTCGAGTTAGTAATAATAAATAATAATTATAATAAATTTCTTTATTTGCAATTTACAAGATTCAATAAATTAACCTAGTACATACAACATTTGTTATATTACAAATATGGTGGGTAACTAAATATAGGTTAACGTTAGCAGCCGTAGTAGTATTTAAACTGTGTCACAGCTGCAGACGTCTTCCACACAAGGACCTCACAAGAAGTTCACCAGAAAAAGAAAAAAATAATCTAATCTAATGTTAGTCTTTTACAAAATAACAACAGGAAGAAAAATAATAAAAAAGTAAATGACGTGTGTGTGTGTGGGTGTGAGTAGTTTCAATTTATGAATAAAATATTTAATTATGCTTATCTAATTACACAAACTCGTCAGTATTATCCTTGACACTTGTTCAGAAAATTTAAAAATCATAAGATCATCATAGGTTATAGTTCCCAAACCAGCCTCTTTATACATCGTCTTGCTCAAAGCTTTTTAACGTTCCATTTGTGACCGTTCAAAATAACAAAAACCAAACTTCCCTTACCCGTATAAACTGACAAAACATCCTCAGACGCAATTTACTTAAAAGGAAATGCTTTTGTGACGTCACTTCGGATAGAATCTGCAATAAATCGTGGGCAGCTTCGTTGCTTACCGAAGATTCATTGGTATATTAATGCATTTCAGCTAATAAATCCTGACCTGCCAGTGCATGGATGGAGTTATAAAATTAACTAAGACTATAGTATTTTCTAGTGTTTGCGCGAACACTCCACATTTGTTATATAATCTAACTATGTAAGATTTTAAACTTTCGCGTTCCATTACACTGAAATAAGTCTTTATGGGTCTTTATGGGTCGTGAGCGAACCACGATTGGTGTAACCCAGTCGAAACGTCGGGCAGTAAGTAGCTATGTAATTTTGCTACTCCTAATATCGCGTGAAGACCCATAAAGACTTATTTCAGTATAATCTTACTAGCTGTGCCAGCGACTTCGTTCGCGTTTCCCCCGTTTTTTACACATTGTCCATTGTATCTTTGCTCCTATTGGTCGCAGCGTGATGGTATATAGCCTAAACCCTTCCTCGGTAAATGGTCTATCGAACACAAAAGACACAAAGAATTTTTCAATTCGAACCAGTAGTTCCTGGGATGTGCGCGTTCAAAGAAACAAACTCTTCAACTTTATAATATTAGTATAGATATATAAAATTCTCGTGGCACAGTTTTCGTTGCCATACTCCTCCAAAACGGCTTGACCGATTCTCATGAAATTTTGTGAGCATATTGAGTAGGTCTAAGAATAGGCCAACATCTTCTTCTTCATTCCCCTGAGTGATAAGGGTTATCAACGCGGACGAAGTCGCGGGCACAGCTAGTTGCACTAAAATTTTATGGATTAAACATAAAATTTACATATATTACACGACGTTTCGAGCGTCCGTGGTCACGGGCAAGACTTTAGGTCTTAGTTTTGTATTTACTAAGATTGTAAGATTTTAGACTTTTGCGTTTTAGTACACAAAATATGAGTCATTATGGTATATGGGTCAGCTCGCCACTATCAGACGATTGAAAATACTTCGATCCATGGCCCTTTTTTTTCGTAATTTTTGCTGCAATAGCCATATAAATATGTATTTGATTATAAAACATAAAAGCGTTATTCATTATTTTCCATATACTTTCACAAGAAATCGCGCGAATTAGAAACAAAATGCTGAAACCCCTCTGGGCCGACAATATATTCACGCATGCATATAAATTTTCTTTGGAGAAAGTAATAAAAACGTATGTAGATACTAACGTATGTTATGTATACCTTACCGGTAAGACAGATAGCTTAATAGTTATATAAGGCGTCCGACCAATTTCAGCCATGGTGGCCAATCTCAATTGAGATCAGCCAAGTGCGCAGGACATATTATAGTGCACAAGTGTGCGCGCAAACACAAGTGCACTCTCTATTCCCTCACTCTCATAATTCAGTGAGACGGCAATCCGACATGACAGATGAGAGATCGGGCGCAGGACCACCGGCTTAACGTGCTTTCCGAGGCACGGACGTTCAACCGCCAAAATCCTAACTCTGGGCTGAGTAATTTCTTAACAGAAAAACTCACACAAATTTTGCCCGACCCCGGACTCGAACCGGGGACCTCTCGGTCCTTTCGCAGCGCTTGCTACCAATAGACCAACGAGGCAGACTAATAACGTATGTTTTGTATACCTTAACGGTAAGACAGATAGCTTAATAGTTACTGAATAATGGAAACCCCTTTGATCGTTCTCGTTTTATTATGTAGGAGGTTTTATCCTCTTTGAATGGAAAAGTTGTACAATACAGGCTTATTCTTGGTCTTTTTGCGTAGGGTTTTTGAGTGAAATTCGGTGTTGTAACAGAAAATTTGCTGTTATTATTTCATGTTTCTAATTTTAAGCTCTCTTTTTATTGTTTTTTTTTTGTTTTGTTATACCAATATTATCGCACTATTGGCCGACTGCGACTTCGTCCGCGTTGAATAGTAACTTTTGGCAACAATAATTATTTAAAAAAGCCTATAATATAACTTGTAAAATTTTCTTTTAATTAGTGAAAGTCTTAATTAATATTACTCCCTTAATTAATAGAGACAATAAGAAAAGTGCTAATGGACACATTCTTAGACATACATTTATTTTAGCAGCTTAAGTTAAACATACATTACTTTTTAGTCTTTTAAGTCTAGATTGTAATTTTGAAGGGGTATTTTTATCCATAAGGAAATACACCTTAAGAAAAAAAAAAAAAATTAGTGAAAGTCCCATTAAAATTAGTCCACCCATTCTGGAGATAAGCGGAAACAAACAGACACACAGACGGATGGGCAGACATTTTTTTTAATTGTTATTTGTGCCCAATACTCATACCTATTTAGTAGAATAAAAGTCTGTATTTTAATATTACAAACAGATACTTCAATTTTATTTAGCCAAAAAATATAAACTGCTCGAATCTTGTAAGAAATACTTTCTAATTTCCATTAAACCCATTTGTTTTTAAGCCTAATTAGTTTAAGAAGTTTTGAGCTCTATGGACTATACTACGCTTAATGGATAATTAATATTCGTTTTTTAAAACAACCTATTGAAACTCATTCAGAACGAAAGTAATTTTCATAAAAATAAAACTTATTTAACAAAAAAGCTCATACACCATCTAATCCTCTTTTGTAACAAAAAGAAGCTCCTATAAAAAAAAACATCATACACTACCTTTATTATAATGAATAATGACATATGCCACGTCACAAAACGCATGGCAACCTTGGTAACTTTTCAAATCCGGATCGGCCCCAGGCAGATCCTTCCCGGTCGTTTGAACTGGTATAATTGGATTATACTAAACATAATTGGGTTATCAGAAGCTCGCTATTCGCAACAGCATCCGTTTTAGTGCGGGAGGTAATGATGAAATGTTACTACCTAGAATTAACTTGGTTATTACGATTTCACACGTAAGAGAACTGAAAATATCCGGGATATTTACCATTCCATAAATATGGTGTTGACTCGGAGCCTAATAACTCTAATACATTTTCAGCTTTCTAATCGGTTATTACGGTTTATAAAGTCTTTATTTTTCAAATTAACTGGTTTGAACATTTATCCATGTTTAAGTAAAATAGGCCTCATCGCCCTGCTTCAGGGTAGGCCCGTGCCCCAGCAGTGGGGACGTATATGGGCTGATGATGATGATGAAGTTAAATAGCGGCAAGGCTGCAGGTTGGCATCTTGTAAAAAGTGCATTAGTAGTCAAAACGTTTGAAGGATTTATTGGTGAATATCGATACTATCAAACACGATTGGTCCTGGATTCGTGTCCCATGTTGCCTCAATTTTTCAAATATTTTTGTGAAGTAATTTAGCAAGGAGATAGGAACCTTCCTATTCCTATCGTAGATATGTACCTACTTACGAACAGTTTATTTGGTTGGCCTATTATGTTCCATAAAATAGGATCTGATTTCCTTGAAGTTAAAATGCAAACTAATTCAATTAAACTGAAGTTTTTCCTCTCTGTTGGCTATAAAACCCGTACGGATATGATTTGTAGGTGGCTTTTAGAGAAGTTCGTTTTGATTTCGGTTTTAAAAATATATAAAAGTTTAAATTTTATTTGTGCTCTTGTACTATGAAAGCTTTGATGTCATTTATATTTAATATGGAGATACGAAAATACATATTCGTATTTGGACGAAGATAATATTATCCTTAAAGAAACAAACAATATCTAGATAGTAGGTACTCTCGTGTTTTTTTTTTATTGTATGGAGACCCTTGATATTTTATCTTTTTAAATTTTTACGCGTGCAACGGAAATACATCATTGGTAAATTTTAACTTTCTAGCTATCATTGTTTATGAGATACAGCTTGGAGACAGACAGACAGACGGACGGCGGAGGTTTAGTAATAGGGTCCCTTTTTTACCTTTTAAGTACGGAACTCTATAAACAATGATTCTTCTGAAGGAGAGAACAAATTTGATTTCTATATCGCTCAAAAACTGTGCGCATACCTTATTTCTTGTACGTCAATTTTCATTTGTGAGTCCCCCCTCATAAACCCATGTCTGTCAGAGCAAAAACACTGCATATTCATAAGGTATCGCGAGATAAACTGTTCTTACGTGAGTTGGGATGACATCTGTGTAATATGCACCGACCGTCAAAAGAGGCGTGGGGACTTATCCCGGTCTCCCTTATCGGTTTTCCTTATGGAAGATTCAATCGTCCTGGAGTTTTTACTTATTAAACTATTGCATAGCTTTTATCGCGGGCTTTGAGCGCGACCGAACCAAGAAATTCCGTAATGAAAAAAACCTCACAATCGTCTAACGTCGTTTCAGTTCGGTAGACTTCGGCACGGTGTTTGTGTGCGTGCGGTTAGACGTATTGTACGACTCTACGAAACTCGCACGAATCGAGACGAGCTGCTCCGAAATCGGACGATGCTATGCAATAGCTATACCACGGCAGTCCCCGAGTGCCACACGTCTTTTTTTATCTATAACACTAAATAAATAAATATTATGGCCGTAAGGTCCACTAATGAGGTCAACAGGCACAATCGACTTTATTGAGCCTGCAGCCATAGCGTAATTTTAGCCATAGCGGCTAATCTCAATTGATATCAGCCAAGTGCGCACTGCGCAGTACTTAATAATATTATAGTGCGCACAAAACAAGTGCAATTTCTTTTCCCTTACTCTCATAATTTGGTGAGACGACAATCCGATATGACCGATGAAAGATTGAGCGCAGGACCACCGGGTTAACGTGCTTTCTGAGACACGGGTGTTTAACCGCCAACTTCTTAAATCCGGGCTGAGTAATTTCATTACAGAAAAACTCACACAAATTTTGCCCGACCCCGGACTCAAGCCGGGGACCTTTCAGTCCTTACGAAGCGCTTGCTTGCTTTAGACCAAAATACATTTACGTAACATTCACTTCCTAACTAATATTATAAGAGGTAAGTCTGTTTGTTACGCAATCACGTATATAGTACTAAATCGATCTAAATAAAATTTAGTACAGATACAAAAATTTAGACAGTCCAAAGCCTGAGAAAGGACATCGGCTAATTTTTAACCGACTGCGCCATAAAGAAGTAATGTTTTACCCATTAAACGTCTATACGTGGACGGAGGAAAGCTAGTTTATTTATAATATTAGTATGAAAGCAAGCAAGCTTTTTCCCGTGGTAGGCAGAGATCACTTCCTGCCATGTGCTACGGTCCTGGCACACCACTTTCGCTTATTTCACAGCAAGGATACATCTAAGTTACTTTTGTTGTCACTAAATACACGTTTTCTTCCTTTCTTTCTTAAGCTATTACATAGCTTTTGCCGCGGGCTTTGAGCGCGGCGACCGAAACAAGAAATTCCGTAACGAAAAAAACCTCACAATAGTCTAACGTCGTTTCAGTTCGGTAGACTTCGGCACGGTGTTTGTGTGCGTGCGGTTAGACGTATTGTACGACTCTACGAAACTCGCACGAATCGAGACGAGCTGCTCCGAAATCGGACGATGCTATGCAATAGCTATACCGCGGCAGTTCCCGAGTGCCACACGTCTTTTTTTTTCATTTCGATCTGTTCTCCGCAGTTCTATGCTAAACGTATTTCGATACAACAATTCGTGATCCTAACACATTTTTCATGATAAAGACAGAAGCATTCGACTGTTAATAATAAAACAAAATGTCCGCTGCGGTATCGGCCGTAGCGATACTTATTCATATTCGCTTTGCCATTTGAATATCAAATGGATTGCATTTCGCTGAGATTTGTTGGGGGATGAAGATTTCTGTATCCGAACGGAACGTTTTCTTGGCGGCCTGAGAGAAACTATTTATAAGAATTCTCTGTTGGACGTTATCAAAAGCATATGAAACGAAGAAGTTATTTTAGAAAGATAGAATGAAAAATATTTATTTAGTACATTCCCTTAAGTTACAAAAATAGAAATACAATGTTATTTAAAAGTAGACTATAATGTGCCAAAAAGGTTTTCACTCAGTTTAATCTTTTTTAGTTAAGCTCACCTAAAATACTAAGTACTGATATTATAACTAGTATTAGTAGTAGTAGTCTGAATGTGCATACAGTATTGAAAAATGTATCCTTTTACTCCTAAGTACTCCTAACTATTAAGAAGTTCACCTTCCATTATCGGTCAGCCTCATAAAATTATTATGACCAGGTGTGAATACTAGTGCACTTAGTGCAGCTTTGGAAGATACACAAAAAACTTTATATGCGACTAAAATACACTCACAGGCACAATTAACCGCCCACCTTGTATTTGCTTAAATTTTCGGAAATGTCCAAACATAAACCACATTTTATGAATGATCCGTTATAAACTTAATATAAGGCAAAAAATAAAACGAAGGTTTGATTTAAAAAAGTCGTTTAATAGGGCATTTATTACAAAAATCGATATTTTCGAAGTATCGACGAAAAATGTAAATTTCGAATTTTGAGAAAAAAGAAGGTCAAAGTAAAACAATATTAAAATTTAATAATGGGCGTTGCTCCTCCTACCCCTTATGACTTCTAGGAGCCGGTATGATAGTCCATCCATGACATCTTGGATATCTGATTGGGGAATAATGTGCCACTCCTCTACCGCAGCCGTTTTGAGTTCTCCAATAGACGTTGGGGCTGGTACTCTCGCTCAAATACGTCTTTTGAAGTTGTCCCATATGTGTTCAATTGGGTTGAGGTCGGGACTGCGTGCTGGCCATGGCAAAACTTGAATTTCGGTCTCATTAAGGTACTCAGTAACCAATTTTGCGGTATAGCAACGTGCATGTCATGCATTAATCTAAAGTTGTCACCAATAAATGGTGCGAACGGTATGACATGTCCTTGGAGAACTTCTTCCACGTATTTTTAAGCATTTACACTGCCTCTGTCAAACAATACAAGGTCGGTACGAGCCTCGTAAGTGATGCCTCCCCAAACCATAATAGAGCCTTCTTTGTAACCCACTGTTTCCGATATAGCGCAAGGAGCAAACCTTTAATTTGGGTGTCTGTAGACAGGCTGGCATCAATCTGGACTTTTTAAGGCTATCTGCTCTTATCTGAGAACAGTATGACCTTCCATTCTTGTACAGTCCACTCAGCATATTCTCGCGCAAAAGCAAGTTTAGCTCTACGGTGTTGTGCAAGCAGTTCTGGGGCGCGAGCTGGACGAAACGCCCTCAGATATCCTTCTGCCAGTCTTCTTCTTATCGTACGTCCACTAACACTGAGGTTTCGTACTTCAAAAAGACGAATTTGGGCTTCAGTAGCGGTGGAAAAGTGATTTCTTAACACGTTGTCGACAGCGAAGCGGTCTTCTCGAGCCGAAGTGCATCGCTGTCGACCTTGAACTGGCCTGAGGGTGTATAAACCTGTCTCCGGAAATCGTCTGATGGCATCCCGTATGGCAGTTCGTGGTACACCGAGTGCACGAGTGATGCGACGTTGGCTGTACTCAGCGTCAGTAAAGGCAAATGCCCTGGCTACACCAGTTGCATCGGGTGGCATTTTTTGCAGTCACAAACAACAAACTAACACTACAAACCCAAATTAAACAATAAAAACATACTACGGCAGAAAAAAACAGGAAATGAACACACAGTAACACAACTGCAATAATGTCAAACAACGACTATGTTCCAAAAACCCGTCATTGTCACAAATTAACGAAACCAAATGAGGGTATAGGTGTTTAATTTATTGCAAGACTACCCACTTAACAAAAAACAAAACACTTGATAAGCCATAGTAAACCAAAACTATCAGGGAGGCGAATTTTAAAGGTGGGCGGTTAATTGTGCCTGTGAGTGTATGAGGGTTGCCCTCGATATCTCTGGGATCCCATCACCAGTCCCTGACTTCCTTAATATGATAATAGGACCACCTCAGGAATAACTTTTTTCTAGCTAAAAAAGAATAATCAAAATCGGAAGTAATCCGCGAACAAATATAAAAAAATACATATTATTATGGTCGAATTGAAAAACCATCTCCTTTTTGAAGTCGGTTTATAAAATATTAGTGTCTTTATGGGTCTACACGCGTTATTAAGAGTAGCAAATACATAGCTACTTACTGCCCGACGTTTCGACTGGGTTACACCAATCGTGGTCGCGAGCGAACTGACGCCGCCCGTCTTCGTCTGCCACAGCGGGTGTGAATTTCTTGATCCACCCCGGAACAAGCACTAATGTCATTTGTACAGCTACCCACATTTGTCCGACACTTGTGTGTCTCTCACTGTATCCAGGTTCATATTAGACGTATCTTTCCGCGGTAAATAATATTTAGTGTAATAGAACGCGAAAGTCTAAAATCATACGGTTTATAAAATGTACTTCAGCTTACGACTATTTTTAGTATAGCAACAGAGCCTTTACGTCATATTTCTTATGAATTCTCCGAACTTATGACAGGTGTCCACGCGACAAAGGTAAGTGATATTGGGATCAGGGTAGGTAGGGAGGGCGTGATGACAGTTGTATGGATTATTGCCAAATAAGCTTAATATAAAGCTCTGAGAATAGGTAGCTTTTTCAAGTTATAATGTTTTTACATGTTATTCCAATGTCGGAAGTTCTTTAGAGTCGACTAATTAGTGCTTTTTTACAAGTCGACTAATTAGTGATGAGTTTGCGATTGTGATTTTTAAGCCACTTAAATAATGTAGAAGTAGTTTGTTTAAAAGTATTGTCTTTTTATTTTTGGTCGAAAACGAGAGGAGGGAGAATAAGAAGATTAATATTGGTGTCTTACAAAAGTGCAATAAATAATAATATTTTCCATATAATATTCCAAAATAAGTCGACAAAAAGAAATCTGCAGGGGTGAAGTGGATGGAAATTGCCCAAGAACGACAGAAATGGCAAAACCTGAAGCTGAAAATGGCCTATACCCTCGCGGTTGAAAAGGGCTAGAGAGAGCACAAATTTTACCGAGATAATACCGGCAAAAAACTAGGCAGTATTTGTAAACTATATGGAACATCTCCATACACGGCCACCTCACTCTAAACTAAGCAGATAGGTCAAATACTGATATACATACATTACATAGATATTTTTAAAAACAAAATCAAAACGTTGTCACAACCAGACACTTAACAAACACCGATGATCATTTCATTATGCATCTTAACTCAAAAACATATATTTTACACGACCTCGTTCATCTATTACGAAAACCCTCTAAAACTAAATAAACCCACCATCCCCAAGGTACACATTTCACGAAGAACAGTTTCAATTTACCTAAAACGGCCGCTCTTACTGTAATCCGAGTACAAACAAGCTATCGGCCACAATGGAGATTGTGCCATTTGTACCGGTACAGGCTGTTAGGAAATCGGTCGGCGTTTGTTCAAAGATACCAAGGCTGTGAGGAATGAATATACAATACAATAGACTCGTGCAGATCCCGAGTGAGTAGTTCAATTGTAATATTTCACCAAACAAGTCGTTTCCTGTCACTCACTCTTTTTTGTCCGATGTACTTCGCGGTGTAATTTAGTTCAATTGAGTGACAAAAAGTAAATAGAATTGAAATACATAAAACGTACTATATAGGAAGAAAGAAGTACGTTGATATGCAAAAATAAAGCAATGGATAATTATCTTATAAATATCCACTTATGAAGCCTCTGATAAGTATTAAGAAAAAATAATCTGCAAGGGAATTCATAAAATATAAGTTAAACTTATTCTATACGTATAGACAACGTAATGTCACCAAAAAATCCAATAGATCTAAGAATAATGAATCACAGTTAAAGAATGTGTCAAAAGAACTACGAAAGTCATTGAACGAAATGAACTAGATGAGTGTGTAACGTAGTACGTTATTTTTCTAATAAATTTTATTATTTAATTTCAATATATAAATTAAATAATAAATCATCAATGAATATATTGCAATGGATACCAAAATATCCTAAGGCTGTCCATAGTTATATTCTTTTGCCTGCGTGCAATTAGTGCACGTAAATGAAATGTCAATTCAATCTGACATACGTCAAACAAGGCGTATAAATTCCGGCGCAGACGCCGCGGGCTTCCTCTTTTGCTCGTGATCATCCTTTTGTAATTTAACGCGAAATTACGGCTCCCATTGCCAAATTAGCTTTCTACGTTCACTTTTTATAAATTCAGTGATACCCCAGATCGGGTTTCCTAGAAGGCCGATTCAAAGTTTGGACTGGACTTTTAAGTGCGGGGCACACATTCAGCGGTACACGGGCTAGTGCAAGCGGGACCACCTACCTTCGCTGCCACCAGCAATCCCATGAGCTTGCCTACACCACGTGCTTGACCGCCTACCACGTGCCTACGCCTTACTGCGTGTCCTGCCTGCGCGACCTACCCTCAACGGCTGCGGACTACCCTACCAGGACAGTAGCTTTCCTAAGCGGTTTGATAATCACAGCTCAATCTCGACCCTCGTCCCTCGCTCTCCGAACTAATTTACCGAGAAGGTGTTTTCTGGAATAAATCTTTATTGTTAATTAATCTTTTTTTTATTTCCTCCCCTACCTACATACTTTGTTTGTTATATATATATAGTTCAATTGCGTCAAATGAACTGTATCACTCTTTTTAACTCAGTGAACTGATTTGCTACAATACAAGTCAATCTTAAATCTCTACCATGGATAGTGTATTTTAAGACGTATGTCTTTAGAATAACGATCAGTCGGTTTTATGCGCGATAATAACATTTTGTCCCTTGTGCACACGAGTAATACTAACCGTTATTTACAATTTGAATAAAACAAAATGCAACATAGGTATCGAGTCGTGTGTGTGATTTGTGTACGATATATTAATATTAGTATTTTGAGTATACAAAAAATACTTACCAATCCTTACTATTTGAATAAAATTAAATTCAAATTACGCATCAAGCATACGAGCCATATGTTTGATGAACATCGGTGGTTGTTTAGTGTCTGGGTACACTAAACAACCAACGATGTTGATCAAACACTATTGTTGTATTTTGTGTTGTGCCTGATATCTGTAACACAACTGCTAAGCAATGTTTGGCCCAAGAAGGCCTGGCTTGACGTCGTAGTGGATGACATGCGTGCCAACAAACTCTCCGCGAAGGATGCTGAAGACCGTGCGAGGTGGAGAGTTAGGAGCAGGAAAGCGGACCCCGGGCTCCGCAAGGATGCAACCGGGAGAACGCTGAGATGATGATGATGAACTGCTTAGCAATGTTTGTAAAGTTACACATTTCCCATTGTTTCTTTGCTCCTTTTGATCACAGTGTCATGTTTTACAACCAAAAGCCTTCCTTAATTAATGGTCTATTCAACACAAAAAAAATCAATCAAAAAGAAAAACACTTAAATAAAAAAAAACTTAATTTCAGGAGATTATCACGTTTAAACAAACTCTTCAGCTTTAATAACAATAATTTTTTCGTTTAGAACCAAGAATTCCTGAGATTAGCTCGTTCAAACAAACTCTTCAACTTTATAATATTAGTATAGACAGATATCCAAGAAAGAAAGAAGAAAGAAGAAAGAAAAAAAAACATTTATTGACCACAACTCCAAAAAAAATTTAAAAAAAATCACCCTGTACTGTTATTTGGGGGCAGCAATGAATCGCCTATTCGGTGCACCAGTCTCGGCCCAAGGGAAGTGTTGATTAGTTTTCTTTCGGTCAGTTCATTTGCCTCTTCGCCGCCTTTGTAAACATACTCTATCTGGGAACTTTTCTGATTACACGCCAAATTCATTTGTTGAGAATTAGCGAGATAACTCATTGGCTGTTCCTGCGAAGATGTTGGGAGAGAGTAAATCTTCCTTTTAGTTTGGTAATTATGATGTTTGTCTTATAGAATTTGGGCTGCAATCGTTGATTATTTACAATTGTGTTCAAATAGCGATTAGATTGATTTGATAGTTAAAGTGTCTTCTCTTTTTTTTTTACTGTCCTGTTGCTGCCTCATATAGATAAGTATGTTGGTCTAAGCACCTAAATCTCACAAACGAATAGATGTTTTCATTATATCAATTTCATTCAAACTAAGTCTTGAACTGATAATTATTTTAGAAAACTGTAACTGTCCGGCATATTTACCTTGTTGTTTGGTTTTAATGAGCTCATATTTCGGCACTGTTGCAAGCGCCATGATCACGGGTGAACTACGTGATCATCATCCATCATCATCATCATCAGCCCATATTTTTATGATGAAAACTTTAAATGTAAATCAATCAAAGAGAAAAATGAAACTGAAATACAGCAACAGTTTTTTTTAAACGGTTCGGATATCCGATTCATAGATACCCAAAAAACTTCGCCCAATGATGTGACGCAACTACAACTTCATTTAGTCATACCTCCTGGTACTTTCGCGTGAAAAATACAAGTTAATAGTAGCAAATTCCCACATTACAGGACGAGGGTACCAGGAGCTACGACTGTGGACATCCATTGTTGTTTGCCCTCTGACCCCTGGTATTTACAATGCAGTTAGCTGTTGGCAGTGAGGAACGTACAATTCCAATTTTAGAATGAAAAAATAAACGCTGAAAATGTGCCCCGATGTCTAACTTAGTGAACCGTAATCATGGCGCTTGGAACAGTGTCTAAATATCGGAAACTCGATAAAAATAAGGAAACATTGTAAATTTTCTGATCATTTTCAGTTTTCTCGTGTGTGTATCCTTGTTAGTTTAAAATTACAGTTTTCGATTTACTTTGACACTGAATTTCTATTCGTGTTACATGTGAGTTTCAACGACTTATTAAATACGAATTGAAAATCAGCCTTTCGAGCAATGACCTTTACCTACTGCTCTACGAACTAACAACGTATATGGGCTGATGATTATGATGATGATGATGAATGAAGGGTTCGGTTTTAAGATTTATAAAGCAACTGATATAACTAATGTTCAGTTTCAGCTATACTATGAAGCTCACGGTATCCGCCTACACTGTACTATGCTTTTACGAATGACCGTCGTAAATTATGGCAACACTATGAAAACACTGGTGAGGGTACCGGAAGGAAAAAAAGGCCGGAAGCATTGAGTGTAAGAAACACCGCGGTTGGGTTTTCGTAATTAATGGGTGTAAACATTTTGGTCTTCCACTTCCAGTGAATGCATGGCTTTTTTATGGTTTCGTACCCAAAAAGTAAAAACTGACCGTCAGAAAACTGAAAATGCTGGGGATATTTTTGCCATGTGGTTTGTGTGTAACCATGACAGTTTAATAAAAATTATATAATATACTGACCGTCCGTCTGTCATCAGGCTGTATGTCAGGAACCTCTTTAGTTTGACACTTGACATTTTCATGGTAGATAACAAAAAATACCCGAAACAAAAAAACTAAAAATTATGGGACCCCCTTCCAAATTTTAGTTTTATTTTAGCGGGTCTAATAAACGTGATTTATTCGTAGGTATGACGGTCAATACGTCCTGCAATATACTGTACTTGCTTGACTCAAAGGTGAACGGCAGAAAATAAAAACCGTCTATTTAAAAAAACGGCCTAATGTGAGTTATCACATTAGGCCTAATGTGATAACTCACATTCCAAGTCAAGCAAGTATAGTATATTGCAGGAAATGTATTAATAATAAATCGTTTATTCTCTCTCCATAGTTTACAATGATTCCTTAAATCTAAAACAAAAACATTCAATGCGCGAACAGGTACCTAGTTTACAAAAATGGCAAGCATTCAATTAACACTGAAAATCAGCGTCGAGGTTCCGTAGGGCCGCGACATAATGCTGAGTGAAAGCCTTTTTGGCACATTCTACTCTAGTTTTAAGTTATTTTGTGTTTCTATTTTTGTGACTGTGTGAGAATGTGTTAAATAAAGATTTTTTTCTTTCTTTC
The DNA here is from genome assembly GCA_039566165.1 of Maruca vitrata. Classification (NCBI taxonomy): domain Eukaryota; kingdom Metazoa; phylum Arthropoda; class Insecta; order Lepidoptera; family Crambidae; genus Maruca; species Maruca vitrata. The sequence continues at coordinate 16,714,415 of CM076912.1, read as the reverse complement.
TTTCTTTCTTTCATTCCTACATGGATAATAATCAAAGCCAGTTAACTATCTTCTAACAAATTTACTGTACCGCAAGCGGCACCTTGCGTCGCAGTACATTGAAGGAACAATTAAATTAACAAATACTTAATGAACTACGAGTACAGATTAAGAAATAACATTGCATTCTCAATAATATAGAATTATAGTTCATGTGCCGAATTTTGTAGGTATTATCGAGAAAAAAAGATCCATTACCTTCCGTGCTAGTTCGAGACTGTGTTAAGGCACGGCATTAAATCTCTTGTTGTAAATAATTACAAGAGAATGTACTCATTCAATACCTAGGTTTTTCAATTTCCTTGCACACTAATACCTACCTAGTTTTAATACGAATATGTAAAATCCAGATATTGTATATAAGTAACGTACACCGACCACTAATCTAGCATTCGAAACGTATTGACGCAGCTTTCATTTAAAATTAGCTGTTATCTACAAGAGCCGCGGGCTAGAGTTTCATAATTCATGCGAAATCACGCGACCGCACCGCTGCTTTGCTGAAAATGAAATTGAATAATAATTCGCTCACATGTTATCAGGATAGCATGTTATGCGGTTGGTGCAGATTTTGTGATATTCATCATCAAAAAAATTGTAAACAAAAAAAAAACCGCCTTCAAAAACCCGACTCACTAAAAATTACAAAATAATATAATACGAACATTAATCTGGGTATGAATTTGATATGTTGTTGAAGGCGGTGCCGTTTATATTCCATGCAGTTTTCCTCAAAAATTTATTGGCACCGCCTTCTACAACATATCAAATTCATACCCAGATTAATGTTCGTATTATATTATTTTGTAATTTTTAGTGAGTCGGGTTTTTGAAGGCGGTTTTTTTTTTGTTTACAATTTTTTTTATCCTTTTTAGTGTTACATTTTTTTACACCCTATTAGTTCAGCTCACCTATAATTCTGCTGATATTATAACTAGTAGTATCAATATGTACACAGATTTGAAAGAATTATCCCTTTACTCCCAACTATTAAGGAGTTGACCTTCCATCATCAGCTCAGCATCATAACATTATAATTGTCAAGAAGCAAATGCCAATATAACTTCAGAAAATATGTAAAACGCGGTACATGTGCCTATAAAATTTGAGGGTTGCCCTCGATTACTCCTGGATCCCATCATCAGATCCTAGACTGGTCAACCTAATAGTTTAGCTCACCTGTAATGCTACTGATATTATAACTAGTTAGTCTCAATATGTATACAGTATTGAAATAATTATTCTTTTAATCATAACTACTAAGGACTTGACCTTCCATCATCAGCTCAGCATCATAAGATTATGATTGCCAGAAGCAAATGCCAATATGACTTCAGATAATATGCAAAACGCGGTACATGTCCCTATAAAATTTGAAGGTTGCCCTCGATTTCTCCAGGATCCCATCATCAGATCCAAGACCGGTGAAAATGGGACCACCTCGGAAGTGAACTCTATCCAACCAAAAAAATTTATGAAATCCGTCTTTAATTGACGGAAATATCGGTGAACATACATAAAAAAAAACAAAAAAATATTATACATACAGACGAATTGAGAACCTCCTCCTTTTTTTGAAGTCGGTTAAAAAAAAAGCGTCGATGGCCAAGTGGTTAAGGTCGTTGCTTGCCATGCGAGAGGTCGCCAGTTCAAACCCCGCCAGGTACCAATGTGTTTTTCAAATTTGAAATTCATATGTACCATCATTCGACTCTTTAACGGTGAAGGAAAACATCGTGAGGAAACCAGCACACCTGAGAGATTTTTCAACGGTGTGTGAAGCCATGTCAGAGGCCTACGGGTGGCTTAAAAACTCTGACACCAGGTTGTTCATCAACCACACGATAAGAAGAAGAAGAAGATCATCAAATATCTTAAAATATCAATATCACACAATATCAAAAGTTGTACGTTACCAAAGCGCTACACCATTACAGGCTCAATTTATTAAACTTTTTATAGTTACCGTAATATTTGAAGTACTTTTGAAGATTGTTTGTGCAAAAATCACCTTAATAAATAAATTCTATAAAGTATTTTGACTAGCTTGGTGGAATAGTAGTTACTGACCCTGGCTTCGATTCCCGGACGGACAAATATACACCGTGAAATTTTAGTGGTTGTTTTCCCGTGGCAGAACGATTTGCCTTTAGTAATACTATCGAATCATGCAAATAATTCCACGAAAAAAAAATTTTTTTTTTTCATGTTTTCTAAATTATAATTTTCCAACTCGAAAACGAGAGTAGCTATCGTATTTTATAAGATGTGACGTAATCACGTACTGCTTGACGCATGAAATCGATGCTTAAAGCTACACAAGCTCGACGCCCTTAGTCACAAAGCAGCTCGAACGTGCTTTCGAGTTTCGGTTAAACCTTTCGTAAAACCGGCATTTATTGATTTTAAGAAAAAGAAATGCACATATCTATTGTACTACTAAGATAAAATCATTTTACTGCGGGAAAACAACCACTAAAATTTCACGGTGTATGTGTAACGAATATGGGTGTTTCTCCGCATTTGGGTATGTTTTTAAATAACATTTAAGTATATTCGTATACTAGCTTTCCGCCCGCGACTTCATCCACGTAGATATGTTCGGGTAAAACATTACTTCTTTAAAGCGCAGTCGGTCAAAAAGTAGCCTATGTCCTTTCTCAGGCTCTGGACTATATATGTACCAAATTTCATTTAAATCGGTCTAGTACTCTATGCGTGAAAGCGTAACAGACAGACAGACAAAGTTACTTTCTCATTTATAATATTAGTAAGGATGATGTTTATCACTATTGTTACTGATATTCGTATCACAAGTGCTCAAGCAACTTATTTCAGAATCAAAACAATGTATGTGATGTTGAGTGTCTTGTTATCGCGTGTAGTGCGTACGTTTAGAGTTTTAAAGGCAGTACGTAGTTATAGTATTATCTATCTACTTTACTTTACATTTCTTATTGTGAGTAAACACTTGTTCAAGCATAAAAACTCGACTGTTTATCGTGCCTATTCGTGTGTGTCTAAATAACAAAGTCAGTCGTTTCCTACCGGCACAGAACGCATAGCTTCGCCTTTCCGCTGCAGAGATCCCGGCTTTGTGTGTCCACTCAATCAGATTCGTTTAAATGCTACGATACACTTGCCTGGGCCATTCAGCCTTAGGCCTCTTGTACATGACACGTTAGAGGGATCTGTACTCAAAGGGACTGTATTACAACGACTTCGCTGTCCGTCGGTTTGTCGCAGTCAACATGCTTTCGACGTTCTGTAAACGCGCTAGAGGCTAGGTGTGTACATTATTCTCATAGTCGACTGCTGGTCATCCGTCGGCAGCAGTCGACACGTCGACGGCACACGCCAATGTGTCGACTGCTAGTTGCCGACAGTTGATGCCGACTGCAGTCGGTTCTCTTGTCGACAACTCGCTGTTTGCGTAAGAGCGCGTAGTGAATCGAAACGTCGGGCGGGCGGTAGTTAAAGTTATTATTATTTTAATATTTTTTTAATTGACTGTAGAGCAACATTTCGTCCCTAGGATGCTGAGAGAAGCTATTGAGACCTACTTGGAATACTATCAGGAAGACCATAATATACCATCAAAAACAACAACAAATGCAAGACCTAAGGATGTTGTGAGTGAGCTTACCAAATGGCGGTAGTGATTCAACTTCCTTATGGAGACCACTGTCATGTTTCTCTAGTCTTGTTCGTAACCACGAGCGCTGTAAACAGCTCGAAACGTTAGGTATCTATATGATATTCTAAATAACTCGCGTGTATTACGCGAGTTTAATCCGTGAAACTACTATTATTTCAAACAATAAAATAATTAAAATATGTCTTTATGGGTCTACACGCGATATTAGGAGTAGCAAATTACATAGCTACTTACTGCCCGACGTTTCCACTGGGTTACACCAATCGTGGTCGCGAGCGAACTTGTACTTATACTTGTACTTGTAACATAAAGACATATTTTAGTGTAATGGAACACGAAAGTCTAAAATCTTACAATAAAATAATTGTTTTAACAGTCTATTAAAAAAGCACTTTCAAAAAGGACAGGAAGCATTAACCTTCTCTATTCGTCCGAGAATTTCGCTCGACGAACATAATAGGCGGGTCGCCCATTATACCATATATTTGACGATACATTTGCTTTCTCGCTTGAGGAAATAGCAGATATCTCGTATTAGACTGTCGTTGGTCGTTTCATATCCATGTCACGAATAACGTATTTGAACTAAGCCTACCGCTGCATTGTAAGCGTTTTGAGACAACATATGGAGACACAACCTTTTTGTTAACTATATTTTTTAAATGTTTATGTTCCGTAGTTTATCGTCGATGGTAAGTGGTGGTGGTGTGAAAGGTCGCCAGTTCAAACTAGTTTAGAATAACAATACACGCAAGTTTAAACCTTAAAGTTAGTTTTATTTTAAATATACGAAGACTTTAATAAACGTAATTTGAACTTTTATCAAAATGAAGCCTGAATAAAATAACTAAGAATGTTTTTTTTCACTGTTGACTTTTGATTAAATTTCTAATCTTCTGATCAAGTTTTTTCAAAGGACTTCAAAGAAATTATATTTCTAATATCGCAGTTTTAAGTTTCTTAGGTTTTACTAGGTATACATCTCATCTTTTAGGATTGAAATTGTTGGAAAATATCAATTTAAAATCATAAAACCTTTTAAATAACGAGACTGTAGTCTTTATAAGAATAATGTAATTTTATTAAATATTGAAATGGAATTGTGATACAAAATTTTCGTTTTATTTTGTTAAGCTATTGCATAGCTGTTATCGCGGGCTTTGAGCGCGGCGACCGATCCAAGAAATTCCGTAACGAAAAAAACCTCACAATCGTCTAACGTCGTTTCAGTTCGGTAGACTTCGGCACGGTGTTTGTGTGCGTGCGGTTAGACGTATTGTACGACTCTACGAAACTCGCACGAATCGAGACGAGTTGCTCCGAAATCGGACGATGCTATGCAATAGCTATACCGCGGCAGTCCCCGAGTGCCACACGTCTTTTATTTATTATATTTGATAAATTACTAAATTTTATCTAATATTTTAGCTAAAAACTTTAATATGGACGATCTTAATCATAGCATGCCAGCGAAAAAAGTATCGTTTTTATTTTATTTGATTATTGAATAAATTACTAAATATAAGACAAATTTTATCTCACTCGTATATTTGAGCTAGATACTATTATCATGAACGATCTAAATCACTGCTTTGCCAACGAAATCGGAGCGTCAATTTTCAGTTTTCAACGGGGACTTTTTCCCCGATACCTAACTTGAAATCCATGATCAAAAGTGTTCGATAGTGATGTTGAGTTATCGAGGGTTTTATCGACCAAATTAATTGTGTTACTTCGGTATATTAAGAATAGATAATCGGACGTTTTCTTGAAATATTCTCGTACCTAACAAAATTATTCGACTTTAACTACTAGACAATATGAATTCAAAATGACTGTAATAGTATAACTTTTGATGAACATTATCCGTATAATATTTAAATATTTACTTCCCCTCCATTAAGTTTCGTAGGTAATTAAGAAGGGGGATTCCAATTAGCACCCTTACTTATTAAAAAAATACTACATACATTGATCTATCTAAATCAGTTGTGTTACGGAAATCAAATATACCTAAATGTATTTAATAACACACCCAGACACGGAACAAACACCGATGTTTCGAGCAATTAAAAGTATGTCACATGTATTTTATGGCAAACATAACATTCGGGCAAATTGAAATTCGGGCAAATGAAATTATGGCAAGTGGGGGTATACCATTGCAACTGCAGTAAGGTACGAGTACATCACTAACGTCGGCCACCAAATCCGTATCGAGACCGTTTCCGATGCGCTTTTGTTGCGATCCTGATCCGATTTGTTTACGGTGTCTGACGTCAGAGCCCGACGTGTTCGAATCTCACCATATTACAATTTTAAATTTGAATTACTATTTTAAATATTAATAATTAATATTTCACAACATCCCATACATCGATCTGATCCCGTGGTAAATACTGAAATAAGTCTTTATGGGTCTTCACGCGATATTAGGAGTAGCAAAATTACATAGCTACTTACTGCCCGACGTTTCGACTGGGTTACACCAATCGAGGTCGCGAGCGAACTGGCGCCGCACGTCTGCGTCTGCCAGAGCGGTTGGGAATTTCTTGATCCACCCCCGAAACAGCACTAATGTAATGTCATTTTGCTACTCCTAATATCGCGTGAAGACCCATAAAGACTTATTTCAGTGTAATGGAACGCGAAAGTTTAAAATCTTACCGTGGTAAGTAGCTTAAGCACTTGTGTTACGGAAATCAGAAACGACAGTGGACACACAAATATACTTTAAATATATTTAATACCTAACACATCTAGACAGGGAACAAACACCGATGTTCGTCACACAAATATTTTTCCCGAGTGGGAATCGAACCCACGACTCTTAGAACCGTAGTACCACTAACCACTGTTCCACCGAGCCAGTCATAATATTAACTGAGATACGGCAAAACCATTTTGTGTCGGAACACTAAGACTGGTTTTATAATCATGCTGACCACACAGCGCTGACATATCCGTTTGCGAATAGATTTTGCTCACCATTTGTGAACTGAGATTTGATGAAATCCTCTTACGTCAATACGTTTGGTTTATTTTATTTTCTTATTTATTTATTTCAGGACAGCCAACAAAACATTCACTTATAGATAACATAATTTACACGTTTAGTTTTATGACAATGCTAAAGTGATGCCTTAATTATAGGCTGCCACGACATGCACAAAATGGAAATGAAAAAGAAAAGAAAAAACAACTTCATGCTATGCTAAACTGTGGCAGCTGCAGTAGCCCTACGACTATAAATCTTGGGATCGAGAGATTCTCACTAGTGCCGCTGCCACAGGGGTAACATTATACTGCAGATTTAACAGTAGTACCTACAGCAACTTAATTATTATTATTTTCATTACAAATATAAATGGATCTATTAATAGATCTCATAAAAACTCCTGGCCTATCGAATATGTCGACATTAGTCCCTTTAGAAATTTTGTTATAAAGTAACTGCATTCTGTTCACTGTCGATAAATGACCCAGGTTGCTTTTAAACCGTTTAATAGAAAACAGAGTGTATTTAGAAGGTCGTGGTAATTTAATGGGACAATTGAATCTAAGTTTAGGTAATAGCCTCGGACAATCTAGATGTCCGTTGACCAGTTTATGTAAAAACTTAAGATCAGTTATGTCTCTTCGTCTATCAAGACTTTGAAGCTTAAAATGGGCCAAACGTTTTTGATATGATGGAAATTCTCTGGCTTTATGTTGTTGGAAGGCTAAATGCCAGAGAAATCTCTTGTTAACCGATTCGATTCTTTTTATGAACTTCATACATTGGTGACCAGACTGAACTACAATATTCTAGTATGGTTCTTACAAGGCAATTGAAAACACAAATTTTACTGAAGGCTGTTTTAAACTCTTTACAATTACGGTTTATAAATCCGAGTAACCTGAAACTTCTTGTGACTATATCCTCAATATGTTTGTTAAATCTTAATTTATTATCTACAATGACGCCCAAATCGCGAATGGTGTCAACCTCCCTTAAGTCGTGGTTAAACAGCTTGTAAGATGAGTGGTGCGGTTTCTTTTTTCTGGAAAAGTGCATAAAATAGCATTTATTGTGATTCAATTTTAAGAAATTAATGTTACACCACGACTCAAAACGGTCAAGATCATCCTGCAATAATTTTACATCCATGTCGTTAGATACATATTTCACAATTTTGAGGTCATCCGCATATAAGTAACAATTGGAATGATGAAAACAAGAAGTTACGTCATTGATGAAGAGTATGAAGAACAGAGGCCCAAGGTGTGAACCTTGAGGGACCCCGGATGACGCCATATACACTTTAGACTCATAGCCGTTAAGAACTATTTTTGATTTTCTATTTGACAGGTATGAATTGCACCACGTTAATAACGGACCTGATATTCCGTAAAGTGAAAGTTTTTTATTAATATTTTAATATTAACTGTATCAAAGGCCTTACTGAAATCTGTGTATATGACGTCAGCCGAGGCCCGGGAGTCTACTGCTTCCACAATCTCTGAGACAAAGCCGACCAAGTTCGTTGTTGTGGAGCGACCCTTAACAAAACCATGTTGTTGCGGAATAATAAGGTGTTTAATGTGCCAGTATAAAACAGGGCAGAGTAAGGACTCAAACACTTTCCCAAATACTGGGAGAATAGATATGGGTCTAAAATTCTCGACATTTGATTTATCTCCAGACTTGTAGACTGGCACAATGCGGGCCTCCTTCCAGACCGTTGGGAATACACCTTCAGATAGAGATTTGTTAAGTATCATGGAAAGAGGCATTGCCAGTAAATCAGCACATTTACTGCGTACATAGGTGATATACAGTCAGGGCCTGCTCCTTTGTTAATATCGAGATTTTTGAGAGCCTTCTTTACTTGATCGGAGGTAAAACTAATTGTATTTATATAATTAGTTGTGAATTCATCCTTTTGTATTTTATTTACATCTATATCTGGTACATTTGGCTCATAGACCGCAGAGAAGCACTTTGCAAAAAGGTTACATATCTTAGAACCGTCAGTTGTGGTAGTATTTTTTATAATACATTTTGGGAGGGTACCCATTGCCATTACTTTTCTTATGCTTGATGAAAGACCAAAATATCTTTGGGTTACTTTTTATAGTTGATTCTATAGAGGCTATATATTTTTTTGTGACTTTCATTTATGAGTAGTTCAGATCTATCCTTAAGTAATTTAAATGATAATAAATCAAGCGGATTTTTAAATTTAGAATACAACTTCCTATACTTATATTTTTCTCTCAACACGCAAATAATTCCCTTATTAAACCACACCGGATAGCGATTTTTTGAGTTGGGACGAGAACGGGGCACATACAATCTAATTGTTTCATGTATTATTGCGTAAAATCTATCTATCATTACATTTACTGAATCACACCCGCTAAACAGTTCATCAAAGTCAACCTCATGCAAATGTTCTATTATTTTAGTATAATCTCCCTTATGGAATTTGTAAATAAGATTGGAATTTGGTTGCAAACATATGTTGTTGCTTAACTGGTCAACTATTTTTATTTCTAGAGGAGGATGGTAAGGATCGACATTAACCAATGGAGACAAGCTACTTTCGACCTTGTCAATATCCATACTAGATAACAATAAATCTAGTGTTTTGTTTTTACTGTTACAAATGTGATTGTACTGCCTTAATCCATTATAAGATACAAAATCTAGTAACTGTGCAGCGTACGAACTATTTGTGTCGCAGGTTGCCGTTAATGGAGAATTGGGGGTACCAGACCATTGCATACAACTTAAGTTAAAATCACCTAATATAACGGAATGACTATTATTTTCAAGAACATTATTGGTATTACATATGAAATGCTCCAAGACATGTTTTTGTATGGGAGGCGGTAGATATATTCCACATATTAGAAGTCGTTCTAGTTTTTTATTAATTTTTATATCTATACCCACCCACACATCTTCACATTTACTCTCATACTTCTGTAGCCTGTAAGATGTCCAACGTTTAGAAATCGCTATCAGAACTCCCCCGCCCGATTTTCCACCGTGAAAACCAGTCGACTCTCTATCGCGCCTGTATACAAAAAACCGGTCATCAAATAATTCAGAATCTTTTATACTACTCATAAGCCAGGTCTCACAAAGCACAACTATGTCATAATCACTAATTACAATGCTATGGTAAAAATCCAAAGTTTTAGTTCTGAGGCCCCTTACATTTTGATAATATATTAGAATAACAATCAGTCGGTTTTATGCGCGATAATGACATTTTGTCGTTTGTGCACTCGAGAAAAACTTACCGTTATTTACAATTTGAATTAAAAGACGTGTGGCACTCGGGGACTGCCGCGGTAAAGCTATTGCATAGCATCGTCCGATTGCGAAGCAGCTCGTCTCGATTCGTGCGAGTTTCGTAGAGTCTGAAACGACGTTAGACGAGTGGGAAGCGTGAGGTTTTTTTCGTTACGGAATTTCTAGATTCGGTCCCCGCGCTCAAGGCCCGCGATAGAAGCTATGCAATAGCTTAATAAAATTCAATATACCTATCAAGAATCGTAAATGTGATTTATTAACGATTTATTAATACTTGAATAAAATAAAATTCAACTTACGCATCAAGAGTAGTGTGTTTGATGAATATCGGTGTTTGTTTAGTGTCTGGATATGTTATTATTTAAGTTTATTTGTTCGTGCCCAATATCTGTAACACAACTGTTAAGAAATGTCTGTAAAGTTATATTTCTCCCCGTTTTTTACATATTTTCCATTGTTTTTTTGCTCCTATTGGTCACAGCGTGATGTTATATAGCTTAAAGCCTTCCTCGATAAATGGTCTATTCAACACAAAAATCATTATTCAATCAAAAAGAAAAAATCTTAAATAAAAAAAATCTTAATCTCGGAGATTATCACGTTTAAACAAACTCTTTAGCTTTAATGATAATAATTTTTCGTTTAGAACCAATAATTCCTGAGATAAGCTCGTTCAAACAAACTCTTCAACTTTATAATATTAGTATAGACAGATATGTTACGGCTAATACCCGAAGTGCGGCTACACCTAGGTTTAGCCGGCTAGAACTAGGTGTAGCCACTTACTCTTGGCTAAACCTAGGTGTATCCGATTGTTTTCGGCTAAAACTAGGTCTAGCCTTCATCATGCCGGCTACAACTAGGTCCAGCCATTCCATGTCGGCTAATACTAGGTTCAGAGAATCCCTGTTGGATAAAACTTAGATGCGAGTCCCGCCAAGCCTTCCGTCCTTCCCCGCGTCACACTCAGGACTCAGCATCTGCAGCAGCAGCGCGGGGTGGAGGGCGTAGCGAGACACGCGCCTCTGTAGGTTGTGAGCACCAAGTGCTGCTGATCTACTGCAGGTCTACTAGCGAGTGTGACTCATAGCGTCTGTACATAGTTGTAACTGCCTCGTTGGTCTATTGGCAGCAAGCGCTGCGTAAGGACCGAGAGGTCCCCGGTTCGAGTCTGCGGTCGGTGAAAATTTGTGTGAGTTTTTCTGTAATGAAATTACTTAGCCCGGAGTTAGGAAGTTGGCGGTTGAACGCCCGTGCCTCGGAAAGCACGTTAAGCCGGTGGTCCTGCGCCCGATCTCTCATCGGTCATATCGGATTGCCGACTCACCAAATTATGAGAGTAGGGGAAAAGAGTGCACTTGTGTTTGCGCGCAATACTCACTTGTGCACTATAATATGACCTACGCACTTGGCTGATCTTAATTGAGATCGGCTGCCATGGCTGAAATCGGTCGGACGCCTTATCTTACATAATGAGTTATAGCCGGCATGCTTTCGGCAGAGCTTTTTAGATATTACAAAAACATCCAATAATTAGAAACCAAGGTAGTTTTTCATTCTTTTAAATCAAATTGTAATAAATAACACATATTGTTAGGAGTAAATTGTTAAGTACAATAGGAACAATCAGGAACATTTTTTTTTAACAACAGACAATAGTTGCATATTATAATTTTAAAGAATATAATTATAAATCACAGGTTTATAAAGTAACATAAACTATTTAGAACAATCTATACTTGAGTGACATTTTGAGTTGCACATAATACCAACAGCTTTGCAGAGGCACTTTATGTTGCCACATTTGGTTTTGTAGTTGCATGTTTTCTAATTAATGGATGTTTTTGTAATATCTAAAAAAGCTCTGCCGATAGCATGCCGGCTATAACTATGTAAGATAAGGCGTCCGACCGATTTCAGCCATGGCAGCCGATCTCAATTGAGATCAGCCAAGTGCGCAGGACATATTATAGTGCACAAGTGTGCGCGCAAACACAAGTGCACTCTCTTTTCCCCCACTCTCATAATTTGGTGAGTCGGCAATCCGACATGACCGATGAGAGATCGGGCGCAGGACCACCGGCTTAACGTGCTTTCCGAGGCACGGGCGTTCAACCGCCAACTTCCTAACTCCGGGCTAAGTAATTTCATTACAGAAAAACTCACACAAATTTTCACCGACCGCAGACTCGAACCGGGGACCTCTCGGTCCTTACGCAGCGCTTGCTGCCAAAAGACCAACGAGGCAGTTACAACTATGTACAGACGCTATGAGTCACACTCGCTAGTAGACCTGCAGTAGATCAGCAGCACTTGGTGCTCACAACCTGCAGAGGCGCGTGTCTCGCTACGCCCTCCACCCCGCGCTGCTGCTGCAGATGCTGTGAGTCCTGAATGTGACGCGGGGAAGGACGGAAGGCTTGGCGGGACTCGCATCTAAGTTTTATCCAACAGGGATTCTCTGAACCTAGTATTAGCCGACATGGAATGGCTGGACCTAGTTGTAGCCGGCATGATGAAGGCTAGACCTAGTTTTAGCCGAAAACAATCGGCTACACCTAGGTTTAGCCAAGAGTAAGTGGCTACACCTAGTTCTAGCCGGCTAAACCTAGGTGTAGCCGCACTTCGGGTATTAGCCGTAACAGATATATGTATATAAAAAAAATGAAAAAAAAATCACCCTGTACTGTTATTTGGGGGCAGCAATGAATCGCCTATTCGGTGCACCAGTCCCGGCCCAAGGGAAGTGTTGATTAGTTTTCTTTCGGTCAGTTCATTTGCCTCTTCGCCGCCTTTGTAAACATACTCTATCTGGGAACTTTTCTGATTACACGCCAAATTCATTTGTTGAGAATTAGCGAGATAACTCATCGGCTGTTCCTGCGAAGATGTTAGGAGAGAGTAAATCTTCCTTTTAGTTTGGTAATTATGATGTTTGTCTTATATAATTTGGGCTGCAATCGTTGATTATTTGCACTTGTGTTCAAAGTGGCGATTAGATTGATTTGATGGTTAAAGTGTCTTCTCTTTTTTTTTACTGTCCTGTTGCTGCCTCATATAGATAAGTATGTTGGTCTAAGCACCTAAATCTCACAAACGAATAGATGTTTTCATTATATCAATCTCATTCAAACTAAGTCTTGAACTGATAACTATTTTAGAAAACTGTAATCCAATCAAAAAAATAAATGTGAAATGAGAGCCAAGTTCACTATTGCCTTGGTTGTTGACTTCAACGACAAAAAGAAGTGAGATCTAAATGGGTGCCAAGTTCAATGGTTAACCGAGAAATTTATTTATAAGTAACACTATAACATACCTATCATATCTTCTTATAACATAAGATAATGTATAGTGGTAGCCTATGAAGGTCTGCCTTGGCTAGTTTCTATAAACCTACCAACGTATTATTATGTTCGCTCGCTAGTTTCTACCAACAATCCAAATTTTCGGAATTATAAAATAAAAACCGACAAATACTTGTAGGCTTAGAACTTGCGACGGCTATAATTCATATATGAAAACTAGCCAAGACAGACCTTCATAGGCTACCACCATACATTATCTTATGTTATAAGAAGATATGATAGGTATGTTATAGTATATAATTTTAAACTGTCATGGTTACACACATTAGAAAACTGTAACTGTTCGGGATATTTACCATGTTGTTTTGTTTTAATGAGCTCCCGATATTTCGGCACTGTTGCAAGCGCCATGATCACGGGTGAACTCACCCGTTCACCCGTGATACAGTTTTCTAACGGTATGTTATAGTGTTACTTATAAATAAATTTCTGGGTTGACCATTGAACTTGGCACCCATTTAGATCTCACTTCTTTTGTCGCTGAAGTCAACAACCAAGGAAATATTGAACTTGGCTCTCATTTCACATTTATGTTTTTGATTGGATATCATTACTTTTTGTAGAAAAGAATGTATCATCGTAACGCCGTGGGTCCTTTGAAAAGGACAAATTAAAAACTAAAACTAGACTTTATGTAGGTACCTAAGTAATAAATATAAAAACCGAGTATAAGTACCAACTCTTAATTGTAAATAAGTAAGTATACCTAAATATATACTTAGTGCTCTGCCTTCCCCGGTATATAGGCGTGATTAGGCACTAATTAGGTATTTATGTTAAGCGTTCATAATAGAACCTAACCTAATTATTAAAAAATTGCCAGTTTTTTATTTTTTCCTTTGTATTCATGTAATTACCTATCTGCATACCAAATTTTAACTCTCTAGGTCATTTGGAACTTGGTTAGAATTTTGATCTGTCAGTCAGTCAATGATAAAAATGAGGATTTTTGGACATTAATATCTAAATAACTGTTTGAGATAAGCTTATGAAATTTAGAACACATATTTATCTCGCAAGTCACAATATATGAGCCAAATTTGATACGTTTATGTGAAATAGTTTTTGATTTATGAGGGGTTCAAAAGTGGTTCCAAATGGTTCGTGTAATATTACACACGGTGCGGCTCGCCAGTTCTGTTTCTTGAACCTTGGCTTGAGACCCTACCGCGTGTCTAGACTGTCTGGCATATTTACCGTGTTGTTTTGTTTTAATGAGCTCATATTTCGGCACTGTTGCAAGCGCCATGATCACGGGTGAAGAGTTCATCCGTGATCATGGCGCTTGCAACAGTCGAAATATCGGGAGCTCATTAAAATAAAACAACATGGTAAATATCCCGGACATTTTCAGTTTTCTTATGTGTGTAACCATGGCAGTTTAAAATTATATATTGATAATTATTTTTATGATCATCATCCATCATCAGCCCATATTTTTATGATGAAAACTTTAAATGTAAATCAATCAAAGAGAAAAATGAAACTGAAATACAGCTACAGTTTTTTTAAACGGTTCGGATATCCGATTCAAAGACACCCAAAAAACTTCGCCCAATGATGTGACGCAACTACAACTTCATTTAGTCATACCTCCTGGTACTTTCGTGTGAAAAATACAAGTTAATAGTAGCAAATTCCCACATTACAGGACGAGGGTACTAGGAGCTACGACTGTGGACATCCATTGTTGTTTGCCCTCTGACCCCTGGTATTTACAATGCAGTTAGCTGTTGGCAGTGAGGAACGTACATTTCCAATTTTAGAACGCTGAAAATGTGCCCCGATGTGCCCAAATTGGTGAACCGTAATCATGGCGCTTGGAACAGTGTCGGAATTAGGGAAACTCGCTAAAATTAGGAAACATAGTAAATTTTCTGATCATTTTCAGTTTTCTCGTGTGTGTATCCTTGTTAGTTTAAAATTACAGTTTTCGATTTACTTTGACACTGAATTTCTATTCGTGTTACATGTGAGTTTCAACGACTCTTTAAATACGAATTGAAAATCAGCCTTTCGAGCAATGACTCGACCTTTACGTACTGCTCTACGAACTAACAACATATATGGGCTGATGATGATGATGAATGAAGGGTTCGGTTTTAAGATTTATAAAGCAACTGATATAACTAATGTTCAGTTTCAGCTATACTTTGAAGCTCACGGTATCCGCCTACACTGTACTATGCTTTTACGAATGACCGTCGTAAATTATGGCAACACTATGAAAACACTGGTGAGGGTACCGGAAGGAAAAAAAGGCCGGAAGCATTGAGTGTAAGAAACACCGCGGTTGGGTTTTCGTAATTAATGGGTGTAAACATTTTGGTCTTCCACTTCCAGTGAATGCATGGCTTTTTTATGGTTTCGTACCCAAAAAGTAAAAACTGACCGTCTGAAAACTGAAAATGCTCGGGATATTTTACCATGTTGTTTGTGTGGAACCAAGACAGTTGGTTATAAATTATAAACTGAATGTCCGCTTGTCATCAAGCTGTATGTCAATAACCTCTTTAGCTAGATAGTTTAAATTTTCATGGTAGATAACAAAAATACCCGAAACAAAAAAAAACTTAAAGTTAAGGGACCCCCCTTCCAAATTTTAGTTTTATTTTAGCGGGTCTAATTAACGTGATTTATTCGTATGACGTAACTCACATTAAGCCGTTTTTAAATAGACGGTTTTTATTTTCTGCCGTTCACCTTTGAGTCAAGCAAGTACAGTATATTGCAGGAAATGTATTAATAATAAATCGTTTATTCTCTCTCCATAGTTTACAATGATTCCTTAAATCTAAAACAAAAACATTCAATGCGCGAACAGGTACCTAGTTTACAAAAATGGCAAACATTCAATTTATTCCTACATGGATTATCAAAACCAGTTAACTATCTTCTAACAAATTTACTGTCCCGCAAGCGGCACCTTGCCTCGCAGTACATTGAAGGAACAATTAAATTAACAAATACTTAATGAACTACGAGTACAGATAAAGTAAGGAATAACATTGCATTCTCAATAATATAGAATTCATGTGCCGGATTTTGTAGGTATTATCGAGAAAAAAGATCCATTACCTTCCGTGCTAGTTCGAGACTGTGTTACGGCACGGTATTAAATCTCTTGTTGTAAATAATTACAAGAGAATGTACACATTCAATACCTAGGTTTTTCAATTTCCTTGTACACTAATACCTACCTAGTTTTAATACGAATATGTTAAATCCAGATATTGTATATAAGTAACGTACACCGACCACTAATCTAGCATTCGAAACGTATTGACGCAGCTTTCATTTAAAATTAGCTGTTATCTATAAGAGCCGCGGGCTAGAGTTTCATAATTCATGCGAAATCACGCGACCGCACCGCTGCTTTGCTGAAAATGAAATTGAATAATAATTCGCTCACATGTTATCAGGATAGCATGTTATGCGGTTGGTGCAGATTTTGTGATATTCATCATCAAAAAAAAGCGTCGATGACCGAGTGGTTAAGGTCGTTGCTTCTCATGCGAGAGGTCGCCAGTTCAAACCCCGCCAGGTACCAATGTGTTTTTCATAATTTGAAATTCATATGTACCATCATTCGACGCTTTAACGGTGAAGGAAATCATCGTGAGGAAACCAGCACACCTGAGAGATTTTTCAACGGTGTGTGAAGCCATGTAAGAGGCCTACGGGCGGTTTAAAAACTCTGACACTAGGTTGTTCATCAACCATACGATAAGAAGAAGAAGAAGATCATCAATATCTTGAAATATCAATATCACACAAAATCAAAAGTTGTAAGTTACCAAAGCGCTACACTCTTACATGCTTAATTAAGCTTTTTATAGTAACCGTAGTATTTGAAGTAATATTGTTTGTGCAAAAATCTAGCTAAAGACCAGCTTGGTGGAATAGTAGTTACTGACCCTGGCTTCGATTCCCGGACGGACAAATATATGTGTGACGAACATCGGCGTTTCCCGCACCTGGGTATGTTTTTAAATAATATTTAAGTACATTTGTATACTAGCTTTCCGCCCGCGATTTTGTCCGGGTAGATGTGTTTAACGGGTAAAACATTACTTCTTCATATCGCTGGCGGTTAAAAAGTAGCCTAAGTCCTTTCTCAGGCTCTGGACTATTTCTGTACCAATTTTCATTTAAACCGGCTCACTACTCTATGCGTGAAAGCGTAACAGACAGACAGTCAGACAGAGTTACTTTCGCATTTATAATATTAAGTAAGGAGTAAGGATGATGTTTATCACTATTGTTACTGATATTCGTATCACAAGTGCTCAAGCAACTTATTTCAGAATCAAAACAATGTATGTGGTGTTGAGCGACTTTTTATTGCGTGTAGTACGTACGTTTAGAGTTTTAAAGGCAGTACGTAGTTATAGTATAAGATGCATTTATTCTACTTTACTTTTCTTATTGTGATTAAACACTTGTTCAAGCATAAAAACTCGACTGTTTATCGTGTCTATTCGTGTGTGTCTAAATAACAAAGTCAGTCGTTTCCTACCGGCACAGAACGCATAGCTTCGCCTTTCCGCTGCAGAGATCCTGGCTTTGTGTGTCCACTCAATCAGATTCGTTTAAATGCTACGATACACTCGCCTGGGCCATTCAGCCTTAGGGCTCTTGTACATGACACGTTAGAGGGTTCTGTACTCAAAGGGACCGTATTACTACGACCTCGCTGTCCGTTGGTCTGTCGCAGTCAACATGCTTTCGACGTTCTGTAAACGCGCTAGAGGCTAGGTGTGTACATTATTCTCATAGTCGACTGCAGGTCATCCGTCGGCAGCAGTCGACACGTCGACGGCACACGCCAATGTGTCGACTGCTAGCTGCCGACAGATGATGGCGACTGCAGTCGGTTCTCTTGTCGACAACTCGCTGTTTGCTTAAGAGCGCGTAGTGAATCGAAACGTCGGTCGGGCGGTAGTTTTAGTTGTATTTTTTAATTGACTGTAGAGCAACGTTTCGTCCATATGCTGAGAGAAGCTATTGAGACCTGCTTGGAATACTATCATGAAGACCATAATATACCGTCAAAAACAACAACAAATTGCAAGACCTAAGGATGTTGTGAGTGTGAGCTTACCAAATGGCGGTAATGATTCAACTTCCTTATGAAGATAACTGTCATCTTTCTCTAGTCTTGCCCGTGACCACGAGCGCTGTAAACAACTCGAAACGTTAGGTATCTAAATGATTATGTTTAGAAGAACTCGCGTGTATTACGCGAGTTTAATCCGTAAAATTACTTTTATTTCAAATCCTTACTAATATTATAAACGTGAAAGTTTGTAAGTATGGATGTATGGATGGATGTATGTATGTATGTATGTTTTTTTGTTACTCTTTCACGCTCAAACTTCTGAACCGATTTTCATGAAAATTGGTTAGGTGGTAGCTGGCACTCTGGAATAACATATAGGCTAAATTTTTTTTAAATACAACCCCATGTGGTTCATTGGGGGGGTGTATTTAGTATTTTGGAATTAGTATGGGAGAATTTTTACGTGTTTGTCGATTTTTATAAAACTTGGTATGGAGATAGCTGGCAATCCGGAGAGACACCAGTGCTATTTTTTTTTTATTCAACCCCCATGGGGTTCATTAGGGAAGTGAAAATTAGTATGGGAGAATTGTTACGTGTTTGTCGATTTTAATAGAACTTGGTTTGGAGGTAGGTGGCACTCCGGAGACACCAGCGCTTTGTTTTTTTTTTTAAATTCAGCCTTATTAGTATGGGAGCTTTTACGTGTTTATAGATTTTTATTAAACTTGGTATGGAGGTTTTGGAGGTAGCTGGCACTCCGAAGAGACACCAGCGTATTTTATTTTTTAATTCAGCCCCGTTTGTATGGGAGATTTTTTACGTGTTTATAGATGTTTACAAAACGTGGTATGAAGGTAGCTGACACTCCGGAGAGACACCAGTGCATTTTTTAAATTCAACCTCTTTGGGGGGTAGGCGGGGGTGAAAATTGAGAGAACTTTTTACGTGTTTACACATTTTCATAAAAACTTGGTGTGGAGGTAGCTGGCACACTAGAAAGACACCCGCGCTACTTTTTTTTCAAAATTCAACCCCCATGAAAGTTATTGGGGGGGGGGGGTGTACTATGGGAGAACGTTGACGGAATTTTCACTAATAAATAACAAATTTTACAAGGCATGTAGGCTATTTTAATACATCCTTGCTACTAAAACCCATTAATACGCGAACAAAGTCGCGGGCGGCCGCTAGTAATAAAATAATTGTTTTAACAGTCTATTAAAAAAGCACTTTCAAAAAGGACAGGAAGCATTAACCTTCTCTATTCGTCCGAGAATTTCGCTCGACGAACATAATAGGCGGGTCGCCCATTATACCATATATTTGACGATACATTTGCTTTCTCGCTTGAGGAAATAGCAGATATCTCGTATTAGACTGTCGTTGGTCGTTTCATATCCATGTCACGAATAACGTATTTGAACTAAGCCTACCGCTGCATTGTAAGCGTTGTGAGACAACATATGGAGACACAACCTTTTTGTTGACTATTTTTTTTTAATGTTTATGTTCCGGAGTTTATCGTCGATGGTAAGTGGTGGTGGCGTGAAAGGTCGCCAGTTCAAACTAGTTTAGAATAACAATACACGCGAGTTTAAACCTTAAAGTTAGTTTTATTTTAAATATACGAAGACTTTAATAAACGTAATTTGAACTTTTATCAAAATGAAGCCTGAATAAAATAACTAAGAATGTTTTTTTTTCACTGTTGACTTTTGATTAAATTTCTAATCTTCTGATCAAGTTTTTTCGGTACGTAAAAAGGACTTCAAAGAAATTATATTTCTAATATCGCAGTTTTAAGTTTCTTAGGTTTTACTAGGTATAAGTCTCATCTTTTAGAATTGAAATGGTTGGAAAATATCAATTTAAAATCATAATACCTTTTAAATTACGAGACTGTTGTCTTTATTAAAATAATGTAATTTTATTAAATATTGAAATGGAATTGTGATACAAAATTTTCGTTTTATTTTGTTAAGCTATTGCATAGCTGTTATCGCGGGCTTTGAGCGCGGCGACCGATCCAAGAAATTCCGTAACGAAAAAAACCTCACAATCGTCTAACGTCGTTTCAGTTCGGTAGACTTCGGCACGGTGTTTGTGTGCGTGCGATTAGACGTATTGTACGACTCGACGAAACTCGCACGAATCGAGACGAGCTGCTCCGAAATCGGACGATGCTATGCAATAGCTTCACCGCGGCAGTCCCCGAGTGCTACACGTCTTTTTTATTTATTATATTTGATAAATTACTAAATTTTATCTAATATTTTAGCTAAAAACCATAATATGTACGACCTTAATCATAACATGCCATTGCAAAAAAGTATCGTTTTTATTTTATTCGATTATTGAGTAAATTACTAAGTATAAGACAAATTTAATCTCACTCGTATATTTGAGCTAGATACTATTATTACAAATGATCTAAATCACTGCATTGCTAACGAAATCGGAGCGTCAATTTTCAGTTTTCAACGGGGACTTTTTCCCCGATACCTAACTTGAAATCCATGATCAAAAGTGTTCGATAGTGATGTTGAGTTATCGAGGGTTTTATCGACCAAATTAATTGCGTTACTTCGGTATATTAAGAATAGATAATCGGATATTTTCTTGAAATATTCTCGTACCTAACAAAATTATTCGACTTTAACTATTAGACAATATGAATTCAAAATGACTTAGTACCCTTACTTATTAAAACAAAAATACTACATACATTGATCTGATCGCGAGGTAAGTATCTAAATCAGTTGTGTTGCGGAAATCAGAATAAACTGAAATATTTGCTATCTCCCTATGTAAATTCAAGTGTAATGTGCATAAGATGACTACTTTGTAATCTTATCGCTTTTTTTTCTATTTACGAAATGTAGATATACAAACCTTTAAGAAAGTAATGTTGTTAAGTTAAGTTACTAATTAGAAAACTGAAACTGTCCGGGATATTTACCATGTTGTTTTGTTTTAATGAGCTCCCGATATTTCGGCACTGTTGCAAGCGCCATGATCACGGATGAACTGTAGGACTGCGAGAATGACGGTAGGTCTAAGGGCAGACATATCGGTCTACCCTCTTTCTCAGTCTTTTATTACGCACGACACCACTACCATCGTTCACATTAGTGTCCTCAGAACTCGATCCAGACACACTACACTCACGGTATCACTTCTTTTTCCTCGAAAACGGACACATTTTTATTATTATTTTTACATAAACGTATCACTGGATGCCATACTTTCGCTAGTTGAAACCCGTCTTCACGATTGAAGTTTTTGAATTTTTTAATTTCAATTGCTTCCCTGACCAGTCGTGGTATGTAATGGCGTTCTGTCGAAAGTATTTTTGGGTTATGTAACTCAATCCAGTGGTTCGTTCCCGATTCTAAAAGATGTTGAGCGATTGCCGATTTTTGTGCTTCGTTGTTTTTGACTGCCCTGATATGCTCTTTCACCCGGCACGAAATCGTCCTTTTTGTTTGCCCTATGTACGAGCTTCCGCAGCTACAGTCAATTTTATAAACGCCTGGTTTTTCTAAAGGAAAGCTATCCTTCGGTGAGCGTAGAAATTGCGATACTTTTTTAAGAGGAGTGAAGATAGTTTTTACGGAGATTTTCCTAAGTATGTTTGAGATCTTATCTGTCACTCCTTTTACATACGGCAAATATGCTGGATGGCGGTCTACACTATAAACCAGGCGTTTATTACGTGTCGGTCTTGATATTCGCCCACTGTATCCATTCCACCGTAGGACGTCACTTACGTGTTCAAGTTCATCATTTATATGTTCCTCGTCACATAGATTATATGCGCGGTCTGTAAGCGACTTCACTACAGAGTTCAGTTGGCGTGGATGATGATGTGACTCTGCATGTAGGTAGCGATCAGTATGAGTAGGCTTCCTGTATACCGAATGGCTGAAAGAACCGTCCTCACGCACTTTGACCCACACATCTAAAAGGCAATGCTCCTCTTATCTTCCATCTCGTACGTGAAATTCATCTTCCCGTGGATGCTATTTAAGTGAGCCAAGTAGTTTTGCACGGTACTTTCATCACCCTCTACTATACTAAAAATGTCATCAACGTACCTTTTCCAAATCCTAATACTATAGGGGGCAGTGGCAATGGCTCTGTTTTCAAAATGTTCCATCCATAAGTTTGCAACTACTGGGGCCACAGGACTGCCCATCGCCACACCGTCTATTTGGAGGTAGTATTCGCCTTGGTATATAAAGTAATTAGTAGAAAGGCAATGTTGCACCAATTTGGCATATTCCATAGGGATATCATTATCTTCCATTCTACGCTTAATGACTTCAATGCAGTCAGTAATGGGAACGTTCGTGAACAGTGATTCCACGTCAAACTGTCCATCACTTCGTTCTTATTGATCTTATTAAGTCGCAGAATGTCTATAAAATGCCTGGAATCTTTCACGTACGATGTGGTGCCACCCACCAAAGGCTGTAGGATACCGGCTACATGCTTCGCCAATTCATAAGTCGGAGAATCAATCTGACTCACTATTGGCCGCAAAGGTACATTAGAAATATTGCAAAATTAGTCAAACAACTTGAGCGCGCGCGGAAAAAGAGTGAATGTTTATCGGAGTCCTTATTATTTCTAGTGAAGTGTCGGGACAATGACGTGATTCCGGTATGTGTGCGTATAAAACCTCGCCCAGACATTTACGGCTCCGCGAGCGTTCTACGTAACGCGAGCATAAAATTATTGCGTAAGGCAATTAGGAATTGCCGTTATCGACTAGACAAAATTCAGTGTGAGTTGTATAGTATACACCTGGAATGCAGTGCTGTGTTGTCCGTGAGTGATTTTGAAAAGTGTGATCGTATAACATACTTACAAGCCCAACGTTCGCGAGAACTAAGTGCTTTGAAACAGAATGGTAAGTTTGAATCACTATTGTATAAACAGAAGCGTGTCCCCTACCATGATGACTCACCCAAGCGACGCACTGTGATAAATCATTCCGATAAAGTGTTGACTAACGCAGCATTACAAGTACTGGAGAAAGGGCTTAATTACGCTCCCACATCTAAACGCATCCCTTATGAAGGAATTATAGGCACAGTGGAGGAAGTAGTTAGACGTAACAAAATTCCCGCGGCGGACGCCGAAATCTTGAGGCAGGATGTCGCCGTTGCCTTACGTCATGCGAAACCGCCCAAAGCAAATATTTCTTCAGAAGAGCTTTCCGCACTGAGAGACCTCCGTAATGACAAGAGTGTGATAGTGCTGAAAGCGGACAAGGGAAATGCAACAGTACTTTTGAATGTCACTGATTATGACAAGAAAGTCAGAGACTTACTCAGTGACATTAGTACTTATCAAAAAGTGAGCTATAATCCGACGAGTAGGACGTATCGGGCAACCCAGAAGCTCATAAAGGAATGCAGGGTGGCTATTGGGGATGATATGGCAACGTATCTCCAACGACCAAGAAACCTCCAACCTCCCAAACTATACGGACTACCAAAGGTTCATAAGCCTAATGTACCTTTGCGGCCAATAGTGAGTCAGATTGATTCTCCGACTTATGAATTGGCGAAGCATGTAGCCGGTATCCTACAGCCTTTGGTGGGTGGCACCACATCGTACGTGAAAGATTCCAGGCATTTTATAGACATTCTGCGACTTAATAAGATCAATAAGAACGAAGTGATGGTCAGTTTTGACGTGGAATCACTGTTCACGAACGTTCCCATTACTGACTGCATTGAAGTCATTAAGCGTAGAATGGAAGATAATGATATCCCTATGGAATATGCCAAATTGGTGCAACATTGCCTTTCTACTAATTACTTTATATACCAAGGCGAATACTACCTCCAAATAGACGGTGTGGCGATGGGCAGTCCTGTGGCCCCAGTAGTTGCAAACTTATGGATGGAACATTTTGAAAACAGAGCCATTGCCACTGCCCCCTATAGTATTAGGATTTGGAAAAGGTACGTTGATGACATTTTTAGTATAGTAGAGGGTGATGAAAGTACCGTGCAAAACTACTTGGCTCACTTAAATAGCATCCACGGGAAGATGAATTTCACGTACGAGATGGAAGATAA
The DNA here is from genome assembly GCA_039566165.1 of Maruca vitrata. Classification (NCBI taxonomy): domain Eukaryota; kingdom Metazoa; phylum Arthropoda; class Insecta; order Lepidoptera; family Crambidae; genus Maruca; species Maruca vitrata. The sequence continues at coordinate 16,689,882 of CM076912.1, read as the reverse complement.
GAGGAGCATTGCCTTTTTAGATGTGTGGGTCAAAGTGCGTGAGGACGGTTCTTTCAGCCATTCGGTATACAGGAAGCCTACTCATACTGATCGCTACCTACATGCAGAGTCACATCATCATCCACGCCAACTGAACTCTGTAGTGAAGTCGCTTACAGACCGCGCATATAATCTATGTGACGAGGAACATATAAATGATGAACTTGAACACGTAAGTGACGTCCTACGGTGGAATGGATACAGTGGGCGAATATCAAGACCGACACGTAATAAACGCCTGGTTTATAGTGTAGACCGCCATCCAGCATATTTGCCGTATGTAAAAGGAGTGACAGATAAGATCTCAAACATACTTAGGAAAATCTCCGTAAAAACTATCTTCACTCCTCTTAAAAAAGTATCGCAATTTCTACGCTCACCGAAGGATAGCTTTCCTTTAGAAAAACCAGGCGTTTATAAAATTGACTGTAGCTGCGGAAGCTCGTACATAGGGCAAACAAAAAGGACGATTTCGTGCCGGGTGAAAGAGCATATCAGGGCAGTCAAAAACAACGAAGCACAAAAATCGGCAATCGCTCAACATCTTTTAGAATCGGGAACGAACCACTGGATTGAGTTACATAACCCAAAAATACTTTCGACAGAACGCCATTACATACCACGACTGGTCAGGGAAGCAATTGAAATTAAAAAATTCAAAAACTTCAATCGTGAAGACGGGTTTCAACTAGCGAAAGTATGGCATCCAGTGATACGTTTATGTAAAAATAATAATAAAAATGTGTCCGTTTTCGAGGAAAAAAGAAGTGATACCGTGAGTGTAGTGTGTCTGGATCGAGTTCTGAGTGACAATAATGTGAACGATGGTAGTGGTGTCGTGCGTAATAAAAGACTGAGAAAGAGGGTAGACCGATATGTCTGCCCTTAGACCTACCGTCATTCTCGCAGTCCTACAGTTCATCCGTGATCATGGCGCTTGCAACAGTGCCGAAATATCGGGAGCTCATTAAAACAAAACAACATGGTAAATATCCCGGACAGTTTCAGTTTTCTAATGTGTGTGACCATGACAGTTTAAAATCATATAGTAAGTTACTAATTTATTATTATCTTTCCTGCATGTTGTGTTTACTTCAAGAAAATTATACATTCAGAATGTAATTTATAGCCTATTAATTTAAATAAATAAATAAAAGATTGCAGATTTATGCATATTCCCTATTGCAACAGCAGTAAGGTACGAGTACATCACTAACGTCGGCCACTAAATCCGTATCGAGACCGTTTCCGATGCGCTTTTGTTGCGATCCTGATCCGATTTGTTTACGGTGTGTGACGTCAGAGCCCGACGTGTTCGAATCTCACCATATTACAATTTTAAATTTGAATTACTATTTTAAATGTTTATAAAATATTAATAAAATATATTAAAGATTTTAGCCTTTCGTGTTCCATTACAGTAAAATTAGGCCTTATGGGTCTACACGCGATCTTAGGAGTTGCAAATTACATAGCAACTTACTGCCCGACGTTTCGATTGGGTTACGCCAATCGTGGTCGCTTGCGACCACTCCTAATATCGCGTGTAGACCCATAGAGACTAATTTTAGTATAAATAAAATATATTTCACAACATCACATACATCGATCTGATCCCTTCGTAAGTAGCTTGTTGCGGAAATCAGAAACGACATTGGATACACAAATATACTTTAAATATATTTAATAACACACCTAGACACGGAACAAACACCGATATGTTCATCACACACATATTTGTTCCGAGTGGGAATAGACCCCACGACATTTGGAACCATATGTAGTGAGCCTGGGTCACTAACCAATGTCACACCGAGCCAGTCATAATATTAACTGAGATTCGGCAAAACCATATTGTGTCGGAACACTAAGACTGGTTTTAAAATCATGCTGACCACACAGCGCTGACATATCCGTTTGCGAGTAGATTTTGCTCACCATTTGTGAACTGAGATTTGATGAAATCCTCTTACATCAATACGTTGGGTTTACTAAAGCTGGGGTAAGTCGCGCTGACCAAAATCTCACCATCTATGCCAACAGATGATTAGGCAATTAGGCATGTGGATCCTTTGGCATATGGATATAGGAAACCTTTTTAAGATATACTGACTGATCGGCGTCGATGTCCGATACAAAAATCGCCGATGGTAACCGTGTGGTCAGCAAAAATCTAAAATCAGCTATAATATATGTTTGAAATCATTAAAATAATATCTTCGTACGTAATTTGTATTAAAATTGAACATGAAATTGATTTATACTTAACCTATTTATGTTCATGGCGCATAATGATTACATACGTGAAATATTCAAAAGCACCTTTGCTTTCATAATACTTTTAGATTTTGTCCGAATTTTCCCCTGTTTTCTTACACATTTTCCATTGTTTCTTCTTCCATATTAGTTGCAGCGTGATTTTATATAGCCAAAAGCCATCCTCGATTAATGGTCTAACCAAAACAATAAGAATTAAACCTTTTAAATAATTCCACAGAAAATTATAGTTAAGGAGTTAGAAAAATATACACGTGTGGAGTAAAAAAATAAAACTATGTAGCTCTTGTAACCGTTTCGTATAGCCGGCATGAGTAGATAATAGCCGCGGAGAATTCAATTTAACGCAAGTCTGGTTCCCTCTGGCAGGTGATCGGAAGCAGTTTGAGCTCATACCAGCGTTGAAGACTTAAACCCATATTTACTATGTGCTAAGTGGATTTGTGATCCTTTATTTACTGATAGGAGAGCTGAAATAGCTGAAAGTTGGGTGAATTTAGTTTGGACCGGCAAATTCATTGGCGGGAAAAGCATTTTTTAAGATTTTTTCCTCGTGAAGTAGTAAATAACGCCATAATTAGAAACGTAATTATTTATTTGTGTTTTTTTTAGTGCTATTTAAATCTCTAATGTAAATTTAACATAAAGATGCATGTATTTTTTAAAATTTAAATTTTTAAGATATTTAAGAAAATAGGATTCAAAAGTTAAATAACAAATATATAATTTTAAACTGTCATGGTTACACACATTAGAAAACTGTAATTGTCCGGGATATTTACCTACTATGTTGTTTTGTTTTAATGAGCTCCCGATATTTCGGCACTGTTGCAAGCGCTATGATTGAGTTCATCCGTGATCATGGCGCTTGCAACAGTGCCGAAATATCGGGAACTCAATAAAACAAAACAACATGGTAAATATCCCGGACAGTTTCAGTTTTTTAAATAACAAAATTAATTTTGCTTATCAAACTTTTTTGGGACAAATTTGAACACTGTAAAGAGCTCGAAACGTAGCGCGTCGGATCTCTAAACAATATGTTTAGAATCAAAATAAACACGAGTTTCATTTAAAAACATTTACCAAATGTGCAGTGTGTTTCCGCACAAGTAAAAGACAATAATATTATTACAAAACTTAGTTCATGAATTAATAAAACCTCCCGTCTAAACAGGATTTTCTTTAAGACAACTCAACTATTTATTTCTGAACTGATTTTCTTAAAATGCTTTTAAAACTCGGCAATCTACCAAATCCAGGAAGATTGGCAGCTTTCAGATAGAACCGAGCTGAAGTGAAGCCACTAAAAGTCAGGGGTTGAAAACATTTCCAAGATAAAAGAGTTTCAAGCTAGATTGAAACTGTCACTTTAGAAAAAGTGATGTTCGCTAGTTGGCTGCGTGGTTTGTCGCACTTAGAGATAAGGTCGCTCCGTAACTTAAGCTAGACGTTGGAGTAAAAAGATAGTATAAGAAATTTTAGAAAACTGAAAAGCTCCGGCATATTTACCATGTTGTTTTGTTTTAATGTGCTCCCGATATTTCGGCACTGTTGCGAGCGCCATGATCACGGGTTACCTCAGTTCACCCGTGACCTAATGTGCGTTACCATGACACTTGACAGTTTTAAATTAAAAAAAAATATCATTGAAACATCAATTGACTGGTTTATCCATGGAAAAAATATGTTTTAGTACGTATTGAATTGAATGAGTTGATAATGATAATTTAGTTGATTAAAACGTCAAATTGAGTTTACCTCCTTTTTATTATTTTGATTCTCCCTTTTTACATTGGTTTGATGATACTAGGAAGTACTTTTTAAACACATGTTATTGACCCCTGCGCAAGGTAATCTACCGACTGAGACGGCAATAAAACACCGGACGTGTGAAACGGCTTTATACTGCAGTTTACGGTTGACCGGGAGGGGGGGGGGGGGGTTCTAAGTAGATAAATATCAGACGTCAACTAAGATTGTCTGGGTGACTTAAGCTAAGTTGGAACTTAGTTGGAGCGTTATGATGGACGTAGTGACTAATCCTCTTCGTATACGGCGCGTGCTATGTAATAATTCTGACTAGTTCAGTGGACTAGTGGTTAGTGACATTGGCTATTCCGAGAGTCGTGGGTTCGATTCTTAACTGGGACAAATTCATGTGGTGAACATTTGTGTTCGTTCTGTGTCTGGTTATAGTCTCTGATACCCATAGAATAAGAAGATCCACTAAGTTTGGAGTCAGATAGCCGTGTGAGGATATACCCCAAAATAAAAGTTTTTGAAAGATTTATTTTTCAAATAATTATTACGTTACTAGAATATTATGATTTTATACTTAAACAATTTTACTTGCGACAAAATTGCCTACACTTTTCTACTACGGTCTATTATTACACTGCTTTTTAGTACTATTATGTCAGTTCTATAACTTATACTGTTACACCTATGTATATGGTATACCCAGTAGCATGATTATATAAACTTAATACAATCTGGTGTGGGGCTAAGTCGGGATGGAAGGAACGTGTTAAAACCTAGATTGCAGCGCAAGAACGTGACCTAGTACGGGAAGGCTGTAAGGAGGTGCAATAACTCGTTTGGTTAACTCAGTTAACTCATATCATTTAAACGAGATCTCTGAAAATTTTGTTTTAGTAAATGATACAGGCTATAAGGCAGTCCTAAATTTTGTAATTGTGCCTATCATAAATATATATTTAATATTAATATAATACATCATCACAAACATAAGTGCCATTTCCCATGTAATTTGCTTAATTAAATTTGATACAAAAACTAAATTATGTTTTTGTAACAAATTAATAATCGTTTACATAATTTTATAAATAAGACGCCCAGAAACCCAACAAACTAACTACCTAACGTTCATCTTGGTAATATTTGTCCCGATTGGGAATAGAACCCACAACTTTTGGAGCAAGTGACAGGGGCCCTATCTTATGGACCACAGGGCCAGTCAAGAGCTTGCTACAAAACTATACGGATTCTATAGTTGAGGCGTTAAGCTGTGACAGACCGAAAGACAATAATATAATTCAAACTTGACCGAGGGAAAAAAGTAACGTAACTCAATGATATTTTTGTTTGTTGTTTTGAATTATATTAAAGCTCAATGTAGTTTTGATTCTTCCAATGCTCTGGAGAGCAGAGCAGGCGACGCGATATCGGATGACCGGTGGTAACTCAATGCGTCAATACAGTGTACCTGAGTTATAATAATGTTATAATAATAATGATTTATTCAGTTTCCCACAATGTTGCACTTAAAACTACTTACGAGTATTAGCAAGGCATTAAAAAGAATGTAGCATGTAACCTGAGTTATAGCAGGAACAATCGGCAAGTGACCCATCTCTACATTCTAGGAATTACTGGGAAAGTTATAGATAAGTTGTCAGTGTGACGTTATGAGCAAAGCCAGTACGATATATCAGTTTTATCGTGCGCGTGTGTGGGTATCTGGACAGCGCAAAAGGTATCGGAGCGGTTTAGGGGTGAGAGCCAAGCAAGTCCGGTGATGATGACGAGGCTACTCCAAGCCATCGTCGTATGTCAGTTAGGAAATAAAATCAGTATCAGGGATTTTTTATGTGTCATGAAACATTAATGTGTCGTCCTTCTGTTGGTCCCATTATCTTTTTTGTTTGACTGTTAGATATTTGAAATAAAACTAATCCAATCAAAAACATAAATGTGAAATGAGAGCCAAGTTCAATATTATGATAATTGCCTTGGTTGTTGACTTCAACGACAAAAGAAGTGAGATCTAAATGGGTGCCAAGTTCAATGGTCAACCCTGAAATTTATTTATAAGTAACACTATAACATACCTATCATATCTTCTTATAACATAAGATAATGTATGGTGGTAGCCTATGAAGGTCTGTCTTGGCTAGTTTCTATAAACCTACCAACGTATTATTATGTTCGCTCGCTAGTTTCTACCAACAATCCAAATTTTCGGAATTATAAAATAAATACCGACAAATACCAAACTAACCAAGACAACTAACTAGACTACTAACTAACTAACTAAAGAAAACTAGCCAAGACAGACCTTCATAGGCTACCACCATACATTATCTTATGTTATAAGAAGATATGATAGGTATGTTATAGTGTTACTTATAAATAAATTTCAGGGTTGACCATTGAACTTGGCACCCATTTAGATCTCACTTCTTTTGTCGTTGAAGTCAACAACCAAGGCAATTATCATAATATTGAACTTGGCTCTCATTTCACATTTATGTTTTTGATTGGATATCATTACTTTTTGTAGAAAAGTATATATCATCGTAACGCCGTAGGTCCTTTGAAAAGGACAAATTCAAAACTAAAACTAGACTTCATAAATACGAGTATAAAACAATTGAATCAGTTACTGTATTTTCCTACGTTTACGGGGTATAACCCTAAGTAATAAATATGAAAACCGACTATAAGTACCTACTCTTAATTGTAAATAAGTAAGTATGTATACCTAAATATATACTTAGTGCTCTGCCTTCCCCGGTATATAGGCGTGATTAGGCACTAATTAGGTATTTATGTTAAGCGTTCATAATAGAACCTAACCGCAGCATGGTCTATTGTGCCTGTCGACCTCATATGTGGATCTCACTACCGCTTACCATCAGGTGGAGTGAGGTCATCTTGTTAGTCTCTTATGAAAAAAAAAAAATTAAAAAATTGCCAGTTTTTTATTTTTTCCTTTGTATTCATGTAATTACCTATCTGCATACCAAATTTTAACTCTCTAGGTCATTTGGAACTGGGTTAGAATTTTGATCTGTCAGTCAGTCAATGATAAAAATGAGGATTTTTGGACATTAATATCTAAATAACTGTTTGAGATAAGCTTATGAAATTTAGAACACATATTAATCTCGCAAGTCACAATATATGAGCCAAATTTGATACGTTTATGTGAAATAGTTTTTGATTTATGAGGGGTTCAAAAGTGGTTCCAAATGGTTCGTGTAATATTACACACGGTGCGGCTCGCCAGTTCTGTTTCTTGAACTTGGCTTGACACGCTACCGCGTGTCTAGATTTAGATAGATATTTTGTTAGATATTTTTCAATGTAGGCTTCTAGTAAGAAGTATTGTTGTATATAGTTATTAACTTCAAACTAAAAACTCGTACAAACAAATCACGAGTACTTATGGGACACTAGCTTTCCGCCCGCGACTTCGTCCGCGTAGAGACGTTCAACGGGTAAAACATTACTTCTTTATAGCGCAGTCGGTTAAAAAGAAGCCTATGTCCTTTCTCAGGCTCTGAACTATATCTGTACCAAATTTCGTTTAAATCGGTTCAGTGCTGATTTTATGTATGTATGTATGTATGTGCTCTATGCTACTCTATGTTACTTTCTAATTCATAATATTGGTAAGGATAGTAAGGATTCTAATTTAGCACCCAATCGAGGTATTATAGAGAAAGTGGGAGAAATATAACGACCAACCGAGTAATAAACAAATAAATAGTACAAGTACTTAATACTTGTTTTGTTCCATTCAGTTCAGGAATTATAATAATAATAATAATAATAATAATAATAATACTTTATTGCCAGAAATATGTTACATTTGTGTTTGATTCCCCTGTGCTCCAAAATAGGCAAAAGCCTGTAGAATGGAAGACAGTGTCCTCTCCATTTTCGTACATACTATACGTGCATAAAAAAAAAAAACTTATTAATTATGGATTACTTAGTTTGACAATAAAGATGGAAAAGAAAAATTTGTGTGTTTGTGTGTGTGTGTGAGTGGCTGAGTGTGTGCGTGCGCGGGCGTGTGTGTGTGTGTGTGTGTGTGTGTGTGTGTGTGTGTGTGTGTGTGTGTGTGTGTGTGTGTGTGTGTGTGTGTGTGTGTGTGTTTGTGTGTGTGCGTGCGTGCGTGTGTGTGTGTGTGTGTGTGTGTGTGTGTGTGTGTGTGTTTGTGTGTGTGTATCTGTGAGAGAAAGAGAAAGTATGCGTGATGTATGTATATGTGTGTGTTGGTGTTCCATATATTTGCGATGCAAATGAAACCTATTATACCAATCGAGCTAGGTGTCTCTTAGAATGTATTACAACGGAGCTTATTGGCCTATTAATTTCTCAATCTCCTCATAGTCGAGGTCTTTAAGCCAATCAATTATGATGTTCTTTAATTTATTGTTGCTGTGATTTTTTATCTTTTTTATTTTATTTAGTTTTTTATACAGATACGGGGCCATGAATGTATATTGCCTACGTGCAAATTGACTTTTGATTGAGGGCACATGAGATCGATCCCTTCTACTCTGGTAATTTGGTGTCTGTGGGATATTAAAACGGTGGTGCCTACGTATGCATTCATACATGTACAATTTCCTAACTGAGAGGACTTTGAAACTTTTATAAGTTTCCTTTGTAGGATGTCTGTATGTAAGATGCATGGCTACTTTTAAGACTGCACGTTGCGCACGTTCTGCCATTATAAGGTGCGTTTTTGCGGCGCCTCCCCAAGCTGGAATACAGTATCTAATTATACTCTCACATAGAGCCTGATATATTAACTTCAAAAGATACAAATTAGCAATATTTCTTAGGTTTTTAAACATGTATATAAATTTTCTTGTCCTTTCTTGTATTACCTTAATATGATCTATCCAACTTAGCCTTTCATCAATTACTACTCCCAAATATTTTATATTATTTACTTTTGTTAGGTTCAGACATGTGCATGTTGTACCAACATCTCTGTTACACGGAAATACATGTATCTTTAATTCATGGTCATATTTAGGACTACCTGCCGCCGTTTTACTAAAACATAAGTACTTGGTTTTGGCAGTGTTGATCGTAAGGATACTGTTTTCAAGCCATGCTGTGACCTTTTTGAGTCCTCTTTCCGCCAAGACTGTGACTGCTTGCCAGTTGGTGCCATGAAACATCAGAACAGTATCATCTGCAAACATACATGAAGTACCTTTGTCAAAGTGTATTTTTCCTAGGTCATTAATATATACCAAAAACAAGGTTGGTCCCAGAGTACTGCCTTGTGGCACTCCGTATGAGCAGCTAGAACATTCACTAAGGCAATTACCTATGCGGATAGACTGTGATCTTCCTGTTAAGTAACTCTCAAACCATTTTAGCATTAATCCTCTGATACCAACAGCTTCCAGTCTGGACAAGAGTATAGGTATGGACACTGTGTCAAAAGCCTTCTGAAGATCAAGGAACACACTAATGCATTTCTCGCCCTTGTCCATTTTAGATGTTATCCACGAGGTTAGTTTAAGAACTGCGTCTTCAGTGGATTTTTTCTCGAAACCCATATTGATTGTCCACTAAGATATTGTATTTTTCTAAAAATGAGACCATTCTTTTGTTCATAACTTTTTCGAGTATTTTACTGAGGGTTGAGAGTATGGATATCGGTCTATAGTTGGTAATCTGGTCTTTCGCACCAGCTTTAAATATCGGACATACAATGGCTTTTTAAATGATGCAGGAAAGACACCGCTTTCAAGGCTCAGGTTGCATAAGTGAGCAATAGGTAGGGCTAGGTATTTGACAAAATACTTTATCACCCTTGAAGGTACACCGTCCCAACCTGGCGAACTATCATGTTTGAGGCTAAGGATAATATCTCTTACTTCGTTTGCATCAGTGGGAGCAGCGCAGAATGAGTTAGCAGGTGTATTAACATTCATGGTATTTTTTGGCTAGTTGAGTGTCTGTCATCCCGATTTTATCTAGTGTTTGACTAGCTAGATCATGACCTATGGAGGTAAAATAAGTGTTTACTCTGTTTAAAGCGATAACAGGGTCTTTATCTATATTGAGAAGCTCGTCTGCTGGCCTTTTAACTGTGTGGAGATTTCCCACATCTTTAACAATACTCCATATCTTTTTGGGGTTGTTTTTATATTTAGCTAACTTTTCCTTATAATAAGTATTCTTTAGGTTTCTAATAATTCTATTACAAATGTTCCTATACGCAATGTACTCGTTCCTAGCACTAATATCGTGGGGCGATTGTTTAAATTTCTTGTGTAGTGTATTTCTACGCCTGATCGACTTAACTACGGAAATAGTTATCCAGGGTTTTAGGGGTTTTAATTTTTTTGGTATCATTTTAATTATTGTGTTATCTGTTATGAGTTTAATTAGTTTATTAGTTAAAAGTTTAGCTGCTAATTGCACATCATTTATTCCGTAAAATTCAAGCCAATTATCATCTTTTAAATTATTTTCAATTGCGTCTAGGTCCATAATTTTTTTGTTTACCGAAGTGGGTTTCTCTTTTAAAGTAGATTTATCTATATATAATAAGATAGGAGCGTGGTCAGTTAGCTCTTCAAAAACGACTGTTTGCCAATTATCAGCACAACGAACCATAAAATGGTCTAAACAAGTTTTATCTCTAGTTGGAATATTGATCCCTTGCTTTAATCCGTGCATAGCCATAACGTTTAGATAATCGTTCACCGATTCCTTACAGTTTCCCGGAAGGATATCAATATTAATATCACCAGTAAATATCAATGTCCTGCATGAAACAGAGTGCAGAATAGTGTCGATCGAATTTAAGAAAGGTGTAATGTTGCTGAAAGACGGAGAACGGTAACAACAGACAATGCCCAAATTATCTGGTAACATTAACACAATGCAATTGGCCTGCACTATATTTGAAGGTTCATAGAAACTAATTTTAATGGAATCTCTAATATATACTACAATACCATCGTTTTGGTTTATCGATTTTTTTGTCATGTAAAAATTATACCCATGGACTACTGGAGGCATGAAATTATAATTAGTCCAACACTCTGTAAGCACCATTACATCTACCCTTAACCCTGTAGTCGAAAGGAATGACAAGAACAAATCTAAGTTTTTGTTTATACTTCTCACATTAAATGTTACTAGAATAAAATTATTAGTTTTCTCCTTATAATTTAGTAGCTGTACACAGTTAGCCGGGTCATCCATAGCTGTACACTTTGAAGTTCCGGAGTCGTCTAATTGGTTCAAGATATCCCTACTACCTACGAAATCGAAAGTGTTGAGCTGAGTGAGCTGGTCCTGTTTTGAATTCTGAGTGTAAAATACAGACTAGCCATTATTTTTAATTTATAAGAAAACAAACACAGTATGAACCAGGAGTAGTCTATACACAGTACAATGACATTTATCATACAAACTAGTAGGTGATACAAACTTAATAGGTGTCTATGAAATATAGACTCAGGCATGTCAAATGGAATAAAAGTATAAATATCCATAATATAGTGTAGGTAAATATCTAATACTGCATATTTTTTTCTAAAAATCAAACCGTAACGCACTACTGTTATGATTCGAATGTATTGTCGTATCGATATAATATCATTAGACAGCATGCAATTTTTGGTACTAAGGAAAGTTAAGTTGATCGCGGTAGATACCTGTATGGTATAGGTATATGTGTAAGTAAAGGCAGGGTCGGACTGAGACGCAAGGGCCCGGGTGGCAAATCACAATCCCAGGGCCCGAGTTTTTTTTTTTTTCGGAAGGGTCTGATCGCTGATGGCCGTCTGAGGCCTGTTCAGCTTCACCGGACTTACTGGTGAGCGGATGGTACCTAAGTAGCCCAGGGCCCGAGACTATATCACGGTGATGGGATACTATCGAAGAATACTGAGATACACAAATCGAGATAAACAGTAATCGAGATAAATAATAATTACAGGTAATTCCCATAACAAATAATATACAGGGTATCCCAAAAAATTGTGTCAAGCGAATGTCCTGAGTTAGTACACCCCATGTATGTTCCGCGATTTTTATAGCGTTCGAGTTATGGTTTTTTTCCTAAACTGTTGAGAATAATTGACAAAACCGATTTAGAAAAAATCCAAAGAAAAAGTATTTGATTTTTTTTATTTAATTCTTTATGCAAATAAATTATCATTAAAATTGTGATATTTTTTCATCAAAATTGATTTGCAAAAAGATTTTCTAAAAAAGTCAGATACTTTTTTTTAGAAATGTTTAATCGGTTATGTCAATTTTTCTCAAAAGTTAAAAAAAATCATAACTCAAAAACTATAATTGGAAGTTTTCAAAATGATGGTACAAACTGTAAAATTACGTTCTGTAAATAATGTCTTAAAATTTCAACTTAAAATATTAGGAGGTAGCTGCATTGCATAGCTCTTTAGTAATCTTAAAAACTGCTTTCATAATCAATAATAAAAACTAGAACCTAATAGGTTACTTTTGCTGAAATCGGACTTCAAAGACAGAGATGTGGAAAAATCATCAATTAGCCATTTGATTACGAAGTATTATTTTGGACATTTTATCATTTCTAAAGTTAATTAGTTTGTTTGTTAAACCTAAATTTAATACAGGAACACTCAGATGCAAACATTTGGATGTCATATATTTTTTTGTTTAATTTAAGTTTTATTGCGTTAACACTGTTTTCGCATGATAAATCCTGTTGTTACGACGAACTTGACGAACTTTGCTTTCTTTACGGACTTTGAGTGCGATCACTAATAAATATTTTTTCAATAATCAAATACATTTCCTTTTTTTTTTCATTTAAGGTCCATTTCAAAACTTAATTTATTTTTAAAGTATCACAAATTAAACTCTCATTAGGTTAAATCTTGCCATTTCTGTAATAATTTCGATTGTTAACAATCTTATTAAATTCAGAAATAATAAAATGACCAAACAATGCTTCGTAATCAAATGACAAATTTTATGATTTTTTCACCAAAAGTAGCCCGTTAAGTACTAGTTTTTCTTAATGACTACAGCGACTTCATTCGCGTTTCCCCCGTTTTTTACACATTTTCCATTGTATCTTTGCTCCTGTTGGTCGCAGCGTGATGTTATATAGCTTAAAGCCTTCCTCGATAAATGGTCTATACAACGCAAAAAGATTTTTTCAAATCGAACCAGTAGTTCCTGAGATTCAACGCATTCGCGTTCAAACAAACAAACAAACTCTTCAGCTTTATAATATTAGTATAGTAGATTGTAAAAGCTGAGCTAAATACATCCTAATATTTTAAATTTGAAGTGGAAATTTAAGACATTATTTACAGAACATAATTTTTCAGTTTGTACCATCATTTAGAAAACTTCCATTTAAATTATGGAGATGAATATTTTGGGCAATAAAGAAGAACTCATGAAAATTTATTTGCAAAAAGAATTTCTAAAAAAGTTAAATACTTTTTTTTAGAATTTTTTAATCGGTTTTGTCAAATATTCTCAAAGTTTATAAAAAATAATAACTCAAAAAATAGTGGAACATACATGGGGGTGTTTCGAAGCCCCACGGGGGGTTCTATCTCAGGACATTCGCTTGACATAATTTTTTTGGACATCCTGTATAAACCTGGCTAGTATTTTTTTTTAAAGAGAAGAACTTTCAGCTTTGTACTTAATGACTCGATTGCAAAAGCTGCTGTTTTCATCATCCTTGATTAGATTCGATTCTGTGTTCAACAGTTCCAACAATACCGGTAATTTAAATTTCGAAGATAAAAATCGCACGATTTTGTGTAAATAAAATGTATGGTGACTCATATTTTTTTACTTTCATTTAAGGAGTATTGAATACAATTTATTGCATTAACCTAGAATTTTTAGTTTCCGAGATTTTTCGGATTCTTTATGAGAGGACGCAATTTTATTTTTAGAACATGTTTGTAGTGGTCATTGGTCAATAGAACTTCAAGTTTGTGGGGGCCCTTGTCCCCCGGCCGCCATCTCAAAAAGGGATGAGAAAACACTTTTTTCACGATATCTCGGAAACAATGCGTCTTTTTTGCTTTAAATAAAATAAAAATAACTAACGATCTCTTTATTTTGCTAACTAGTGACCCGCCCTCGCTTCGCTTCGGGTAAATTTTACATACAAACCTTCCTTAAGAATCACTCTATCACTCTTTCCGAGAAATGCAAACGGGCGACTCAGGCCTGTGGGGGCCCGCGCAGGCTGGGGCCCGGCTGGCAAATGCCACCCTGACTGTATGGCCAGTCCGACGCTGAGTAAAGGTAGTGTATGTTTTTTTAATGTGTGTTTTAAGTGTAGATGTACATTTCATAAAGTAACTTAAACAATAAACAGTTAGAAGCATAAAATAATACAGAATAAAATCACCAAATGATAAGTTCCCAACAGCATTCACCAGTCACTTCAGTTTCGCCAGGTCTTGTTCAAAGTCCACGCGTATGAGCTTGTCGCCTTCCGATTTACGTAGGTAAACTCTGCCGAATGAAGTCCAACAATAGCGATAACCGTTGTCCCTTGCGAATATTCTTGCAGCCGCAAACAGCTTACGTGCCTGGGGTGTCAAACATTCGGAAATATATATTGGTGCGGGAGGGCCCTGGATCTGTAGTTGAATAGTGTTGAATTTATCCGTTTTTTCCCGGTTAAATGTTTTGAGTGACTTTAAGATAACACCGTTATCTCGTTATCGATACAAGTTGGAGGGGAGGAGATCACCAAAAATGATTACTAACCAGCTGATTTTATTATTTTACTTAGTTAATATTTATATAATGTAACGGTCATATTGTCCTACAAATTCCGTGGTACTTTGTCCCGGTCCTACGGTCCTAAATATTTAATCATTGATACCTCTGTTAGCTACCACAATCAAAAATTTTCGCACAGGAATTTTTTGGGCGTCTTATCAAAATGAAGCTACTCACGGAAAATTAGCTTGATAGTAATCAAGTGAAAAAATACACCACGGATCCTGTACTATTGTAGCCGAGGATTGTGACGCGCTTAGTGAGCGGCGCAATGCGTAACTCTTATAGATTTATGCACTCCTATTATCCCACTTGAATTTATGAGCAGTTTTTGAAAATAGTTTATTAAAAAAATTTAAATTGGGTTAGTCTAAAGCACGTCTGCACTGTACAGAGATCCGAGGAGGAATTATAATTTAAAGGATTGCATTTCAAACGCTCCGTCGTGTTGCCGTAGTCGTGCATAATGCCGGTATTTACGGCTTTGTTAATGACCAATATTAAGCCTGCACAAGCCAATTTGGCCACACAGAGTAGGCTATCGACAATGTTCTGTTCACAGTTTCAATTGCATTTACTGAGTATGTGTGTTGACGGGGTGTTTAGGCACTTCATTTATCTATATAAGTACATATAATAAAAGACGTGTGACACTCGGGGACTGCCGCGGTATAGCATAGCATCGTCCGACTTCGGAGCAGCTCGTCTCGATTCGTGCGAGTTTCGTAGAGTCGTACAATACGTCTAACCGCACGCACACAAACACCGTGCCGAAGTCTACCGAACTGAAATGACGTTAGACGATTGTGAGGTTTTTTTCGTTACGGAATTTCTTGGTTCGGTCGCCGCGCTCAAAGCCCGCAATAAAAGCTATGCAATAGCTTAAAAATGTAACGGAGTAATGTTTTTACTTGGATGATATATTACTTTATTTGATATTTTGGATTTTTTATCTGTTTTTCTATTTATCTGTGCGTTTGTGAAAGCTTATCTCAAAAACGGATGATCCGATGTAGATGAGCATGTATAGTAATATATTGGAGTAAACTTATTACACATTTAGCGTTTAATATTAGTCTTTATGGATCTACACGCGTTATTACGACAAATGACATTAGTGCTGGTTCGGGGTGGATCAAGAAATTCACAACCGCTGTGGCAGACGAAGACGGGCGGCGCCAGTTCGCTAGCAACCACGATTGGTGTAACCCAATCAAAACGTCGGGCAGTAAGTAGCTATGTATTTCCTACTCCTAATAACGCGTGTAGACCCATAAAGACAAATATTTAGTGTAATGGAACGCGAAAGTCTTAAATCTTACATTAAGCATTTAGTTAATTTCAAATGGTTCATAAATAAATAAGTTATGCGAATTTAAAGAATCACGTTGAACTTGCTGGGCGTTTACAGCCGCTGGTCCATGCATACAAAGTCGCTGGTAGTAGCTTAGTAAATTAAGCTACGGTTAGTTGTTACACAGATTTGATGAACAGGAGGTAATAAACATCACTAGATCATAGACTTGATTTAAAAAAATACTGAAAATATTTTATGGGATGTGTCGTTTGCCTTCTCCTTAGATCGTTTAGTAATTAATTCCTTTTTATTTTTTTATGAGATTTATATAATTTTTATATTTTATTCTCTTGCTTCTATATTTTTTGCTTTTGTTTTTCTTTTTGTTTTGTTTTACTATATCTGTGTCATCACTCAACCAAAAAGGTACGGCCAGAATACCAGTGCTGCAGGAGCTCTTGTTGAGCTTCTGCAGTCTATGCTGAGGCACGTACCTTGTTGGTCACGGATGTGAAATATTCGTTTTGTTAATTAGTATTATTTTATGTTCAATTTATTTTTTCATGTAATATGTATGTATGTGACCGATAAATATGTATTCTACCTATTCTATTCTTTTATCCTAAAATGGAAAATGGAAGTACTAAAACGACGTAAAATTTATCAGGACAATGACACTCTGTAAAGCCGTTCAAACAATACACGATAAACAAGTGAGCACAACGAGTGCACATTTCAATAGCTAATTGAAATCCTTTTAAGTGCAAGCTCACAAAGGCAACAAAGAGAAAAGTATTTCTAATTACGATCCCGAAGGAGATTCTCTCCCGTTTTCGAGTTCCGCCCAGCTGTCTGGATTAACGGAATGTGCCTTTGGAAAAAATCAATTAAATTATTGGATAATCCTTGTCCGATTTGCATTTTTGAACCGGTTTTGTTTGGCCGGCAAAGGAAAATCGTGAACGCTTTGATTAGAGATTGGGCCATAGCATAGAGCAGGAAGTTGATAGCTAGACTTGCGCAAATAAGTTCAATGAGTTGAAAAGATATAATCATCATGATCGATCATCATCAGCCCATATACATCCCCACTGCTGGGGCAGGGCACGGCCTACCCTAAACTAGGGCGATAAGGCCTTAGTCAACCATGCTGGCTAAGCGCGGGATGGTTGACTACACACACAACCTAAGAATTCCTACGTAGGTGTACGTCCAGTTTTCCTTCACCGTACGATTATTTGATGAATTTAAAATTTAAAAACACAGTGGTTCAATCGACTTGTTGATATGTTCGTTTATAAATTTCCTTACAAATTGATTTTTACAGCCTTAGACTTAAACCTTGAGTAAAATAAAATTATTTAATGAATACAATAAAATTTAATGAATCGAATGTACGAATCATATCCCTAAATTTTTCCTTATATTTTGCAATTATTATTTTTTTTAAATGTAAAAGCATATATGGCCGAGTGGTTAAGGTCGTTGCTTGCCATGCGAGAGGTCGCCAGCTCAAACCCCGGCAGGTATCAATGTGTTTTTCAAATTTGAAATTCATATGTACCATCATTCGACGCTTTAGCGGTGAAGGAAAACATCGTGAGGAAACCAGCACACCTGATAATTTTTTCAACGGTGTGTGAAGCCATGTCAGAGGCCTACGGGCGGTTTAAAAACTCTGACAGCAGGTTGTTCATCAACCATACGATAAGAAGAAGATTTTAAAATTTAACGTAACAGCTGTAAAAAGCTTTAAAACAACAGAAAAATCATATCCCCGCCCCAATACAACATACCATCAGGATAGAACAAACATAACCATTGCTGCGATATAACTCGTACACACTATGTATCAATTCATCGCTATAATTCAGTCAGCGATACACTCTACATCACAATGTATTGAAACTCGGTATTACAATTTAGCCTGCGTAAACCGCAACACGGATACCTTAGGGAATTTTGAACACATTCCCGGAGCTCGAATAGATTCCACTCGATTCTAATTCGATTCTACTCGGAGCGATCGCACAGTTTCAATTTTTGCGGGTTCCACTTCATTTGTTTTATTAATTAGTTTTCTTATCCTGATTGCTGTTTTTTTCTTTCATTGCAGTCATTATCATTAATGTGAAATGTAGATACGTGCTTAAAACCAATATTTTATTAACTATGATTTTTTCATTAATAGTTTACTTAAGAAATCAGGCGAAAGAATTTTTTATGCCGGATTACCCCATCACCATCATCAGCCCATCGCAGTTCTTTCCAGGATATAAACCTCCCCAGGCTCGCCTCTCGTCTTTCTTCGGCTACTCGCATCCAGCTCCTACCAGCCGTCCTGTGCAGATCGTCACTCTACCTGGCCTAAGGGCGTCCCACACTAAGTTTTCGAGAGGAGGTCTTCACTCTTGAATTCGTGAAAATATTAAACTAGTCCGTGAAAATACTGAAAAATTTTATTTATGTACTTTATACATATATCTTTAGGTAGAGTTCGTCATAACAATGTAACTCTTACCTCAATATACGAGTATGTCATCTTGAGCCCATATACGTCCCCATTGCCTAGGGCTTGGGCATAATATAGGTATTAGGGTAGGCCCTAAACCAGGGCGAACAGGCTAGTCAACCACGCTGACCAAGTGCCGGTTGGTTGATAACACAATCTTAGAATATTTTCATACACATGTTATATAAACGTAGTACATATACATTATACATTCATTTCATGTAAACATATATGCATACATTTATAACCCATACCTCAAGAGGTAGAGGAGGTAGAGGTGAGTTTTGATTATGAAGAGCCAAGGCTCTTCATAATCAAAACTCAATATTTCACAGTGCACTTTCTAAATAAATTAAACAATCATCATCATTCTCCTGCCCTTGTCCCACGCTAAGTGGGGTCGGCTCAACATGTATACTTCTTCCACTCGGGCCTGTCATTCGTCAGCTCTGTATCCTGAATAAACTGAATCATAATATTTAATACCAGTAACGAGGAAATATGTCCCGTTATAGTTTAATTAAACTACCTTGCTGGTGCAAGCGACATCTGTTGCATAAATCACCATACTATGAAGCTGAGTGGTTTCATATTTCATTTCCAAGAAGTTGTTGCGTTATAAGTAGACGATGTCAAAGAAAATGCTGCGGTTTCAAATTAATATATTTATAATGGATTTTTTCGCTTGGGTTAAATTGCGCTTTCTGAAAACTGTCGGCTAATTTTTAATAGTTTACTGTAGGTAATGTATTTTCGTTATTTTTGATGTTTTGTGGTTATAATATAGAGCAGTTTAAGCTTCAAAATTGAACAATAAGCTATATTTAAATTGCGTTGGTAAAGATATTTCATTTCTAAAGTTTCATGGGTCTATCGACTTTATTACTTTCATATGTATGTCTAAAAATATTCATTTACTTATAATTTTGAATAACTAGACATTAAAAATTTCCTTTAGAAGTTTTGTTTTTTCATGATAAACTTAAATCCAATCCGATGCTCTAAAACCATTTTCTTAAGATTCCTTCAACGCAATTATATTTTGTATCCTATCTGAAAAATGCTTATTCAAACGGGACTATACTGGAATATATTATCCTCTACAATATTAACAAAAGCAATTCCGTCGAAAGATACCACGTTAAAATGAATTTATTCCGAAGCAAAGCGAAACTCACATTTCTTACTGAACAATCAGCATAATCTCATTTGCGGTATAACAAGATCTACGAACTGCATAACATTTTCATAAAACATATTTTTAAGTACCTTATCTGCAATCAAGTAAGAAAACAAATGGATAGGGTATTTAGTTATTGAGCATGTTTATGAAAGAAGTCAAAGTAACATCTATTTCAAAAGATAGTCTTGATAAAACTCGAGCAAAATTTAGCCTACTGCAAGCCATCATTGTATGTCAGTTAGAAAAAAAAAACAAGTGCATTCTATGATCCCTCACTCTCACCTTTTGATGAGACGGCAATCTGATAAAACCGATGAGGGACCAGGCGTAGAACCACTGGCGTAATAGCTGCATTCCGATGCACGGACAAGCAACTTCCTAACTCCAGAAATATGTATTTCAAATATGAAAAACACTGTGGTACGTGGCGGCGTTTGCGCGAACACACGAAGAATCGGAAGACAATACCGATGTTCGTCACACAAATATTTGTTCCGCGTGAGCATCGAACTCACAACTCTTAGAACCGTAGGCGAGGTCACTAACCACTGTTCCACCGAGCCAGTCAAGTCCATAAGTGGATACATGTTTATGGTTTCCTCGAAGTTGCCGTATCTACGAGAATATTTACGATCACTGAGCATCTATCAGTATGTCTTGGTTAAATATAAGGAACGGAGTTTTTACTGCAGCCCGAGATCATATCCGTGAAGTTGAATTATTCAACATTGTTTTGATGCTTTTCAATATCCGACGATATTGGACGGTTTTATATTGAATTAAGTGCTTCGGTAGGAATTTTATGAGCGGGTGATTAAATATTATTGAAATTGCTTTATTTGTGCACTGTTCAGGACTTTTTGCTGACCGAAGCTCGTCGTCGGCTGACTGACGATTTGGCTGTTTTCGATTGAATTGACATTTATCTTTCCTTTATTCTCTTTTTTTCTTTAACTGTTTTTTTTGTAGTGCAGAAAGATATGTACCATGGTATTTTATTACCCATATTGTACGTTTCTCAGAGAGGTGAAAAGTGGATCGCTGGAAGTGATATCTGTCTACCCCTCTGGGAAAAAGGCGTGATTGTATGTATGTATGTATGTATGCATATTGTACGTATTTTTTCCATGTCCGGGTGTGTAATTTATTTATAAACTGTGACCAGCCCTCGCTTTACTTTGGGTAATCCTTTCTTAGCTGATGCCTACGTCATAATACCTACCTGTATGCCAAATTTCAGTCCGATCTGTCCAGTGGTTTGGACTGTGCGTTAATCACTATCTTCAAATAATACTTCGTAATCAAATGGCTAATTTTATGATATTCCACTTCTCTGTCTTTGAGGTCCGATATCATCAAAAGTAGCCCATTAAGTGCTACTTTTTAGTAATGATTATGAAAGCTGAGAGCCTGGCGCAGTTTTTAAAGTTATTAAGAAGTCACGCATTTGCCTCCTAATATTTAAAATTTAAAGTTGAAATTGAAGACATTATTTACAGAACGTAATTTCAGTTTGTACCATCATTTTTAAAACTGTATTATCCACATCCTGTTTATTTTTTATTTAATGAATTAGTTAGTTTCCATAATTAATAAATAGCCAATCAATTTGCGATCACAAACAAACTCATAAAAACTTTACCCATTTCCATTTTTCGACAAATACACACATATTCGTATCTATGTGTGACTAAAATGGCTAAAGCAGTAAGTACCCATTTGCATTTTACCATAAACTCGCCAGCCTGTTACCCGATAGTGGTATCAGTACATCGGTATTACACTACATTTGCAATAGCAATCCGTTAAGCCAACTAATTTGACAGCTGACGCACGCTGATCAGCTGTTTGTTTTGCAACGACCTTAATCAGGCGAACTGATTGGTTTCATAGCATAATTAACTAGTTAATTGAGCAATGTTAGTTGTGTGTATTGAAGATTATGTTATTTAAGCTTACTGCCCTAGATTTCTTCGCTTTAAATCAAATTAAACGTTCTGAAACTTTCCTTAAAGCTTTTCTTTCTAGAACAGAATCCTTTTGAGATAAATCTGTTATCTGTTTGTCTAACCGTCAATATCTACCGCTACATTTATCATACAAAAAACCATCATTCGCAGAAATACACAATGGGACATATTTAACTCGATATTCTCCTAGATGATGTAGTTGTATCTGTGACAGTGGAAAATTAATGTAGATAAACATTAAATGACTTCGTCTTAATCTCTCCTTATCATATCCCCTCTTTTTTTAATGTTGTCAAGAATCATTTTTATAGCTAATTTTTAAAATGAACAATTCAAATTGATACTTTTCTGAACTGTCAAAATCGTCAAGTTCACTCCAAAACCACGGGGCATCAAAGTACCAAACAAGCTATCATCCAACTAATACCAGCCATCGAACTTGCGTAATCCTCTTTACAAAATCCATCATCTCATTTGCGCCCAAAATTGTTGAGTGATTCAATTATTATTGCTAGTGTATTATTAGTATGCAAATAATCCCCTACTACGCGTTCAGGATCTAAGTTTAAATATTATATGGCGTTAAGGGCGTATTTTATCTAGCTTTTTTCGGTTTCCGTACATGAAGGGTGCCAACGGGACCCTATTAATATGTCTTAGTTGTTTGTTTGTCTGTCTATCATAGGGCTTTAACTTACCAACCCCAGTAGATAGATTGTTGACATTTTGCTGATTGCTGAAATACAGGATTATTTAGCTTAGGCTCCAGTCCTCCCAATATTCAATTCCAAAAATATTGTTCTCATTTCCTACTCTGTTTTTCTTGTATAGATTTTCGTAGTTTATGACCCTATTACATCGGGTGAAACATGTACTGTTTTGGTGGAAAAATAAACAATTTTTTTTTATTTCATCATTATATATTTATTATTTTTAAAAAAGTTTAAAATTAGAAAAAAATATATTTTTTCTACTTAAAAAAATATATTTTCTACTTTGTTTAATATATTCAACTACTACTACATTTTTGCATTTGGCATTAACAATATATTTTTTTAAATATAATGGTACCCTCCGTGCGAGTCCTATAGGTACATTCAAATGTTGAAATATAAATTTAATTTAGAATACTGTATTGAACTGTTTTAATACGCACTCGTTCGAATTGTTAGATCTAATCCGTAATTTGTATCTAAATCGGATTACTCTCTCACAAATCCGTTATTCCATTTCTGATCAGCGTTGTTGAGTGATTCAGTTATTTAATGCAGCTAGCATATTATTAATATGCAAATATACCCTTACTATGAGTATGTAGGAAGCGGGGGTATGTAACTACATAATTAACAATGAATAAGACGTCAGGTCTATCAAAACCGAGCAAATACTTTATTACTTTTCTTAATGAGAACCATATCCATCACTTATCACTTTTATCAAATAACAATCTTAGCAATTGTAGCAAATGCCTAAGACATAAACTACAATTAGAGTTTGATTTATTAATTACAAATTGCACAGCAGCAGTTTTATAATTAACGATCCAAAGGTGTCTAGGATAAGCTTGGCTGCAACGGTACAACGAGTGTTCCGTGCCATGCCAGAGCCAAGACTGCCTGCTCTGTTCAAAGTGAGCGCCTTTTATAGTCGAGTCGAGCGGCGAGGGGGAGTGACTAACGACGCAGCTGGTCGGTGACGTGACCCGTGCACGTGCAGCTTGTTACTCATTCTATAATGAAGGCGAGCGATGACTCCTGCCGACACGGCCAACCTGACTAGCGGTCGTCCTCGAACGCTTCAACTAAAGCATGTCCAGATTTCTGTAACAAAAGCATCGTTCGATCATCCTGACAAAATTAATTAGTCCGGTCTATAATGACCCTGCAAATCAATTAGTTCTGGTCTGTGCTACATCAACCCTTCAGATATATTACAATGAACCCATCAGATATATTATTACAATTAACTCTTCAGACATATTACAATTAACCCTTCAGATATATTACAATAGTTCTGGTCTGGTCCACATCGACCCTTCGTATATCTCACACTTTGCTCTGGTCCGGTCTCTAATTAGACCCTTCAGGCACTAGTATTGGTCCGGTTCTCTCTCCCTTTTTTTTAAAGAACCCTTCAACACTAGCCAGTTTTGGTCCGGCCACGTGCCCTTCAAAACTCTGCTCTTTTTTTTTTTACTTTACTTTTTTTTTTTTTTTTACTCTTTTTTTTACTTTACTTTTTTTATACCAGTTTTGGTCCGGCAAACAGCCCTTCAAAACTCTGCTCTTTTTTAACTCTTTTTTTTATACCTTACGACCATATAAACCCTTAAAAGACATTTCTTGTAACACATTTTTTTATTGACCAAGTAGTGGGTGTGGATCTCATCCCACTTCTGATGTAGGAAGCGGGGGTATGTAACTACATAATTAACAATGAATAAGACGTCAGGTCTATCAAAACCGAGCAAATACTTTATTACTTTTCTTAATGAGAACCATATCCATCACTTATCACTTTTATCAAATAACAATCTTAGCAATTGTAGCAAATGCCTAAGACATAAACTACAATTAGAGTTTGATTTATTAATTACAAATTGCACAGCAGCAGTTTTATAATTAACGATAATAATTAATTCGACAATCGAATTAATTATCCAAAGGCGTCTAGGATAAGCTATTGCAACGGTACAACGAGTGTTCCGTGCCATGCCAGAGCCAAGACTGCCTGCTCTGTTCCAAGTGAGCGCCTTTTATAGTCGAGTCGAGCGGCGAGGGGAGTGACTAACGACGCAGCTGGTCGGTGACGTGACCCGTGCACGTGCAGCTTGTTACTCATTCTATAATGAAGGCGAGCGATGACTCCTGCCGACAAGTACGAATTGGTCTATACCCACCCCTCATAAGAACCAACATTTGCTTTGAGTTTTCGCCTCTAACAGTGTTGCCCCTAGATTTGGGGGGTTAATGAGTGAGATGTGAATTTTTATAGGAGTTAAGTATATAAATTTTTCGGTCAAAGAGGCTAATAAATTGGTCCGTATTAATAGCAAGATTGTACAATTCATAGAAAAGTTCACCGCAACAGGGGGTTTTTTCGACACACATTTAGGGACAGATATTTTTAAGAGTTGTCAACAAGCTCTTTAAATAAAGATTAAAAAAAAAGTTACATTAGGCAGGGTCCCAAAATAATACCCATCGATTATTTCATATTATTCATCGTTCATTTAATTGTAAACAAAATGTTCGAAAGCAGGCAAAAGTTGAATGTAAATAACACATCTTCAACTTATAACCGTCTTGACTCCTTCAATTTAGAAGAACTTTCTGCAAAAGTGTAACTTGTGCAAAATCAATAAGACGTTGAAAATTTATTCTTGCCGAGAGAAGTTAGCCTTTTTATGCTTCTTTGCGTTTTTCACAGGATTTTAACTCGGCAAAAGTGCCTGGCGACAGATTTGATCGAATATCAATTTAAAATATCGACGATGAATTTGTAACAAGTTTGCGGCCTGAATGAAGTAGTAAGGTGTTAGTGATTTATGAATACCTTAATAACTAAATTTAATTATTTACTTGTGTACTTTAGAAGTTTTCTTGATGTAACAATAGGTAATGGTCATGAATTGGACCTATAAAGGTTTTAAATCACAAACACAATTTTATTGTGCGAGAAGCAAAGTGACGTGGCAAAAGTGGATTTTAACTTTTTTTTGTCTTTTTTTTCCACGGGGCTGGATGTGGCACACTAGAGAACGTTTATTTGAAATATTTCGTGCTTTTACATTCTCTCTTTGTTTTTTTTTCATATATTTATTGTTACACTTTTTTAATGTAACGTAATAAAATGTAATATGTATCATATATATTTGTGTTATTTTGTGAAATACCCTATTTGTTTATTTATTTATGTTACCGTCACGAGGTACGGGCACAATACCAACGCTGCAGAGGCTCATTTTCACTTGTATATGTGTGATGTTGCTTTGTTTAATTGAGTTTTAGTGTCTTTGTCTTGGTCAAGAAACATTTTTCTTTTTTTTCTCATTCTTATTAATTTTTTTACGATTTGACGCAAATTTATCCCAACCTGGCAAGCACTATCAAATCTTATTATGTTTGTCCGTAGTTTCATTTGTTTAAGTTATACATTTTGAAAACTGAATATGTCCTTTACCATGATGCTTTGTTTTAATGAGCTCCCGATATTTCGGGACTGTAGCAAGCTCCATGATCACGGGTCGCAGGTCTGTTGACCCGTAATATTGGCACTTGCAAAAGTCGAATATATTGATATTACCTACATGTATGATAATTAATTTTAACACAAACGCTGTCATAACTGAGATTTTTAACACGATCGAGAATTAGATGAGTTTCCGTAGTACCGAAGCTAGTGTCATATACCGCATAGGCCATTAGTCAAATTATGGAAATGCCAGTTTCATAGTAATTTGTGGCAAATGGTGCTTCGACGCCGGGTTCTGTATTATTGGTAAGCAATTCCGACTGGATTATTACTGCAAATAGTTCACCACATCTAGTTTACTTGGACCGAAAATACGGAATATTTGGTCAATATTTTATGTGATGGTCGGTTTGATGGTTATTAATTGCAGGCAGAAATGTATTATTACGTGTAATTGATGTACCGGTTTTATGCAGAATGGTATAAATCGTATGATTTGGCTGGCTTGGCTCGGTGGAACAGTGGTTAGTGACCTAGTTTCACTACCCATGGTTCCAAGAGACGTGGGTTCGATGCCCACCCTTGACAATTATTTGTGTGACTACCATCGGTGTTTGTTCCGATCTTTGGTTAGAGATGGCTAGTTAAGGTCTTGATCATCGTCGAGATCATTGCGCCATCTCTTCGCGTCTTCACCTTGACCGATGACCGTTCGATTGCCATTTGGTGACAAGTTTTGCCCATCTCTAAAAACTACATTATTAATTGAATATAAGTACACAAATTACATAGCGTCGATGGCCAAGTGGTAAAGGTCGTTGCTTGTCATGCGAGAGGTCGTCAGTTCAATCCCCGCCAGGTACCAATGTGTTTTTCAAATTTGAAATTCATTATATGTAGCATCATTCGACGCTTTAACGGTGAAGGAAAACATCGTGAGGAAACCAGCAAACCTAAGAAGAATTTTTAAGGTTGGTAGTCGAGCAACCCGCACTTGGCCAGCGTGGTCGACTAAGACCTTATCGCCCTAGTTTAAGGTAGGTCCGTGCCCCAGCAGTGGGGATGTATATAGGGCTGATGATGATGATGATGATGATGATGATGATGATGACACAAATTAAAATAACACCGTATCTGTGATTGGACACCATCTGGAATATACACAATTCAAATTAATTTATCTCTTACAAGACGACGAATGAATAGATAAATTATTCATGCCCAATTAAGGGATAGCTATGGCCGGTTAGTTAGTATACAAACAATTTGTTTGTCTAATAAGTTTGGCTGTTTCTACGATATTGTTTGTTCCTCACCCAGATCATTTAAGCGTCGATGGCCGAGTGGTTAAGGGCGTTGCTTGCCATGAGGTCGCCAGTTCAAATTCTGGCACATATCACTATGTTTCAAATTTTAAATTTATAGGTACGATTATTTGGTCTAATATAAGATACACTATTTATGTACTCGATGTATATCACTACATAGTATAAAGCAAAGTCACTCCCCGCGTCTGTATTATGTATGCTTAAATGTTAAAAACTACGCATCGGATTTTGTGGAACTCCTTTATATCTATTAAAATAATTCCATAAAATCCATAATTTTTTTTTCATCAAAATCCATGATTCAAGAGAAAGGTTTTTTGTAAAATAAACCGGAAGCAAAACGATGGCGGGTCTCTAGTTGATATAATGGGTCTTCCCGAGACGAGCAAAATGACACATTAAACGTGAAGAGATCCGTTCATCATCATCATTATCAGCCCATATACGTCCCTACTGGTAAGGCACGGGCCTACCATAAAGTAAAGCGACCTGTAGAGCTACCATGAGTTTAAAAGTTACGGACTCGGTATCGGCTACGTAAATTATGTCTATGAAAAACTTGTACAGTGCCCCTGGTGGTTACGCTAAGAACTAAAATCGGTCGTATGAAGAAAACAACTCGACAGGTTTTTAACGTACGTAAGTTTTCGATAGCCAACTCATGGTACCGCTACTGTGCTAAATTTACCCGATTTCCAACAAACTAAAATAAAAATGAAAACAAAACAAACGGCATTCTATCACAAAATAAAGGAATCAGTGCCAAGGAATTGCCGTTTATTTTCCGAATAACCTTCCGCGTAGGAACCCGCGTTTTTCGCATGTGTGATTATTAATTCTTCCCTCCGAAACAGAAATACGAGTGGAATTTGAATATAATAAAATTGTGTTTTTCATGACGCACGTATGATACGTCTGGGCCTTAGTGATAGGTAAATATTAAACAGAGGGCCTACAATGAGTTGGCTATCGAAAACTTACGTACGTTAAAAACCTATCGAGTTGTTTTTTTCATGCGGCCGATTTTAGTTCTTCGCGTAACCACCAGAAGCGCTGTACAAGTTATTCATAGACATATTTACGTAGGCGATATCGAGTGCGTAAGTTTTAAACTCATGGTAGCCACACTTATCTCAGTTGTAGACTCAAAAATAACGTGTGTGAACGTGAATGTGGAGCGTCGATGGCCGAGTGGTTAAGGTCGATGCTTGCCATGCGAAAGTCGCCAGTTCAAACCCCGCCACGTACCACTTAGTTTTCAAATTTGATATTCATATGTGGGATTGGGAAAACATCGTGAGGTAACCTGCATCTTCGAAGAAATTTTAAGGTGTAGTTGACCAACCCGCACTTGACCAGCGTGGTTGACTAAGGCTAATCGTCCTTGTTTAGAGTAGGCCCGTGGCCCAGCAGTGGGGAAGTATATGGATAATGATGATGATGAAAAGAACGTAGTCGAAATGTACCAAATTCTGCCTTATATTTAACAATAGAAAATAATAATTCAATATCCCAATGCCATTCAAATAAGTTATTATACACATTTCTCGGAATCACCAATATGTTTTATGAAAACGTACACAAAAGGCAGTTGTTATAATAATGGATGAAACCATCATGGAAATTAATATTGTGATTATGTGTAATTAAGCTTCGGTATTGAAATATAAAAAGTAATATAAAAATGTAACATTGTCGAAACTAGTTAGTTTCCAGTACTTGCTCGAAATCCTTTGTCTTCTAACATTAATAAATAAGGCGTCCGACCGATTTCGACCATGGCGGCCGATCTCAATTGAGATCAGCCAAATGCGCAGGACATATTATAGTGCACAAGTATGCGCGCAAACACAAGTGCACTCTCTATTCCCTTACTCTCATAATTCGGTGAGACGCCAGGACCCCCGGCTTAACGTGCTTTCCGAGGCACGGGTGTTCAACCGCTAACTTCCTAACTCCGGGCTGAGTAATTTCATTACAGTAAAACTCACACAAATTTTGCCCGACCCCGGACTCGAATCGGGGACCTCTCGGTCCTAACGCAGCACTTGCTACAAATAGACCAACGAGGCAGTTACTAACATTACCTGCAACATAAATAAAAGCTATAAACTATGTCCTTAAAGTGATTTATCTGGGGCATATGATACCTTATTCGTAGGGCAAATAAAGCTTTTATTACTTTTTCTATTTAATCTGGTGACAATTGTGAATAACTGGATTGTTATGTACTTTACGGGTGAAATACATACTTACCTAATGAAGTTATTTCTTGACATACATACATACATAAAATCACGCCTTTCCCCCAGAGGGGTAGGCAGAGATCGCTTCCAGCGATCCACTTTTCACCTATGTGGGAAAAGTGACGGGACGGGTTGTGGATCACGTCACCGCCATTCTGCCTTGTTTCAACAAGGTCATAGCGTTCACGAGTAGCAAGGATATATGACGGGGGAAGGAAAAGGGGAGGAAGGATACTATCGCCTCGGATGATTTGGACTGAGTCGATAGAAGCTCGAGGAGCCGGGGTCGCTTCGCTCACCAACCACCGGACAGATAGTTGTGACTGGTATCCCCTGACATGACTTTCTTGAAAAACATTCAAAGCAACATTAGATAAAGATAAGGCGTCCGACCGACTTCGGCCATTGCGGCCGATCTCAATTGAGATCAGTCAAGTGAGCAGGATATTATAGCGTGCGCGCAAACACAAGTGCACTCTCTGTTCCCTTACTCTCGCAGTTCGGCGAGACGGCAATCCGACATGACGGATGAGAGATCGGATCACTATTCGTCATGATAGTAGATATAAGTTCATGTCCTATGTCTTATATCCAACAAGAAAATATATTTAGACTTAAAAACAAATAAAAAGCTTCTCTTACGATACGTGCCCTAGCAACGGAACCAGCGGTAAGCTATCTCTCAATGACATAAAACTTTATACTGACATTTTTATATTGAAACCATATTTCCGATCGTGATAGTATATCCCCCGATACAGGAAAATAGGAGAGAAAATATTATCTTTTATAACAAGCTTTATTTTATCGGTTGACGCGAAACTTTTTTACTCTATTTCATTTACATTTTTCTGTATTCAATTGGAAAGCTCCGATTGTAGGGTCGGTCAAGCGGTATATTGGAAATCTGCTGGGTTCTCTACACGAATATACAGGATGTTTTTAAAGTTCAACTGCTGTTCTTTTTTGGATACATTTTATTTGTTGAGTGTGTAATCTTTTGAAGTAAAACTTCTTTATCGGCGTCGGAAAAAAATTTACCGTCACATTTTCGGTTACGCGTCACACTTCTTACGTGTGTACACTACACGTACACATTTTTTTTCAATATAAATAAATACCTATTTAGGATATGTGTTTCTTACTTATTTATTTAAGTCTCAAAACATATTCAAGTTAAAATATTTAAGTATATTGAAAATAAAGACATACAAACTTTTTTTAATGGAAAGCCGATTAACGAAAGGAATATAATAGACACATGTCGAAAAGGGAAAGGAAGACCTTCCATGACCAAATAGGACATCTTGAAGAATTTCATTTCATTATTTCATTTCATTTCATTCTTAAGGTATGTATACTTTTTACGTAAGATTTTTTATACTTTTTTTTATCATCCCGTGTCATTAGATTGTCATTTAATAATATTATCCCAGTTTAGTTTGCCTCACTCTCGCTCTTTTACCGAATAAAAAAAGTCTTAAATAGTAAAAATAAAACTACTTCATTTTCGACATCCACCTGTAGTTATTCTTTTCATTATGAACATGACTCGTTAGTAGGGAAACCACCTGGGAGGCGAGGGTATCTTCAAATTGCATGAAGTGACCTTTACGGTCAATTTGAATAATTTTATCAACAATCTTATTCTATTACTAGCAGCCGCCCACGTCTTCGTCCGAGTGGAAATGGTTTTGCCAGCAATTATCTATTTAAATTGCCTATAATATACCTTTTACATTAAGCCATTTACTTGTGAAAGTCTCGTCAAAATTGGTACAGCCGTTTCGGAGATAAGCAAAAATATAATACAATTTTTTTTTCAAAATTTTGTTTTTGTTTTTAATTCTGGATATACGAATAGATCCATCCCCATTGAGTAAAAAGTCGTTATTTTAGTATGACTACTATATAATTAGTACTTCATTTCTATTATATATAGTTGTATAGATACTGGCTCGCTGGAACAGTGGTGGAACACCTTCGGTTCCAAGAGTCGTGGGTTCGATTCCCTGCCGAGACTATTTGTGTGACGAACATCAGTGACTGTTCCGTGTCTGGGTGAGTTATTAAATACATATAAGTATTTAAATATATTTGTGTATCCACTGTTAATTCTGATATCTGTAACATAAATAATTAAACTACTTACCACGGGATCAGATCAATGTATGTGATGTTGTGTAATATTGCATTTATATATTTTATACATACTTTAAATTAATCGCATTTTTACCAGCATCTACTTTACGGATCTTCACAGTTCACAGATTTACTGACTTCAGTTATATAATTATTTTAGGTACTTACGTCATTGGTAAATCTTGGCCGAATGGATAAATAATTACTCAATAGATTCGTAATACAATTAATGAAACGTTGCATGGCCTTGTAAAGTTATCTATTTAAATATAAATTAATTGAAATAGTTTGAAAATGTAAAAGTAGCAGTAAATAGAGGCTATATTTTTTCACACAGCATTTTACGTACGTTTTTTATCCCATATTTTTTATAGTCACAGCACAACTGAATAGTACAGTAGATTAACATCTTCTTGCTAATAAAAAGATCACTCACTGTGGCCCTCGAGACAAATTAAGTGACAATAGCGTATTATCGCGTTGACGCTTCAAACCCGTATCAAAGTAACTTTTATCTTGCTTCCATCAGTTTGGGAACTATCGCTTTCTTGCCAAAAGTACCCGAGGCTTTGTTAAGATGATTGGGAAGTAAATATATCTGGGACATTTCCACACACGATCATCTGATTTTGTGTTCAAGGTTTTATACTTTACAGCTGGAACCCTACACGAAAAGGGAAACAAACTATCGTGCCCGCTGCAAAATAAAATTCTATGAGTATTGTCACCGCACTTTTGTTTACTTGATAAAGTGCTCAGAGGTGTTTCTTTTAACGTAAAAGCTTTGGGTCGGCGGCCATTTTGTTTATGTGTAAAGTGGCTGCTTTGACTGTGACAATGGGAAGGGCACACTGAACCAACTAGGTACCTAGTGTTTTAACGGTTTTATTCAGCTCGATACGTACGTATTTATTTGTTTGGATCAATATTTTAAATTATATTTTACTAGTGACCCGCCCTCGCTTCGCTTCGGGTAAATTTTACATACAAACCTTCTTTAAGAATCACTCTATCTATTAAAAAAAACCGTAACCGTAAAACGTAGTTTTAAAGATCTAAGCATACATACGGACATACAGCGAAAGCGACTTTGTTTTATACTATGTATATGTATTGATGAAGCATATTCCTTAAAATCTTAGACTTTCGCGTTCCATTACACTGAATATTGGACTACACTCGATGTTTAAGTACCTTCCTGTTGTCAGTTTAATCTGAAATTTGGTACACTTTTACTAATTTTGGTGCCATTTTAACAGTTAGAAAGATTAAAAAGATAAGGAATATTGTTTTTACGTATAGTAAGTAAGTAACATGCATTATATAACTATTATGGTGGAGAATAAATGATATTTTTTGCACCCGTACGAAGCCGGGGCAGTTCACTAGCACATAATGTATTTACCACGAAATTAGGCACAGTTACAATGGTATATATGACCATAGGATCATGTATCTATTAGAGTAAAATTTTAAATCTTATAAGGCTGTATAATTTGTTATTCCCTGTGCTTTTAATTGTTTTCTTTTCCTGTCACTTGGTGTCGCTGTTGTAGTTGTGAATTTCGGCGCCCTTTTTGTTTTAATGTCACTGTGCAATTTTTCTTAAGTGAATAAACTTTATTCTCATAAAGTTTATAGAAATCTTGTTTTTATTTCGCGCAACAAGTCGTTTAGGTTATGGGCCCAGGTCCACGCGATTGTTTTAAAGACAAAGAGCAGAGAAAACAGTGAAGTAGTGTCGAAAATTTCAACAATAGAAGCGTCCGAAAATTACAACCTAAACTATGGAGTTCGGAAAGACAATGCATCTTGAAAAGTTTGATGGAACCAACTTTAAGCAGTGGAAATTCCAAATAAAATGCGCCCTACGCGCAAAAGGGTTGGACATAAACACACCGAAACCAGAAAATAATGTTTCGCAGTGGAACAAGGATGATGGCATGGCTATGTTCATCTTGACCTCAGCTATGGATCTTAAGCAAGTCGCACTTATTGAAAACTGTGAAACTGCACTTGAAGTTATGACTAAACTTGAGTCAATATATGAACAAAAGTCGGAAATGACAAAAATGATGTTACACGAACGTTTTTATCAATACAAAATGTCACCATCCGATAGCATAGCACAACATATAGCCAAAGTTGAAAGTTTAGCCAAACAATTAAGAGAAAATTCGGAAGAAATAAGTGATACTGCTGTCATTACAAAAATATTGACCACATTACCTCCTAAATACAGATCTCTTCGCCAGGCTTGGATATCACTTGATCCATCAAAACAAACCATAGTAAACCTAACAGCTCGTTTATTAGATGAAGAGGCCAGTTTTAATGTTGAAGAAGAAAATGAAACAGCTTTATTAGTGGCAAAACAGAGTGATAAGAAGAAACCCTACTTACTGAAGAATTCTAGTAAAGACAAAAATGAGAAATCACATCGTTTTGTTTGCTATAACTGTGGGAAACGTGGTCATTTCGCCAAAGAGTGTCGTGCTCCAAAACAAAAACAATATCAAGGCGAGAAAAATATGTTGGCTTTCAATGTAGTGAGTGGAAATTATAAAGAAGAATTAGATAGCAGTAATTGGATATTAGACAGCGGTGCCTCAGCTCACATGTCTTACCAGCGAGAAAATTTTTCAGAATTATATGAATACACGGGTTCCCCATTGAAACTTGGAAACCAGGAATCATTAGAAGTGATTGGCCAAGGAAGTATATTAATTAGAAAATGTGTTCATGGACAGTGGGAGAATAGTATTTTGAAGGATGTTCTTTTTGTACCAAAACTAAGAAGAAATTTATTTTCTGAAGGTGCAATAATGAGACAAGGATACAGCATTGTGAAGAAAAATACTGAAGCTTGTATTTACAAAAACAAACAATTAGTGATGTGTGGGACTTTATTAAATAACAATCTGTATGAGTTAAAAGTTAAGACAGTATTAAATACAGCGAGCAATGTAGTGCAACAAAAATTGGACTTGAAAACATGGCATGAACGTTTGGGTCATTTAAATGTTAAAGAAATAGAGAAAATGTGTAAAAACAATGTGATTACTGGTGTGGACTTAAAAGACTGTGATAAGTTTGTGTGTGAGGGCTGTGCTTATGGTAAGCATGCTCGAAGATCATTTCAGAAGTCGAACAGGGGGCCACTGCAGCCAGGTGATGTAATCTACAGTGATGTTTGTGGACCTTTTAATGTACCATCAGTCCAAGGTATGAAATATTTTGTTATTTTCAAAGACGGTGCAACAAGTTTTAGATATGTGTACTTTTTAAAGAACAAATGTGATGTGTTGGATTGTTTTAAGAAATATAATGCCAAAGTTAAAAACTTTTTCACACATGGGGTACGCATATTACATACTGATAATGGAGGAGAGTATACAGGCAAAGACTTTAAAGAATATTTAGATAGTGAAGGTATAACACATGAGTTAACAGCACCATACACACCGGAACAAAATGGCCGGGCTGAACGAGAAATACGGACAATAATTGAAAGTGCTACATCTATGCTTTATGCCCGAAATGTTCCACTCAACCTTTGGGCAGAAGCAGTTAATTGTGCAGTCTATTTATTGAACCGCACATCGTCCAGCCAGACACCAAATAAAACACCTATAGAACTGTGGAATGGTTTTAAACCTAGTTTGGATCATGTGAGAGTGTTCGGGTGTGAAGGATATGTACATGTACCGGATCAGCTAAGAAAGAAACTTGATTGTAAAAGTCGTAAAATGATGTTAGTTGGATATGACAACAACAATTACAAAATGTATGATCCAAACACTAAAAGAATAACAATATCGAGAAATGTTATTTTTAATGAACAAAAGAATCCAGAATTTAGAAGAAGTGAAGC
The DNA here is from genome assembly GCA_039566165.1 of Maruca vitrata. Classification (NCBI taxonomy): domain Eukaryota; kingdom Metazoa; phylum Arthropoda; class Insecta; order Lepidoptera; family Crambidae; genus Maruca; species Maruca vitrata. The sequence continues at coordinate 16,654,268 of CM076912.1, read as the reverse complement.
GCAAATTTTTGTCTGTGATGACCATGGAGAGAGTGTTGATTGTGAGGAAGGCCAAGTAATAGAAGGGTTAAATAACAGTTCTGATCATACAGGTGAGGATGATTGTGAAGACAATTACAGTCTTGCTGATGAGACATATGAACCCTCACAAGAAATAGATTTATCAAATATAGACAGATCAAATATCACTTTAAGACCACGGAGAAACCAGATGGAAGTGAATTTGATGGAATTAGATCTACCATTAACTTATGAACAAGCGATAAGTAGTAAGGAATGTCACTTATGGTTAAAGGCCATCAATGAAGAATTAGATGCGCATCATACTAATAATACCTGGAGTTTTGTAGAGAAAGAAAACCAAAGAACCATAACTTCAAAGTGGGTATTCAGTGTTAAGAAAAATGAAAATGGTCAAGAAGACAGATATAAAGCTAGACTTTGTGCTCGTGGTTTTACACAAATCAAGGGACTAGATTTTAATGAAATTTTTTCACCTACTACTAGATATGAGTCTATTAGAATATTATTGTCAATTGCTGCAGAATATAATTTGTTTATTAGACAGTTAGATGTTAAAACAGCTTTTTTGTATGGTGATTTAGAAGAAAACATATTTATGGAAATCCCAGATGGGGTAAAAGCACCTAAAAATAAAATATGTAAACTGAACAAATCCTTGTATGGATTAAAACAAGCATCCCGTTGTTGGAATACAAAATTTACTAATTTTTTATTGAAATTTGGATTTGTTCAGTGCCATGCAGATAATTGTGTATTTGTAGGCAATTTCCATGGCTCTAAAGCCCTATTAATTCTGTATGTAGATGACGCTTTAATTATGTCTGAATCCGACTTGATTTTACAGCAAATAATAAGTTATTTAAAACAGGGCTTCAACATTAAGGAGTTTGAGTTAAGTCGTTTTGTTGGATTAGAAATTGTTAGATCTGATAATGCTATATATATACATCAAAAACAATATATTGAGCAGCTGATAAATAAATATAACATGACTAATGCAAATCCAAGTAATACACCAATAGATGTAAATGTTCAAATTAATAGAAATGTTGAAGATGATCAGGTAAATTTTCCATACAGAGAAATTATAGGATCTTTGTTATTTTTGTCTAAAGCTAGCAGGCCAGATATTTCATATGGAGTTAATTTATTAAGTAGATACATTAATAATCCAAGTTTGCTTCATGTTAATCAAGTCAAAAGAATAATTCGGTACCTTATCAATACCAAAAATGTGTGTATTAGATATCAAGGCCATGAAGATTTAATTGGATATTCAGACTCGGATTTTGCTGGGGACATTGATACAAGGAGATCAACAACAGGTTATATTTTTATGCTAAATGGTGGTCCCATATCATGGGCAAGTCAAAAACAAACCTGTGTTGCCTTATCAACAACCGAGGCTGAATTTATGGCTGGCTGCGAGGCTGCTAAAAATTTGTTATGGTTAAAACAATTGTTTAGAGAAATAGATATTAAACACAATTGTACTACTCTATGTATAGATAACCAAAGCACTATTAAATTAATAAATAATCCAGTGTATCACAAGAAAACAAAACATATTGATGTTAAATTCAACTTTATTAGGGAAAAGGTACAACAAAAATTGATTAATATTGAATATGTACAAAGTTCTGAACAACTGGCTGATATTTTAACAAAGGCTCTTCCAACTTTGAAGTTTGAACATTTGAGAGATGCTTTTATGACTGTTATGTAATGTTTATGTACAGGTAAACATATTATACTGTAAACATATATTAAAGTAGAGATTTTAAATTTAGTGGGAGTATTAGAGTAAAATTTTAAATCTTATAAGGCTGTATAATTTGTTATTCCCTGTGCTTTTAATTGTTTTCTTTTCCTGTCACTTGGTGTCGCTGTTGTAGTTGTGAATTTCGGCGCCCTTTTTTGTTTTAATGTCACTGTGCAATTTTTCTTAAGTGAATAAACTTTATTCTCATAAAGTTTATAGAAATCTTGTTTTTATTTCGCGCAACAAGTCGTTTAGTATCTTGCAATCGTGGTCACGGCATATGTATATTGATGAACATTCAAATGAACATGAGTTTGCATAACCAAACTATAGCGTGGAATAATAGTACTTCTGAATTTCAAATTTAAAAACACAGTGGTACATGGCGGGCTTTGAACTGGCGTCCTCTCGCATGACATGCAACTTGAACCACTCGGCCATTGTCGTTTTTTAATAAATAATAATAAAAATAATAAATATTCTTAATTAATTTAATATTACTTGCCCACCAACCAGTACCTCGACCTTAGGCCATTGCGAGTGACACCGTTGACGCGGGTTCTCACAAAAAGATCCGAGTGAATTTTATCACAATCGCCTTTGTTAGCTCCAAATAAATTTGCGTTATGGAATTGAGAAGGGTTATTATAACTATCCTTGCTAATGGGATACGATGAGTTGCTGTTTTAGCTGACCTATACACCGTGAAATTTGAGTGGTTGTTTTCCCGCAGTAAAATGATTCTATCTTAGTAGCACAATACATTCGTGCAGTTTTTTTTATTCAAATCAATAAATACCAGATTTACGAAAGTATTAAATGGAACTCGAAAGCACGTTCGAACTGCTTTATTACTTAGGGCGTAGAGCTTCTTAAGCTTTAAGCATCGATTTCATGTGGCAAGCAGTACCTAATTATGTCACATTTTCTCACGTTTCCGAGTTGGATTTTTTTTTAAAACTTGTAAAAAGATTTTTTTTTTTACAAGTTTTAAAAAAAATCCTTTTAATTTAACTTTCAGATTCGATTGTATTACAAAAAGCAAATTGTGCAGCCACGGGAAAAAGAACTACTTAAATTTCACGGTGTATAATTATTATGCTTTTTGTCCTCGCTGGTTGTCTTATTTTAAAGTTTCAACCTACTTTGCTATTCACAGATATAATAATTTGAATGTTGTATACACCTACATACTAGATACGTTACCGTATAATGTATCTTCTGTTTTCTATATGTATAATGTATATACTGTTGTTGTACTCTTAATGTTAACATTAAACATTTATGTTACGACGTGTACTTTAGAATAATGAACAATAAAGAAACTTTATTCGAGTAATAATACTTGATATATAATATCATTTCCAAAACCTCGAAAAAGCAGTAATCATGAATACTTTTCATAATTGGAAATTATGCTTATTATATCGAACTCTCACACCAAAATTGGGTTTTAATTGAAATCAGATAGCATTGTTATCTCTGACAATAATAAGCCAATTATATCCACGTATCACGCGTACAATGTTGTTACAGTAATTAAAGGAAAGTTCGCGATCTCTGCACGTTAATTGCAAGACGTTAATTAGTCCTACGCTCCAGTGATACTCATAAACAGAATCTATACGTAAAATTAAAATGTTACGGTTCGCTGTTTGTTCATTAATGAAATATGACGAAAAAAACTATAGACCTTTATCATCATCATCATCAACAGCCCATTTCTATCCACTGCTGGACATAGGCCTCCTCAAATGCACGCCACATCTAACGTTCTTCGGCTACTCGCATCCAGCTCCTACCAGCCGTCCTGCGCAGATCGTCACACCACCTGGCCTGCGGCCGTCCTACACTACGTTTGCCGAGACGCGGTATCCTCTCTAGAACTCGTCTACCCCAGCGGTTGTCGGTTCTACGGCCGATGTGGCCAGCCCATTGCCAGTTCAGCTTGCTGATGCGATGAGCTATGTCGACCTTTATCAACGGAGTGGTACCCAAAAGAACGATTTTTGGATTTTTATGAGTTTGTACTCGCAATACTCAGAAACGGCTTACCCTTAAAATTTATTGTATGTTTCATGTTTCAAAAAAGATCTGCTTATTTAAAGCATCACATCGGACACTATGAGTGTTTGTAGGCGCTACTAAAAATTGCTATAATATTTAGTGTATGTTTCATGTTAATCGGTTTATAAATAAAAAGTTGTGCAAATTTAAAAAAATCACATCAAACATTCTGGGCGTTTGTAGACGCAGGTATACTAAAAATTGCTACATGTAGCGGTACCATGAGTTAGCTATCGAAAACTTACATACGTTAAAAACCTATAGAATTGTTTTTTTTTCATACTACCGATTTTAGTTCTTAGCTCTAATGAAAAACTTGTTGATTTTCATAGACATATTATTTACATAGGCGATATCGAGTCTGTCACTTTTAAACTCATGGTAGCGCTACTGAAGTATCTTTTCCACGTGAACGAAGTCGTTCTCACAGCTTGTTTATTAATATGCGAAAAGGTTACGCTTTCATTTCGTAATTAATTCTTAATTGATTCGCTTTGTCAGTTTATTGTTTACTGAAGCTGAACATAAGGCGTGAATCTATTCGACACACAAAGTGGTATAACTTTTTTAAGTGATTGCGTGATACTGGCGACATGTTATTCTTTGAATACGTTTTTGTTTATAGTTTTATTCATTTACTTATACTATTGAAATAAATTTATTTAGTGTCTTTATTGTCATCATTTTCCTTCCTTTTATACACCGTGAAATGTTAGTGGTTGTTTTCTCGTGGCAGAACGATTTGCCTTTAGTAATACTAAAGGCAAAATATTCTTTTTTAAATTTTCAAAATAATATTTTTCCAACGCGAAAACGTCAGAAGGTATCGTTCTTTTATAATATGTGACGTAATAAGGTACTGCTTGCCGCGATGATGCTTAAAGCTAAAGAAGCCCTGCCCTGAGTCATAAAGCGGTTCGAATGTGCTTTCGAGTTTCGGTTACCTTTCGTAAAACTGGCATTTATTGTTTTTAATCAAAAAGAACTGCACAAATCTATTGTCCTATTAAGATACAATAATTTTACTGCGGGAAAACAACCACTAAAATTTCACGGTGTTAAATATCACAAATAATAAAAAAATACGGATATACATATTTAGGTTCATCATCATCATCGGACCATATAAGTCCCCACTGCAAGGGCATGGACCTACCCTAAACTAGGGTGGTAAGGCATTAGTCAACCAAGCTGGCCAAGTGCAGTCTTCCTTTCCAGTTAAAGCGTCGAATAATCGTACAAATGAATTAAATATGAAAGACACAGTCTTTTGTGGCGGGGCCTGAACTGGCGACCTCTCGCATGGCAAGCAATGACCTTAACCGCTCGGCCATCGTCGGCCATATGAATTTGAAAAAGACAAAATATGACTATGGTCTTTCTCTGTTTAATTACGGTTACACTAACGAAGAATTTCTTCAAGGTCGAATAATCGTACATATGAAGTTTGAGTGTTTAAAACACGCCGTGTGCTAGATGTCTAAGGTAAGTTCCTTCAGACACAAGTACATAATCGTATACAAACACACAAACCTTTGAATGCGTGGCTGCTAATGCAGTAAGAAGATTATATCCGCCGAAATACAGATAAGATATAAGAAGTAACTTCGTCAAAGGAAGCTATAATGGGTTCTTAAAGAGTCTTTAGATTAACTGTAAGCTTTCATACGTGGGATTTGGGGGACTGTTTTCCTTCATAGCAATATGAACCTTAGTGTGTAAGTATAAGGTTTATAATAACTGTGGGGTTTTAGCTATATTTAGCCATGGAAGCCAATGTTAGCATTTATGAAATGGTACCAATTTACTTTGGAAATGCTTAGGAATCGCGTAAAATTAAAGTAAATAGCTACACTTTTGTATAGATACTGTCATGGTTACACACATTAGAAAACTGAAACTGTCATGTGAGCGTGTGTTCTGTGGGGCTACCATGAGTTTAAAACTTACGCGCTCGATATCGCCTACGTAAATATGTCTATGAAAAATTTGTACAGCGCCACCTGGTGAAAAAACAACTCGATAGGTTTTTAACGTACGTAAGTTTACGATAGCCAACTCATGGTAGGCCCTCTGTTAACCCGTGATCATAGCGCTTGTAACAGTGCCGAAATATCGGGAGCTCATTAAAACAAAACAACATCGTAAATATCCCGGACAGTTACAGTTTTCAAATATGAATAAATCTATCTATAATTGTAACGCTATAATACGTAGGCTACATAACCATTCGGTCATCTATCATTCATCATTCAGCTTAGCTTATTCCATGGAATACTACTTATTTTCATCATTGTTTGTTCAGCCTATTGTATGTATCCATGTATTGGTACCTATTTTATCGTATTGTTCGTTATTTTTGTTAAGATATGATTTCAGCAACAGGCTACAATTCCATTTAATTTAATGGAAATATTTGATTCCAGGAAAAGCCCATATGAAGCTAGAAACAATACACATAATATTATTTTTTGAAAATTGGGCTTATATCAAGGTTATTCAATGGAATGTCAATTATACAAGCTGATTATTATGGTCCAAGATCCCAGAGCTGCCAGACAGATTCATTACTCTCAGACACATGCGGCCGGCGGTTTTACCTAACAGACGCTTTAAAGCTATGAAAAAAATTAATTAAGGTCACATATTTTCTGATGCTTGATTTTTATATATGTTATTCAAACAACTGAAAAGTGCTCATCTGACCGCAATAATTATAGAATTGTACCTTACAAACTGTTTTATTAAAAAAAACTCAACTTAACTCAATTTAAAAAAAATATATAAACAGGTCTGGTGAATGTTTGGCCCCTTGGATCGGTCTGTCCGTTTGCAAAACGTTTTAAAATAGTTGTTTGAATAATATATAAAAATCAAGCATCAGAAAATAGTCATCATCATCATCATCATTCTCCTGCCCTTATCCCACGCTAAGTGGGGTCGGCGCAACATGTGTATTTCTTCCACTCGGGCCTATCATTCGTCATCTCTGTGTCTACTCCTTTCACTCCCATATCATCTCTCACGCAATCCATCCATGTCTTCTTCGGCCTGCCTCTACCGTTACGTCCATTGACATTCATACTCATCACTCTTCTAGTTACATGGCTTTCTTCCCTCCTCATAACATGCCCGTACCAAGCTAACCTTGCACTTCTCACCTTTTCTAAAATTGGTGCAACTTTCAGACTTTCTAATCCTATCCAACCTTGTTACTCCACACATCCATCTCAACATACGCATCTTATTTGCATATAGAAAATAGTAACCTTAGTTAATTTTTTCATAGCTTTAAAGCGTCTGCAAGGTAAAACAGCCGACCGCATGTGTCTGGGAGTAATGAATCCTAACTTTTAATGATATTGTGTGAAATATATGTTAAATCAGCTATCAGAATTAAGTGACGTGAGCAGTGTTTCTATGTACGTACCTTGATTAATTGATACCTGAAAAATGGCCGTCTGGTCAAGATAGCAACTAGTCATATGATGATAGTACACCCCACCACTACTCAATTGTATATATTTTGTCCATTAGAAAATAAGTGACGTCTGGCAGCTCTGGGATCTTCCTCTATTAATTTAAGCCATATAGCTTCAAAGAGTCGTATATGATATCACTAATTAGAAATTATGTAAAAAAGAATGTTTTGACTTATTTAAATATCGTACATAATTTTTGAAACTAAAATGATATCGTCAAGTGGAATTTATTATTTTGTATAGAGTAAAATTAGATTTCCTCATTTTTTTTCAGCATTTAATCGATTAATTAACGTTATGAAAGAATATGTATTTGTAATTAATCACACAAACAGTTTATACGTAAACGTACAACTTAAGTCTAGTGACCACAAATAATATTGTCACTAACCATTTCCATAACAAATGATTTTATTTAATTCTAAAACAAACCAAAGTGTAAGATAATCATGAAATAACTATGCATTCAATTATTTCAGGATAGTCATAATAATAATATCAGCTTTAAACCACATGAGAGAAGTTCACATTAAAATGGTAAAAACTTGTAATCACGCATATTTTAAGCAAACAATCCAACTCTAGCCATTATTAAAGCTCGCAAGTCCTATGTAAATAAAAATGCAATAATTTTCATTTACTCCAAAGCCGTACCCGACCACAATGGAGGTATTTATCATTTATGGAACTCATAAAACGGATATTATTTAAGGGGAACAAAGCGTTACCAAAGCTCGGGTCGCAGTTTAACTTGCAAACTACTTAGTCTAAGCTAGTTATTAACTTTTGTATACTTTTGTGGTGAAATAAACATTATATTATATTATATTATTATAAACTTTTAATATTGTCCACATATTCTTGTTTTAGTAGCCAAGTCACAGCGGGACGCTTCTAGGACTTAAGCTTAGTTTGGAGAGCTTTTTAAATATTTTGATGAAAATACTCTGGCTCAGTACAACACTGCCTCATATGATTTTTAAAGTTAAAAGATACAAAGCTCAAATTCCAACGATCAACTTCGTGAAAACTGTGAAAAATGTTGCCCTACGTTCGACGACAAAGAAGTAGTATCGAAAAACACAGCCTATTTGAGCTCTTTTGTGAGCGAAAATAGCTCGAACAAAGCTATTGTTGATTTTTCTAGGAATTCTAGGTATCAAAATAAAATGCCGATGAATGCCGACGTTTGTGTTTATTCTATGTACAATTTTGAAACATGTCCCGCGCTGTATGCTGTCTAGAAGAGTGTGAAAATATTGACCAAGTGCTTATCGTATTCATAACAATAGGCAATCACGCAATGAAGTTTGATTAGGGGTGAGACCCATCCACTCCCCCGCAAGTCCGGTGATGATGACAAGGCTACTCCAAGCTATCATCATAAGTCAGTCAGGAAAAAAGAAGTCAAAATTTTCGTTTTGAATTTGGTTTGTGGTTGTAAAAGAGGCAGCTAAAAACTACTGGTACAAGGTGTTAGGGCCATAAGGCCTTAGTCAACCACACTGGCCACTAAAATAATTTATTCGTAGGTGTGCCTCAAGATGTTTTCCTTTTACCGTCAAAGCATCGAATAATCGTACATTATTCGATTAACTTTACTCACACGCCGGTATTATGGGTCATTACATTTGTCATTAGTAAATTAGTATTGTATCACAAATAGCATATAGCCCAGAGGCTGTATATAATAGACGGAATATATTGTCAATAATTGGATTATAAGGCGTCCAACCGATTTAGGCCATGGCGGCCGAAATCGGTTGGACGAATCTCAATTGAGATCAGCCAAGTGCGCAGGACATTTATAGTGCATAAGTGTGCGCGCAAACACAAGTGCACTCTCTATTCCCTTACTCTCAAAATTCGGTGAGACAGCAATCCGACATGACCGATGAGAGAGCGCAGGACCACCGGCTTAACGTGCTTTCCGAGGCACGGGCGTTCAACCGCCAACTTCCTAACTCCGGGCTGAGTAATTTCATCACAGAAAAACTCACACAAATTTTGCCCGACCCCGGACTCGAACCGGGGGCTTCTCGGTCCTAAAGCAGCGCTTGCTACCAATTGACCAACGAGGCAGTTAAAAATTGGATTATACCTTGACAGTGTACACACACTGCACAGTTTGCTTCCATTAAACTCGTATTTCAACCAAAAAAAAAACTGTTTAAAAAAAGCAAAAAAGCACGAGCAATAAAAGTAACCTATTCCGACTGGCTTTTGTTTCCACTTCTACTCTTTGTTCTATACTTTGAATAGTTACAAAGCTTTCGCGTTCGACTTCACTTGCACTCTTGAACCCGATCTCACCTCAAAGGGAAGTTATTGTTTTCACGTGTGTCCGAGTTTTTTAGTCTTTCAGTTCGGTAAAAGTTTGGAATTCGAACAATTTACTCTTTTTTGCGCTACTCTGAAATGTAGCATACCTGGGAATCGATTTAATAGTACGTGCTCAAAGCATTCCACAGTGATAGTATACAGGAATTTTCCATACTTTTTGACCCCAGTAGTAAAAACAACCATTGCATATATTTATTATTGTTGTTTTTACAATCAAAATGCATAGGTACTACACATTTTTATAAAACATTTAATTGCATTTTGTTTTTTCTCTTTAGAAAATATTAGTATTTGTTATTCTGGTACAAACTCAAAGGCTATCATTTAGTTCGTTGGTCGGAAGTAGTAGTTTTATAAGATTTTAGACTTTCGCGTTCCATTACACTAAAATTAGTCTTTCTATAAAAAAAAATAGTCTTTATACCCAGTCGAAACGTCGGGCAGTAAGTAGCTATGTAATTTGCTACTCCTAATATCGCGTGTAGACCCATAAAAACTAATTTTAGTAGTAGTTTTAGTTTCAATGTATGCTTTTAGATTGAAAATAATTATCAATAAATAAACTTTCAAACACTAATCCTTTTATTGTTATCATTGTATGTGTCAAAAGTACCGTTCCGTAGCCAAATAAAAAAAAATCAGTACTGTTACAGAATTGTCATGTTTGTCCGTCCGTATGTTACAGCCACTTCATTAGTATTACAAAGGAACAAATCCGTGCATTAAAATGTAAATATCAAAATATTACCTCAAACTATTTAAATACAGACCGAATTCCATTATTACCGTTTAGTTGAGTATGTGTATATTCGCTCCGTCTGCAGGATTGCCTGTGCACTATTCCTTTGTGACATCCTCAGTGGAAACAACTGCAAGCTTTGGCCTCTTTGCTTCGTTTGTGAGACCACTAACAAACAAAACAAAGTGATTATTGTGAGAGCTATTTACGTTAAAGGACATCTGTGTGTTCGCTGTACATTTCGCTGTTTTGTGATTGTTATGTTCTAGGGAAAAATTCTGACGTAAAAACAGTAGTTGCTCGTGCTTTAATGATGTAACGAGATATTGAGAGAGTTACAGTAAAGCGACAGACACAGTGACTGGCTTGGTGGAACAGTGGTTAGTGACCCAGGTTCATTACCTGCAGTTCCTAGATTCGTGGGTTCGATTCTACAAATAACGACAAATATTTGTGTGACCAACATCGGTGTTTGTTCCGTGTCTAGGTGTGTTATATTTAAGTATATTTTTGTATCCACTGTTGATTTTGATATCTGTAACACAAATGCTTAAGCTTACCACGGGAACAAATTAATGTGTATGATGTTGTAAAATATTCATATATTTATATTTATATTGATAAGTAGAAATAATTATAATATGGGACTGTTTTTATCTAAAGCTCTTTCAGCGCTCTACTTCGAAAACGGTTGATTTTCTACGAAATGCAAGATACATTTTTTGTAGAGAATTTCAAGATAAACCATTTTATAATGCCTATTACTAGTATATTGACCTCCGAGCAAATAAGTCGCGTTTTAACCATTATTACTTTTTAGCCGGCACAAATCAATGCCGTAGTGAAGGTGGATACAAAAATTTAGCTAACTAGGACTTTTTCCGCAGATTGATGTTCAAAATGCCTAAAATGACTGGACTTATATGGAATACCAGAAGCGGTTTAACATTTTCATTGCTGATTACGCACCGTACTTATTCAAGTATCATACAGGAGTACGGCTAAGCATGCCTCGTGAACTTACAAGTAGTTACTGTTAACGCGTTTAGAGCCTAGAAGTCAGCTTAACTTCAATCACTAACGATTTTAACGCGCGTTGGATCCAAAGCGTAAGTGTTGAGTGTTCAAAAGAAAAAAAACGGTCAAGTGCGAGACGGACTCGCGAACGAAGGGTTCCGTACTAATTATGAAAAAAAAAACACGTTTATTGTATGGGTACTCTCACTTATATTATATTTTTCAATGTTTGTTTGTTGTTAAAGCGGCAACGGAAATATATTATTTGTGAAAATTTCAGCTTTCTAGCTATCACGGTTTATGACATACAGCTTGGAGAAAGACAGACAGACAGGCGGACGGCGGAGGCTTAGGAATAGGGTCCAGTTTTTACCTTTTAGGTACGGAAACCTAAAAACATCATAAAATTACATCCATCTATTTAAAAGGTTATTTTTCGTGTCACCTTTACCGCTACTATTGTAGTCACAAAAAAGTGGTCGCAACCAAACACCTACCAACGAAACCGGTCACCACAGTAGCCTCACAGTGCAATATTTTTGCATTTCGCCGATGAAAATCTGCGTCCATGTGCCGTCTAACCTAATTCCGCCCGTACACGGGTAAATTCGACCAGACAAGAGTATAGGCTGGTCTGGCGATCGGCTTTGTGTCACAAAACCGGCTTTTGCCGGTACAGACCGGTTTTACAGGCCTTTGCTGCGAAAGTCATTAGTGCTTACTGAGATTAATGAAGGCGTATCGTTAGTAAGTTTTGTTCTTTGATACAATGAGGGTATCTTGCAATTAAAAACTTGTAACTAAGGGAATGGTGTATAATTATATTGTGTACCTGATTTCGGTTATAATGGCTGACCAGACTTATGAGACCACACGTTTAAAAACAGTCGTTAAAGAAGAACTTACACAGATTTATATATTTACGTTCGTATTTATAAATATATTTGTATGTACAGTGAAACCTGATTAAGTGGGACCTGGATAAGTGAGAAACCTCCATATCTAGTACTCACTCTGAGGTCCCAACACTTTGGCACTACATTACCTCTGTTAGTGAGACGAAGCAAACCTCTATATCTGGGATTCATTCTTTCGATTTATCTTTCTTATTTACCTCTGTTACCAAGACAGCGAGTGTTTTGTATATCTAAAAACCTCTGTTATTGAGATTTAGCTTACTTATTCTTATTCTACCCACAACTTCCGCATTCAATAAAAAAATGAAGCAGATGACTACGAAATTAAAGCCAAAGTAAATTCAGTAAGAAATTCTAAACGTGATGCAGTAAAATCACTAGAAACATCGCATAGTTATTTTGAAATGACACCAATTGGAGACCAAAGCATATTTGATAAAATTTATAAAATTGAAAAACATCTGATGATTGATGCTTCCAAAAGACAAACTAAAATCACTTTTATGATTAACACTATAAGTTCCCATTTCTGTAATAAGTATGTTTACATGTACGCACGTTTCTGCTTGACTATTTTTGTTCATTAAGTAACACTTCATAAGAATTTTTTGATTAAAGCTGATTTAGAATGTTAACACTATTTCTAATAATGGCACTTCTATATCTGAAATAACCTGTTTTTCTGACTTTTGTTAATGGGAACCTCTGTTATTGAGACAGATATTTATTTATACCTGGATATCTGAGACACCGGGTAAGTGGAATACCTCTATAAGTGATACAATATTGCTGGTCCCTGGATGTCTCACTTAACCAGGTTTCACTGTATATCAGGCTCTGATGCCCAAATGATAATGAGATATTATCGGGGGCCAAGACTCGTTTTGACTCGCTGCGTCAATATAGCCAAGTTAAGAGATTGAAAAAAAACCAATGTCTTCTTTAAGCCAACTCAAAAGCGAGAAGGAATACTTCATTCTCGTTTTTTTATATAAGGCTAACAAGATGATCTCAGTCCACAAGCGGTAGTGAGAGCCACATATGAGGTTGACAGGCAATATATACCGGTTTCATGAGTTGTGGGTTCGATTTCTACTCGAGACAAAGATTTGTGTGACGAAAATCGGTGTATGTTCCGTGCCTGGGTGTGAATATGTATTTAAGTTTTTATTTATAAACATCTATTCATGTATATCAGTCTCTGACTGTAGTTTGGAGTCAGATCCTTGTCCATCCTTGTCTATGTGTGATATTTCTTTGTTTGAGTTGAGTTTTTCTGTCTTGTGTATTTATATATCATTGTAACTTTTCGTGTCTGTCGTGGTCAATAAATGATTTTCTTCCTTTATTGATTTATCAAGGGAAAACATGAAACTTTTCACGCTTTTAAAGCTAAGAATATAGAGCCCATCGTCCGTCCATCACTCTCTGCACAGTAGAGAGGCGTTCGTCCATAAGTCAATCGCGATAGCGCCTCTGTTGGAGCGGCGCCGACCTGCGCGCGACACGTGATTCATGTGCTCCTGATCCGAACAAGACTACCACTGAAAAGAAATTCCTTCAGGCTACCCTCATGTTTGCTCTCATAGACTGCCTCGTTGGAGCAGTGGTAAGTAAATATCTGGGACATTTCCACACACGGTCATCTGACCCCAAACTAAGCAGAGCTTGTACTATGGGCGTCAGAGACTGATATACATACATATATATTTATAAATACATACTTAAATACATAATCACACCCAGACACGGAACAAACACCGATGTTCATCACACAAATATTTGTCCCGAGTGGGAATCGAACCCACGACTCTCGGAACCGCCAGCCAGGGTCACTAACCACTGTTCCACCGAGTCAGTCAACGCACCACCCACAAGTGACCCACAGTCACTATCTATGGTTATGGTTCCAAGAGTAGTGGGTTCAATTCCCACCCGGGATTAATATTTGTTTGTTCCGAGTCGGGTGTGAATATGTATTCATAAATATCTTTGTATGTATATCAGTCTCTAACGCTCATAGTACAAGCTCTGCTTAGTTTTGAGTCAGATGAACGTGTGACCTAAAATTTAGCTCAATAATTATTTCTGTCTATTGATGTTATAATATACAGCTACCGTAAAGGCTGACACATCTCAGTAAAAGTAATTTTCACCATCGTCTACAAACGTTATTCTTATTTTATTCATTCTTCAAATAAAAGTGTACTACAATAAATCGCTGCATCAAACGTACTAAGAATAGCCTTACTACCATTCTCACTAAATTTCCAGAACACAACACTAAATCATCACGCATTCATCAGCAATCATTCCTCAACGTCACCCAACATAAGCAGACGGACCGGCAACAATTACTCATAACACTCCCGCATTAATATTCGAGCTAAAGCGTCAAGAGCGAGCGGAAGAGCGGACCGTTTATTGTAGTCAAAACAACTTAACTAATTAACCGAGTGAACGGAACGAGGTGCGTCATAACTCACGATAACGGGACGAGGGACAGAGAGGTGTCAAGTGCTTATAAATACACTGTGAAATTTTAGTGGTTGTTTTCTTGTAGCAGAACGATTTGCATTTAGTACTACTATCGAATCGTGCTAGTTATTTCTTTTTTTTTATAAAAATTAAAAAAAAAATCTACCCGCACCGATTATTATAGTCAAAACAACTTAACTAATTAACCGCGTGAGCGGAACGAGGTTCGTCATGACTCACGATAACGGGACGCGGGACAGAAAGGTGTCAATACATCGTGAAGTTTTAGTTGTGGTTTTCTCGTACCAGAACGATTTGTGTTAAGTAGTACTTACTATCGAATTATGCTAGTTATTTCATAAAAACAGATATCTTGTTAAATTTTCAAAAAAAAATAATACTTTCCAACTCAAAAGCGTGAGAAGCGATCGTTCTTTTAAGAGATGTGAAGCAATCATATACTGCTTGCCGCATGAAACCGATGATTAAAGCTAAAGAAGCTCTACGCACTAAGTAATGATACGGTTCAAGCGTGCTTTCCAGTTTCGTAAAAAAATATTTGAATAAAAAAAAACTGCACGAATATATTATTGTGCTAGTAGCACAATATATAAGTATATTTTTTTTTTCAAACACAAGATTTCTTTACAAATAGAATAATTTTACTGCGAGATAACAACCACTAAAATTTCACGGTTTTTTGCTTACTAAACTTTACATACAATGTGGAAGCATTGCATGCATAGTTTAGAGACGGACCTCATTTATTGGCGATCCATATTCTTAGGCTCTGCCTTTAGGTTTTGATCTTAATGTATAGTAAAATTATATCTATACTATAATTGATTGGGTCTATCCGATATAAGATTGTTTTGTATTGTTGACCTTCAGGTTTTACTCTCGTGTTCCGAATTAAAAATTTTATTCAAAGTGTATACGCGATAAGATTTGGTACTAGCAAATACGTATTAATATTTACCGCCCAAAGTTCGTCTTCAAGTAGTAATGTTTGTGTGCTAAATATTCATCATCATCATCATCATCATCAGCTCATACACGTCCCCATTGCTGGGGCGCTGGCCTACCCTAAACTAGGGCAATTTTCTTCGTTTCCTCACGATGTTTTCCAAAGCGTCGAACAATCAAATAATACATATGAATATCGTGGGCTAAATATTGCGTGATATAATTATTAGTAACCTATAATTGTAACGGTTTAACGCGAAACGCTAGTCCCGCAGCAAATTCTAGTTAGATAGTAATGGAGAAATTCACACCCGCTATGCCAGACGAAAATAGGCAGTATTAGTTTGCTACGAACTATAAATGGTGTAACCCAGTCGAAACGTTAGACAGCCACGTATTCGTTACGGTTTTTATCGCAACCCATTCAAGTATAGTTTTACATTACTATACGTCACTTTGATGGAAATCGTCTGTATGTACAGAACAAATTTACAGAGCCATACTTAAATGATATCAAAGGTTAAGGAAAAGGAATAAAGCGTGGACACGTTAAAAATAATATTTCAAGGGCAATAGGACTATTGTCCTTGAAATATTATGTTTACTTCAGACCTAATCTTAACTGTTACCCATGAATAATAAAAAAAAAGATATTCTTATGACAAATAGGCTCTACATAAAAACTTATATCAACTTGCTCAATTAAAAATGTCTACATAAGTTTGTTTTAAAGCCCGGCTTGTCCGTAAAATTCGAGTGGGTGAAATTCTGGCGGCGAGCCAACTTTAAAGAACTGACCGGGAAGAGATTGCTGACTCTCTGAAACACAAATTTGTTTCGCTATAAGACGATGGGTTTAACTTTTCAGACCTTGAAAGGTGAATAAGGAAGGCTTTTGAAATAGGTATAAGTTACATGGGTAAATAATAAAATTAGTGGAAATAATAAAAATGAATAAATTTTCATTTATTTTGATTTTCTAAATGAAAATTCGAGATTTAAAAATGTGTTAAGGAGTATTAAAAAGATACAAGCATAGCCTAGTTTGGAAAGCCCAATTTAAATCATCACGTGCTGTTTCACGCTAAAGATATAAGTCTATTACTTTACGTTATATAAAAGTTTATATGTCCGTTCAATATTGTAAAGAGGAAAAAATAATTCTTCACTAATACTACTGGACCGATTGAAAATTTTCTTTCATGGAAAGATTGAAAGCCGCATTGTCAGTGAGTAGCATAGGCTTTACCATTTTTACTTTGCTAAGCCGCAACAATCTTCTCTAGTATTAAAGTAATAATAATAATAAGGCAAGCCATAGTGGCAGATCTCAATTGAGATCAGTCAACTGCGTAGGATATATTATGGTGCATAGTGTGCACGTAAATACAAGTTCACTCTCTGTTCTCATAGTTAGGTGAGACGGCAGCCCGACATGACCGATGAGAGATCGGGCGCAGGACCACCGGCTGAACGTGCTTTCTGAGGCACGGGCAACTGCCAACTTCCTGACGCCAAGCTGGGTAATTTCTTTATGGAAAAACTCACATACATTTGACCGACCTCGGACTCGAACCGAGGTCGCTAACGCAGCGATCGCTACTAATAGACCAACAAGGCACTCAAGTATAACTACAGTATTTTACAGACAATAGCACGTTATTTATATAATTTCAATAGGGAAGATGGATTTAAATTATCATCGGCATGGAACCCAGTGATTAATAAGTGCATACCGCGGAATGTTACGTCTAAAATAAACCCGGATACAGTGAGTGTTGTGTGTCAAACAAATGTGGGTAGCTGTACAAATGACATTAGTGCTGGTTCGGGGGTGGATCAAGAAATTCACAACCGCTGTGGCAGACGAAGACGGGCGGCGCCAGTTCGCTCGCGACCACGATTGGTGTAACCCAGTCGAAACGTCGGGCAGTAAGTAGCTATGTAATTTGCTACTCCTAATAACGCGTATAGACCCATAAAGACTAATATTTAATAGCACGTTAGGTGTTACACTGAAAGTTCGAGTGTAACGCTAATGCCTACGATATAAGGATGAAACAAGGCCATTTTGGTTAACTGTACATAAAATGGGCTTTACACAAAACCAGACAGTTTCAGTTCTTTTTTTACATCAATTTACGTCGACATTTAAAAGTCTACTTTCCAGCAGGCGTTGTCGATAAAACTCAAATGGCTGGAGACTGGCGCACGGCCAGCGGTCTTAAGCGCCTCCGTACATATATAACCAACTGTGCATTACTACCTTAGCACTTGAAATATGCTTAAGAATGATAGGAAAGTCTGTTTGCATAATTGTTACCACTTTACACTTCATCTACGCAATTAATCGTGTTGAAATTTCTCATATCGCTTGCCCATATCAATACTGTAATAAGTCAAAATTGATCATTTTACAGAATTAAGGGAAAACCAGTATGCCATGTCATAGTTATCGCCAATGTTTCGGGCATTGCATGTGAAAAATATAATCTTTAATAGCATTTTATAGTTTAGTTAATTCAAAATCCCTTCGTAAAGTAAAAAAAATTATCTTATGCCGCTGGTCCCGCGCCCGATCTCATCGGTCATGTAGGATTGCCGTCTCATCGAACTATGAGAGTAAGAGAATAAAGAATGCACTTGTATTGCGCGCACTATTGTGCACTTTAATACGTTCTGTGCACTTGGCTAATCACCATTGAGATCGGCCGAATCGGTAGAAATATTATTTATAATTTTTTGTATTTCGCAAAGAAACAATTATTTACACTATTGATATCGTACAAATAATTATTAATATCAACACGTATTCCGTGGAAAGATAATCTATTACTGTACCAGTGACTTCAGCCGCGTTTCCCCGTTTTTTTAAATTTTCCATTGTTTCTTTGCTTCTATTGGTTGCAGTTTGTTTGCCTGACAAATGGTATATATAACACAGAATTTTCTAATTTGAACCAGTAGTTCCTGAGATTAGCGTATTCAAACAAACAAACTCCTTTATAATATTAGCATAGATATCTCTATCAAAGCATTCTCCGCGTTCCAACCGTTCATACCTTTACATATAAAACAAACACATCGATCCGAGCTCGTCCTTCGACAAATATCATTAAAGGTTTACGCTTGGCCACGTGTTATTTCAAACCAACTGACGCATAAACGGGCGAGTAGCTAAGGGCCTTTTCAAAAGGCTTCCTTTTGCATAAGAAAACCTACCTACAAAGACGATTCATTCGACTTGTAGTAATTGGGAGACAGGAGTTATTATTTCACTTGTGAAGGCCCATGTTGTGTTGTAGGGACTAAAACAATATGAATACCTAATTTTTTTTATATACTAGGGAACGCCCGCGACTTCGTCTGCGTAAAATCTGATAGATGATTTTTGATATTTCCGTGTCCCCGCAAGCCTAATCCCCCCTCCATACCAAGTTTCATAAAAATCTATAAACACGTAAAAAGTTCTCCCATACTAATTTTTACCCAATATGACCGCCATGGGGGTTGAATTAAAAAAAATAGCGCTGGTGTCTCTCCGGAGTGCCAGCTACCTCTATACCAAGTTTTATAAAAATAAACAAACACAAATAAAAAAATTAGCCTATATGTTATTCCAGAATGCCAGCTACCATCACACCAAATTTCATGAAAATCGGTTCAGACGTTTCAGCGTGAAAGAGTAACATCCATCCATCCATACTCACAAACTTTCACGTTTATAATATCAGTAAGGATCGTACGTTGGTAATAGGTACTGGCAACTAAGTGGAGAAAGATAGTGGACATGTTTGGAAAAGATTTTTGCCTAGGAGTGGGACGATACAAGTTTAAGATGGCCAGAAAGGTGTATTACAGTACACAAATTAAGTAAAAATTTGGAAATGAAATGAATGGAATTTCGTGACCGTTTCAAGGTAAACATATAATAATTTACTAAATAAAATTGAAGTGTCTCTTTTAAATATTAAAATAACGACTTCTCACTAATTGGCTATGGCATCTATACCAATAACAATTACATAATCAGGAATATTCTTGTCTGTTTGTTTGTTCCCGCTTATCTTTGAAACGGATCAATTTCGACGCGACTTTCACTAAAACATAAGTTATTTTAGAAGATACATTATAGGCTATTTTAATTTCCACATTTTCACGCGGACTAAGTCGAGGTCGTTTCAAGCAAATGCTACTGAACCGATAACGATGAAATTTGGTATGCAGGTAGCTGAAGACCCAGAATAACACATAGGCTATTTTTCATCCCGGAGTTTCCGTGGGAATCGGGTTTTCACGCGGACGAAGTCGCGGGCGGAAAGCTAGTACTAATAGTAATATAAACGATCCCTCTCAGGGGAAAAAAAACTTTTGTATGGAAAACGTATGACGGCTGAATTTGTTTTTGAAAGAAAGAAAAGAAATTTTTATATCTTTTGTATTGGAAATCGGCAGTCACGGTCCGCTTACGACCTTATATGTATGTATGCGACCATACACTAAATTCTATACCTCCTCTCAACCACCACAACCTTCAGGAAGCCCACTTACCTACCTCAGATAAGCGTATCAATAAATCAAATGAAACAAATCCGCCGTCATATTATATTTGCATTACGGCAATCTGATTCCCTCCCCGGGTAAGCCTTATCAATCCCTATGGGAAATATGCCATGGCCTAATGCACCAATCGGCAACCCTTTCAAGCGCTGTCCCTGCAAATAGAGCTTTGCGAATATTTTTCCAAACAAATAAACGCATCCGCGTGTGTGCTCAAATGGAATTGAACCAATAAACGGCATTCGGAACCTCTCGCTCGAAAAGGGGTGGGATTAAGGAACCAATAGATAATAAATAATAATAATAATAAATATCTGGGACATTTTCACACACGGTCATCTGACAACAAACTAAGCAGAGCTTGTACTATGGGCGTCAGAGACTGATATACATACATATATATTTATAAATACATACTTAAATACATAATCATAACCAGACACGGAACAAGCACCGATGTTCATCACACAAATATTTGTCCCGAGTGGGAATCGAACCCACGACTCTTGGAACCGCCAGCCAGGGTCACTAACCACTGTTCCACCGAGCCAGTCTCAGTCAGATAGATAGATAGACAAAACTTTTATTTTAAACTGTCATGGTTACACACTACACACATTAGAAAACTGTAACTGTCCGGGATATTCACCATGTTGTCAGACCTACCGTCATTCTCGCAGTCCTACAGTTCACCCGTGATCATGGCGCTTGCAACAGTGCCAAAATATCTGGAGTTCATTAAAACAAAACAACATGGTTAATATCCCGGACAGTTACAGTTTTCTAAGATTGATAAGACATTTATATTACAGCTATTGCATAGCTTTTATCGCGGGCTTTGAGCGCGGCGACCGAAAACCAAGAAATTCCGTAACGAAAAAAACCTCACAATCGTCTAACGTCGTTTCAGTTCGGTAGACTTCGGCGCGGTGTTTGTGTGCGTGCGGTTAGACTTATTGTACGACTCTACGAAACTACGACCAATTTCCGCATGTATAATATTACTAAGCGAAAAATCTCGATTTAACCCTCAAATCTCTCTCGTACGATTCAACAATCACCCCTCCACAGCCTACCAGCCTATCCCGCACGCAAGGAAACTGGAGATTTGACGTTTTCCGCGTATGGAACCGATATTGTTTACGCTCGCGAATCGAGAAATATGCAGAAACGCTGACTTGCACCGGACGAGAGCGAACGGATCACGAAACGTCGATTAATCACGGCGAATGTATCGATATGCCAGCGGTCTGTAACGTAAAATCGGACGATTGCAAAACAGAATAGGGTGGAAAGGGTTCCGATTCCGTTCCCTCGTTCATAATGTTGACTTGATGACTATTTTTTCCTAAGAAACTACGTAATTACTGAAAGATATAAAAATAAGTTTCTGATGTGAATAGGTGTACATGGTCATATTGTCTAAATATATAAAAGGAAAACTGACTGACCGACTGATTCACTCACTGACATTATCGACGCACAGCCTAAACAGCTAAACGTAGGCACTTAAAATTTGGAAATTATGTAGCTTAGGTATCGTAGAGGTGCACAAAGAAAGTAATCCCCGAAATTCTCACGGGAATGGGAATAATCGGGAAAATCCTTTTGTATGCCAAAATCTAAACCGCTTGAGTTGAATTTGGCATGCAGGTACGTTAGTAAACTTAAGCTAAGTTGTAACAGGATATTGCAAAATTCCCACGGGAACAGGAGTGAGCGGGGAAAAACTTCTGTATGAATAATTCTAAGCCGCGTAAGATATACTGACTGACTGAAATATCAACCCACAGCCTAAACAGCTGAAATTGGAAATAACGTAGCTTAGGTACCGTAGAGAAAAGGAATTCCTGAAATTCTTACGGGAACGGGAGTTAGCAGGAAAAACTTTTGTATGTAAAATCCTGTAGTCAACGCGAACGCAGTCGCGGGCACAGCTAGTCTTTTATATACGCAAACACTACAAATTTGAGAGACCTGACGTTTTGATTTCTAAACAGCGTTGGTGGTTACGGGCTAGACCAACTTATATCCAACTTCTGTAATATTCCCACGGTCTAATGGAAATTTTCATGTATTATGTAATGACTCAGAATAACTGTGACTTTTTGCCGTTTTCCCGGATTTAACAACGAGTTAAGTACTTGAGATATTATAAATTGTATAATTAACATAACAATATGGAATTAAATTAATAAAGTTTGTGAGTATTGAAGGGTTGTTTGTAGTGGACGTAGATAAAGTTAGAAGCTTGAGTAGTAGGGATCCCTTCGTTTATGTGTCCAAAAGCACTTGTCCAGTTTTCACCAAGATACTTCTGTATTTTGCAATAAAAAAGCGTCGATGGCCGAGTGGTTAAGGTCGTTGCTTGCCATGCGAAATGTCACCAGTTCAAACCCCGCCACGTACCACTGTTTACACATTATTCGACGCTTTAACAGTGAAGGAAAAAATCGTGAGGAAACCTGCGCACCAACGAACAAATTCTTAGGTTGTGTAGTCAACCAACCCGCACTAGGCCAGCGGGGTTGACTATCGCCCTAGTTTAGTGTAGACCCGTGGCTCAGCAGTGGGAATGTTACGGGCTGAGGATGAAACATTTCGAATACCTAACAAAACCACGATGACTACAGCTAACTAAATAAACGCCAGCTTATTCTAGATTGAGGGAAATAAATTCAATTCGCCGTGAAATAAGAACATTCCTTATTGAATAGTCCTGGATGAGGCCTGACAGTGATGAATTGAAGGTGGGACGTTCCGATACTGTCTCCTTGCTTCTAGCAACATGTTGACTTGGGTAAACAGGGAAATCTGGACTTTATATAAAAGAAGGGACAGTAAATAGTCGCTTGGCTTCGTTTTAAACACGTTGCCTTGAAAATTGGTCGGCTATTAGTGATAACATGCAAGTTGGTAATGTTCGAGCTGAACGTTGAAGGGAAGTTTTAAATGGATCACCGAGTAAACAGCTTCGAAATCAGTGACGTGGCATTTACAATCAAAAGTTGTGTTCACGCAAATAATAGACAAAAGACAATCTTTCCTTGTAGGAAAAAAAAATATTTTTCATGATAGTCTATTCTGTCAGATAGAGGATGAGGAGTAATAGAAGTGGACCGACTATTGTTATAAAGCATATAGCATCACAACTGCTATCAGTGATTATCCTCAGTGAATATCTGCTAAGAATTTTTTTTTTCATAATAATGAATAATATGTTTTTAATATGGCTTGTCGCATGAAATTGATGATTAAATCTAAAAACGCTCTAAGTAATAAAGCGGTTCGAGCGCGCTTTTGAGGATCGTTTAACCCTTTCTGAAAACCCGTATTTATTGATACGAATAAAAAAAAAGCAATTATCCATTTTAATACTATTAGATAGAATAATTTTACCGCGGGAAAACAATAAAAAAAAATTCACGGTGTATAAAAAATTAGGGCAAGCTTTTTTTTCGATGATCCCAATTTGTACACGTGGAACAAATCTTACTGATTTTCTGACCGTTTTTTTAAAAATTCTTTAGAAGCTTTTTTTTTACATTATTTTATATGCCTCCAACATCGTGGCTCAAACGGAATTCCTCCTTTTCCAAACACCCGCCGCACCTGGAACGTTATTTCGTTGGTAGCACGTTCATTTGAACGCGTGACTCGACTAGTTGATAGCATTAATGCATCGCGATGCATCAAACACCTATATTCACTTAAGCATTTACACCGTTCCTTAAAATTCTTGGAACGAAGCGCGAAAGCTTCTTGCTAACTAGTGATCGACTGGTGGAATTTTATCAGGTGCTATCTCTTGAACTTTTAAAGGCATCCTCAGCAAATTTTCTCGGCTCGACTTCCGTGTCCTGTTTTTATCAGATACTCCGGAGCTTTTTATATTAAACAACATCTTTAATCTTTGAACACACACAACATCACGTACAATGATCTGATCCCATTGTAAGTAGTTTAAGCACTTGTGTTACAGATATCAGTATCAACAGTGGATACACAAATGAACTATATAAATTATAATAACTAGATTGGAACAGTGGCTAGTGACCCAGGTTCAATACCTGCCGTTCCAAGAGAAGTTGATTCGATTCCCACCTTGGACAAATAGCTAGAGCTAAGGCGTCCGACCGATTTCTGCCATGGCGGCCGATCTCAAGTGTGCGCACAAACACAAGTGCAATCTATTTCCATACTCTCATAATTCGGTGAGACGGCAATCCGACAGGACCTATGAGAGATCGGGCGCAGGACCGCCGGCTTAACGTGCTTTCCGAGGCACGGGCGTTCAACCAGCAACTCCCTTACTCCGGGCTGAGTAATTTCATTACAGAAAACTCACACCAATTTTTCCCGAACCCGGACTCGATTCGGTGACCTCTAGGTCCTTACGCAGCGCTTGCTACCAATAGACCAACGAGGCAGTTAAAAGGCCTTGCCAAATATTCATCTGACGAACATTGGTGTTTGTTCCGTGTCTGGATGTGTTGTTAAAGATATTTATATAGTTTATTCGTGTATCCACGGTTGATTCTGATATCTTTAACACAAGTGCTTAAGCTACTTACCACGGATTAGATCAATGTAATACATTGATCGTATGCGATGTAGTGTAAAATTTATTTATTTTAGTTCCAAAACCTTCTTTTTATAAAACCTCACAAAACCAATTAACCTAAACCTTATCACTAAAAGTAGGATCGTGCACAAAACATAATTACAAAGTCTCTCAACACTTACACAGTGCATTTTCCCTTTACATCATAAAGACATTTCTTAGTACAAAAACTGATTCCATTTACCGTCCTCTCTGATAATGTTTCCTAGAACGAGTGCTCAAACAAAAGCTCATTAAGCTCTATAGACCATGTTAATCCCATCGCAAACACTGTAGGACTATATGACGTCACCATAACAGAGTTGCATTATTTAATCTTATTTGTTGGGGAGAGTAATACTCCTCTCTGAGTGAAATAACAGTGTTTAAGTTAGCTAAGTGAATTAAGCAGTGAGGCACTAAACTTATTTCTGTTGTGCCTGGTTTGAGTTAAACTTTATTAGCTACAGAATGGACTTAGAACACTTGAAAAATAATATAAATTCGACGGCCGGAAGTTGTAATTTTACTTCATGAGTTAATTAAAAATGACAAAATATTTCATACTACCATGTGTTTCTGATTTGACTTATTTTATTTTTTAGGCATAACTACAGAATACAATTTGTACATTACAATAAAGGTTTTCTTCATAATAAAACTGTATCCCATTAAAGGTAGCGCACAGTATTTTATTTTTATATAAATCTAAATAAAAAGAATGGTACTTAAACATGCATGCAATTGTTTTACAATTTTAACAAATGAGTATAGACTCTGCAAAAATACTTCACACAGCTATAGAATTTTTTTCTCGTAGTGCAGCCTTCTTCTCGATATAAATAATCTTTTGTTTTATACATGTTCATTTTTTATCCTGTGCCCAAAAGCTTACATACTCGTATTATTATGTACCTTATTTACACACATACCCATGTTTACAACCAATCTCGTGAGGCTAAGACGATGCCCTTGTAACAACATGCAATGTCGCACCACCGAAGCTCAATATTAGCATACGTACACAAACTCCTACATAACAATTACAACCGATGCTATTAATTAATCCTTGCCAAATGTTGTGCCGCAAACATAGATATCTGGACCGCAATTTCATACAATATCTAGGAGATACGACGTTGGTACAAGGGTTGGGCTTAAATGATTGAGCTGCTAGATAGTTGTGGGACGTGTGGGTTTCAGAGTAATACGTTGGTAATTGACTGCCGCCTTGGTCTATTAAGACCAATTATATAGATCCATACGTAGATATGTTACCTTCATAGTAATTTGCGTTTTAAATTTGTGCCTAGCAATATTTTGAGAGTGTAGTAACATATGAAATAAAAGATTCGAAAAAGCACGCAAATTGAAGGATTTGTTAATCAAGGTGCCCTAATTACGGCACCTTTGAATCTCTTTTGCCTCTATAATAGGGAATGCTCTGAAGAGCTTTTTCAGCTAGTCTCTCCCTCTCCTTTTCACTCCCGAACGACACATGCTGGACAGCGATGCCATCCGCATTCGATGCAGGCGCTGGTGGCTCGGACCAAGAGGTTTAGTTCCTCCCTTCTGCCGTGGTGGTTTAGGCATGGAATCCCTTCCAGCTCATGTTTTCCCTCCCTCCTCTGATAGCCACGCTGGCCAAATTCGGGCAGAACCTTCGGATTTCTTCGTCGGTGTGCAGGTTTCCTCACGATGTTTTTCTTCACCGTTAAGCGTCGAATAATGGTACATATGAATTTTAAATTTGAAAAACACGGTGTTGCGTAGCGGGGTTTGAACAGGAGACCTCTCGCAGGGAAAGCAACGATCGTAGCCACTCGGCTATCGACGCTGCTATATCCATTAATGTGATGTCATAAGATTTTTTTTTGTTTGGTGAGAAAAGGTGCCATTTCTCAAACAAACCATTTATTTTCAACTTGGGCCACCAGTAGAGCTCAAATATATTTCAAACTATCTCCTAGCGTCTTAGATAGGTGCAACCTAGAGAGTTGGCTTGTGCATAACCGGAATATTCAATTATTGTGTAAGATGTTTCAACTTCGTCTCTATTTAGTGATCTACTAAATAATGTTTATTGCGACGATGAAGAGGTTGAGACTGAGACTGATAATAATTATTGCTTAATATTTATATACAGCAGTATTATTCGTAATTGTTCTTTTATAATAAGTTAATTATGATCAAATAAATCTGAGAAGTTTATTGTGTATCTGGAAAAGGTTTATGTGTCAAATCGTAAGAATTGTGTAAACTGCTGGACTGAATTATTATCTGAAGTATAAAAAACAAAAAGACTATTTTTCCGTCAATTATTATCGTCCATGACCTAAATAATACGAAATATGAGAGATTTTTGGCACTGTTAAGTAAGAATATGTTTTGTTTGTCGAAAATTCAGTCAAAGGAACCTATGATTAAGGCCAAGCTTTGATCTCGAGTAGATTTCAAGTTTTTCGTTTCGTACTGAATAATTAATTGGGCACGGTGTGTTTTCAATCTTTTTCTGTAAGAGAAATTCGAATAAAATCGGTATGGCATGAGAATTGAAGTGAAATATTATCCAATCAAAAACATAAATGTGAAATGAGAGCCAAGTTCAATATTGCCTTGGTTGTTGACTTCAGCGACAAAAGAAGTGAGATCTAAATGGGTGCCAAGTTCAATGGTCAACCCAGAAATTTATTTATAAGTAACACTATAACATACCTATCATATCTTCTTATAACATAAGATAATGTGTGGTGGTAGCCTATGAAGGTCTGCCTTGGCTAGTTTTCATATATGAATTATAGCCGTCGCAAGTTCTAAGCCTACAAGTATTTGTCGGTTTTTATTTTATAATTCCGAAAATTTGGATTGTTGGTAGAAACTAGCGATCGAACATAATAATAGGTTGGTAGGTTTAAAGAAACTAGCCAAGACAGAGCTTCATAGGCTACCACCATACATTATCTTATGTTATAAGAAGATATGATAGGTATGTTATAGTGTTACTTATAAATAAATTTCTGGGTTGACCATTGCACTTGGCTCCCACTTAGACCTCACTTCTTTGTGGCTGAAGGCAACAACCAAGGCAATATTGAACTTGGCTCTCATTTCACATTTATGTTTTTGATTGGATATCATTACTTTTTGTAGAAAAGTATATATCATCGTAACGCCGTGGGTCCTTTGAAAAGGACAAATTCAAAACTAAAACTAGACTTTATGTAGCTATGTACCTACCCTAAGTAATAAATATGAAAACCGACTATAAGTACCTACTCTTAATTGTAAATAAGTAAGTATACCTAAATATATACTTAGTGCTCTGCCTTCCCCGGTATATAGGCGTGATTAGGCACTAATTAGGTATTTATGTTAAGCGTTCATAATAGAACCTAACCTAATTATTAAAAATTGCCAGTTTTTTATTTTTTTCCTTTGTATTCATGTAATTACCTATCTGCATACCAAATTTTAACTCTCTAGGTCATTTGGAACTGGGTTAGAATTTTGATCTGTCAGTCAGTCAATGATAAAAATGAGGATTTTTGGACATTAATATCTAAATAACTGTTTGAGATAAGCTTATGAAATTTAGAACACATATTAATCTTGCAAGTCGCAGTATATGAGCCAAATTTGATACGTTTATGTAGAAATAGTTTTTGATTTATGAGGGGTTCAAAAGTGGTTCCAAATGGTTCGTGTAATATTACACACGGTGCGGCTCGCCGGTTCTGTTTCTTGAACCTTGGCTTGGCACGCTCCCGCGTGTCTAGGTTGTAATAATGTTGGAAATACTTTCAAATTTATATAAGATTTTTTTATTCGTAATCCTCTTATATTTAAATGTGAACAGCGACTGTTTTTTGTTTATTATTTTTAAGAGACTGACATATTTAATTATTATTATGATAGACTTAAAAAAATATTATGTAAATGATCATCACTTTGGCATGTAATCAAATTTGAACAAGTATAAAACCAAATTGAAAAATAAATATTATTTCCTTTTTTATATATAATTTCTCATTTACCGCCACTAATATGATTTCGTTCAATTAATCAAGAGTATTTGCAAAATGTCCCTATTATACTTTTTACCAACCAATTCAATATTATTACCTATCTTCTTTTCCTCAACAAATTAAAAACGCATTGCTTTATTAAAATATACATTTTAATATCATAATATTTTCCTCAAACGAACTTAATAACATTTACACTGAGCGTATTTAAGCGCAATTGGTATGCATAGCTGCATTAAACTTGTGTTTTACGACTCCCCGGTCTATCGTTCCCTTACATAGATATTGTTAAAACCTAGGTCTAAAATGGACCTACAGCGAAATTTGACTTTAAATCCTCTGGGAGACGGTTAAAATTCGTTGCGAGTGGAATTATAATTAAAATGGGGATCACAATGTCTGCCCCGGTTCAGTGGAGAGTGTGAGCCGTCACATATTACGTTGTCAACTGTTTATTATTATAACGCGCTGGAGGAATACAAAATTTTTGCAAAAAAAAAATAATAATTATTTTTCGTCTGCAAATCGGACTATTCGTCTGCAAATCGATTTGCAGACGATATAGTCCTATTTGCTACTACTTCCTCAGAACTGCAAACAATGCTAGAAGAGCTGAGTGCGGCGAGTCTTGAGATTGGACTGACAAAACGTAGGGTAATGGTCGATGGGCAGCTAATACAGTACGTCGATGAATATATCTACTTGGGCCAGATAGTATCTTTCGCAAACCGCCAAGAAAAAGAAATTGAGCGTAGAATCGACAATGCCTGGAAGAGCTTCTGGTCCATGAAGGTTCACATGAAGGGTCTTCTTCCACTTTCCCTTAGGCGAAAGCTCATCGACGTCTACTACTACTATACTGCCCGTCCTAACCTATGGTGCTCAAACCTGGTCTTAGACAAATCATCAAAAGTCCAAGCTCAAGGTATGCCAGCGAGCTATGGAGCGGAGCATTCTGGGGATAAAAAGAACCGACAGAGTTAGAAATAGCATTATCCGCTCAAAAACAGGTGTTACCGATGTTGCTGAAAAGTCGGCGAAGTTGAAGTGGGGCTAGACTGGTCATGTTTGTCGAATAAACCCCGAGAGATGGGCAAAATTGGTCACCCAGTGGCAAGGGGAAGACCAAAAAGAGATGGCGAGATGAACTCGACGCCCAACAACCAAACTGGCCATCTCTTGCTACCGTTCGACAAACATGGAGTGAATTGGGGGAGGCCTTTACCCAGCAGTGGGACAGCACGGGCTAGACAAAGAAAAATTTTTCATTTTCAATGAATGGAAATATTACAGTTGAACTTCACAAGACTATGAGTTATTTGTTTTCACCACATCTTTTTAGGTATAATTTATTTAGTAGTAGATATACATCGATTTTGCCATCGTCTAGATAAGAAGAAAAAGTAGCTTAACTTTTGTTGAGAAAGTGATGAACTCCTCGTTCAGGCGGGGTCATGAATGCGAATTTTTTCAAATTTTAAATTTAAGTGATGAACTGTTCGTAATTTTTTATGCATATAAATGTGTATGTAATATAAATAGATCTTCTCTATTTTCATTTATTATAATTAAACAAAGCTTTGGATTTAATGTTAAACTAGTTAACCCCCCTTGCTTCGCTTTGGGTATATTATACATAAAAACCTTCCTCCTAAATCCCTTTATCTATTAAAACCTTCATAAAAACCCATGCGTAGTTTGAAATATTTAAGCATAAACGCGACTTTGCTTTTAACCATGTAGTGATGTTAATGTGTATAAGTAATTGTATTTTATACCATATTTTACATAATACTCGCAGCAATATTAATATAACAACAAATAATCACAAGCTTCTAAAAGCAAACAAAAGACGGACAGTCAAAGCTCAACACCATTTATCCGAAACTTCGCACGTTTTACAAAATCATACTCAATATTATGATATCACATTTCTTGTAACGTCTTCCGAAATAATATTGCTTTCATGCCGTGATTTCGAGGGAGGAAAAGGGCTAATGCTCAAATTATCAGAGGGAAACATACGGGCATTATTGTTATTCATCCAAGCGTGACTTCTATTGCACGCCCAGTGGTATGGAAGAATAGAAGTCGCTATTGGATTGTATGTGTGTTTTATAAAGGAACATAATAACGTTTATGATTATACGTATGATGTATAAATATAATAAATAAATAAATATTACACAACATCACATACCTACATTGATCTGTTCTGGTGGTAAGTAGCTTAAGCACTTGGGATACAGATGTCAGAATCAACAGTGGATACACAAATATACATACATACATAAAATCACGCCTTTTTCCCAGAGGGGTAGGCAGAGATCACTTCCTGCCATGTGCTACGGTCCTGGCACACCACTTTCGCTTCATCCACATTTATCAACCTCTTCATGCACGCTCGTCGATTACGGGTACTTTTGATTTGACCTTTCTTTAAGATTTGAACTATTTGGTCTTTCTTGGTATTCCCCTGTCGACATCTCCAACTACACCCTCTCTATATATACCCTTCGTTAATCGTCTTTCACTCATCCTCTCAATATGACCAAACCATCTAAGCATACCTTTCTCAACCTTAGTCACTACGTCTTCTTTCACACCACACCACAATAAACTTAAATATAACTAATAATACACCCAGACACGGAACAAACACCGATGTTCGTCACACAAAATATTTGTCCCGAGTGGGAATCGAACCCACGACTCTTGGAACCGTAGGTTATGAACCTGAGTCACTAGCCACTGTTCCACCGAGCCAGTCGATCATACGCTACCTTAAATCTCAAATGGCGTAACCGCCAATTTGGTCAAAATGACTTTTAAATGCAGTTTTGTTCAGTTTTTTTTTCTCTATCGATCTGTATATTTAAAATCCTCAAATTCGCAAAAAAAAGGTTATTACGACCCAATGTTTTTTATAGATTTTAACACTTTTCATCAGGTAAACAGGTCGTAAAAGGCTTAGCCTAATTTACTTGGTGGTTACGCCCCTAGAAATTATTGTGACGTGAAAAAATGTAAAAAAAAAAGGGTGTAAGGGACATAATTTTCCGGTGTAACTCGTAAGACACGCTATTTTTCGAAATTGCAATACAAAAGAAAGGCGTTTACACCCAAAATCGCTGAACACATGATTGTCATTATTATTGTTAGTATTGATGCGCGGGGGGATTAAGATTGCGGAGACATTGGCTATTTATTGCTTTTCCTTGTTTCGGCATTTTAAATCAATGTCCAAACACAAATCAGAATCAAAGACCAATATCGCGCCAAAGTCAACGTAACGGTCACAAAAACTAATAAATACACGGAGGAACGTAATCTATGCGCACAAGCACGCAAATGGCCGAATACATAGATAAATGTATGGTGAATATACAGCAGCGGGGGTTACGAATGACAAAATTAATCGAATTACGTATAACGTAAAATTCTTCATCCTGTTATAAAACTTACAAGGTGAGTATTACCCACTACATCACTATGAAAACGTGACATATGGCGTAACTTTGTAAAAAGCGTAATACAGAGTGGAAATTTTACGTATTCTTTCATTATTAAGTTATTTTAAAACACAAAAGACAATTACTTTCGGGAGATACGACCTTCACCTCTTAAAAATCATGTTTTTTTATGAGGCGTAAACGCCTTTTCGTAATATTTTCACAAGCGTAACCGACATCTAGTTTGTTAAATATAAGATTTAGGTGCAAAGAGTTCTTACTGAAGCCTTTATCTCAAAATTTTAAGAAGTTTGATGTATAAAACATTTTCACTGCATTAAAATTGACAAAGTTATATAAAAAACAAACTTTTTTTTTTCGTTTTTTTGCTCTCCTGAAAAGTTGCGTTTTGGTGGTTACGCCATTTGAGATTTAAGGTATCGATATAATATGTAGTTATAGTTGAGCTTGATGAATCAAGAAGCTTTGCTTTTGACCATGATGCGATGATAATATGATAAATGTTCAGGTGGGAGACATTTTGTCGACCGGTTGCTGTTACCACCTTACAGTTATGTAAAACCCGCCAAGTGACTCTGACCTCTCTCGGTCAGGTCGCGTTCCGGGATCAGCACTGTACGAACCAGAGCCAGGGGGGACCATTGTTGCGGCAATTTCCGGACCAGTGGAGTCTTAGCGGCGATATTGTGCGGCCCATCCGTCCGGCGGACTGGCCAACTCGGACCCGCACAGCTCAATACCAATGCGAAACTCCACGCCTTGTCTCGTTGTTGCCGCTGCAGTGGTCTCCCCTTTCACGGCTTTCAGGGTGAGTGCGACAGGCTCAATAAATATGGTTTATTGTGCCTGTCGACCTTATATTTGGATCACACTACCGTTTACCATCAGGTGGAGTGAGGTCATCTTGTTCGCCTTTTATAAAAAGAAAAAAAAATGTAAGTCCCACATACATCCCCTCTGCTGGGACACAGAATTTCCATAAACTCTAGGCCTTTATCATCGCTGGCCAAGTGTGATTGTGTGGTACTGGTTAGTATTCAATTATTTACATCAATACTTAATATAAAACTGGCAATATTGATGATTTATGAAGCTGTCTTCGAACAGAGTTTTCATAGATGTAACAACGTCTACAAAATCGCCGATAAGCCGTTTCTGAGTAAGCATGCAAACGCACAGACAAAAACTCAAAATTTCAGTGTTTTGGGTGCTACTGCGTCCTACATACATCCCCTCCTTTATTTTTATTTACGTATCATCCATGTTGTTCAACCGCCGGTCTGTTAAATTTCAATTGCAGCTTTATATCTTGTGGAGGTTTTAATGATCTCCACTTAGGTCACTTTAAGAGGAAACCTTTCACGCCAAATACAATATAAACACATTATTCCCAACAGATTCCAATGACTTTCTAAAGTTGCGTACATTTATCACCCGTAGAGACACACGTGAATTTTCCTTAAAGGTCGCCGCTACGTCTTGGGAGCTATATTTTGTACGTTCTTTCATAAAACCGGTGTTGTTTTTACGTTGTCTTTTTCCTGGAGTGGAAATGACCCGTTTGGAAGTTCTGGTAAGCGAACTTAGGTGGAATTTTGTTTAAAATGGTGGTGGTGTTTAGTGTTCGCTCACCATCTTCAAATACTCGTAGTATACTAAAAGGTTTTTTCATTTAACCTACTCCACAGATACCTTACCTCTTTCTATATTCAACGCAAATAAGTTGACAGTTCAGTAGGTAGAATCTTTATATACTTCTTTTCAATATTTATCATTCACATGCTTACGTTGTTTTTACAGTATAAGTCAAAGTATACTCTAAGATAATAATAATATGGAAGTATATGCTTACGAGCAGAATATTTCTAATTCTAACCAAAAATAAGGATATCTTTTTTTTTCTATGATATTTTTTTATATACACGCAGAGTAAACAACTTTAGTTTATTGACCCAGAAAACTGACTCATAGACAAAAAACAAAAGGTATTGTAACGGTTCCGTATACATCCCACTGTGGATCACTCTCATTACTTGCCTTTCTTTACCAACAAATGAATTGAACGAAATCGGTCAACCTTCACATAATCCTTTGTGACGTCTTCTATGTGTGCGAGACCTCAAAAATTCTCCCGCAAGATCCCAAATCGTATTCAGACTCCTTACTCAAGGCTTTTGTCTCCAAAACAAAGAGCTGACAATTAAACTGGCATTGCGAATGTGAAATGTGGTAATGAGACGCTTCCCTCCATACGAGAATTGGTAGCACGCGGTTTTGTTCGTATCCAAAAGATTGAGTATAAAACCATTTGGTGGAAAATAAGTAAATTGTTGAGGTAAACGAGTTCTGGGGTGGATGCCGCGTCTTGGCAAACGTAGTGTGGGCTATGCAAGGTGAAGTGACGATTTGCGCAGGATGGCTGGTAGGAGATGGATACGAGTAGCCGAGAATAGGCGGGAGTGGCAAAGGGACGTGGAGGAACGATGTTCAGCAGTGGATAAGCCTTTAGGCTGATGATGATGGAGTAAATTGTAAGACATCTCCACGCAGCCAACTGACCTCGAACTGGTAGAGTTTGTATTGTGATAAAAAGTTTAACTGTGTTGTTTCGATTGATAACGAAGATGAGACAGAACGTCAACTTAGACAACACATAAACGAATAAGCACCAATTTCACAGCAACAGATAACATGCAACCGTCTCTTGTTGGGCGAAGTAATTTGTTAGGTGTTTAATCATATCTGCTGCCAAGTTTATGCGCAGATACATCACAGTACCACAGTTATGGGCCACATCAATTGCTTCTTAAGCGTTCCCCTCGTTAGCTATGTGTTTTCCACATACTTAAGAGCGTCGTTTCGGTAAGAAATGCGAATAAATATGCCGTTTAGTTTGCATGTGTATGGTTTCTTCAAATTTAGAAAAGGCTCGACAGTCGTATGTAATCTGTGGCGCAAAATGACGGGTTAATGATAGCTATATGCAGTCAATTTTAGCTAAGTCATTGTAGAACCGATTCAGTCTAAGTATTTAGCTAACTATAAATAGATGAATAAATAAAAAAAATATTCATCACAAAAATATTTGAACAGTAACAAATATATGGGGTAGATTTCCTCTTTTAAGAGCAAGAACCAATTAAATAAATATATCTTGCGTTCTAGTTCAGTCACAAAAAAACAAAAATCGCTTGTTGATTTTTCTTATGAATGATTTTAGTAGGACAATTCAACCTCGATATTTTAATGAGGTAAGGTACATGATAAAGTTTAACAAAACATCAAACGTTACAATAAATATTCCATAATTTTACTCTAAAACATCCAACGTTCCCCTAACATACGTTACACAAGCACATCATCGATAAATTCACAATATAACAGCTTAATCCTAACACGTATTTATTCGTAAACATCACGTATACGTAGATCTTATTCCTTTGAAAAGAGGGTGGAAATTGAATGGCATCATTATCGGTTTGAATGAAACAGGAAAGTTTGTTATTGAACAATATGCAAGGAACCAGTGACTCGACGAAAATGAACGAAAATTATTCATGCTACCAGCTTCTGTGAAAAGTTAGCTAGAATCACGTTCGAATCGAATGATGACGATCGTAACTCGATTCGTTTGAGATGACTTTGTATTCATTAGAATGGAGCAATGATTCGAATTTATCGCGTTATTGAAGGTGTCGAAGTTTTATAACTCGTTCGCGAGAACGCAATAATTAAAGTATTTTTGTCAGTAATAGTCAATAAGGGCGTAACTAAAGCAATTTTATCGGGCCATCGTTTATGAGCTCACTAGGGGGCGCCACTGTTGTTTGAGGTCCTAAAAAAATGGGTGCTATCTAGAAGGCAAAACGTTAATTTACATTAAAATAATTTTTAATACTAAAAAATCTTAAAAGGAATAAACCCTCAAAATTGACCTGCAAGTATTAGCGTTAGTGGCATTTGAAATTTAGAGGACCTCACTCGACACTTACGCCTTTTGTTAATGTAGTACATTTACAACAATGCTTATTTTAATCAAACATGAAAATACGCGGAGCGGGTCAGCCCGCCGGCCTGGGAGACCCGTAGAAACGGGGGCCCTTCCGTCTATCGGACTGGCCAACTCCGACCCGCACAGCTCAATACCAATGCGAGACTCTACGCCTTGTCTCGTTGTTGCCGCAGCAGTGGTCTCTTCTTTAAGCGGGCTTTCAGGGTGAGTGCGACAGGCTCAACTGGTATTATGATAGATAATAAAAAAATCGACGGCTTCGATAGCTGTTGGTTGGTGTAATGGTTCGCAAGTCTAGGCGCGATTCCCGGAATGACGGGTGTTCAAATTCCCGATGAACGATAGAGAAAATGATTTTTTTCCGTTTTTGAAAATATTCAAATGTGAAAACTCAAACCTTTGTAATATTTCCTCGTTAATGTACCAATCGAAAGTTCCGAGAATCATTATTATCAAATAACACGACAGAAAAAAAATCCATTGGTCCATTAAAACAAACAATTTATTATTTAAAACATTCCAACTATATTTAAAATACATTCGTATTTAAAAGAAAATTTTTGCTCTTCCAAAAATGCGCATTCAAACGGTAGCAATATTTATTCTGATTAGTTGTTTTACTATTATCATTTACTAGCTTTCCGCACGCGATTTCGTCCGCGTAGATATGTTTAACGGGTAAAACATTACTTGTTTATAGCGCAGTCGGTTAAAAAGTAGATTATGTCCTTTCTCAGGCTCGGGACTATATCTGTATCAAATCTCATTTAAATCGGTTCAGTACTCTATGCGTGAAAGCGTAACAGACAGACAGACAGACAGAGTAACTTTCACATTTATAATATTAGTAAGGAAGTAAGGATTTATATAATCATAGCGGGTGCCCGCGACTTCGTTCGCGTGGGATTGTAACTTTTGTCAGCGATGATTTATTAAAATAGCCAATAATGTTCATACCTTGTAAAGTTAACTACTTATAAATGAAAGTCCTGTCGATATTGGTCCAGCCGTTCCGGAGCATAGCAAGAATCCATTGTTAGACAAAATATTTTAAATTGTGTTATTGTTATTGGTACCCGATAAAGATTCATACCTATTTAGTAAAAAATCGTTATTTTAATATTGCAAACAGAAACTTCAATTTTATTAAGTTGTATAGATGTATCAGGCATATGTTCAGCAGTGAACAGCAATAGGCCTCTGCCTATTGACGATTTGATTTGATGATGACGATGATAATGATGACGGATGTATTACTAAAAGCAGAGTTTATTATAGATGTATCACTAAAAGTAGTTAAGTATGAAAGCAACATAACACAAGAACTTTGTACAAAATGAAATTTCATAAATAACCCGCACCCAACATTATTAATTTTTGCAGTCTCATTTTGAACTTAGTTGATGGTCTTTTCTGACACTTGAAAAGGTTAAGTTGAAATGCCTCTTATTGTAACAAGTTTCGAGACACTTTCCCAAGGAACGGGAACAATACTGCTAAATATTTATTATGCCTCAATGGGCTGTCCATTGTTAAACAAATTTCAGTGTTTCGTGGTAGAATTTTAAAAATATTGTCACGAAACACAGATTCTTTTGCATCTGATGCATTTTAATGTTGTTTTATCTGGATAGGAATTCGATTCGTTTTTGAAGGGAAGTGGTGGAAAAAAATGTTTCATATGATTTTTTTATTAGAAAACTGAAACTGCGTAGGATATTTACCATGTTGTTTTGTTTTAATGATACTTCGGCACTGTTGTAAGCGCCATGATCACGGGTGAACTGAGTTTCAGTTTTCTAATGTGTGTAACCATGACAGAATTGTACTTTTTATTGTTACATTTTTCATTAAATTGCACTTAAATGTAAAATTTAATTGCAATGAAATGTCTACAATGAAAATGATGGATAAAAATACATACATACAGGTCAAAGTGAGAACCTCCATTTTTGAAGTCCGTTAAAAACAATGCGTACCTGTAATTAGATAGCTCAAACAAAAACATACGGGCAATCCAAACCCCAATAATCTTCCGAGGACTCAAACGCCCGTCGTACATCACCCGGACTCTTCTCGATCAAGGGACAAATCCTTCTAAACCCTTCATTTTTCACGTGACAACGAGCGGTAGATTTTTTGGGTTCCGTACCCAAAAGGGTCAAAACGAGGCCCTATTATTAAAACTTTGCTGTTCCTGCATCCGTCCGTCCGTCCATCTGTCACCTGGCTTTACCTGAAGAACAGTAATAGACAAAAAAAAAAAACAAAATCAAGGGGGGCTCCATGATTTTTGACAATTCTGGTACTGACCGTACATGGAATGCCCTTCCATCTCATGTTTTCCCTCCCTCCTATGATTCCGGCCTCTCCAGGCGGAAGTGAAAGGACATTTAAGTAGGCCTTCAGGGTGAGTACAACAGACTCAAGCCTCAATCTGTTCTATTGACAGGCACATTGTACTGTAAAGTTTGAACTGTTGTTCTGAGGGAGCTACTATTATCGAAATTAAACGACAATGTAGCTTGATCTAATGTTCTTTTTTTATTCATACATTTTGCTCTTGCCTTATCCTATCCGGAAAACAAAACGCTTGCGCGATGCACAATAACACGCAACGCCATCTAATGGCTTAGTGAACTAAAGTCGCAAACACACATATACGACTACAATGTGGATATTACTACCGCTTGCCATCAGATAGAGTGAGGACATCTTGTTAGCCAATTAAATAAAAAAGGAACCTTTTGAGCGCGAGTCCGACTCGCACTTTGCCGGTTTTTTTATTGGTACCAACTCGTACACGGCGTGAGCGTTAATTTCCCCAGAGAAATTGTCGTATGGATGACGTTTTCTCAGATAGGATAAACGGTACATTTTTTGTTGCTACAAATTCACTTCGCTGATAAGGGCGGGAGATGATTTATCGTGCGAACACTGTTGGTTACGCATTTTCAGTTTTTACCGCGCATTTGGGATAACTCACTTGAAATCGTCTAACCAAGGGAAACTGTCTGATCAACATGGAAGTTGGGTTTTTGTTGACCTAAGTAGTTACGGTAGGGTAGTTATTTTAGGGGTGATAGCCATCCGCCTCCCCGCAAGTCTGGTGGTGATGACGAGGATTCTCCTAGCCATCATCGTAAAAAAGGATAGGGCTGTTGATCGCAACGCATTTTATGAGACAATTTTTGGACTGGAGTCGTTGATCAGGTACAAATATTTTTGTGGTGAATATTTTTCCCATGTCCAAGTTTGTTTTTTATATTACTATTCAATTCATCATCAGCCAATCTCTACACACTGCAGGACATAGGCCTTTTTTATATATGTAAATGTATTTATGACTTAAACTGTTGTTGTAACACAAGTGCAACTTCGCAAGGTATTCTAATATTTTTCAGCCTTAAAGAACAATGGCTAAACCTTTTTTTTTATCGCAAACCGGCAAACTGATCTTCAAACGGAGTCTTTGTTAATCAACTCTTCTGTTACTTGAAATTTGATATCAATTTTTAATATAACCTTTTTTCTTCCTCC
This sequence comes from Maruca vitrata, assembly GCA_039566165.1. NCBI lineage: Eukaryota > Metazoa > Arthropoda > Insecta > Lepidoptera > Crambidae > Maruca > Maruca vitrata. The sequence continues at coordinate 16,614,260 of CM076912.1, read as the reverse complement.
TTTAGAGTAGAACCTTGATTTAAAAGAAAGATTGCGTTACAAGTTACGGCCAATGCATTAGTTCAAACGCAAACTTTACCACTCCGCCCTTGCGTTTGTCTGTTTTGTTTCAAACTGGCACACCGCATAAAAGTTGTGGCTACAACTGTGTCACAAACCGGGGACTTCGTTTTAACTAGTTCCAATAGTTTCAATTTGCCCTCGACTGAGCGAAAGAAAATACAACTCGTATCACTGAAAGTTTCGAAGGGAGAAAGTTGCGAGTCTACGTTTTAAATTATTTATTGGAGATGTGTGGGGCGCTTTCTGCTAGCTTGTTTAGTTGGAACGCAGGATGGATGGGAGAAAGAGGTGTATCTTCGTCATAAAAGTGGAAAATAATCAAGAAGAAGTCAAACATTAGGAATAAACATTTCGTATACTCTGGCATTAGAGTCTCTACGATTCGATTATGATTACGATTGATTTGATTTTAACTGAAAAATAAATGCTTTTGTATTAATTTAAACTTCATAGTGCCTGTGTTATTACATAATTATCATAAATGTAATTACAAGTATAGTTAAAGTTGTTTCTAGACTGTAATAATATAAGCAATAATAGTCATAATAAGTCAACGTCAGCTAAAGATTAATCGAGCAGCATTGAGATGGATTGTAATGAGCAATGGTCACGAAACATAATAATCGTGGAACTTAGGCAGATTCTTGATGTTTCAGACACATTAATTATGTAAGTATTTTTTGCATGTGCTCTGAAAGTCACAAGAAACTTAAGAACAATATATTAGAAATCAATCAAAGTAACAGTGGCTTTTATTTCATACGAGTTTTTAGCTCGCATTGATTTTCTTGTATAACAAGACTGCCATACCGTAAAGTCATTTAAGATAAATGTATGTCCTTTTGCAGGCTCTAGACTTACCGTGTACTGAATTTTATCAGTATTGGTTTAGTCGGTTCGGCGTAAAAGCGACAATACACAGACAGAGACACTTTCGCATTCTTAAAGTAAGGATTATTTTCTCCATTTTTCCTATTGTCTGTTATGTGTAGAGCAGTGGTTCTTAACCTTTAAGATATTAGGGACCATTTTCTAAAATTTTTGTCCTATCACGGAACACTTAGTTGGTTTATAAGTTCAGAGGTAATACCTACATTACTTACAAAAAAAGATAGAAAATTATTAAATAGCTTAATATATTACGCGAATAACAGATCAGATGCCTTTCTATTATATTATTTACGGACAATTTGAGCTATACATAACTTCAGCATTCGACTTGAAGTTGTAGGACCTTAACGCAAGATTTGGCACAAATAGTTGTCAAACTGTTGCTTGCAGTTAGCCGGAGTCACGGTAAGGAACTATTCCGCCAATAGTTCCTGTTCAGAGGTTCTCTACATTTTTCTTAAATAAAATTTACTCTTTATCTACTCTTTCAAATGAAAAGGTACTCAAAACACAAAATACTACGGCCGGAAATTGTGGCAGTAAAATGCTTGTGTTCCGTGTCTGGGTGTATTATTTAATTTATTTAAGTATATTAGATTTTGATACCCGTAACACAAGTGCTTAAGCTACTTACCACGGGATCAGATCAATTAATATATTAATCATTAATGGTGTGATGTAATATTTAAAAAAAAATTACGTGAATTGCATTTTAAGGAAATGTTTAGACTCATAAAAAATAAATATGCCAATGGAGAATGCTACTGTGTCTCGATTTTACAATGGTACATTATGTATTGGCATGATGAATATATTTGTAAAACGAATTTATATTTTAAACATGAAAGTACAATAATTTTTAAGCTATTGCATAGCTTTTATCGCGGGCTTTGAGCGCGGCGACCGAACCAAGAAATTCCGTAACGATAAAAACCTCACAATCGTCTAACGTCGTTTCAGTTCGGTAGACTTCGGCACGGTGTTTGTGTGCAATAGCTATACCGTGGCAATCCCCGAGTACCACACGTCTTTTTTACAATGACGCTACGTTGATTTTGTAAGAAAAGTGCCAACGGACAAAACTTTAAACACGTATAACTTTTTCAATTTTGGTTATATGTCTAAACGTATTACACATATCGATTCGGTTTATCAAATACTTCAAAGCTGCATGCTCACTTGAAATCATGAACATTCTCTATTGTTGAGAACCACAGCAAAGCGGTTCGAGTCGGTAACAAAGTCAAATTGATGTGCCGCTTCAATGCAGCGCTTGGGAACGCTCAGCAACATTTGTCAGCGCTGAAAGCGCTCACCGATACGCTCAGGCAATGCTGACTTCAGTTTGGTTCTAAAGGACGAAGCGCCTGAAAAATGCGACTATTTTTCCCACAGTTTGTGATCAATTCTTTCGATAGGTTAAGGAGTAAATAAATAAAATTGGTAAGGACTATAAGGTTGGTTATGATTTTGTCCAGGAGCGGACTGCGATGGGCTGATGATAATGATGATGATGATGAATATCGACAAAACAATACGCGGTCTGAATGCCATAGGGAGAGAAGAAATTTGTAAAAAAGTGATCTTTTTTTTCATATTTCACATCATCACTTACATTGGTATGGTAAGTTGCTTAAAAAAGTGTTCATGTATCATCACTTATAATCGTGGGATCCTATGATAAGTTACTTAAGCACTTGCGTTACAGGTATCAAAAACAACAACGATTTACATACTCAAGTATACTTAAATATACAAATAATAAATCTAAACACGGAACAAAGAAAATATAATTCAAACAAATGTAAACGCGAATCAATAATTGGCTACCAAAATACCATAATTGCATAACCTTTTTTTCTCTAACAACTCCCAGTTTCCTTTGAGCATATACGTGTATATTCGTGCAATTTCGCTTAATTCGGGCTTGTTAACATTCATAATGAGCGAGCCGTACAGTCGTACCTATGTTAGTGCAGTCATTGAAGCATTTTAGGTCCGAATTTTTTTACTGTAAATCGATTGGCATGAAATTTTGGATTTAGGTCCATATTACCCTTAATATCAAAAGTGAAAATAATTTGGACCCCACAACCACCCTGGGGGTGGTTGCTGACTCTTCTCGGCGGTGGATGATTTTTTTTTTTAAATAACCTCATATATGGATAGAAGGCCTAGTTTTAAGCAAAAATCATTTTAAAAGTTTTTCGAAAAATCCAATCATTTTTTTTTTTCAATTTCATTCATTCAAAACGTGCAAAAATTCGCAATTTTTGCACGTTTTTCATCGGTTTTTAGCAAATATCTCCAAAAATATACGATCTATCGAAAATTTTTCAAAAAACAAAATTAAAGCAGGTAAAAAAATGAACACTTTGGATATTTATGAAGTATTCAAAGTGCAATATTAAACTAGATATTAAAGATCAAAGTCGTTTTTCACTTTGTCTGAACTTTTATCGATGTGGTCAATGCCATCTAGCGGCGAGAAAATGCATTTTTGCGTTCTAATAAAGGGTTTTGTAGTCTATAAAATATGCTTTCAAATGAATACTATTTAAAGTCTATTGCACCTAAAATAAGTGAGCTGTATTGCAAATAAGCGGAGCATCTGGTTTTTTCTCCGAAATCAATGGGTTTCATAAGTGCCATTTCCACCCGAATAGAAATTAATCGTATTCCGTCTAGAAATATCATTATAATAAAGAGTTTGATAGATTGTATCAGTTTGGATGCTTCAGGACACATATTGTTCAAAAAAGTCTCGATAAAGAAAATAATAAAAATTTCAAAATCCCTCCTTTCTTTCATAATATCTCAAAAATTACGATAAATACGTATAAAAGTGTAGACATAAAAAATAGGTTTATTTCTAACAAACAATTTGGTATTTATGTTTTTTCTATCGAACAAAAATTGACGGAGATATGATTGTTTAAAGAGCGCGTGGCAGCGCAATCGCAGCCTCTCTTAAGCCCTTTAACCCTTCCCCGTTTGTGTAAAGTGTTTTTTACTACATTTTGCAATACAGGATGTTGTAGCTCTCTTAATCACCTTTACAACGGTAATTTACAAATTGTAATAGCAAAATTTATTAAGGAGTTATAGTCCAAAAACGTATCATATATTTTTCTACTCAGTTTTCTTTTTCTACTGAAAATTTTCGGGGTGTGAATATTTGGAGCAACGTGAAAGTACGCAGTATATATAGTTTAATAGGGACCCTAAACTACTGTTATGTGTATAAATATACATAACTAGCTGTGCCCGCGACTTTATTCGCGTGAACTATAGGATTTTCCATCCAAAAGTTTTTTCCCAATAACTCCCGTTCTCGTATGAATTTTGCAATTTCGCGTTGCAAGTAAGCTTAACGTTCATTGGAGTACCTGCATGTAAAATTTCAATCATCTATCTTAGGCGGTTCAAATTTTTTCATACAAAGATTTTTCAAGGTTTCAAGGGGTCGTTTTTAAGGTTTTAAGGGATAGTTACATGGGTTGAAAGGGGCTGAAAGTGTCATAATTATAATAGAGAATATAAAATATTACTTACTCTATACTTACATCTTTTAATGTCATACCAAATTATTTCGTTGTGATTTTCAATTTACGGGTTGTTTGCAAGGGTTGAATATCTTATTCAAGGGGTTAAAAATTATTTTAATATGAGGTAATTGTGTTAGAAAACACTTTACAATTTTATCACTTATTATTAGACATGTTTTCTAGCGATAAAATGGCTCAATGTAAATTTTTCATAAAGGGTTCGTTTTTACCCTTTAAAAATAATTGGCGGGGTTCAGATCATTTTCACTTTTGAAGTTAAGGGTAATATGAGCCTAAATAAAAAAAAATCATGCAAATCGGTACACAGTAAAAAAAATCGGAGGTTTGACCGTATTTTACGCTTCAATGACTGCACTATGTAGAATGCAACAACAAAAGTTGTTCGGAATACAAAATAACGTTAATCCTCAATAATGAGGAATGACACATAGCCCTTATGAGAACCAATTTCCTTTTGTGCCATCAGCTAAATCTTGTCCTTTTTGTAGCCCAACAATACTCTAACAATGAATGTGAAACACCGTAACATGTTTCCTTAAAAGACATCAGATTAACGCTACAATCTAAATGAGACCTTGCATAGAAGACTTTAAGAGGTATATTCTCTTGTCAGGACAATCTTAAACGTAATCTTTTGGTAGGAATTCAAACGCCCATGTGAAGATTGAAAAAAACTTTGATGTTGAGAACAGAGGCGATTGTATTAGATACAATGGCGATATTAGAAACGATAATACGGAGGGAAAAAGAGGCTTGACCCTACCTACATTAAGCGATATTGTTGCTGATCATTATCTTTCTGATAGCAGATAGAGTCTCTACCTCTATTTAGGGTTGAGAGCTATCTGCTTCCCCGCAAGTCCGGTGATGATGACGAGGCTTCTCCATTCATTGTATGTTAGTAGAAAAATATAAGGTCGGTGCAGTTGCCTGATCTCTTTTAAACTTGGATGCCATGGCTGAAATCGGTCAGCCGCTCCTAAAGTTTCTTTTTGTTGTCTTCGACTCGATTAGCAAATATAAAATAAATAAATATCTGGGACGTTTCCAAACACGGTCGTCTGACCTCAAACTAAATAGGGTTTGTACTAAAGGTGTCAGACACTGATACATACAGATCTATTTATAAATACATACTCATCATCACACGCAGACACGGAACAAACACCGATGTTTATCACACAGCTATTTGTCCCGAGTGGGAATCGAACCTACGACTCTTGGAACCGCCAGTCCGGGTCACTACCCACTGTTCCACCGAGCCAGTCAGGTATCCCATGCTAATCTTACGACGTAAGCATGCTCCATTAAAAAAAGGGCACGTGTAGAGAACCGACAATGACCCCTGTCAATGGCACGCTAAATCCCCAGTAAAAGATATTCCTAAAACCACCAACACGTCCACAAATACATTTAAGTTCACAAATCCTCTCTGAACCTCGTGTTTATTCCATGCCATTTATTCAGCTCCTCCGGGTCGGTATTATATACGTGCCTTAGTTACGTGACGAGGTTTCTTGAGTAAATAAACGAGAGATATACTTTTTCATTATATAAAGGAGAGGATAGTTAATATCTAAAGAAGGATCTATGTACCTGCAATGTGGCTACGATTTCTATGATTTTTTAAAAAAAATTCTTGTTGGTTTTATAGTCAGTCAGGTAGTTAGATAGATAGTCAGGTAAAATAGTTTATTTACAAAGATACATACATAGAATCAAGTATTTTCCCAAAAGTCTAGGCAAAGATCAAAAGTTTGTTTAATGGTCCATGGTTTATTCGTTTTCTAAGATAGTAGAGTCTACATACTGTATCTAAAATGTCTTCCTACTTACTATTACGTTATATTATGTCTGGCTTGGTGGAACAGTGGTTAGTGATCCTGGCAGGCGGTTCCGAGAGTTATGGGTTCGATTCCTACTCGGGACAAATATTTGTGAGACGAACATAGGTGTTTGTTTCGTGTATGGGTGTGATTATGGATGGATATAAAGATGTATTAATAAATATTTGCATAATATGTAAATCAGTCTCTGAATCCTATATTATAAATATCTATGAATGTAAATCAGTCTCTGAATCCCATAGTACAAGTTCTGCTTAGTTTGGAGTCATGTGCGGAAATATCCCAGATATTTATTTTAAAAAATTGTCATTAAGACATTTTTTTTACAACTATCAGACGAAATTGCTTTAAAAATTCAAAGTTAATCCGTTTTTGTCACTTACATATCATCATTCACATCATTCTGCTGCCCTTGTCCCACATATACCTGTGAATTATAGCAAATGAATAAATAACTAACTGTAAAGTGTAAGTATTGCATGGATGGATGAACGTTTGAGATATTAAACCTTACTTATTACTCGTATCAAACCCTCAATATGAGATGTCACCTTTGAATGTTGAACTCATCAACTTCAAATAGCAATTTATTTGCGCCTCACCTTCGTTATAAAATATAACAATATATAATATAATATAATGCGTCGCGCCGCTTCAGAGAATATTTCATTAATCTAGACCGAATGAGATATCTCGTATGTGTACAAAATGTATGAGAGAACAGCTATATCACACACACACGAATCTATACGGGCTCGTACGTCTGCTGCTAAACATACAATCCTGAAACTCGTTAAAATTCGACGTTAGACCGATTTGACCCGAGCTTTGGGCACTCGGCAGAGAGAGAGCCAAGATTGCATATTCATTTAGTCTTCTTAACAGAAAAATAGATAATTAAATTGTTTGTGAATACTTAAATTAAAGCATGTAGGGTATTGGAAAATTTGTAAAATAAGTATTTTAAATTTTGGATAACCATCCACCAACCTCCAACCTCCAAACTCAAATCAAAAAAGTCCTAATAGCAATTTTCCACTTAGTAATTTAGAAAAAATCACTTTCACAAAGTATTCTAAGCAACAAGTTGTCAAAATATTACTTTCAAATCCTTTCAATATAACATTAAAATATTTTTGATATTTTTAATTAAAGTAAACGATTAATTTCTTATTACAGTATCGTAACAATATTTTTCATGTTAGTAACAAGAGTACGAAATAAACCACAAGACTTGGCCTGTTATTACCCCTGGATTTGGGATAGAATTTAACATTTCCAGCGTAAGTCATGAGAGGGTAATCGAGATTATCATAATTTATGCTACAAACATTTTATAGCACTTTTCACGGTTTATTTATACTATAAGGGAGGTGTTCAAAGTAAATTTTAATTTCGTGGATAAAATAACAGCGGCATTTGCTTAATGTGAAAATCTTTTCAGTATAATAAATATAAATTATCATATAATTTGAATGTGTAAATAACTTGTTTTAAACATTTGCAGCCAGGGATGAATATTTATTATGTTTTTGAATGTTATTACTTAAACGTATATGTACAGTCGGGAATTTTGGCGGTAGTACACTTTTCAAACAGATTTCTTTAAACGCCATTAGCCCCGCCCACTAGTTATTTCCGCCAATAGAAGAGCACTTTGACCCTTTGTTTACGAATACGTTCCAATAGTAGGAGAGCTAGCAAGAATTTTTTGGTAGGTATTTGAGGCAAGCTGAAAACTTATTCTGTACCTCTCCTATTATATCCCAGCACGAAAATGCAGACCTGGCTGGTGAGTAGCGGGGCTAAAGCAAACCCCCAAGAATATTTTTCGTCTTTTTATTTTTAAAAATAAGACTCACATAGACAAATCATTTCGATGGAACTTCTACCTGTCAGGTGAACTGACAAATTATATATTATAAAAATATATTTTTAAATAAACAAAATTGGGGGTTGGTTTAGCCCCGCTACTCAGCCAGGTCTGCGGTTTTGTGTTGGGATATAATAGGAGGGGTACAGGACAAGATTTCAGCTAGCTTCAAATATCTACCTAAAAATTCTTGCCAGCTCCTTGGCCACAATGGGGCGGGGCTTGTTCTGACAGACGCGTAAGCGCCAAGCGATTTTCACCTTATAGGTCGACCGCCAGCGTTGCTGATAGTACTCAAAAATAATTTTATTTACAAACAACGAACATAAACGTTTGCAATAATATTGAGGTAGTTAATTATGATGCACTTTATTAAAAAAAAGATTATTCTATGTACTTAGTAAATGACAATCTTAAGTGAGCTAAAATACATAACAATATCTGGGACATCTGAGACATTTCCACTCACGGTCTACTGAAAACTAAGCAGAGCTTGTACTACGGGCGTCAGAGACTGATATAGATACATATATATTTATAAAGATACACTAAAATACATGTTCACACCCAGACACGTAACAAACACCGATGTTCATCTCACAAATATTTGTCCCGAGTGGGAATTCAACCCACGACACTTAGAACCGCAAGCCAGGGTCCCTAACCACTATTCCACCGAGCCAGTCAATTCATAGATGGTAGTCAAAGCGTAAAATAATAATAATAATAGTTTATTTCAGATAAGTTACATCCATAAAAACCGTTTTCAAACTTAGTAGAGATAATCACGAACCTCCTTTTGTAGAGTCGGTAAAAAATATAGAAACTTCACAAGCAAATGCATACCTACAAACAGATGCAAATTGGTAAACGCAAACTCACAATCTGAATAAATTTGTATCACTACAGCAAACCGTAGAAGCTTCATGCATACAAACACTACTGTTGTCTGAGAAAATCGAAAATCGAAACCACTTATTTGCAAACGTTCCTAGGATTCTGTTACCATCTTTAAGGTCATGAGAAATGGAAATGCTAAGTACTTTGCTTCATAGTTACTCATATTTCGATGAAATTTTAGTCTTACCGTAACACGTTCATACAAAAAGGTATATCATAGCATACATGTTTGTCTAGTGACCAACTCTCTCTTAAGTATATTTTTACATACAAACCTTCCTCTTGAATTGACTGGCCCGGTGGAACAGTGGTTAGTGACCCTGGCTGGCGGTTCCAAGAGTCGTGGGTTCGATTCCCACTCGGGACAAATATTTGTGTGATGAACATCGGTGTTTGTTTCGTGTCTGGGTGTGATTATGTATTTAAAAATATATATGTATGTATATCAGTCTCTGACGCCCATAGTACAAGCTCTGCTTAGTTTGGGGTCAGATGACCGTGTGTGGAAATGTCCCAGAGATATATTATATTAATTCCTGTGTCTATTAAAAACCCATCAAAATCTCATGACAATCAAAAAATTTAAGAATACATACATTCAAACAGACAGCGGCAAGTGACTTGGCTTTATACTATGTAGGGTTTTTTTTCCAAGCTGACATATTTATAATGATGATGGCTTGGAGTAGCCTCGTCATAATCACTGGACCTGCGGGGGAGCGGATGGCTCTCACCTCTAATAATATACCTACATAGTTCTGATTCCGTATTGATTAGGCACCTGTGTTATAGATTTCAAAAAAGAAAATCGTATACGCAAATACTTTAATAAATATCTGAATAAAATAAATATCTGGGACATTCCCACACATGGTCATCTGACCTCAAACTAAGCAGAGCTTGTACTATGGGCGTCAGAGACTGACATATACATACATACATATATAATTACATACTTAAATTCATAATTACACCAGACACGGAACAAACACCTACGTTCATCACACAAATATTTTTCCCGAGTGGGAATCGAACCCACTCTTAGAACCGCCAGCCAGGGTCACTGACCACTGTTCCACCGAGCCAGTCTAATAATATAATTAACACATCCAGTGTATCCAGACTTGGTTCGAACACCGTTATTTATCCCACACACATTTGCTTTAATTGTTGTTCTCTTTGAGGTCACAAGAAATGCTAATAAAAATAAAAGACGTGTGGAACTCGGGGACTGCCGCGGTATACCTATTGCATAGCACCGTCTGATTTCGGAGCAGCTCATCTCGATTCGTGCGAGTTTCGAGTCGTACAATTTGTCTAACCACACGCACACAAACACCGTACCGAAATCTACCGAACTAAAACGACGTTAGACGATTGTGAGGTTTTTTTTCTTGGTTCGGTCGCCGCGCTCAAAGCCTGCGATAAAAGCTATGCAATAGCTTAAAATCACATTATTCTTTGCTCATTTAGGTACGTGACATTGTACTTGTCCAAACACGAAATGCGGTAACAGCTTTTAAAGTCAGCGCAATAAATAAAATAAATTTACCGAACCCTCCGGAAAAATGCAGTAATTGCACACTCTACAAAAGAGCACAAACTTCGTGGAAAGTGGAAACGAATATTTTATGCATCAAATTCAGAGTAGAGCTGCCAGTGTGGTTTTTTTTTCTGACACATGTCAGATGCTTTTTGTTATCTTGATTTTCGGCTAATTCCGAAAATCCAACAAATGTATCCAAATTTTATGATCGCTTCTGAGAAGTTTTGCCTTTTATTTATTAGTCAGGTAAAAATGTGCTGAAGTGGAAGTGATTTACTTTTTCCAGGTTTTTCATAATCTGTTACCGTCCAGAAGTGTCTGATATTAATAAAATTGTAAACAAAACGAGAAATTTCAATTTGTTATTCAAATTGGTTGCGCAAAGTGGAATCCTTGAGAACATTTCTCAATCGTATTGAGAACAAGACGGTTTCCGTTTTGATGGTAAATATTGGTGTAAAAATATCGGTGTTTTGCAGTTGGATGTGAGTAGCCGAAGGTAGTCGGGAGTGGCGAGCACTTGGGGAAATCTAATGTCCAGGAGTGGACTACGATGGGCTGATTATGATGATGATGATTAAGTTTTGCTTTTATAATTCTATAAACATGTTGAAAACTACCCACATGACGCGTGAAAGAGGGAATATTTAATTAGTGGACTCTATTTTCATAGGAATCATTGTAAAATAAGTTCAGCAATACAGGCTATTTTATTTTATTTATTTATTTTATTATCTTCATAGGACTAAGGCCTTATCGCCGTAGTTTAGGGTAGGCCCGTGCCCCATCAGGGGGGAAGTATACTGGCTGATGATGATGATGATTTTTATAGGGGAATAAAATATTATTGAAACTTAGGGAAGTACAGAGGTTGTTTGGATGGGACGCGAGTGTCACGTGAGCCACCGATCGTTGGAATGTGACGATTCGCTCGGTTCAGGTGCCGTAGACAAAGTAACAATATCAAAACGATAACTAAGTTCGATAAGAATAAAATGTATGGGATTGACATAAGATTGACCACGTGATTTATCACGTCTAATGTTATTATCGTTTTGAAATTGTTACTTTTTGTCAGTCCCCAGCTTCGTTTGGTTCTGCTTCTGCCTTCTCATGCGCCGGTCGGTGCGCCCGATACTTAGACACTACTTGTTGTAATACAAAGGATTTTTTTCCTAATTGACATACGATGATGGCTTGAAATAGCCTTGTCATCAGCACCGGACTTGTGGGGGAGCGGATGGTTCTCACTCCTAAATACAAAAGATTTCATTAAAACGTTTACTATACTCCTCAGTTTTCTCTCATCAGTGTGAACGCACCATAAAGCGTTCGCAATTCAAATCCACGATTTAAGTTTCACGTTGTTTTTTTTTTAAAGTGACGATTCACTTGAGCCGTTTTGGCGGATCGTTTGTATTTTCAATTGTTTTCCACAACTAAAATTTCCATTGAATGCGTTCAAATTTGTTCACAAAAGGTAAGATTTTTTTTGTTTTTGCTGGATGCAGATTTTAACTGCGCTTAACGACATTGTTGTAAACGTTTTTCTGTTTATTCGCAAGTTTGTTTATAATGCACGTTTTTAGAGGCTATTGCGACTGGGACAAAAGCCGTTTAGTAGTTAAAGTAAGAATTTAAAAAGCAAAAATCTATATATATAAAAGGAAGTCGTGTTAGTTACACCACTTATAACTCAAGAACGGCAGAACAGATTTGGCTGAAAATTGGTAGGGAGGTAGCTTATAGCCAGGAGAAGGACATAGGATACTTTTTATCCCGTTTGACAGAGTTCCCGTGGGACTTGACATGAAACGTCAGTAATTTTTTGAACATTATTCCAATTATGAAAGCTTTTTTGACATTTCGAAGAACGTAACTCTGCACGTTTCATTTAAATGCAATCTATACTAATATTATAAAGCTGAAGAGTTTGTTTGTTTGTTTGTTTGTTTGTTTGTTTGTTTGTTTGTTTGTTTGAACGCGCTAATCTCAGGAACCGCTGATCCGATTTAAAAAATTCTTTCACTGTTGGATAGTCCATTTATCGAGACATAGGCTAAATTACATTTTAAAATATGTAACAATAAGTGTTTTAATCTATAATATAAAAATGAATCGCAAAATGTGTTGGTAAGCGCATAACTCAACAACGCCTGAACCAATTTGGCCAATTCTTTTTTTTTAATTTTCGTTGAAGTCCAAGGATGGTTCTTACGTTGAGAAAAATCAAATAATTGCCGGGAAAACCCTTAAAACAGCCCTATTCTTTTTCACATACAAACGTTTTCTAACTAAAACGTAGAATCAATTTGAGCTTTATTGCTATTATATAAAGGTCATATTAAATTACAAGTACTCACTTTTATCTGGGTGTTCCTAACGTCAAAAATTTTTACAATTTGTTTTGACAGGACGAAGTCTGTTGGGTCAGCTATTGTTCATAAAATTACTCATAGATGGCATCGTGCTTTGTGTAGCATGCCATAAATGTTGTCAAGTTTGATATAACATGAGTACCTACGTGATAAGTTTTTTGGTAGTTCAAAAGATGGAACTGTGCTCTACGTATTACTTCGATATTATATCGTGGAAAAGTATGTATGTAGGTATACCATACGTCAAATATGTGAAGTTTGTCTTTTGGAATTGATAAATTTCGAGTGCGATTAAATTACGTAAATTACCAGAAGGGTTCTGAATCGACAACATGTATCGAAAATATTCTAATTGTTGCCTTTTTTCTATTTTAATTTAACAAAATATTGTCATCTAATTGACATATTTTTAAGCTGTCAATATTAACGAGAGCATTCAAATTTCCATAATTGCCGAATTGAAGAAGGTTGGTTGTCAAAAAATTCATTGATATTAATACTCAAGGGTTTGGTATCAGAAAAAAGGATGAGATGATCACAATGCGATTAATACATTGTATGCACCAACCGGGTATTAAATATTCAATCAAATTGAACAAATTCAATATTGAGTTCAAAAAATAATATGAAAATCAATATAAAAGTATAGCATCAGCATATTTTATTTGGTAAAGCATAAAATTCGAGAAGAGAAAATGAGGGGTTTGCCGGGAAAGAACATGATTCAAGCACACAGTAAAAGCGTCGAATAATCGTACATAGGTATGAAATTTGAAAAACACAGTGGTACGTCACAGGGTTTAAACTGGCGACCTCTTGCATAGCAAGCAAATACCTAAACCACTCGGCCATGGACGCTTTTTTCCTCTCTAACTATAAACTGCTACCTGGCTTTGGAATAGGACGTCCTTTATTTCACTTTGATCGATGAACAATTAGGATTACTTGAAGATGATCTATTCAATATGAGGAAGCTGTTTACTATAAACATAGATTTTAGGATTTCGTACGTCGAAAAGAATAACCGAACCCCTATATAGGATCCGTTTATCATCAATTATTGTCAAGGAGGAAATTTCAAACTGAAAGTTACATCAAATACTCAGGTCTACTGTCCCTTCATCTGAGCCAACACAATCAAAAGAAACATTCATTTATGCTGCCAATTTTTGTCTGCGAAGAACTCAGATTCTCAAAATTTAGATTAAAGCAACGTCAAGTACAGATAATTGCGTAAACTTTAAAAATAAATTGCATTGTGCGAGTCCATCTTGCACTTGGCCTTAATATGCCAATTCACAGACCACATAAAGAGCTGTGGGTTCTATTCCCACTCAGCACAAATATTTATGTGATATATATCGATGTTTGTACCGTGTCTGGTTATGCTATTTAAATATTTAAATGTATACCACTGTTCTGATAAAAATAAGTGCTAAAGCTTCTTACCACAGGATCAGATCAATTAATGTGATGTTGTGTAATATACTTATTTATTACACGATAAACAACAGATGATGATGATGATATAAACCAAAATGATTTTGATTTAAATGTTTCTTCCGGTTGACTAACTTCTTAAGTGGCAAAAAAGATTTTGACGGGACTACGACTACTTTTAAGTTAAAAAATTCAAAATCCTGTAGTTCACGCGAACGAAGTCGCGGGCACAGCTAGTGTAATATCTTTTTTTGTGTTTGGTCGTAAATCGTCATTTGAAAAATTTACAATTGTACAAAAACATTCTACAATTAATTCACAAGCAAAATTAACTTATTGTTTTTGATCAAACTATTGTTTCTAAATCTGAACATCAAAATATAATAATAATTTTTTGCGCGAATGCAGTTACGTACTATGGTTTATGTTTTACTTTTAAACATAGTGACGTGCCTCAAGCATTCAGTTAGTTAAACCGATCATTCGCGAATGAAAATGAATCTGGCGGCAATGGGGCTGCTTCATTGACGAGTTTTTTACACGAGAGAATAACTGTTATGGTCTTTTAAACTCAGCGTATTTTTTTAAAAATTATTCACGTCATTATATATCTATATAATTATTATACTAAACAATCGTGCAATCGTGTATTTACAAGATTGGAAGTTTTGCATGTCTTATATTGTTCTTTCGACAATTTCTATTAACCTTAGTTTTTGAAAGTTAATTCGATTAAAATTAGTTACAAATCGAGAATCGTTGCCGCTGAGTATCGATTTCTAAGGGGTACTTCCCTGGTAGTGTTAAATTCACATCTGTCACAAAAGCTTCATAATTGGAATAGAGTATCGTTGTCCAATCCTGTCAAATACTGTAACAACTATTCATGTGTGCGTCCAGAAATATTTTTTTGTAAAATGTCTCGAAACTTTAGGTACTGTTATATTTAGGTATTTGTTTTAGACATTAATTTGTGTAAGTTATTTGTTTGAGTTTTTATTTCCGAAAATAATACCTCAGATTATTATAAGGGTCTTGAATCGACAACATGCATCTATATTATTCAATTATTGTCTATTTCAGAGATTTTCATTTATAGTAACAGAGCCCACGACCAAAACCATGTCTCATAGCAATACGGCAAAACCCTATAAAATCTTTAGATTGTATGATTCTGAACCCGACTAGGTATATAGTAACGGTCGAAAGTGTAGCAACTGCGTGGGGAGGCCATTTCTGCTGTGTCAAAAAAAAGGCAGTGGGTGTTATAGCAATACGTCTGATAGTGATAATGTACATAGATTTTATAATTGTATTACGAAAAAGTTTGTTTTCAGACATTTTGTGCGTAGCACATAGCCTGAGCGCATTTTTGAAAATGTCAACAAATTTAGCCGACCTGTATCATAGCAATACGGATAAATTTTTTTTTAACTTTTCGTTTTGCTGCCTTGATTACCAAAAACCTGTTTTCAGACACTTTAAGTGTAGCATATGGAGTATATGCTTAAACGAAAATAACAAGTGTGCTTTAAATAAAACCAAAACTATCAAATCAATCAGTATTTAATTTCAACAGCCTCATCGCTTGTTACGCCCCTGCCCCTTTCTTACTATTATTCATTGGTTTCATTCAAGATACCTCAATACGATTCTTAAATGATATCTGAGTATCGAAAAGTTGTCTGATAGAAAAGATGCTACACTTCATTTGTCTGATATAATTTTTTTGCACATGTGGACAACTGTTGTAATTAAAACGGAATTACTTTGTAAAATAGGGCTTTAATAAACAAAAACTTAACAGAGCTAAAACGGCGCGAACGGGGTAAAAATGAGAAGAAGTAAAAGGCGCGAACATTTGACAGCTCAGTAGCATTAACAATTTGACAAGTGAAGGTGACACTTATATTTTTAATTTACTACAACATGCCCTCCAAATTAAAACCTTCCTTGTCTAACTTTAAACATTTGCTATATAATCCAAACACATAGAATAAGATACAATTTAACACAGCTTTAAACTTATACATACAAAACAACTAAAATATTACAATAGTAAGTATGCTAATACAATAATCAATTACAAATTAACATTAGACCCAGCTTGTCTCTAAGATACTGAAATCTAATTCGAGGAAGAGCTTTTGTAAATATATCAGCACACTGCTCAGTTGTACATAAGTACTTTACATCTATTTCCTTATCCTGATATTTTTCTTTGATAAATTTAAGCTTTACATCTATGTGCTTACATCTTTTGTGAAAGTCTACATATTTAATTACAGATAAAGCACTTTGGTTATCTACACATAAACAAATTGAGTCCTGATTAAAAGCATCAATATCAAGTAACAATCTCTTAATCCACAAAGCTTCTTTGGTTGCAGAACACGCCGCCATAAATTCTGCCTCAGTTGTAGAAAGAGCAATGCTTTGCTGGCGTTGGGTAGCCCAGGTGATAGCGGCACCATTTTTGATGAAAACATACCCAGTAGTTGATTTTCTTGAATCTTGATCAGCCGCATAGTCAGAGTCGCTGTAGGCATGTACTATATTGTTCTTCAATTTTGAGTAATATAGTCCATAATCTTTAGTTTCCTTTAAGTACTTCAGTATCTTTTTCACAACTGTCCAGTGAGTATTATCATAACAATCAAGATAGCGACTCACTAAGCTAACTCCATACATAATATCTGGTCGACTTACAATAGCCAGGTGCATAAGTGACCCAACTGCTTCTCTATATGGAATCTTCTGTTCAGGTACTACATTTTTCTTTTCCAAGCTACTATGAGGATCTATGGGAATACTACAACCATTAGCGTCATTCATGTTGAATTTTATAAGTAGCTTCTCAATATAATTCTTCTGATGAATGAATATGTGTCCTTCAGACCTTTCTATTTGTAATCCCACAAAATTCTTTGGCTCCATGGTCTTTATTTCAAAATTTTCTTTTAATTTATTAATTACTTTATTTATAATAGCCATATCTTTTGTAATTACTAATCCATCATCAACATACAATAACAAATATACTTTGGCCCCATCTATAAGAGCTGTGTAAACACATTGATCAGAGTGGCTATTCACAAAACCAAAACTATTCAATACAGTTTTGAACTTATTATTGCAACAGCGTGGAGCTTGTTTTAACCCATATAAAGACCTTCTCAATTTACAGACATATCCTGGTGGAGCTACTACACCATCAGGTAGTTTCATGTATATGTCTTCAGTAATGTCTCCATAGAGGAAAGCCGTTTTGACATCAAACTGTACCATCTGTAAATCATTTTGACATACTTCTGAAAGTATGATTCGAACCGAATCATATCTTACTGTTGGAGAAAATGTCTCTGTGTAATCAATTGGATAACTTTGTGAACATCCTTTGGCACAGAGTCTAGACTTATAGATCAGACCAGATGGCTCGTCTTTTAAACGGAAGACCCACTTACAGCCAATTATCTTCACTCCTGGCGGTTTCTCCACCAACATCCATGTCTCATTCAGCTCGTGTGCGTTCAATTCTTCCATTATTGATTGTTTCCATTTGTCTCCATCCTTTGATGATACAGCTTCATGATATGTCTGCGGCACATCATGTTGTTCCGGAACTGCACCTTTACAAAGGTAAGTATTAGATTCCTGCCTTTTCTTAGATCTAGTTGTAATATTACTACGCTGTACTAATTCAATTTTTCTTTCAGGTACATAAAGCGCATCATCAGACTGAGAAGACTCATTACCATCTGTGGTTACTGACATATCAGTAGACTGACAGTTGTTGTCCAGTGAACTTTGTTTTATTTCAGAACCTAGTTCAATCGGTTGAGTCTGACAATTTGTATTAATATTCTCAACTGTACTCATAGGAATCAAAACATTATTATCATGCAAAGAATTTTCCATAAATACTACATCTCTGCTTATTATTACTTTATTTGTTTTTGGATTTATCAACTTATAGCCTTTAGTAGTTTCACAATAACCAATGAAAGTCATTTTACTTGCCTTTTGATCTAGTTTCTGTAGTTTTGCTTGTGGTGTCTTAACCATGGCATCACATCCAAAAACTTTTAAATGACACCCATCTGGCTTCTTCACAGACCATATGTCCTCAGGGGGGGCATAAGAGAGTGCACGGGTTGGGCAGCGGTTAGTGATGTAAGCAGCTGTAGCCCCGGCTTCTGCCCAGTACTGTTTCTGTATTTAGAATTAATTAGCATACAACGTGCTCTCTCCATCAGTGTGCGATTCATGCGTTCAGCCAGTCCATTCTGCTGAGGAGTATATGTATTAGAAGTTTGATGTATTATTCCTGCTTTCTTTAAAAAATCTGAAAATTCATTACTTAAGTATTCTCTTCCATTATCAGAACGCAGACATTTTATACTGCAGTTACATTGGTTCTCTACTAAGGCTTTATATTCTTTAAACTTTGAGAAAACTTCTGATTTATTATTTAAAAAATAAACATATACTTTCCTTGTATAATCATCGGTGAATGTGACGAAGTACCTCGCTCCTCCAAGTGATTTAACCTCTAGTGGTCCACAGACGTCTGAATGCACCAGCT
Organism: Maruca vitrata; assembly: GCA_039566165.1. Taxonomy (NCBI): domain Eukaryota; kingdom Metazoa; phylum Arthropoda; class Insecta; order Lepidoptera; family Crambidae; genus Maruca; species Maruca vitrata. Next base: position 16,595,168 of record CM076912.1, on the reverse strand, counting down.
CCAGAGGTTGCTTGGCTCGGGAACCTTGAGCTGGAAACGGCAGCCTGGACTGGTTTCCCTTTTGACAGGGTTCACAGATCATCTTGGTTTCATTTTTAGTTAGCTTCACTCCATCAGTACTTTCAGTCAACTTATTCAAATCTTTGAAATTCAAGTGAGCCATCCTTTGATGCCACAGTAACAAATCAGTCTCATTTGCTTTACAGTTGTATGCTGATATAGTGTCGGTATTCAGCCGGTACATATTATTGATGAGATTTGCGGTTGCTACTTCACTCTTCATTTTATTGAATATTTTACAGCAATGGTCGGTGAACTGAACAGAACATCCATTTTTTATCATTTGACTAACCGAGAGAAGGTTGGTTGCCAATTCTGGTACATACAGGACATTTTTAACTTGAATAGTATGCCTTGCACCATCTTTACCTATTATGTTTAGGTCACACTTGCCACAACCCTTAACCTGAAGCATTTTGTTATTAGCTATCTTTATATTTGTGATCGGAGGAGGTACAATATCATACAGCCAGTCTTGCCTCATTGACATGTGCATAGATGCTCCTGAATCTATGTACCAACCTTCATCATTCTTTGTTGTTGCGGAGAACACAGCTACATAACCAGAATCTTTGTTTTGTTCCTTCTCATTTCTCTTCTTCAACCTGCAATCTCTACTCACATGACCAAAGCGGTTGCAGTTGAAACATCTTGGGCCCTTCTTATGACTTTGCTGATTGTGCTTTGGCTTACTTTGCTTTGTGTAAAGTGCATTATCAAAACTAGGTGATGTTATTTCTTGAAGTAGCTTTGTCTTTATTAAGTCTGCACTTATTTTAACACCGGAGCTCTCTATACCCATAATCATTGGCTTATAGGTATCAGGCAAGCCAGCCCGCATCAGTGTGACGAGCCATTCATCATCCACTTTGAAGTGGATATTTGTAAGCTTATGGGCAGATGTCATTATTTTGTTGACATACGCTTCTACACTATCGCTGTTCTCTAAAGTAGTGTTTATTAGGTCCTTTAAGAGTCCTACCTTTCTAGTCAATCCACTATCTTCAAATGCCTTGGTGAGATTTTTGCCAGACTTGTTTTGCATTAATCGCATCTTGTATATGTACGTACAGAATTGGATCGATTAATAAGATGAGCTTCGACTTCGCCTTGACATCTTGCTTCACTGATTTAGGATCGGTGGCGTCTGGTTCGTTTTCCAAGCATCCATCTAAGTCTTCGTGCTGCAGGTATGCTTTGACGGCAAAACTCCAGTTTGACCAATTGTCTCGACCCGTGAGCTTGGGTATCGACATAAATGAGTTGCTGTTCATATTTATATTGATAGTAAGCTGAAAATACGGAAGAACTCGCGAACCGGTAACTTGCAAAATGCCGGGTTATGCCCGCGGTCTTGTTACTGACTATTTTTGATGCTTTTTACGATTGACTGAATATTTACGCGACAGATTATATCTGGGCCCATAACCTGTTGTAATTAAAACGGAATTACTTTGTAAAATAGGGCTTTAATAAACAAAAACTTAACAGAGCTAAAACGGCGCGAACGGGGTAAAAATGAGAAGTAAAAGGCGCGAACGTTTGACAGCTCAGTAGCATTAACAATTTGACAAGTGAAGGTGACACTTATATTTTTAATTTACTACAACAACAACTTATTCTATCATGTCTAGCAATTTTCAGACATATTGCTATGATACCGATCGGTAAAATTTGTTAACATTTTCAAAACGGTCTCAAAGTTTTATGCGTCCACATTTCCGTCTGAAAATTGTTTTGTTCGCATCAAATAACCAAAATTTACTAATAAAAAAGATTTTCAGACGTATTGCTATGAGACATTTTTTTGTCTCATTTTTAATCTTTCTAAGTGATTTTACGGGTTTGCGCTACACCACTAACGTCTGAAAAATATGTCTCCGGTATCTCAGAATCATCATTTAACTACAGTCTGCAAATCAGACATATTGCTATGATGCAGTTCGGTAAAATTCTTTGACAATTTTGAAAATTCGGTCAGATCAAACGCTACGCGGAAAATGTCTGATATTGGTATTTTCGAGTTCAGAATAATCTTATCTATCGATTTGATGCGGTTTTGGCCGTATTGCTATGAGACAAAAATTTTGGTCGTGAGCTCTGTTACTATTAGCAATATAGTGACATCTAATTGTCATGTTCGTTTATTGACAAAATTCGATATCTATAGTGACTAAATAATCCAATCAAAAACATAAATGTGAAATGAGAGCCAAGTTCAATATTGCCTTGGTTGTTGACTTCAGCGACAAAAGAAGTGAGATCTAAATGGGTGCCAAGTTCAATGGTCAACCCAGAAATTTATTTATAAGTAACCCTCTAACATACCTATCATATCTTCTTATAACATAACATAATGTATGGTCGTAGCCTGTGCAGGTCTGTCTTGGCTAGTTTCTATAAAGCTGCCAACGTATTATTATGTTCGCTTGCTAGTTTCTACCAACAATCCAAATTTTCGGGATTATAAAATAAAAACCGACAAATACCAAACTAACCAAGACAACTAACTAGACTGCTAACTAACTAACTAAAGAAAACTAGCCAAGACAGACCTTCATAGGCTACCACCATACATTATCTTATGTTATAAGAAGATATGATAGGTATGTTATAGTGTTACTTATAAATAAATTTCTGGGTTGACCATTGAACTTGGCACCCATTTAGATCTCACTTCTTTTGTCGCTGAAGTCAACAACCAAGGCAATATTGAACTTGGCTCTCATTTCACATTTATGTTTTTGATTGGATATCATTACTTTTTTTAGAAAAGTATATATCATCGTAACGCCGTGGGTCCTTTGAAAAGGACAAATTCAAAACTAAAACTAGACTTTATGTAGGTACCTACCCTAAGTAATAAATATGAAAACCGACTATAAGTACCTACTCTTAATTGTAAATAAGTAAGTATACCTAAATATATACTTAGTGCTCTGCCTTCCCCGGTATATAGGCGTGATTAGGCACTAATTAGGTATTTATGTTAAGCGTTCATAATAGAATCTAACCTAATTATTAAAAAATTGCCAGTTTTTTATTTTTTCCTTTGTATTCATGTAATTACCTATCTGCATACCAAATTTTAACTCTCTAGGTCATTTGGAACTGGGTTAGAATTTTGATCTGTCAGTCAGTCAATGATAAAAATGAGGATTTTTGGACATTAATATCTAAATAACTGTTTGAGATAAGCTTATGAAATTTAGAACACATATTTATCTCGCAAGTCACAATATATGAGCCAAATTTGATACGTTTATGTGAAATAGTTTTTGATTTATCAGGGGTTCAAAAGTGGTTCCAAATGGTTCGTGTAATATTACACACGGTGCGGCTCGCCAGTTCTGTTTCTTGAACCTTGGCTTGACACGCTACCGCGTGTCTAGATAAAGAAGGTTCTTTGACAAACATTTTTCAATCATCACGTTTTTAGTTCAGAAGAAAAGACGAGCTGATCGCAATACAATAAATACGGTTCATACCTATATCAAACGGATAAGTAGTAATTAAATCTCTACACACGAAAATTTTGCAAATATGTATTGTATTTCTAGATTTGAGTAAAAATATGAGATCAGTAAAGTTCTCAGTTATGGCGAGACCAGGGAATTAAGGATTAAATTTTATATGGAGGATATTATGTATTCCAGTTCAAATTGAACAGGTACTTACTCATACGGCATACCTAAGATGGGACGCCTGTCAACTGTAAAAAACATAAACGGTCGAATTGAGAGACCCTCCTTTTTTGAAGTCGGTTAACAAAATAAAGTAGTGCATCAAAGCTACGTTAAGGCGGTACGAAGTTCGCCGGGTCTGCTAGTATTTCTATCAAAATACATCCGTATAACTAAAAATGTGACCAATATCTCAGTTTGGGGCCCTAGTAACAGGAATATACAGTCTGTTATACTCAAAATAAATCATAAACAAACAGGAATCAATTTAATTGTAAAATAAAGTAAGCCGGAAGCTTTCTTAAACAATTTTTTGAGTGTTGTATAGTTGATTTTATAATAGTTTTGTATATGTTATACAAACAATGCAAATAGTTTTATGGGACTACTGTTGTATTTTAAAGTAAAACACTGTTTCTTGTTCTTAATAAATGAATAATAAAATATCAACATAACCAATGTTGTACCTATACTCGTAAAGTACACACACCGTGTACACAGTAGTACAAAGAACTAATTCAAACCTGCGCTCGTAAAATATGAGTCCTAGCGGGGAACAAGGGGTGCGCCGATAACGCAATAAAACGTGAGTGGAGACATCGGGACCAAGTCGGCGATCGGCGCGGTGGCGCGCGGAATGAAATCCGGAGATTGGGAATGAGCTGGCGCGCGCGGCCGCGAAGATGGCGGGTGAAATGAAATGAAATTAAATTAAATAATTTATTCTGCAAGGAGATTTCATGAAATTCTTTCGCATGTCAAATCACAGGTTAATTAATTACAAATAAATAATAATATGTACAAGTTACATAATTCTTGGATGTCCAAGCGAGCAGCTCATCATGTCCATGGATTCTTATCATTCAAATAGTCTTCTACTTTATAGTACCCCTTTTTCATAAGACAAGATTTAATATAGACTTTGAATTTATACAACGGCAATTCAATAATATTTTGCGGAATCTTATTTAACAATATTGTGAGCGGTGAACTGTCTTTGAGGGCGTAGGAGACACTTAAGAGACATGTGGATATCATGACAATAGACGACAAAAAAACAAGTAAAATTAGTCTTTATGGGTCTACACGCGATATTAGGAGTAACAAATTACGTAGCTACATACTGCCCGACGTTTCGACCGGGTTACACCAATCGTGGTCGCGAGCGAACTGGCGCCGCCCGTCTTCGTCTGCCACAGCGGTTGTGAATTTATTGATCCACCCCCGAAACCCAGTAGAAACGTCGGGCAGTAAGTAGCTATGTAATTTGCTACTCCTAATATCGCGTGTAGACCCATAAAGACTAATTTTAGTGTAATGGAACGCGAAAGTCTAGAATCTTACATAAAAAACAAGTATTTGAAAATACACATTGTTCATCTAGGAAGCGAGGAAGACGTAGTGGATAAAAAGTCAGGTATAGGCGGCAAAGACAGTGGGTGAGTGGTGAACTGTCTTTGGGGGCGTTGGAGTGACTTAACTGATATGGTGACAATATATATTGGCCACAGCATCTGTTGAAGATGATAGTTGCAGCGCTAGTGGTTTGGAATAGAAGGCAAGGGTACTGTGCAGCGCCGCTTGTGGCTGTAGAGGCCTATCGCGGCTCGGCATTTCCTGCCACAGTTCTCGCATTCAAAAAGTGAGTCCGTAGGAGGGGATGAAACACGGCGAAGCTTTTTCTGCTTAATATTATCTAGCCAGTCTTCATCGTGCTTAGATATTCCTATTTTGATATGGTGGCGCCATTCAGGTCTCATCTCCGCAAGGTTTTCCCAGGTACCCGTCGGGATTCCAAAACTTAACATGTCACGTTTGCAGGAGTCTTTAAACCGCAGTGACGGGCGTCCTACAGGCCTCTTGGCATCCGCTACCTGACCCAACATTATTCGCCGAGGAAGTCTCTCTGGAGGCATCCGATGTACATGCCCGAGCCAACGCAATCTTCTTTGCTTGAGCATGGCTGTGATGCTGCAGCAGCACGTTTTCGAGAGAACCGTCTCATTGCTCACTCTGTCCCTCCAAGTGACTCCAAGAATAGTTCTCAGGCAGCGCATATGGAAAGCATTCAGTTTACGCTCTTGTTTTGCGTAAGTAGTCCACGTTTCCGATGCGTACAATAAAATACTCAGGACGCAAGTCTGGTATACGAGGACTTTGGTGAGGATGGTGAGTTTGTTATTCCTCCAAACTCTATGGAATAGCTTTCCAAAGGCAGTCGATGCTCTGCCAATCCGAGTATCTATCTCTCTATCACCTGAGAGGGAGGATGTTGTGGTTGAGCCAAGATAGCAGAAGTGTTCCACGACGTCGAGAGCGACTCCATCGAGAAAGATTTCAGGGGGCCGGCTAACTCCCTGCACCATGATGACGGTTTTCTTGGTGTTTACGCTCATGGAAAATAGCTTGCAGGCGTTACCAAACCTCGTCACCAGCTCCTGAAGTTCACCTTCTGAGTTTGCAACAAGTGCAGCATCATCTGCATACAGTAGTTCTCTGGCGATCAAATCCAGACGCTTGTTCTTAGACTTCAGTAGATTGATGTTGAATAGTCTACCATCTTCACGAGTATGCAGATGAACTCCGACATCGCAGTCCTCAAAAGCAGTCAGCAGGAGTGCAGATAGAAAAATCCCAAAAAGGGTGGGAGCCAGCACGCAGCCTTGCCTGACACCTCGGTTCACGCCGAACGGCGCAGATCTTTCACCGTCAAAAATAACAGTGCCCTTCATACTGTCGTGGAAGGACCTGATGATGCTTAAAAGTTTTGGAGGGCACCCAATTCTACTCAGCACCTCATACAGTCCATTCCTACTCACGGTGTCGAATGCCTTGTTAAGATCCACAAAGGCCATGTAAAGAGGTGTGCGGTGTTCGCGGCACTTCTCTTGTAGTTGCCGAAGGGTAAAAATCATGTCGTTGGTCGACCGGCCAGCTCTGAATCCACATTGGGATTCAGGGTAGATCTTAGCGGCCAAAGTGTCCAGCCTTCGTAAAACAACTTTGGCGAATGCCTTTCCTGCAATGCTCAATAGAGATATGCCTCTGTAGTTGTTACAATCACCTCTATCTCCCTTTGTATAGAGTGACAATGTCGGCATCCTTCATGTCTTGCGGTATAGTTTCCTCATCCCAACAGCGCAGCAACAGAGCGTACAGAGGAGAGGTTACACACCCAAGCCTTATTAGCTCGGCAGGTAAGTTGTCAAGTCCTGTACTTTTACGTAGATTTAGGCTTCGGAGAGCAGCAAGGAATTCGTCGGACGTCGGAGGTTCAGTCAGCACAGATCGCGGAGTGAAGGTAGTAAGCGCGTCAGGATGCAGAGCGACTTCTTGTGAGTACAGGTTTGTATAATGTTGTGCCCATCTGTTAAGTTCTTCTTTCTTATCTGCGATCGGATTTCCATTAAGATCTTTAATAGGGGCACGTTTCCGTTTGGTGGGACCGGTTGCAGATTTTATCCCCTGGTACATTCCCCTGAAATCACCCATGTCCCGACACTTTTGTATTGAGTGACACAAATTGGACCAGTATTCATTAGCGCAACTACGACTAGCGCGTTGTACTGCCGCTTTAGCTGCCTTGTATATTTGTAATTTGGCCGGATCTCTTTGGCTGTTCAAGAAATTAATGTGAGCTGTTCTTTTTTGCTGTATTAGTGGTAGTAGGATGTGTTCATACTCAGTGAACCAATCTTCTTTGGTTTTCGGCTTTTTCCCAAATATTGTTTCGGCCGCTACCGCTAATTCCTTCTTTATGAGCTGCCACATATCTTCGGCACAGACTGATTTTCCTAAGACTTCACTACTGAGTTTCTCCTTTACATGTTGCTCTAGATGTTCACAGAGATTTTTCTCAAGCATAGCTGCGGTGTTTAGTGCGACTTTCCTAGGAGCTATCGTGGATGAGTGAATTTTCTTAGGAATGAGGCAAGTTTTAGCCATGACCAGAGAATGGTCGGTGTTGCAGTCAGCACTATGATAAGTGCGAGTGTTAAGGATGTCACGCAGGTTTCTTCTCCTAGTAATAATGAGATCGATCTGGTGCCAGTGACCTGAGCGGGGATGTTTCCATGACACTTTGTGGATAGGCTTGCACTTGAAGTAGGTGTTCGTTACGCAGAGAGAAAAAGATGCACAGAGTTCCAGTAATCGCTGTCCGTTTTCGTTGATGTTACCGATACCATGGCGTCCGAGGCACTCTGACCAGTCGTCGAATTTGGTTCCTATTCTAGCATTAAAGTCACCGAGCAGGAGAAGCTTATCAGATGAACGAATAGCTTCGAGGCAATTACGTAAATCTTCATAAAAACTATCTTTGATATCAGCGGGAGCTTTGAGAGTTGGGGCATATGCCGAAACTAGGGTGATCGGACCTGACGACGTCATCAGTCTTAAAGACATAATGCGTTCAGACACGCATTGTGGAGTTTCCATGGCTCCGAGAAAGCAGTTGCGAACAGCGAAGCCGACACCGTGTTCTCTTCTTTCGCCGTCTTTTTTTCCTTTCCAGAAAAAGGTGTAATTCTGTTCGCGAATACTGCCCTCGTCAAGGAGACGAGTTTCCTGTAGAGCGGCTACGTCAACACGAAGGCGGAAAAGCTCTCTGTCTATGATGGTGGTCTTTCTAATCTCCGGTATACCATCGACGATTGCGGTGGAAGGCGTCCCATCGATTCCAGGTAGCATGGTTCTCACGTTCCAAGTAGCAAATCTTGTGACAGTTAAAGCATTTTTTTGACTTATTGTTATTGTTACTTGTTCTTTTATTGCTAGGTGCATTAGTAACCCATCTTGTTTCAGACATTGTGACATGCCTGCTGCTCCACACACCTATAGAAGCGCAAGATGGGAGGCGGACCAGTACCTTATTGGCCGGGGGCTGCCCAGCTAAGGCAGGCGGTAACTGATCAGTTAGTCGCGATGAACTATCCTACCGTCGGAAATCACCCCTGGCGCCCGCGCACACGCCTATAAGCGCTAGGCTTATCACCGGTGACTGTGACTTCCCGTGTTGTGATCCGCACCTTTTCAGGTACGGGTGGAGTATCCTCTCCACAGGCGCTGCATGCCTGGGACGCAGTTAAGAAATCACGAACTTGCCCGTCATCCGTGACCCTCTCTCGACCTCCTCAGCTGTATCCTCAGGAACGACGGGTCGCTACGTGAGGAGCTAATTTGGTTGCAGGGGATGCCGACTTGTTCAGGTTGCACCTTAATGTCGCCTACGGTACCCCAGATCCGTTGCCTCTTCCGCCGACTTATACCGTGCCGAAGTCCATCTTCTCCGCTATAGCCACCGTTGAGGTCTTCACCCGTAACCCAGGGCTGGGGGCCACGTTATACCCCGTGGAACTGGGTCCCTAACCGAACTCGGCTACCCACTCGCTCCGGCCTACTGAAACGAGGGGTACCCATCCCCGCGACGTGGACGCGCCGGCTAGAATTATCCCAGTGAGGAACAGGGAAGGGGACCCTGACCCCTGGAACCGAGGACAATATGGTGACAATAATATTACAATAAATAAATATATCTAGGACATTTCCACACACGGTTATCTGACCCCAAACTAAGTAGAGCTTGTACTATGGGCATCAGAGACTGATATACATATGTCGTGGCCAAATCGATGAATTGATCATTTCATGAAATGGTTGGCCATTTCATGAAGTGTTCACGTTTCATGAAGTGGCCAATCAATGGTGACCAAATCATTAAACGATAAACGTTTAACGATTTGGCCACCCACGTTTGACCATATCGTAAAAAGAGGGCGACTATAAAATATTTAATGAAAACCAGGATCAATTTTGATACGTATTTGTTTATTTTTAGTTGTTACATACTTTAAATGCATTTAATGATTTTTTTATTGTTATAAAAATGTACATTTAGTGAAATTTGCAAGTATTTTAGTACAAGCAGTATAAAAGTCACGTAAACAATAAAAAAATTAAACAAGGTCACTTGCTAGCGCAAGACAAATTTATTAATAACTAGCGACCCGCCCTCGCTTCGCTTCGGGTATATCTCTATCTCTATACATATAATATATTTCAACCCCGTAAGGGATTTTACATACAGAAGTTATTTCCCAATAACTCCCGTTCCCATGGGAATTTTGTAATATCGCGTTGGAAGTAAGCTTAACGTTCATTAGGGTACCTGCATGCCAAATCTCAATCGTCTATCTATATCGCGGTTTAGATTTTTTCATACAAAAGTTTTTATCCTATTACTCCCGTTCCCGTGGGAATTTTACAATATCCTGTTGCAACTAAGCTTTTAATTTATTAAGGTACCTGCATGTCAAATTTCAAGCGTCTAACTTATGCGGTTAGTATTTTTCATACAAAAGGATTTTCCCGTTATTTCCCGTTCCCGTGGGAATTTCGGGAAATCCTGTCCTAACGGATGCTTACGTCATAACATCTACCTGCATGCTAAATTTCATCTCGATCCGTCCAGTGGCTGTGACGACTTCGTCCGCGTAGAGATGTTTAACGGCTAAAACATTACTTCTTTATAGCGCAGTCGGTTAAAAAGTAGCCTATAACCGTTTCTAGGCTCTAGACTATGTCTGTACCAAATTTCGTTTAAATCGGTTCAGTACTTTATGCGTGAAAGCGTAACAGACAGACAGACAGACAGACAGACAGACAGACAGACAGACAGAGTTACTTTCGCATTTATAATATTAGTAAGGATAAGGTGCATTAAGGCGATTAAAACACGGCACCGCGCACAAAGTCACATGAACAACAAAAATCATAGGATAGTCGGCGCTTTTTCCTTGAATATAAGATATTCCTCCCTCTTCGACAGTTTCCATAATATCATATTTCGATAACCAGTAGTAGTCCATGGATTTCTTTTTCGTGTCACCCTACTCTCCTTTATTTGCTGTATAACCTGAAAAAGAAATTAAATTAGCTATCAGTCTTTTGACAATCAATATAATAACAGATAAATAAAAAAATATTTTGATAAAACACGTTATTTAGTTACAGGTGCATAAAATTATAATATGAAATAAGTAAAATATTACTAACCTTAGAAATACATTCCAAACTCCACGGTTATTTCTCATTTTGCTCGGAACCTTGCATGACTTGCATACTCTAATACGTTTTCATCGAATTATTTAACGAATAATTTTACTTTCTTCCGTGTTTAATAAAGAATTATTCGCATTTTTTCTGAGAGCTATTTCGTCTTTGTTTACAAGGGCCGCCATTTTTACACAAACTGCACAAAAACAACCAGTGTTGTCAAATAAGTGTATTTACTGCCTAAAATAGGCACACTTCCGACAATTTTGTCCAAATTAAAATTAAATGCACCTACTTTAAAAATAACATTAATTTTATAAAAAAATGTTTTGCTAAAAATATGCTATTCTAAAATAAAAGATAAAATAATATGCTAAACAGGAAGAAAATTTAGCACATTGTGCAAATTTAGCATATTTGCACAAAGTGCTTAATTGGTATGGCAACTCTGGCACTCTACCGGTAAAGTCAACGAAACAATTCCACGATATGATCGATTGAGATTGATCGTTTCATGAAATGGCAGTGCATCTAGTTGGCCCAATCGTCAAACGATTTCTTATCATTGATCTGACCTGGCCACATCATGATATGGCCAATGTGTGATTGGCCATTTCATGAAATGCAACCATTTCATGAAATGGCCAATCATTTCATGAAATGGCCAATTTTACGATTTGGCCACGATACATACATAGATATTTAGGCTAGATGATTAAAATAAAACTTAAATAAACAACACTTAAAGAGCAATTTAGTCAGTTAACTATTTGAAAATATATATATTCTACAGTGGACGGTAATACATGTACATTGTACACGTCTTTTTTATGTTTAATGAACAAGAAATCACGAAGATATGATAGCGCTTAGACGGTTCTTAGAATCATAGAGTATATTGAATAATTAGGAAACTTAGAACGCCATTTAAAGGTAGGTACAACTTTTGCCTTAGGAGTGACGTCACCAGCCATTTGATGATTGATGAATTCTATGTTTTTGCAGTTTTTTTTTTTTCATTATTTTAAACAAACACTTTTTCTCAACTACCCGCTTATTTAGTGGCTCGGCTATAAAATATATCACCTGGCATCGACTGACGTAGTTTGACGAACTCCAACTGCCGATGCAGCGATACACGTGGAAGTTTCCAACGAAAATATGTTCTTATTGTTCCACGTTTTGTTTGAGTTTTTCCAGTGTACAGGAAAGTTCAGGAATGACATTTCTGTAGGTATTGTGTTAAATTACACTAAATATTAGTCTTTATGGGTCGACACGCGATATTAGGAGTAGCTATGTAATTCATAGCTACTTACTGACCGACGATTCGACTGGGTTCTTATCTTATCTTAACGCGGGGACCGTATAACCGGTTCACGTCGACCCTCAGGGATCTTTTGTGTTTCCCTACCTTTATACACCTACTCCCTGAAAAACAAATGCATTAGTGCAATAACGTCCTTGGGTCTGAGGTGCCTGTATTCTTCTGGTTTCGGATAAGCCGTTCCTAGAAGTCTGAGCCTGTGTCTGGCCAGTGAGTGACATTCACATAAGATATGCTTCATGTCTTCCATTTCTTCCTTGCAAGCTCTACAGTCGCTGTTTGAGGACAGTCTCATTTTCATCAGTAATGAGTTAGTGACGTAGTGCCCTGTTAGCGCTCCCATGAGTAGACGACTTTGAAGTCTGCTTCCACCCATCATGGTTTTGTACCACGTTTTTGGATTGTCGCCAATAAAGCTCTTGGAGTGAACCATTCCTGGTTTATTCTTCCAATGCTTCCAACGCTCATTATCAACATGTTCCTTAAATGCCATGCTTAATGCTAGCCCAACAAATGGCTCTGGTCCAATATGATTTGCTTCTGAGCCTCTTCTCGCAAGTTCATCTGCCTTTTTCATTTCCCTTATACCCTTCATGGCCTGGTATCCATATTAGCCTCACCTTGTTTTGCCTCCTAGCTTATTAAGGGCCGTTATGGCATTGGCGACAAGTTTAGAGTCTAATTTGGGGTTTCTTAATGCCCTAAGGGCCGCTTGACTGTCACTGAGAATGTATATAGTATGATTCTTGACCTTTAGTTCAATGTTCTTCTCAGCACATGAGATTATTGCATAAACCTCTGCTTGAAAAACCGTTGTCATGTCCCCCATGCTTTGACTTTCCTCAACATGCTTGCTGTAGATACCGGAACCAGTGCCGGACACCATTTTGGATCCGTCGGTATACCATATCAAGCTGTTGCTCTCGGGGCAGGGCGGATTCACCTTCCAGGTGGCCCTCGTCGGTATATTTACCTTTAAAGTTCCTATTGAAAATGTATTTTGGAATCGTTTTATCACAATCCATTTCCAAAATTCTGGACAGATAACTATTGTCATCCCATTTTGTGTGTCTCGTCTGATGTTTGCTAGGGCTCCAAGTTCCTGCAATACGTAGTCGCTGGAGCGCCTTCTTAGCTTCAGCTTCGATCACCAGGTGCAATGGCGGAAGATTTAACAGTACTTCCATTGTTGCCGTTGGGGTAGTTCTGAAGGCCCCTGATATGGCTAGACACGCGGTTCTCTGCATTTTCTCCAGAGCGTCCCTGCAGGTTTTTAGTCGTGTTCTATACCACCATACAATACTGCCATACGTTATTATTGGCCTTACCATAATTATGTATAACCATCTAATGACCTTTGGTTTAAGCCCCCATGTTTTTCCATATGTAGCACGGCACATACCCAAAACCCGAAGAGCCTTCGATATAGTGATGTTTATGTGGCGGCTCCAGTTAAGTTCCTTATCTAGGGTGACACCTAGATATTTAACTTCTTTTGAGCATTCTAGTCTTGTGTTAAATAAAGAAACAGCTCCCATATCCTTGATATTCCGCTTCCTTGTAAATGGAACTAAAGTGGTCTTCCTTGGGTTGACTGATAGATGGTTGTATCCACACCAATCCTCAAGGGACTTCACTGCACTCTGCATTAGTTCTACAAGTGTTCTCGGAAATTTTCCATTGACCATTATGACCAGATCATCTGCGTATCCCACAGTGTGGTAAGGTCCTTCATTGAGCTTTCTTATTAGCGAGTCCACGACTAGACTCCATAACAATGGGGAAAGTACTCCCCTTGAGGACATCCTCGTGCCGTTTTGATCGCTAATTTTTCTCCAAGTATTTCAGAATGAATTATTCTGCCTTTAAGCATGCATTCCACCCATTTGCAGATGGTATTGGGGATACCATGTACTTTGGCTGCATTGCTTATTGATTCAAAGGTTGTACGATCGAAAGCGCCTTCAATGTCAATAAACATTGCTAGGCACATCTCCTTTGATTCCAGTGCTGATTCAGCTTTCCTAACTACATAGTGTAGTGCAGTTTCTGTAGACTTCCCACTTTGGTATGCACACTGTTGCTCGTGCAACGGAAATCTCCTTAGTGGTCCATCTCTTATAAATTTGTCTATCATCTTTTCTAAAGCTTTTAATAGAAACGATTGTAGACTTATCGGTCTGAACGATTTTGGTTCCTCATAATCTTGTTTGCCATGTTTTGGTATATAGATTACTCTGACTTTCCTCCATATTTTGGGAATATATCCAAACGCCACACAGGCCCTGTACAGTCTGCAGAGATGAGGATGAATGATCGATATTCCATTCTGCAGGACTATCGGGTAAATGCCGTCCGGCCCGGTAGATTTGTATGGCTGGAAACTTTTAGCGCCCAGCTTACCTTTGCTTCGTCAACAACCTTTTTCGAAATTTGCCAGTCACTATATGAGGTCCTTTTGCATTGGTCCTCAATACTGATGGCGTCTTCCTCTTCTTCTATTGCCTCTGATCCCGGAAAGTGAACACTAGTCATCACTTCCAATGTTTCTCTTCCGGATTCCGTGCGTTCTCCATTATGCCTTTTAACAGTTGTTAGCTGTATTGCCTTTGTTGTGGAGATTGCCTTTGTGAGTCGCATCCCTTCAGGTGCAGAGATTATTCCCTCACAATGCTTCTTCCACGCTTCCCTTTTTGCCTTACGGACAGCAGTGCTGTATCTCGTCAGTGCACTTCTATATTCGCTGAAGTCGTTTCTAGCTTTTGCTACATTGAACGCCTTCCTCGTGTCTCTCCGGATTTGAGCCACTTCTTGAGTCCACCATGGTAGTCTCCTTGCTATGGATTTACTGTCAGGACAATTGTCCTGCCATGTTGAGGTTATAGCCGTTGTTAACCTATCTGCTTCAAGTTCAATGTCAAGTATTGAATTAAGCTGATCTACTGGTTTACCCACTGCCGACTTTAAGTTTGTTTTGAAGTTATCCCAGTCGGTATGACGGGGATTTTTTCTTCGTACAACTTCAAGTCGGCTACCTACATTGTAGCTAAAACATATGTAATTATGGTCTGATAGGGTGACCTCATTAGACACATGCCATCCATTAATATTCCTAACAGCCTTGTTATTTGCTAGTGTTAAGTCTATTACCTCGGCCCTACGGGCATTGAAGAAAGTTGCCTTACAACCTTTATTAATAATATGTAAGGGTGAACTTACCAGATAGTCCAGTAACTTCTCTCCTCTGTCATTGATGTCTGTGCTTCCCCAGACCACGTGATGTGAGTTTGCATCACATCCGATAATGAGCTCACGATTCTCCCGGCTGCAGCTGTCAACCAGTTTCCTCAACATTTGAGTCACCGGTTCCTTCTCTTCATATGGAAAGTAAGCCGACGCCAATATTAGCGTCTGCTGCCCTTCCCTCCTCTGGATTCTGACTGTAGTCAGATCCCTGTAACAGTATTCCGTTAGAGGCGCCACATTTAGACCATTCCTGATATAAATGCAGCACCTCACGTTATTCATTGATGAGTTGTAGTACACTGTACCACTCACTCCATTAAAACCCATAACCGTACCATTGTGAATATATGGTTCTTGTATTAGGGCAACATCAAACCTTTGCCTTTGTAGCTCGCGTGCCAGAAGGGCAGTTGCGGCTCTACAGTGATGTAAGTTTATCTGTACACACCTGATTTTAGACATTGCTAGTCCGAGAGGAGGCCCGTCTCACTCACGCCAGGTGAGGAGCGCCCCAGGAAGAGCTGGTCCAGAGCACCCAGTACATCATCTGACCGGGGAGAGCACCCCATGTCCTGCTCACTTGACATGGGTCCCTCAACCACGGTCTGGGGTACTAGTGTGCCGTCAGGAGCTGTGGCCACCACAGCAGGAACCGTGCTGGCAGCAGATTCTGCGACCGTCAGGTCCATCGGCACTTCGTGTGTACGTCCGTCAGTCTGTACGTCCGTCCGTCTGTCCGTACGTAGGTCCGTCTGTCCGTCCACTTGCCGAGCCTTCTGTGCTTCCTCAGCACAGGGGTCGACCCGCTCCTCCTCCTGCCTCTCCTCCATCTCGAGTGGCTTGAAGAGGCTCAGGTCGATCCCCGTACTGAGGCAGTAGCCTTTTTCCTTAATAAAATTTGCAGAGGCTCCATCCATAAGCAAGATGCGCCTGGTGGTGCGACCTTCCACGAGGGTGTCCACAACGCGCCAGTTCGCTGTTCTTACCTCTGGATAGATCCTCTGCATTATGCCCAAAAGGACCGAGACGTCCGCACTGACCGTCTTGGTCTTCCAGGCCATTTTAATGGGTCTAGGTAGGTCCCTTGCATCTACGACCTTAAGCCTAACCCCTTTGATCTCGCGGCCGTTGAAAAGTTTTAGCCACTGTGCCGAGCGCTCTCCGTCGCACGACACAATGACAACACCGGCCGCGATATATCCTAGATGTACTTGAGGGGGAGGGTCCTTGGCTTTCACCAGCTCGTCCAGAATGGCGAGCTGGAGATCGTCATAGATCCCTTCCTCAAGCATGGTTGCAGGGTAGTTTGCAGTGGTGATGGCCATTTTGAAGGTCCCCAGTGCTTGCGCATACGACCCAGAGGTCTTGATGCGTTTCGCACTGGTCCCTCCCTGTCCCTCACCACTGTACTCCCTGCCTCGCTTCTGACGGTCGACAGAGACGGCGTCCTCAGCCTGCTGCCTGCGCAGCGCCTGAGCACGCCTTTTCTCTGCTCCCGTCCTGGAGTGCCTCTTCTTGCCTCCCCTTTCCCCCCAACCCCGCGTTCCCGATCAGGGACAGGATGGCTTCCTACGGAAGCTTCTCCCATCACTCCGCCGGTTCCACGAGATGTGCTGGGGATCGGTTCAGCTGGTGCCCCTAAGGAACCAGACAGCTGGCCACTAGTGGGATGGGCCAGGCCTCCGCCCGGTGGTCCGCTGACCGATTGGTCTGTAGACCTGCCAGGCCTCACTGGCTTGGTCCCTTTCCCAGGGTGCTGTGCTGGTGCCTTCCCACCCCTTGCACCAGAAGCACGTCCACCGACTACCTTCCACCCTCCACTAGTTGGTTTAGGGTCCGAGGAACCTTCCCCAACCAGCTTTGGGCCACCTTTATTTTGCGCCGTGGTCCTGTCCGAAACAAGACCTTCGGCACCTTTGTCCTTTCGGACCGCAGGCTTTTTAGCTGACGCTCCACCGCCGCAGGTGGTTTTCGTGGTCTGCACTACAGTGCCCCCCCCAGAATACGCGGGGCTGCCCGAGCTAGGCTCGGGAGGGATTGTCCAGCATCGCTGGTACCCTCCTGGGGTAGTTTCTGTTGCCGTGTTGCATGCATGATTATATTTGGGTAATGCACACTGCACTTCCCCAAGGCGCAGAGGTCGCACTTTCTGAAGGGATTGCTCCCTTCAAGGCCCGCGATGGCCTGGTCCAGGTTGTTGACCGCCGCCTGTCAGCGTTGCCGTTGCTCTTTGGCACCACCCGGTGCGCACGTGTAGGGAACTCCTGTTTTGTGAGGTGGTAAATCCTACGGACGCGAGCAAACCTTTACACACCAAACTGGGTTACACCAATCAGCGAACACAGTCGAAACGTCGGGCAGTAAGTTGCTATGTGATTACTACTCCTTATATCGCGTGTAGACCCATAAAGACAAATATTTAGTGTAATGGAACGCGAAAGTCTAAAATTGTGTTGAATGTTTGGTTTCGTATAAAATAGTGGATTCTGTCAGTATTGCGTCTTTTTTTTAATACAAGTATGCTTTACCCTTATCTACGTATTGATTAAGTTATTAGTAATTTGATTCGTAGGTAGATAAATCATGTTATTATAATAAACACAATTTGTATTCGATATCCTATTACAATGCTCTTTATATGACGATCTTACGTTGAACGAAAAATATCGTGAGGAAACCTGCACACACTTTGTTTCCAATGATATCTGTAACACATGTGCTTAAACTACTTACCACGGGATCAGGTTAATGTAAGTATGTGATGTTGTCTGATATTTATTTATTACTAGTGACCCACCTTCGCTTCGCATTGGGTAATCCTTTCTTAGCGTCATAACATCTACCTGCATGTCAAATTTTAGCCCTAACCAT
This sequence comes from Maruca vitrata, assembly GCA_039566165.1. NCBI lineage: Eukaryota > Metazoa > Arthropoda > Insecta > Lepidoptera > Crambidae > Maruca > Maruca vitrata. The sequence goes on along the minus strand of CM076912.1, from coordinate 16,576,928 downwards.
CCAGTGGTTTAGGCTATGCTTTGATAAATCCCTCTCTATCTCAGTCGGTTACTTCTGAGTTATATATTATTTAGATGTAGGGTTTAGGCATAATTCAATCGTATTAAACTGTTTGCAATATGCATTTCCAGGTTAATTTCAGTAAATCTCTCAATTACGCCAGATGAGAGCGTTTGATCCGATAGCGCAGTCATAATTAGCTCTTAGTGTAAGCTTCGCTAGTACTACATCTACTAACTGCGCTTGGCTAATGTAAGGACAATTGATTTCTACCAATTATGTATAGTAAGAGCACGGTAAAAGTTTCTTATATTACCGTGATAAGAGTCCGAATGACTATGTAGTGAATATCATAATTAAAGTGATAGCTGGAAGGATTGCTGCCTGCATATAAATAGATATATGATAAAAAATATTAAAGGAGGCCTTTATCAACGCAGTAGTACCTAAAGCAATGTTTTTTGGAATCTTCGTCTTTCTATCTGTTTGTCGCCTGCTTTTCTATGCGTATGTGTACGCTAATTTCTTTAGTATATTTTGGTAGGCTCAATTTAAAATGTTGTGTTCTTCTTCTTCTTATCATATGGTTGATGAACAACCTGGTCGACACCAGGTTTTTAAACCGCCCGTAGGCCTCTGACATGGCTTCACACACCGTTGAAAATTTTCTCAGGTGTGCTGGTTTCCTCACGATGTTTTCCTTCACCGTTAAAGCGTCGAATGATGGTACATATGAATTTCAAATTTGAAAAACACATTGGTACCTGGCGGGGTTTGAACTGGCGACCTCTCGCATAACAAGCAACGACCTTAACCACTCTTCCATCAACGCTTTTAATGTTGTGTTTCGTTCATGTGAAAAGGTTTATAAGTAAAAAAAGTTATGATAATTTAAAAAAATGTCGTCGAACTTTTTGGGCGTTTTTAGGCGCAGGTAAGTTAAATTTCTGCTAAAAGTCTTTTTTCCACACGGTCGAAGACGCTGGTAAAGTAATACAATTCGTAACAGTTTGCAATATGAATTTCCAGGTTAGTTTCACTAAATTTCTCAATTACGCCAGATGAGAGCGTTTGATCCGATAGCACAGTCATAATTAGCTCTTAGTGTAAGCTTTGCGAGGCCTACATCTACTAACTGCGCTTGGCTAATGTAAGGACAATTGATTTCTACCAATTATGTATAGTAAGAGCACGGTAAAAGTTTCTTATATTACCGTGATAAGAGTCCGAATGACTATGTAGTGAATATATAAGACAAGTGTAAAAAGGATCGCTGCCTGCATATAGATAGATATATGATAAAAATATTATAGGCGGCCTTTATCAACGCAGTAGTACCTAAAGCAATGTTTTTTGGAATCTTCGTCTTTCTATCTGTTTGTCAGAAAAGCAGGCTTTCTGTGCATATGTGCACGATAATCTATGTAGTATATTTTGGTCGGCTTAACTTAAAATGTTGTGTATGGTTCATAAGTAAAAAAAGTTATGATAATTTAAAAAAATGTCGTCGAACTTTTTGGGCGTTTTTAGGCGCAGGTAAGTTAAATTTCTGCTAAAAGTCTTTTTTCCACACGGTCGAAGACGCTGGTAAAGTAATACAATTCGTATCAAACAGTTTGCAATATGCATTTCCAGGTTAATTTCAGTAAATCTCTCAATTACGCCATATGAGAGCGTTTGATCCGATAGCGCAGTCATAATTAGCTCTTAGTGTAAGCTTCGCTAAGCCTACATCTACTAGATGCGATTAGCCATTGTAAGGACAATCATTTCTACCAATTATGTATATGTACAGTCGTTAGAACACGGTATAGTATCTAATACTAGCTCTGCTAGCGACTTCGTCCGCGTTTTACCCCGTATTTTATACATTTCCTACTGTTTCTTTGCTCCTATTGGTCGCAGCGTGATGTTATATAGCCTAAAGCCTTCCTCGATAAATGCAACTATCCAACAAGCGTTTTTTGATTAGCGAGAATAAACAGACTGACAGACATTTTTTTTATATTTTTAAGCTATTGCGTAGCTTTTATCGCGGGCTTGAGCGCGGCGATCGAACCAAGAAATTCCGTAACGAAAAAAACCTCACAATCGTCTAATGTCGTTTCAGTTCGGTAGACTTCGGCACGGTGTTTGTGTGCGTGCGGTTAGACGTATTGTACTCGCACAAATCGAGACGAGCTGCTCCGAAATCGGACGATGCTATGCAATAGCTATTACCGCGGCAGTCCCCGAGTGCCACACGTCTTTTTTTTATTAAGCTAACAAGATGACCTCACTCCATCTGATGGTAAGTGGTAGGAGATCCAAATATGTGGTCGAAAGGCACAATAGACCATATTGAGCCTGTCGCACTCACCCTGAAAGCCCGCTTAAATGCTGTTTCCCACCTGAAAATATTATTTATTGGTATACTATACACCGTGAAATTTGAGTGGTTGTTTTCCCGCGGCAGAAAGATTTGCCTTTAGTAATACTATCGAATCATGCAAATAATTCATCGAAAAAAAAAAAAATTTTTTTCAATTTTTCAAAATATTAATTTTCCAACTCGAAAACGAGAAAAGATATCGTTCTTTTATAAGATGTGACGTAATGAGATACCGCTTGCCGCATGAAATCGATGCTTCAAGCTGAAGAAGCTCGACACCCTAAGTCATAAAGCGGTTAGAACGTGCTTTCGAGTTTCGGTTAAACCTTTCGTAAAACCGGCATTTATTGATTTTAACAAAAAAGACCTGCACAAATCTATTGCACTACTAAGATAGAATCATTTTGCTGCGGGAAAACAACCACTAAAATTTCACGGTGTATAGAAATGACAAACAGATACTTCAATTTCATTTAGTTGAATAAACGCTGAATAGTGCACTATTTTCTATTGTAGCATACATTTCTAGATACATAAACAACTCTCCGAACTACAGCTCCCCGAAGATAAGTATCAGAGCATGTTTGCTCACAATATTGCCTCGTATCGTAACATAAATAGCAATAGTAATAATTCAATATTTAGACACCATCGACCTACATGCTTGTGTCGATATGTCCCAATTGGAAATTGAGAGAAAATGGCTCATTTTTATTAGATGGGATTAGTGCATAGAGAGTCGTGAGTTCGATTCTCACCCGGGACAAATATTTGTGTGACGAACATCTGTTTTTGTTACGTGTTTGGGTGTGTTATCAAATAAATTGAAGTATATTTGTGTATTTACAGTAGATTCTGATAAAAACCCAGCCGTTGACTGACTCGGTGGAACAGTAGTTAGAGAACCCGGCTACGCCTCGAAGTATTGCGGGTTCGATTCCCATACCGGACAAACATTCAAGTATTGAACATTTTAGTTTTTTCCGTGGGAATATGTATTTGATTATGTATTTATTAATGTATATTACACACATAATAGTCTCTGACACCCATAGTATAAGCTCTGCCTAGGTTGGGTTCAGATGACTGTAAAGATATCGCAAAATATGAAATATTATTTTTAAGGTTTAGGTCACAGTGGTACGTGTCGGGGTTTGAACTGGCAACCTCTCGCATGGCAAGGAACAAGTTTAACCACTCGCCCATCGATGCTTTTCACAAACTTTTAATCCCATCATTATTTCTCCATTCATCATTTTACAATTTTTTTTATCGAATCCATAGCTCTCATACCCAAAATCGGTCACAACATAACACACAACATCTACAACCAAAATCATATGGCCTACTCAACTCCATTAAACTGAAATGTAATATGCCTGAACCCGCCCAGCCATAATAGTTCCTTGTTAACAATTATTAACATCATTAAAGGCACGAAAGGGGTCAAAACCATTGATTTATTAGCAAACAGGCCTCTATGAATAGACAATAACGAAGATACAGCGCTGGCGGGTTGCTGTAATGTTTTGATGTGGGATGATTTGTGGATATTATTGTATGAAATATTTATCGCAATATAGGGTTGAGTTTTGGTGAGAGCGGTTGGAGCTCGTTAAAGGGTTAGTTTGATTACATCCGATGATGGTTACAGGTACTATCTAAGAATTACTCTCGGGCCGGATTCAGTTATTCATTTCTTAAAAGTTTTTCTGATTCTACCTTACTTTTCTTACTTTTCGCGCATTGTCTTCCTTTTTCTATTTATGAAAACCTTTTTCTGATTACTTGATACATTAAAACAAAGTTAGGGGAAATTTTGGTCCGCATTACAAAGGTGGTATATTGGTGATGTTATTAAATATTAGTTTTAAAACATAAATAGAGATTGGATTGCTTGCGATTGGATTGCTCACGACCATGATTGGTGTAACCCAGTCAAAAAGCTATGTATAGCTACTTACTGTCCAATGTTTCGACTGGGTTACATCTGATATCGCGTGTAGACCATTAAATATAGAAATAGTAAGTAAACGAATATTTAGTTTAATAAAAAAAAGTAAAACAAATTTTAAAACGCGAAAATATTAAAATTTGTTATATATTTTTTCTTTGTATGACCACTAAATATGACCGCACGTCATTTGTGAGTTCGTTTATTTTTCAATCGAACGCGTGATTCCCGTTTTCCCACAGGCAATATTTCACATTTGTTGCGTTCGCTGTGTCTGTCGACACGATTTGTCACATCGCGAGGGCGTAGGTAATTTGTTCAATTTTCCCATCGGAAACTTCCGTTTTGGGAATGTGACACATGTCATATTTAGCCTTAACGGAATTCGGCGGAAGTGTAATTCGGTAGAAGTGTTTTTTTATAGACGGATAAAAGGATAGCGATGTGTTTAATAAAATATTTTTTATTAAAAAGGACTAAATAAAATCTTTACAGTGAGAATTTGATTGATTTCTTCTACTTGTTGAATACATTGGTAACAGAAATATGTAAAAAAATACATTTCATTTTGGTAGTTTTTCTGTCTTAAACTGGAAGTATTGGGTTTAAAGTTTTCTCAGGAACAACGTTGTTATCAATGTATCAACCCGTGTACACCCCCATGAGCACAGGTTGATTAATTTACTACACTTGCAACAGTGCCGAAATATTAGGAACAATGGTGAATATCCCGGATATTTTCAGTTTTCTAATTATTGTTAAATCTTATATTATTTAACTGTCCAGAATGTAGGTACATAACAAGACACAAAACTTCGATAAAAATCCAGGACACCTCAATCTAAATGAATCCCTGAAAAATTACAAATGAAATTAGTGCTTGTTCGGGGGTGGATCAAGAAATTCACAACCGCTGTGGCAGACGAAGACCACGATTGGTGTAACCCAGTCGAAACGTCGGGCAGTAAGTAGCTATATATTTGCTACTCCTAATAACGCGTGTAGACCCATAAAGACTAATATTTAATCCCTGAAAACTCTTAATTTATATCGCTAGCGCCATTCCACTCCAACTTTTAGGAAATTGTTTCCTAGAAATTCTTAAGTGATTAACGTTCAGTCTGTTCGGCAGTTTGTTCGTATTTTATTTGCCCTTGTCAATTTATATCGCTTCTAAATTTTCCCAATTTTCTCATTGATTTACAGTAGTTTTCTGACTTTTAATAGGGCGTTCTTTTTTGTTTTTTTCTCTCTCTTACCGCTTACGATTTTTCTGTTGTCCTGTCCATATGGCATAAAGTGATTTATGTAAAATCTAAGAAACAAACCCCACAATCCGTAGGAAAGGAACCAATAATATCGTCTGAACACGAATTTTTATCCTATTACATCTCCATCTCTCCTAGTCCATATTAACAGTCACAAACAGCGTTTTTTTATTGTGACTAGGTACCAATGAACTTTATGCATCCCCAGTAAGATTTAATTTTGCTTAAAAAGTCATTATTATTCTGGCGCACTCGTCACTACTGTAAATTTATTTACATTTTCTTATCTTACATAATTATTCATGGTTATCACTAATTAATTCGTTACTTAAATGTATACAAATTACTGTATCCGTATTATAAAAGACTATTATTTCCGTAGTACTGACATACGCGGGAGTGACGTGTCAGAAAAAAGAGAATGGTTGAAAAGTTTTAAACCATTTGTAACATAATGTGAAACGTTTCGGTGCGTTGAAAAAACTTATTTAATTTTTTTTATTTTATATATACTAATATTAATTCAAAAAATACAGTTACAATTACCTCTTATGTGGATTCACGTTCAACACAGAAAATAATAAGTTTAATTTTACTAAAATTAGTAGCGACCACGATTGGTGTAACGTCGAAACCCAGTCGAAACGTCGGGCAGTAAGTAGCTATGTAATTTACTACTCCTAATATCGCGTGAAGACCCATGAAGACAAATTTTAGTGTAATGAAAAAAAATTTACTAATGAAATAATCATGAAATAACTTTCCAAAGATATACATCTGGTTGTTATGGATCGTGGCGTGGGTATTCATCCAATACATTTTCGCTCTTCCTCCTATTAGACTGAAAATTGCAGACAAAAATACCTACATACATAAATATTTTTGTATGTACAAACAATAGAACTAAGAAGCTCCTTTTTTAAAGTTGGTTAAAAAATAATATCGTCGTCATTCAATTCTAAGGAACTCTGAAATTAATAGTATATACTCTTTATTATAAATTATAAAATAGATAAGGCATTATTGAGAGACATGAAATATCTTCCTCAATAAATGAAGCAATTGAATTTATAAGGCCATTAAAATTAACAAATCAGTCATTACGTGTCACAAATTGATGAAACTCGAATCCTATTATAGTTCTAATGAGATCCCCAGGGATCTGTGGAATTTGCCCGGAATTAGATTAGATTACGGCAAATGTCTTATCGATTTCCTCTATTGCCATCCAAGCAAATATGGGAAACTGTTCCTAATTCCCATTTGCGCGAACACTACACATTTGAAACGAAACTAAATAATATTATGTTTAGAAATAAAACGAATTTAACGGAGTAAACTCGCGTGTATTGTTATTCTATACATATTAATTAGAGATCCGACGTTTCGAGCTCTTTACAGCGCTCGTGGTCACAGGCAAGACACGGGCAAGAATAACAATACACGCGAGTTTAATCCGTAAAATTGGTTTTATACAGTTTGAGTTTTTTAAAAAGGTGACAGGAAATTTTCATCTATACAAGAAAATAAAATTTAAGTGTCTTGTTTATAATATTAAAATAATCCGGTACCAATAACAAAACAACGATTAAATTTGGTTTTACCTGTCTGTCTATCTGTGTGTTCATTCACGCTTATGTCCGAAACGGCTGGACCAATTTTCACGGAACTTTCACTAATAAATAGCTTACTTTACAAGTTATATTAAAGGCTACTTCAATAAATCATTCCTTCCAAAACCATTTCCAAGTGGACGAAGTCGTGGGGGACCGCTAGTATGTAATATGTTTAGTCTCGAAATACATGCGAGTATAATCCGTATACGTAATCCATTATCAGTAACTTTGCTTTATTTCAAATGGTTTTATGATTTTACTAAGTAAATCCTACCTGGCAGTCCATTGTGGGTTATACAAAACTAGGACAAGAAAAACAAAAGCTATGTATGTATATGTAATCAGAGTAATCTGTTATGTTTATTTACATGAGTACATACATACAATGTTAAAAGACGTATGGCACTCGGGGACTGCCGCGGTATAGCTATATAGCATCGTCCGATTTCGGAGCAGCTCGTCTCGATTCGTGCGAGTTTCGTAGAGTCGTACAATACGTCTAACCGCACGCACACAAACACCGTGCCGATGTCTACCGAACTGAAACGACGTTAGACGATTGTGAGGTTTTTTCGTTACGGAATTTCTTGGTTTGGTCGCCGCGCTCAAAGCCCGCGATAAAAGCTATGCAATAGCTTAAAGATGCTGGTAATAATCACAAAATAATCAGGTCTTAACATTGAAAGCATTATAAACTTATCAGTTAGAACGATAGTAAATCAATTTCAGGCAATACCGCGACTCATCACATCAAATGACTAATTAGGTTCAAAACCCATTCCATCGATCAATTGCCCGGATAGACAAATCCGGAACATTTGTTCCTGTACCCATTAGTGGTCCGTCGTGGTTTTGATGAATTGATGCCAAATTTACCTCACGCTAATTGACCTTTTTATAGGGCTACAGGTGATTGATAGTCGAAAAAGTATATAACAGACTTTGGATAGGGATGCCATATAAATATCTGGCTGGTTAGAGCTGTTTGAGTAAAAAAAAGTTGTTAATATTTCATGTAGAGTATTTTGTAACTGCGCGATTCGATTGATAGTAGTAAGCTCTTTGGTGTATTATAAAATAAATTTTGCTTGGCTTGGCCGATACTACTGGGTTGATTATTTTTGTAACTATTAGTTTGGTAATAGTTTTACTTTTGATAATATCATGTAATACTTAGTCGTATATAATAGTCGTGGAAACTTCTTTGTCAAGTGTGTTACACACATCATAATATATGTGTGTTAATTTTAAGTGTTTTGTAAATTTGCTGTTCGTTTTATTTAAATAAAGAAAATCTCTGCATATTATGCAAAGTACACCTTGACTGTATGACTTGGCTCTTTTACAATTTGTAACATGATTATCGTTTAAAAAAAAAGTAACTATCGAGTTTCTTGCTGGAGTCTTCTCGGTAGAATCTTATTATTACTTATGTGACGATTTATAAGTGCATGTAAATTGCCTACATAAATAAATACATTTTTTGATTAAGATTTTGATTTTGAAAGTTACTTTCCGCGTCTGTCTGAATGTATGTATGCATAAATCTTTAAAACTACGTAACGGATTTTAACGGAGTTTTTTAAATTGATAGAGAGATTAAAAAGGAAAGGTTTTACTTATAAAATACTCGAAGCGAAGCAAGGGAGCGTCACTAGTATACCTATATAACAATAGGTAGTGTTACCTTTTACAATAGCATGTAATACTTAGTCGTGAAAACTCTTTTGGCAAGTGTGTTACATGTACTATGACTGTGCTATGTATGACTGGCTCGGTGAAACAGCGGTTAGTGACTCAGGTTCAAAACCTACGGTTCCAAGAGTCGTGGGTTCGATTCCCTCTCGGGACAAATATTTGTGTGACGAACATCAGTGTTTTTTCCGAGTCTGGGTGTACTATTAAATATATTGAAGCTTATTTGTGTATCCACTGTTGATCCTGATTTCCGTAACACAAGTGCTTAAGCTACTTACCACGGGATCAGATCAATGTATGTGATGTTGTGTAATATTTATATTTATCCATTTATTTATATTAAATACTAGCTGTGCCCGCGACTTCGTTCGCGTGGACTACAGGATTTTACATACAAAAGTTGTTCCCCAATAATTCCCGTTCCCCTAGGAATTTTGTAATATCGCGTTGCAAGAAAGCTTTACGTTCATTAGGGTACCTGCATGCCAAATCTCAATCATCTATCTTACGCGATTTAGATTTTTTCATACAAAAGTTTTTTCCCTATTACTCCCGTTCCCGTGGGAATTTTATAATGTACTGTTGCAACTAAGCATTAAATTTAATAAGATATCGGCATGCCTAATTTCAAGCGTCTAACTTATGCGGTAATATTTTTCATACAAAAGGATTTTCCCGTTAATTCCCGTTCCCGTGGGAATTTCGGGAAATCCTTTCAAAACTAACGGATGCCTACTTTATAACCTCTACAATTGAATCAGTTGCCAAATTTCATCTCGATCCGTCCAGTGGTTAGAGATGTATAATGGGTAAAACATTACTTCTTCTTTATAGCGCAGTCGGTTAAAAAGTTGTCAATAACCTTTCCTAGGCTCTGGACTATATCTGTACCAAATTTCGTTTAAACCGGTTCAGTGCTCTATGCATGAAAGCGTAACAGACAGACAGACAGACAGTCAGAGTAACTTTGGCATTTATAATATTAAGTAAGGATAAAAATTAAAGTGAATTTTAAAATTGCTGTCTGTTTCCTTTGAGAAAATAAATAATAAACAAGCGAACCGTAATACGACGACGTAAAGATGAACTGTCATCTTTGCGTCGCGTAAATGTGAATACGTAGACTTTGTTCAGTGCCTAGTTTGTATGCACTTCAATTTATCATTGCATGCACTCCAAGTGGAAATTGCAAGACTTCTCTAAGTGATGTATACATAATTAATGGGACTCTGTGATTCAGTATGCTTTCAGTAATTGTGAAATATTGTACGAGCTTGTGACATGAGCAAGCGTGGCTACAACATAGTAACGAATGGTGACAAATCGCTGTAAAATAAAACAAATAAAATAACAAGATTTACTGATAATATTCTAAAAGTGTTGTTTGTTATTTGCGCGAGCACTACACTTTTGAAATAAAACAAATTTTACGGATTAAAACCGTGACCGACCACAAGCGCTGTAAAGAGCCCGAAACGTCGGATCTCTAAATAATATGTTTAGAATAACGATTCACGTGAGTTTGATCCGTAAAAGTAATTTATTCAAAATGATAATGGTACAAGTTAGAAATTCAATTGAATGATAAAAAAGCAACATTTTAATTTTTTCCCCAACGACTCTTAAAAAGTTTTCATTTGTCATAACGATTCGGAATTTTTAAAAAGTGACACACTTGTCGTGAGAGCGGAGAAATTTACTGCCCTCGGGCCCTTAATTTCTTCATTTTCCCTTTACAGCAGAAAAAGCGCTCGAAACGTTTAGTGTGTGATATAAAGCGCTTCCTCAGATGAAATTGTGAGAAACATCATTTTAATGGCTCCGCTCGTAAAGCGGGCAATAAAATGTCGCTCCACTGTTCGCGTCTTAGCTGTGTATATATTGTGATGAACTCTGTGCGTATTAAAACACAAAGTGACCCAATTCCGCGGTTATTGTGGTTCTAAAACGTTTGACATTCGGGTGATTAGCTGCCAGTGAGAAATAAGTAGCATTTGGAGGTTTATTAATTTCGTTATCGTTATTTGAGGGTTCCTAATCGTTGATTACGTTTTCGAGGCTCATTGTAATAAAAGAAGTAATCAATTTGCTGGTAATTGTTTGAGATCTTCAAAATAATTGTTGGATGTATGTTCTCCGTTTTTTTTAAATTATGATGTTTTTGAAATAAAATAAATATACGTGTCCCTGGAAGTATTATAGCGAGCGAATCCATGTTTAGAAGATATTTTCATTCTACACAAGTGTGTACAATCTAAATAGATTCGATCACTTTATTTAATGTGAATTTTACATAAAAACATCCTCTTAAATCCCCCTATCTATTAAAAAAAAAATGTAAGCTCCATCAAAGTCCATTGCGTAAGTTTAAAGATTTAGGCATATACACCGTGAAATTTTAGTGGTTGTTTTCCCGCAGTAAAATGATTCTATCTTAGTAGTACAATAGATTTGTGCAGATCTTTTTTGTTAAAATCAATAAATGCCGGTTTTACGAAAGGTTTAACCGAAACTCGAAAGCACGTTCGAACCGCTTTATGACTTAGGGTGTCAAGCTTCTTCGGCTTTAAGCATCGATTTCATGCGGCAAGCAGTACCTGATTACGTCACATCTTATTAAATAACGATAGCTTCTCTCGTTTTCGAGTTTGAAAATTATTATTTTGAAAATTTGAAAAAAAAACATTTTTTTTTCGAGGAATTTTTTGCATGAATCGATAGTATTACTAAAGGCAAATCGTTCTGCCACGGGAAAACAACCACTAAAATTTCACGGTGTATAGGGATACAGGGACAGAGAAAGCGGCTTTGTTTTATACTATGTAGTGATTTTTAGTGGTACGATTGTATATTTTAAAATTTACCACTAGTTTTATAATGTTTTTTAAAGTTTATCTTTGAAAATCGTGTGAAAAATAATTGAATATCAAACATATCACCCCCACAAAAAAACAAGGTTTTAAAAGGTTACAATAATGTATAACATGGTTTATATTTTTTTATTATATAAGACATAGAAATAGACAGATTAACTTATAAAAGTGCTTAAAATCATATTTATTCGACAATGTAAACACGATAAGCAAAAAATAACAAAAGTCCATAAGTATTAGCCAGGGTCTAAGAAAGTGAATAAATTACAGGACAATTTCAGTAATTTTTCTTTCCTTTTCTTAAATTACAAGTTTGGTAAGGATATAGCAAATCCTTTGATGAGACGTTAGAATATACAAATATATGTACACGTTACATATATTTGTAGCATCGAACAAACTACTTTAACCTTTGGATAAACCACTTATAATCAGTAGAGCTGTGGCCGTAAAAATATTGATGACCATTAATGACATACGGAAACGAGAGACCATACGAATAACGGAACGAATCATGATCCGTTTCTCTGCCCATTTTTCCACCCGGCAACAGCTCTTGAATAAACCAGTGAGTGCCTTCTATTACACTGTGACCGTAAAAATAGTGTTTTCCTTGTAAGGTATACGGGAATCCAACTGCATAGCTGTAACCCCATACTCCATGGTCAGTCTCTTCACCCATCTTACCGCCAGGTAACAACTCTTGGATGAACCAATTCCTCCTACGAGCGCTGTGTCCGTAGAAAAATTGACGGCCTCGTATCGCAAAGGGAAACGTGAGAGAATAATCGAAATAAGATTGCCAGCTTCCGGAATCTGTCACCCCACCCAGCAGACCTCCTTCTAATAACTCTTGAATGTACCAATTGCTACCACTTTCGTGGGAATACAAAAAAATATAATGTTTGCCTTGAATACTAAACGGAAAGCCGGTTTTGTATTTATGCGGTGACGTACCGTGACTAGTTTCTACACCCATTCTGCCACCAGGTAACAATTCTTGAATAAACCATATTTGATGTTGAGGACAATGTCCATAGAAGTATTGTTTCCCATCGATGGCAAAAGGAAACGATACAGGATATTCATACTTCCAATGACCACCTTGCGTTTCTTCGCCCATTTTGCCATCCGGCAACAACTCTTGTATGAACCAGTATGTGCTCTCTATTATACTTTGACAATAGAAAAACTGCCGGCCATCGATTTTGTAGCCAAAACCGACTTGGTATCGTTTTGTCCATTCTCCATGACTTGTTTCTACACCAATTTTTCCCTCCGGTTGAGTTGGATACTTTATAGCTTCGCACGTTTCATCATAAGTGTTCCGACGACGACGGAACAAAATAGCGTCATATCCACACGCATAGTCATTGTCATTGAAGTAAGTTATCTGCGGACTGCTATGGACTAGAGTATCATCATCAAATTGGTCAGCATAAGCGTCATACTGCATTGTCAGAGCAATCGGTCTGAATGTTTGATGGCGATTAGGATCAATAATAGTTACGTCCGGATATCTGAGCGCAGCCCTCCAGAATACTCGACCACGACGGTTCTGCCGAAGGAACCTCAGTATCCAATCTTCATTCGACCGCCAATACGATCTTGGTATATCCACTTCTCGATTTTCAGGGATGAGAGCCAGATGTCGATTAAGATTTCGTGCCATCGGTACAACGTTCATAGGTTCGTTGCTTCCTCCCAAACTCCTCGCTACTAAGTGACTCCGGTCATCAGACTGCAGCTGCCCCATTAATTCCATCTGGTGTTCAACAGTCCTAGGGAAATTGTGGTCCCTGCTACCCAATGTATGTCTGTACATAATTTCTCCGGTAACAAATAAGGGAATGTATTCATTGTCGTTGATTCGCATGACACCATATCGTACATCAGCTAATCCGCCTGGTATGTTCATGCCTACCACATGAGGTAGAGAATCGTAAAAGTCTATAACCTCGCCCAAATCGGTGTTGTAGTAAAGCCATCTGTCGTATGGATTGTCTCTCTTCCTCCTATGGCTGTGTTTTGATTTCACACAATACTCGATATCTGTCGAATTCTTCGGCACTACGGTTGTCATCTCGAAGTAACGATGCACGATGTCAGAGTAAAATTTGTTGCAGACTGGGTCATGTCGCATTTTTGGGACACCGAGCAGGTCAGTTATACCGTATCCATGGACAATTGTTGGAAAACTCACAGTCCATATTGTTAAAACACCACACAAAATAGATAAATACATTTTTGCTAAACTCAGTTGTCGTCGCGTGCGGTTTAGTTTACACGTGCTTAGGCAGTGACCTCTTCAACTTTTTTATTTCGCTATTTATCAGAGAGCGCTATGTTGTTCAATTGGTTGGTCTAGGGATGTGACGAATTATATTATTCTACGATAGATTTTTTTTCTCTGTAACGAAATGAAGGTTTGTTTTTTATGTTTTCTGTATGACAATGCATTTTGAAGCAGCTACTACTTTGAAAATTTTACTAAGAAGTCAACCCTACGTATTTATCTGGTCCTTAAGATGTACATTTTAAATGAACGTTTCTTGCAAGAATATAAAAGTGTTGTTTTACAGTTACAAAATGAGTGAAAATGTAAAAAGTCAACAAAAACATTAATTTTATCATTGTAAGTCGTTTTCAAGTAAGCATAAAAATAATCAATACAACAAAATAAAATTAAAGTGCCTGTTTGTAATATGTATTAAAATAACGGCTTCTAACTTAATGGGTGCGGATTAATATCGGATACCAATAACAAACACACAAAAAAAATCACCAGCTAACTCCGCAACGGCTGGACTAATTGTGACGGGACTTTCATGAACAAATTTAAATAGCTTATTTTACAAGGTAAATTAAAGGCTATTTTATTCAATAAATCATTGCCGTCAAAACCATTTCCACGCGGACGAATTCGTGGGCAACCGCTAGTGTTGATTTCGCACGCAAACAATGTTTACATGAGTAGTAGTGACCATATTTTAAATTGTTAAAGAATTATTAGGTTTTGACTGGCTCAGTGGAAAAGTGGTTAGTGACCCAGGTTCACAACCTACGGTTCCAAAAGTCGTGGGTTCGATTCCTAACCGTGTTTTTTCCGTGTCTGGGTGTGTTATTAAATATATTTAGGTATATTTGTGTATCCACTGTCGATTCTGAGTTTCCGTAACACAAGTGCTTAAGCTACCCACCACGGGATCAGGTTGATGTATGGGATGTTGTGAAATATTTATTATTACAAGTCTTTTCATAGTGGTACGTACATCACTATAGTTCAAATCGTGACTTGTGACTCACAATTCACTTGAGTCAGACGCTTATTTGCCTTCTCATTGAATTTGGGTTTTTAACAATCTTAAGTTGATAATAACATGCGGAATTGATTTCAATTGATCTCAATTGACGCGAAATGTGTTGGAAAATCCGCACACATTAAATTTGATAATAATAAACTTTGATTGCGAAATTCATGTTCTTTATGTTCTATTTAACAAAAGTAAATGTATTCAGAACAGAGAGTAAGGTGGTAAAGTACTTTAATTAATTAACAAATTCTCGGCTTGTCTGTGTTTATAAAACAATTTTAGACTTTGCATTTGCTAAACAAAACTGTGTTATATGAAATGGAATCTAATGAAATTTAATTAATTCTACAGTTATTTCGTTTTAATGACTGGCTCGGTGGAACAGTGGTTAGTGATCCTGGCTGGCGATTCCGAGGGTCGTGGGTTCGATTCCCACTCGGGACAAATATTTGTGTGATGAACATCGGTGTTTGTTCCGTGTCTGGGTGTGATTATATATTTAAGCATGTATTTATAAAAATATATTTATGTATATCAGTCTCTGACGCCCATAGTACAAGCTCTGCTTAGTTTGGGGTCAGATGAACGTGTGTGGAAATGTCCCAGATATTTAGATGTTTACGAATTATACTCGTATGTGTTGTTATTCTAAACAAATTATTTAGAGATTTGACGTTTCGAGCTCTTTATAGCGCTCGTGATCACGGGCAAGACATAATTACAAACAATACTATCTTTTGTATTTTAATTAGTTTTGTATTGTATTTATATTAGTTTAATATTGTTATTACGTTGTTATCGATTCAAATTGCTTGTGGCTCGCGGCCAGTGACAAACGATCTTATTATGACATTGACTTGTTATTTAATCATATCAGAGTTCCCGATTCTTTTCAAGGCCGATTGAACAATTTGATGGCTGATATCCCAAATTAGAATTTAAAACACATCTGTTGTATGGTATCGTAGGTGTAAATGGGATTAAACAATTGCTGGGATTACTGTAAACTTACTGGAAACTAATTACATAATTACTTTGTAATAGTTGTCCTTGAATCACTACATAGTATGAAGCAAAGTCGGTTTCTCTGTCCCGTATCACTATGTACGCTTGAATCTTTGAAACGACGCATCGGATTTCGATTTTTATTTATATTTCTCTATTTATCTCTATCTATTTAACCCTAGATAACTAATAGCTCGTCGAGGCGACTACGCGCTACTCGGCGAAATTCGAAATCACTTACACCGGCCCACCCCCTGACTTTGACTCTTCTTGTACCTTCCTAATTGCGTTAAATAGTGCATTCTGTGACGCATTTGGGGCCATACGCATAATAAGTCGTGACCTGCGACCATCCCGTCGCCCGTTCGACGAACGTTTAGTTATATCGACACTTTTACTGTCAAGGTGTGTAGATTACATATTCTATTTTATTTTTATTTTTTGGGTTGCATATGTACTTTCTATTGATTTATTTACCAAAAAATAAGTAAAGTGTTACTTCTAATTATAATTTGTATAATTAATTTGATTGGTAACTGGGAAATCTGTCGAATATATAAGTTTTCTTTGTTTTTGATACATTCGTAAACTTTATTTATTTATTCATTTATTTATTATGTAACTAGCTGTTTCACTCGGTTTCACCCGCGTCCCGAGGGAACTATTTCCCATACCGCGATAAAATATAGCCTGTAAGGGTGAATGTAGCTTTCCAATAGTGAAAGAATTTTTGAAATCGGTTCAGTCGTTTTTGAGTTTATTCGTTACATACAAAACAAATCGTTCATCTTTATAATATTATTTTATATAATTTTTATTTATTATATATTATAATTTTGTTATAATACTATCATACCTAATAATAACATACCTAGGAAAAGGAACTGATTCGCAGAGGCAACCAATGGCTTAATTTTTTTATAAATAAATAACTTCCACTCTTCATGGCTCCAATCGTAACATAACAATGAATAACTGGTTCACATCTATCTTCAATTAATGCTTATGCTATTTACGTGTCAAACAATGTGAGGAATAAGAAGAAACCGATGAGTCGGCGTGATTTTGTAATGAAGTTAGGAGATCAGCTCATGGAGCCCTGGCTGCGACATCGATTACAGACTGTGAGTTTGAGACGTAATTCAAGGGTCAAGATTGAGGATATTCTTGGTGAATCTTCTACAGTAGAAGCTCCAGTTCCATCTACGTCCAATACGGATAAAATTTGTTACTTGTATCCGTCAAAGGCCCGGAGAATGACCAAACACTGTTGCACCTGATGTAGAAAGGCTGTTTGTGGCCTGCACGATGTTGATATGTGTAAGTATTATGTATCCTGATTAAATTATAGTTTTTTTGTATTTTTGTTACTATTTATAAACTTTACTTTTGTGCCATTATCAAGTTCCTACATTAAATAAATATGTTTGATTATATTTCAGTCTTTCATTGCGTAGTCCGCTCGACGAAGGTGTAGTTATTATGAAACAATGAAAACAGTTTAGTTATCTAGGGTTAAATAGATAGAGGATTCAAGAGAACGGCGACGATTACGAATATCAAAAACAACAGTGGTATACACAAATAATTATGCTAAAAATTGTACAATATTACACCTAAACACCGATTTTCATTACACAAATATTCTACTACTATATAATAATAATGAGCCGTCCGACCGATTTCGGCCATGGCGGCCGATCTCAATTGAGATCAGACAAGTGCGCAGGATATATTACAGTGCACAAGTGTGCGCGCAAACACAAGTGCACTCTTTATTCCCTTAACGTGCTTACCGTGCCACGGGCGTGCATCCGCCAACTTCATGACTCCGACTGAGTAATAATTTCTTAACAGAAAACTCACACAAATTAAACCTGACCCAGGACTCGAACAGACGACCTCGCGGTCCTTGCAGCACTTGCTACAAATATACCTTGTACCATTGAATTACTAAAAAAGTATGTAGTAGCTTTTTTCTTAATGAATAAATTATGACTTACCAGGCCATACAGTACTTACCTCTTAGCAAGTGTCTATGCTCATTAGTGCCTACTCCTCATTTCCTGAAACAAAATGCTTAAACACTTTTCGTGTTCCTCCCCTAATCACCACATCTAGTAATCTTTTATTCATCCCGTGTTTAACATTTGCCTTTGATGCTCGGTTAATTCTTCGCAAACTGTGCCTTGATATCTCTGAATATTCAACTTCACGTTGCCATGGTTTCGCGATAAGTACAGATAAGCCTAAATGCAGTGTGCCCATATATATATCTACTAGCTGTGCCCGCAACTTCGTTCGCGTGAACTACAGGATTTTACATACAAAAGTTTGATAGCGGATAGTTGCGGACTGTTTAGGATAAGCGAGCAAAAGACTGTACGGTAAAGAAAAACGGAAAACATGAGAAAACCTGCAAACATACGAAGAAATTCGAAGGTTGTGTGTGTAACCAATCAACCCGCACTTGGCTAACGTGCTAAGGCCTTATCGCCCTAGTTTAGGTTAGGTTCGTGTCCCAGCAGAAAGTCGTATATAGGCATGGACGTACGCGTACCCTAATTATGAAAGTATGTATTATGAAAGAAAAAAAATATGTTTAGATGCTATACTGTTACTTTAAAAGGTAGTCAGAAAATTTAATTTGTTCCATGTGTTAGCTAACGTAGTTAGTTTTACCTACAACGTTGAAACACCAAATTTTAAAATAAAGGTTAATGTGAATATAAATTTCATTTATTAAATGAAAGTCTAGATAAAATCTAACTTCTCTTAACTATTTTGAGTTATAATTATTTTGTGTATTTCAGCCATTTAAGAAAATTCTTGAAAAGTTCATGTTTAGAAGGAAATTGTACGCTAAATTAAAGTTTTTTTTCCCTTATAACCAGAAGTGTGTTAATTTTTTTATTTTCTAAAAAGGTAAAATTTACGATGACTAAAACAGTAACGTGCAGGGTGCTTCTATACAGCGTCCAATGAAACATTTACGCCTCTATAAAGTATGACACATGTCAGATTTTATTACGTTTTTATATTTAATCGTAAAACAGCTGGAACACACTCTGTGATCTTATACACAATGTATTTACGTAATATTTGCTATTGCTCGTCAAATTTATTTGTGTGAACCTTAAAAGTTTTCAAATACTATTGAAGGGTTTTTTTAAGTAAATTAATGTTTATTTTATTTTTTACTCTTTGCTGGCCAAGCTCGGTTGACTACAAAACCTAAGAATTTCTTCGTTGGAGTGCAGGTTTCCTCACGGCGTTTTCCTTCACCGTTAAAGCGTCGAATAATCGTACATATGAATTTCAAACTTAAAAATACAGTGGTACGTGGCGGGGTTTGAACTGATGACCTCTCGCATAGCAATCAACGACCTTAACCACTCGGCCATTGACGCTTTTTGTGAGATATTTAAAACAAAATCAGTCCACATCATGACCTTTGACCTTGCAATCCAATCATATTTACTTGACTGTCTTCTGTAGGCCAAAAGGTTATCTACCCGTATTATGCTACAAGTTATGACACAGAGTGCAATTCTGTATTCGAAGCTACTATCAGTTATTATTGTTATAAAAACTTAAGGTAAGCGACATGTTTAAATTACTGAGAAAAACATTGATTAGTTTTGGCAATTATAGATAATTACTACGTATACTGCAACAAACCTGAATTCAAGTAAAGATTAAAGAATAACTGAATAACTAACATAAAACGGGTAGATTGGTAAGTCGATTTGAATGGAGAAATTTCTTAAATAAAATATATGGTTTACGAAAAGAAATAAAAAATTCATAGTTTATTTTAAAATATTGTTTATTTTTATAATTCTGGATGTTGCAAATCCCTTTCTTAAAATCGTTTAGTATTACAAATATTAGCGCAGTAAATTATTTTGTCTACAAAGATGTTAATAAAGTTAAAATATGCTTAATTAAACTTCTGAATAAACCATTTATAATGGGTTGCGCTGTGACCATAAAAGTACTGCTGACCATCAATGACAAATGGAAACGATGTACCATACGTATACCTGAAATTGCCATGATCTGTTTCTTTTCCCATTTTACCGTTCGGCAACAGCTCTTGTATAAACCAAAGGCCACCATCAAGCACGCTGTGCCCGTAGAAATAGTTCTGCCCATGGAGAAGGAAAGGGAATGAAACTTTGTACTTATACGCCCAAACTCCATGGTCAGTTTCTTCGCCCATTATACCGCCTGGCAACAACTCTTGGATGAACCAATTACGCCTTTTCGCGCTGTGCCCGTAGAAAAATTGGCGGCCACGTATGACAAATGGAAAAGTAAGGGAATAATCGAAGTCAGATTGCCATGTCCCAAAATCGGTCACCGCACCTAGGCCACCACCACCTGCCAGTAACTCTTGAATGTACCACTTGCTACCACTCTCGTGAGAGTATAAAAACACATAATATTTCCCTTGAATGCTGAAGGGAAAACCAGTTTTGTATGAATGTGCCGCTGTGCCGTAACTAACATCTGTGCCCATTCTACCGCCAGGTAGGAGTTCTCGTATAACCCACTTCTTGTTCCTAGTACAGTGACCGTAGAAATACTGCTTCCCATCCATTGAGAACGGAAATGATAATTGGTAATTATCTGGGAAGTGACCTCCTTGTGTTTCTTCGCCCATTACGCCTCTCGGTAACAACTCTTGTATGAACCAGTAAGTGCTTTCTTTTATACTTTGGCAGTAAAAATATTGTCGTCCTGCGATTTCGTATCCAAACCCGACTTCATATCTTTTAGTCCATTCTCCATGGCTTGTTTCAAAGCCCATTTTGCCCTGTGGTTGTGGAGGATACTTCACCGCCTCACACTTCTGATTGTAGGGGCTTCGACGAAAGCGGTTTAAAATTGCGTCGTAACCACACGCGTAATCATTATCATTGAAGAAGGTTATCTGCGGACCGTGGTACACCAATGAATTTGGATCAAATTGGTCAGTGAAAGCGTCGAACTGCATTGTCAAAGCTAATGGCCTATACGTCTCATATCGGGCGGGATCTATAATAGTTACGTCTTGGTACCTTAAGGCTAGTTGCCAGTTGACTCGACCGCGACGGTTCTGTCGGAGGAATCTTAGAATCCAATCCTCATTTGACCTCCAATACGATCTAGGTATGTCTACTGCATGGTTTTCGGGAATGTATGCTCGATGTCTATTAAGGTTAGTTGCCATAGGGATAACATTCATAGGCTCATTGCTTCCTCCTAAACTTCTCGCTAGTAAGTGACCTCGGTCATCGTCGTGACGCTGACCCATCAGCTCCATCTGGGCTTGGACGGTAGACGGAAAATTATGGCCCCCACTTCCCGTTGTATGAGAGTACAGGATTTCTCCTCTGGCAAATACGGGTATCTGGTGGAAGTCGTTTATGTACAACGCTCCATATTGCATATTGGCTAACCCACCTGGTATAGTCATCGTCGTCACATGAGGAAGTGAATCATAGAATTCTATTATTTCTGCCAAATCGGTGTCCCAATGATCCCATCGGTCATATGGATTGTCGTTGTTTCTTCTTCGTCTGTGGTTGTGACTTGTTTTAACACAGTATTCGATGTCCGATGAATTCTTGGGCACTATGGTTGTCATGAGAAAGTAATGATGGACGATGTCCGAATAGAATTTGTTGCACTCTGGATCGTTGGACATTTTCGGGACTCCGGAAAGGTCTAACATTCCGAACCCAAGCACTGTTACAATATTTAAAATGCATATTGTCAAAACACTGCACCAATTTAGGAAATACATCACTGCAGTTTTGTCGCATGCGACCAAGCGCAGACTGACTAAATCTGCAGCTTTAGTATTTTATTTTTTATCTTTATATACGAGCCGGACTCTCAATTATTCACTTACTCTGTGGATGGGGCACATTTTTTTTATCGATACATTGGCATAAGTGACTTTGTAATTGTCTTTCAGCATTATTGCTTACCTTTGAATTTCCAGTAATAATGCGTTATAAAATAAAATCAAAGATTAAATGCATAACATTTTTAAATTAACATTTAAGTATACAAGTGAAGCCTTTTCTTTTTTGATAAATAAAAGTATTACATATTTTGTTAAATATATAAAAAAAAATTGTGTTTTAAATTAAGAGTTGTAAGTAACAGCATAATCATATTATGATATACAAGCGGTTAATCATTAAAGTAAGTGCAGGAGTGCCCGCAGGCAATAGTGTACAATACCAGAATGTAATAAATAAAATAAAAACAAGGACCAGAGAAGTTTCACAATAATTTTATTTAGATCTTTTTGGATATTGCAAATCCATATTTCAGCAAACAGGGTTGATAATGCTATATCTATAATGAAGATTATTTCCCTATAAGTCTATCTATAAAATTTGTGAGAATTCTTTAAATAAAATTGCACGTATTATATCGTTGTTGCGTCTCTGATTTTTTTTGTGAATAGAGTAATATCTAGTATTTATCAGCGTCTATTTTAGCCTCTGGATAAACCATTTATAATCACTTGAACTATGGCCGTAAAAGTATTGATGTCCATTTATGACAAATGGAAATGATAGTTGGTACGCATAATTAAAATAATGATGGTCTGTTTCTATTCCCATTTTCCCGTTCGGCAAAAGCTCTTGAATAAACCAATGAGTTCCATCAATAGCACTGTGTCCATAAAAATATTGTTTCCCTTGCAAAGTGAATGGGAATCCAACTTTATAACTATATCCCCATACTCCATTGTCAGTTTCTTGGCCCATTATACCTCCTGGCAACAACTCTTGGATGAACCAGTTACGCCTTCTTGCGCTGTGGCCGTAGAAAAAATGACGACCGCGTATTGTAAAGGGAAATGTAAGAGTGTAATCAAAATAAGATTGCCAGGACCCAGAATCTGTCATATCACCCAGACGACCGCCTGCTAGTAACTCTTGAATATACCACCTGCTCCCACTGTCATGAGAATAAAGAAACACGTAATATCTCCCATGAATGCTGAAAGGAAAACCAGTTTTGTAAGACTGGGCTGCTGTACCATGACTAGTTTCTTCACCCATTCTACCGCCAGGTAATAATTCTCGAATAACCCACTTCCTATTATCCGTACAGTGGCCATAGAAGAACTGTCTCCCATCGATGGAGAACGGAAATGATAATTGGTAGTTATCTGAAAAATGACCACCTTGCGTTTCTTCGCCCATTTGGCCATTCGGTAACAATTCTTGTATAAACCAGTAAGTGCTCTCTATTATACTTTGGCAGTAGAAAAACTGTCGATGTTGAATTTTGTATCCGAATCCTACTTGATATCTTTTTGTCCACTCTCCATGGCTTGTTTCGATGCCCATTTTGCCCTGTGGTTGCGAAGGGTATGAAACTGCTTCACACTTTTGATCATAAGCACTTCGACGGCGACGGAACAAAATAGCGTCGTAGCCGCACGCATAATCATTATCGTTGAAGAAAGTGATCTGCGGACTGTGGTGTTCCAAAGTATTGTCATTAGCAAAAGCGTCAAACTGCATGGTCAGAGCTATAGGCCTATAGGTGTTATAACGAGAGGGATTTATGATAGTAACACCTGGGTATCTCAAAGCAAGACGCCACACCACGCGTCCTTGCCGGTTTCGCTGCAAAAACCTCAAGATCCAGTCTTCACTTGCTCTCCAATACGACCTTGGCATATATGAGTCATGGTTATCAGGAATTACAGCTAAATGACGATTGAGATTACGCGCCATCGGTACAATGTTCAGTGGCTCATTACTTCCTCCAAGACTTCTTGCTAATAAGTGACCTCTGTCATCAGACCGAAGCTGCCCCATTAAATGCATTTGGTCTTCAACGGTCCCAGGGAAATTGTGACCCCTGTTTGCCGTAGTATGTGCGTATAAGATTTCTCCCGTGGCAAATACGGGAATTTGATGAAAATCGTTAATGGCCATGACCCCATATTCAATATCAGCTGCCCCATCTGGTATTTCCATTCTAGTAACGTGGGGTAGAGAATCGTAAAAATCTATAATTTCACCCAAATCTGTATTGTAGTATAGCCATCTATCGTATGGATTGTCGTCGGCCCTCTTGTTTCTGTTGCTATGTCTTGATTTCACACAATATTCGATATCTGTTGAATTTTTGGGCACTATTGTTGTCATCGCGAAGTAATGATGGACGATGTCAGAATAGAATTTGTTGCACTCCGGATCATTCCGCATCTTTGGGACTCCAGGGAGGTCCAGTATTCCAACTGCACGGACATTTCTCACAAGATTTAGGGTTATAATTGCACAATAACTGCTCCAAATGAATGAATACATTTTAACAAAAGCCCGTCGTTGTTCGTATATGAACGGTTAAGAAAACACTGTATTAGATTGTAAATTTCTTCTTATTCTATTGCTTTTATAGTTATTTATCGGAATGTTGTCTATTTTCTACGTAAGGATGGGATTCCTCAGTAATATTATTCCCTCAGTATTTTATGTCGATTTTGTTTGTAAATTTACGTAAAAGTATGGCTTCATTTTTAGAAAATAACTAAATTTCACTTTTTTATTACAATTTTCAAAAATAAAAAATTCTAAATTAGTTCAATCAATCAAAAACCGTTTTGTGTATAAGTAATATGTAGTATGTTTCATTATGAAATATTTTTTTTTCTGTTGAATTTTTAAACAAATCTTCATTAGCACAAAAAATCGTTAAGAAAACATGTCCTTCCTATAATATTATGCGGTTTTTTTTAACTTGATCAATTAAGAAATTGTTGAAGCTAACTACTGTTTCTTTCACACATTCAGAATTATACCGTAAAAATTTGCGAAGATAATAATATACTTATTCTGTCAAGTTCTTCAAGATTTTAACACAAAAATGGAATTAGAACTCGGTTACACTTTTTTTTTTCATTCATAATCGAATGCGAATGAGCAAGTCAACCCACGCACGGCACATCCCTATAGGTTTATTTTACTTTCGTGTGAGACATACGCCGAAGCGAATAATACATACCTAATTATTTATCAGATGAATATTGCGGGAATACCAAAATCGTCGTATAAACAGTGTACTTTCCCAAGTCAGATTTTACGTAAGTAGTCGTATCAACAATCAATAACATAATTAAGTAAAATCTAAACTAAACTGTAGGTAGTGAAATTAAATTTTTCGATAGTGCGAAAATATATTAAAAATCCTATGGCATCTTATAAATTATATAATTAGCTATTTTATTATAAAAAACATTTTTTTCGTAAACGTATCATTTTTAATAACTGCCCAATTTTGGTCTGCCTGCGCGATTTCGGTAACAGATAGATATTGGCCGCGTCAAGCTTTTAGATCGCTTATGAACTAAAAAATTTACAAATATCTCAGTTAATTTAAAACCGACTTCATAAAAAAGAGGAGGTTTCTCAATTTAATATTTATACCTGTACGCTGTTTAAAATGTTGGTCCATAATTTTTTTTATTTTTATTTTTATTTAACCTATGTTATCCCACTGCTGGGCAAAGGTTAAATAAAAATGGTCCATAATATGCTTTTTTAAATATTTTTTTCCCTTATATTATTTTTATGTTCCATTAACGCTCCTGGGCACCTTTCAACTCCTCATGACACCAGATAAATGATACCTTGTCATTGTATTGTCACCGAAATTTATAGACATGCCAAATTACGACTATTAGCTCAATTAGTCCACAGGATCGGAGTTCCTATGGGCTTCTTCCCATAGGAACTTACGTACGTTAAAAACCAATCGAGTTCTTTTTTTCATACTACCGATTTTAGTTCTTAGCGTAACCGCGGGCGCTGTACAAGTTTTTTATAGACATATTTACATAGGCGATATCGAGTCTATCAAACTCATAGTAGCGCTACAGATCAGCTCCATACATCTCCAGCTCAAATAGGCCCTGAAAATGCGACTAAATGGTTCCTGTGAAGGATGGTGTGGCAGTGTTTGCTTTGCGCTCGACTTGGCGGGGAAC
Organism: Maruca vitrata; assembly: GCA_039566165.1. Lineage (NCBI taxonomy): Eukaryota > Metazoa > Arthropoda > Insecta > Lepidoptera > Crambidae > Maruca > Maruca vitrata. The sequence goes on along the minus strand of CM076912.1, from coordinate 16,550,817 downwards.
TACCGTGCCCCCAGATTGTCAAAGTTAGTACATTTGTACATTGAAAGGTAATGTAATAGGTACAGGAGCATTAAAAATATTTAAAATCTGTTTTGTCGATGAAATGTTGTGTGTGTGAAGATAACAAACGTACCTATTAAGTGTAGAATCACTATCAACGGATATGTCAGTGAATCCCTAAACATTTCAGTATTTATTGGGAAAACCATCTGCATTTGTAATTCACAAATAAACCCAATCTCTGCACTATTGATCCAGAGTTATATATATTTCTATATACGTTGATAAGTATCCACTCATTATCTAGTGTCAATGGTTCAAAGATAAAAAAACATTATTAAAAGTAATAACAAAGTAGTAATATAGTACTAAAATTATTACAGATATCTTCAATATTTTATTTGTATACTTGCTGTGTCCGCGACTTCGTTCGCGTATATTAATGTTCTTATCACTTATATTATTTTTTATTATTAGTATTGAAGGCGGTTCTCTTTTTGTTAAAATAAAATTATTTAATTTTGATATGACGATAACGACTACTTTAGTATCACTACAAAGTATAAATTCACCTTCCCTTCATACGCTTAAATATTTTGAACTATGCCACGGATTTTGATGCGGTTTTTCTTTAGAGAGACCTCTCTCTATCTCTAAATACTCAAGAGGAAGGTTTTCGTCTCTACTTAAATATACTAAAACTAATAGTCCGCCCTCGCTTCGCTTCGGGTATATCTATCGAACATACGCTTCCCCAGGCATAAGACGGCACAAGATCGATTTCTCGTCACCAAACACATATAAATAAATAAATATCTGGGACATTCCCACGCACGGTCATCTGACCCCAAACTAAGTAGAGCTTGTACTATGGGCGTCAGAGACTGATATACATACATGGATATTTATAAATACATACTTGAATACATAATCAAACACAGACACGGAACAAACACCAATGTTCGTCACACAAATATTTGTCCCGAGTGGGAATCGAACCCACGACTCTTGAGACCGTTTTTAGTGAACCTGGGTCACTAACCACTGTTCCACCGAGCCAGTCAAATATTATAAAAAAAATCACAAATAAAAACAAAACTTCCCTAATAACTAGAATAATAACTTTAAACGCCCCAACATTCGCTGGAGAATTCATTTTGTAACAAAATTAAATTTCAACCCATGAATAAAGCAGCAAGGATTCATGAAATATTAATTGTACTTTTGAACAAACAGAACTACTTTAGTAATGTAAGTAACTTTTTTCCTTTTAATTAAACTGAGAAAGATTACAGTGGGTAATATTGTGTCTTTTTCTCTTGTGCATACATACGTCATACAGGGTATGTGTCTTTCGAATTTGAAGTTCATTATGTACTATTGTTCGACGCTCTAACGGTGAAGAAAACCATCGTGAGGAAACTTGCACACCTACGAAGAAATTCTTAGGTTTCAAACAGTCATGGTTACACACATTAGAAAACTGAAAGTGTCGAAACCGAAATATCAAGAGCTCATTAAAACAAAACAACATGGTAAATATCCCGGACACTTTCTGTTTTCTAATTCTTAGGTTGTGAGGTCGACCAACCCGCACGCGACCAGGGTGGTTGACTTAGGCCTTATCGCATTAGGTTAGGCCCGTACCCCAGTAGTGGGGACGTATATGGGCTGATGATGAAACAAGGTATCTTCTTGTTGTAGTTATTTGAAATTGACGCGTTCTCTGAGACAGATAGGTGACAGTACGTTTTTTTATTGTTTTATCTCTTTGCCATCACTGCTGTAATGTGCTAATGTGTTTTCTATTCTGTTTAAATAAAACCAAGTAATTATTCTAAAGTCGTTTAATTACAACAGGTTATGGGCCCAGATCACAGAACTGTAATCTGTTTGTAATAAGTATCAGTGAAAAGTAAGCCGCGTCGTTTGTGTGAAAAGTGAACCGCGTAGTTGTCAAAAATGTCTTCAAATGCCATGACTCTTATCGAAAAATTAATTGGTCGAGATAATTATAATACATGGAGATTTGCCGTGATGACGTATTTACAACATGAAGACCTCTGGTGCTGCATCGAAAATGAGGGCAAATCTGTTGATTCTAAGCTCGACCTGAAAGCAAAGACAAAAATTATATTGTTGGTCGACTCCGTGAATTACGTACATATTCAAGAGGCAAAAACGGCAAAAGAAGTGTGGACCAATTTACAGAAAGCTTTCGACGACAAAGGGTTGACGCGACGCGTTGGCTTATTGCGAGATATGATTACAACAACATTAGAAAATTGTCAAAATGTTGAAGATTACGTTAACAGAATAATGAGTGCAGCACATAAACTTCGAAACATATCATTTGACATTAATGATGAGTGGCTGGGTACTTTGCTCCTTGCTGGATTACCCGCTGTCTATAAGCCGATGATTATGGCTCTCGAAAGTTCTGGTGTGCCAATTACAGCAGACTCTGTGAAGACTAAGCTCTTACAAGAAATAAAGAGCTCCGAGTCAGTTGCATTGTATGCAAGTAAGCCAAGTAAATATAAACAAAAGGATTTTGATAATCCTCCGAAGTTTATAAAAGGTCCCCGTTGTTTCAAGTGCAACAGGTATGGTCACATAAGTAAAAATTGCGGAACAAAGATAATGGACCAGGGCAAAGAGACAGGCAAAGAAACTGGATATGTCGCCGTGTTTTCGACATCCGTTGCAGCAAATGACAGTAATAACTGGTTTGTTGATTCAGGAGCATCCATGCATATGACGATGAGGCAGGACTGGCTTTATGATGAATCATCACCTCCGATTACAAGCATCCGAATTGCTGATGGCAAAATGCTGAAAGTGAAGAGCTGTGGAAAAATAGATCTGCCAATATATAATAGTAAAGGACAAATACAAGCCATACAAGTAACCAATGTGTTGTATGTGCCTGAGTTAGCAAGCAATCTTCTCTCTGTGAGTCAGCTGATAAAGAAAGAATATTCTGTACAGTTTAGTAATGAGGGCTGTAAAATATTCAACAAATCTCAAGAAGAACTTGTAGCTTGTGAGTTAGTGAATAACATGTATCGTCTGAATGTAAGTAGTGCACAAGCATATGCATGTAATACAAAGGAAAGTGACAGCTACTTATGGCATCAAAGGATGGCTCATCTTAATATGACTGATCTGAATAAACTCTCCAAATGTACAGAGGGTGTCAATCTTACCGACAATAAGATGGATATGATATGTGAATATTGTCAAGAAGGAAAACAGTTTCGGCTGCCGTTTCCCAAAGAAGGTTCTCGTGCTAAGGAGGTTCTAGAACGTATACATTCCGATATCTGTGGGCCCCTGGAGGTAAAATCAGTCGGAGGAGCTCAGTATTTCCTCACATTTGTGGATGACTATACCAGGAAAGTATTTATTTATTTACTTAAAAACAAGTCTGAGGTTTTTAGTAAGTTTAAAGAGTTTAAAGCATTTGCGGAAAATCAACTTGAATGTAAAATAAAGAAATTAAGAACTGATAATGGTAGAGAGTATCTAAGTAATGAGTTTTCTGAGTACATGCATAGTTGTGGCATTGTACATGAAACTTCTAATCCATATACTCCACAACAAAATGGGTTAGCAGAGCGTATGAACCGTACATTGATGGAGAGAGCTCGTTGTATGTTGCTTAATGCTAATTTACAGAAACACTACTGGGCTGAAGCAGTGACAACAGCTGCGTACATAACGAACCGCTGTCCAACGAGATCCATTTCATATGCTACACCTGAGGAGTTATGGTCCGGGAAGAAGCCAAATTTGAAACACCTTAGAATCTTTGGATGCGAAGTCATGGTTCATGTTCCAGACGTTAAACGTCAAAAACTGGATCCTAAGGCAAGTAAAATGATATTTGTTGGCTACTCAGAATTAACTAAAGGTTATAGACTGTTAGATACTAAAACAAGGAAAATTCTTATCAGTCGAGATGTTGTATTTCTTGAAAATACCGTACAAAGAAAGTATGCTATGGTTCCGCTAACAGACAGCCGAGATATAGAGTGGACAAGGAAAATCGTTTTCGTCGAATGTTTTTTTGGCCAGTTAAGTAAGATTCAATTAAAAAGATTTGATGAAACGCTTCCTTCTGTTGCCAATATCATCTATGCCGCCTTTGGCTAGACGAGAGTGTGTTGTTTTTCCAAAGGCTGAAATAATGAGCCACGCTCGTTTTCATCGTTGAAAGCGTGATACGCGCAGTTTGTTTTCAGTATTCCGTCATACGGTACAAATTAATTGTGTGCCATTTGAAAGCTTCGATAACGGTACCCAGTATTGTTATTGCCAATAATGGCCGTGTATTTTGAACGGGAAGGAAATTTTGTATAGAGGGGTGAAGGTTTGATTTATCTTTTTAGGTAACTTGGCGAACGTAACGAAATTAGTGTATGAAACTCGCGTTGATGTTTAACTGATTATTTATTTTATTAGTTGTATCTTGAGATGTATTATTTCTGCAAATAACATAATTATAATTTATGGAATATGAATTTAATTTTCTTTCGTTCAAAAGCGCGCCACGTAATGTACGTTTAATCGACGCTCTTACGGTAAAGAAAAAACATCATGATTTCACTTGCACATCATCATCAGCCAATGAGTTCATCGAATATTTGACGTGGGTTTGTTTTTTAACGACTTACTTCCTAGGAAAGAAATGTCGAGATGTGTAAAATAGACCAACCCGTCAGCCAGCTTAGCTGACCACGGCCTTGTTCGTCCTAGTTTGCTCCTGCCTCTCGACATATACGTCCCGTATATGGACTCACTCAACTGCCTCGTTGTTTTATTGGTAGCAAGCGCTGCGTGAAGACCGAGAGGGCCCTGGTTTGAGTCCGGGTTCGAGCAAAATTTGAGTGAGTTTTACTGTTAAGAAATTACTCAGCCCGGAGTTAGGAAGTTGGCGGTTGAACGTCCGCGCCTCGGAGAACACGTTAAGCCGGTGGGCCTGCACCCGATCTCTAATCGGTCATGTCGGATTGCCGTATTATGAGAGTAAGGGAATAGAGAGTGCACTTGTGTTTTCGCGCACACTTGTGCACTATAATATGTCTGCGCACTTAGCTGACCTCAATTGAGATCGGCCGCCATGGCTGAAATTGATCGGACACCTTATATTTTATATGGACTCACTAGTGACCCGAATTCGCTTTGCTTTTGGTAATCCTTTCTTAGCAGATTTCTACGTAATAACACCTACCTGTATGTCAAATTCCAGCCCAATCCGTCCAGTGGGTTGGGCTCACTATGTCACCACCGCCAACCAAAGGTGACTGGTTTTTATTTATTTAGATGGTTAGTAATATTCAAGTCTTAAGGCAATTACTTACTTAATACTTAGTTTACAGGTAAAGCGATAACAATAAGTAGTTTACAGTTTAAGCAGATGCTTGAATTCAAAATTTGGTGTCTACTTACTGGTTGAAAAACCAGAGCTAATATCCATGATCGTTTTAGTATTAAGCCATGAAGCTTAGCTCAGTTTTAAAATCAATAGATGTTTAGGTAAAACCAATTTTAGCTAATAAAATAAACCCCAACTTATGATAGGCCCAGAAGATGAACTAAAACATACAAATCAAAGGTCAAACTTCTTATCAATAAATGAGTTAGTTAGCTATGCTTTATTGTTTATAGTAAATGAATAACTATTCGTTATCACAGTTACAACTAGGTGGGTTTCCCCACGATAACTGATTGTGTTGTCTCTTGAACTCGTGAATCAAAACGTGGAATCGTGATTAGTTTGATGAAATGTTTATCAATTTTAATTTTGATATACTACTCGTTTGAAAAACATCGTAAGGAAACCAGCACACCTACGAAGAAATTCTTAAGTTGTGTAGTCAACCAACCCGCACTTGGACAGCGTGGTTGACCCGCGGCCTGATCAAACTAGTTTAGGGTAGGCCCGTGCCCCAGCAGTGCGGACATAAATGGGCTGATGATGATAATGACTCCTGAATACTCCTGTTACTGATTGCTTATAAGGTGTTTAAACAATTTTGGCCATAGCACCTAATTTCAATGAAGATCTACCAATTTTAATGTGCCCGCAAATTTAAATGCACTCTATGTTTCCTTAATCTCATAGTTCGTGAGAGATCAGGTAGGTACAGGACTGCTCATTAAATTGCTTATCGTGCTTTCCGAAGCACGACCTTGCTTTCTCTGACTTGTTGGTTTCGTTCGGTTATTGGCCTTACCTCGTCGGTATATTTCTTACTAGCGACCCGCCCTCGCTTCGCTTCGGTATACCTCTATCTCTATATAAAATATTACATTAAAATATAATATTTATTATCAGGTATTTACCTACGAAACGAATTTAAAGCAAATTCAAAATGCCTTCAAGTTAAAATCAAAGTGGCAACCACACGACTTTTTTCTAATACTTGCATTTTTAAATTCGTGATATCTTCCGAAAGAAATGTCCGAATTGAATTAAATTATTCATCACTAGCTGTGCCAGCGACTCCGTTCGCGTTTCCCCCGTTTTTTACACATTTTCCATTGTATCTTTGCTCCTATTGGACGCAGCGTGATGTTATATAGCCTAAAGCCTTCCTCGATAAATGGTCTATACAACGCAAAAAGATTTTTTCAAATCGAACCAGTAGTTCCTGAGATTAGCGCGTTCAAACAAACAAACAAACAAACAAACAAACAAACAAACAAACTCTTCAGCTTTATAATATTAGTATAGATTAAAAGTTATTTAAAGGTACTGAAGCCGTCTTGAATATAAAGAAATTTATTTTGATAAGGATTAATACCAAGGTACAAATAAAGAGCCTTTTCAAGCGGCGACATATAAATTAAATTTTTAGAATAAAAAACCGCTTACTGTGACATAACTATAATATTTAGACATGCTGTCGCGACACTTTTTGTAGATAATGGAGAGTTCTACAAAGTCGTAGTAAATGATTTTATTCTATTATCAATAGTTTTCGCAGCGCACGCGACGTAAGTAATTTTTCAGGTCATTTTTTTACACCTTGGGTTACATAATTAGAGTTTTAGTAAGGATCCCTATTTTTTTTAAATTATATTATAGCCTTTGTTACTTCTGAATAATGCAGCTTTTTAATGGTGAAAAAATTATTGCAATCGGTCCAGTAGTTTTTGAGTTTATTCATTACAAACATACAAAAAAACAAAAATATAAAAATACAAATCTTTCCTCTTTATAATATTAGTGTAGATAAGTGTAGACAACCAATAAACCGACAGTTTCATCGGTCTCGCCACTTCTCTCTCTCCTCGGCCACTGGCATCCAGCTCCTACCAGCCGTCCTGCGCAGATCGTCACACCACCTGGCCTGCGGGCGGGTGATATACCTTAGGAACTTAAATAAATATTATATTTAAGTCATCTTCACACACGGTCAACCTAAACATTGATTGTACTATGGTGGTAAGAGTCTAATATACAAATAATACATACAAATATATTCATAAATACATACTCAAGTAAATATAATTAACACTTAAACACGGAACAAGCACCAAAGACACAAATATTTAATATTAGTCTTTATGGGTCTACACGCGTTATTAGGAGTAGCAAATTACATAGCTACTTACGGCCCGACGTTTCGACTGAGTTGCACCAATCCACCTCCACCACCTCCTAATAACGCGTGTAGACCCATTAAGACTAATATTTAGTGTAATGGAACGCGAAAGTATAAAATCTTACACAAATATTTGTCCCGAGTGGAAAACGAACCCACGACTCTTGGAACCATTGTCACTTATCATTGTTCCACCGTGCAAAAATAACAATGCAGAAATGCAATGTATAAATTATTTTTAACCGACTTCAAAAAAAGGAGGAGGTTCTCAATTCGTCTGTATGTATAATATTTTTTTTTTTTTTTTTTTATGTATGTTCACCGATATTTCCGTCAATTATAGACGGATTTCAAAAATTTTTTTTTGCTTGGATAGAGTTCACTTCAGAGGTGGTCCCATTTTCACCAGTCTTGGATCTGATGATGGGATCCAGGAGAAATCGAGGGCAACCTTCAAATTTTATAGGGACATGTACCGCGTTTTGCATATTATATGAAGTCATATTGGCATTTGCTTCTGGCTATCATAATGTTATGATGCTGAGCTGATGATGGAAGGTCAACTCCTTAATAATTATGAGTAAAAGAATAATTATTTCAATACTGTATACATATTAAGACTATTAGTTATATTATCAGTAGAATTATAGGTGAGCTGAACTAATAGGGTGTTAAAAAAATTTAACACTAAAAAGGATGAAAAAAAATTGTAAACAAAAAAAAAACCGCCTTCAAAAACCCGACTCACTAAAAATTACAAAATAATATAATACGAACATTAATCTGGGTATGAATTTGATATATTGTTGAAGGCGGTGCCAATTAAATTTTTGAGGAAAACTGCATGAAATATAAACGGCACCGCGTTCAACAACATATCAAATTCATACCCAGATTAATGTTCGTATTATATTATTTTGTAATTTTTAGTGAGTCGGGTTTTTGAAGGCGGTTTTTTTTTTGTTTACAATTTTTCTTACAGCAATCTCTGTTGTTTATCACCTATTATAGTAAACCCAGAAAAGAGAAAGCCATCTGATCCGCCCTACTGCACAGATTCTCCTTCTAAACACGACCGAGCCCTCAACACAAACTCCAAATCCACTAATCCAGAATCGCCATAAACATTTGTTTATGCCTCCATAGCTGACTTCCTAATTGGCTCCCTTTCCCATCGGAAGAGATAAAGGTCCGTAAATTAACTTAAAATAACCCTTTTACATCCAGTTACGCTCGCTTAAACTAATTGGCTGATATCTGCTACCAGTAATGACAAGGAAAATTGGCTAATTATAACACCGGACAAATCAAATGGAAGACGGAGTTTGTACGATGATTCGTGAAATTCGCGTTTTCCGGCAAACTTTTCAGCTGACTTTGAAAGGAAATTACTCAATTCCTCTGTAATTTTTGTTTGCGTTAAACTTTCAGTTTGAATCTCGATATGTTTCTTTACGGCTAACGGCCTGCCAAAAGTGCACATCTCTATTCCCTTACTCTTATAACTCGGTGAGATGGCAATCTGATATGACCTATGAGAGATCGGGCGCAGAACCACCGGTTTAACGTGCTTTCCGAGGCACGAGTTTGCATCCACCAACGTCCTGACTCCGGTATTTCTATACAGGAAAACTCACACACATTTTGCCTGACCCCGGGCTTAAAGCGGGGACCTCTCGGTCCTTACGCAGCGCTTGCTACCAATAGACCAACGAGGCAGGTAAATTATTGTTGACGCAAAACTGTGAGTTGAAACTTCGAACTGTTTTTTAACCCGATTACGGCTTTCCAACAGGAATGAGTTTTCATGCACATGCAAACTTTTTTTTCTTTTCTCTCACGAACTGGGATTCACTTGTTGAATCTCAGAAAAAATATAAAATATTTTTAAAGATAATCGACTATAAAATTTCAATACATAACCATGACTTTTGAATCTATTAAAAATTATAAATATTCTTAAAGACAAACTATTAAATACATAAACATGACTTATAATTTTCCTCTTTTTATATTCCCACAAGAGCCAAAAAGCTTTCCCGCAGTAATGGCGAGTGTAAGACTCCTCGGATCGGGTGGGACCATCAAAATAATAAATAATGGAATTCCGAGAGACTCTAATTAGTGAACTGTGTTAAGTACACTAATGTTGGTTTTAACGACTGTCGGAGTCGCCTTGGGTGTCCTTCTAAGTGCAACATTAGGTGTTTAATCTCCGTAGTTAATAATTTCTAAACGACCTAACGAGATGGCTATGCTTGGTATTTCTCAACGTGATCGAATCTGTACTTATAATATTATATTAATTAGTTTTTTAAAGCTGAAGAGTTTATTCGTTTGTCGTTTACCTAATCATCTATTTTTTTATTAGGGCGTTCAAACAAACAAACAAACTCTTCAGCTTTAGAAAACTAGTATAGATTAGAATAGATAAGGTTTTGGTGCCCCGCAAAATGTATATTCGTTCCGTGAAATACCTCTCGCTTGAAAAGTTCGTCCAGGTTAGAGAGTTAGAATTTTACATCGCAAAAATTGCTGAGATAGTCAGAAACTATAAACTGACTATATACGTAGTTCGAACATTTTAAATTCCATGGTTTGAATTTCAGAATATCTCTCTACGCTACGCTGATTCGTTACACTGTGAAACACCCTTGAATTAACTTTTTTAGTATGGTAAGTTAATTTTAAATAATAACGTACTTGTAAATAAACAAAAATCTGTATGATGTATCGCTAATACTACAATTTTAACGATTTGCGTGTTAAAAATAAAATATTTTTCTCGTAAATGTTTGTACTCGTTTTTTTTGTCGATGAAGTAGTTATTAATGTACTTTATATGGTCTACGAAGTAAAATAATACCTAAAGCTTTATTTTAATTTATTGAAAGCCTAATAAACCATTTGCATGTGTTGTTTTAGGACAAGATCATGAGTGATTATTAAAATGTATCAGATTACCAAGCTCAGTTTCCAATATTTATCTTTAAAATATGAAAATTATTCAAGGTCTTGTGAAAATACCAAGGAGGGTAATAATTTGAGAGCATAATATTTTTGTATCAGACTTATTAACGATATTCGTTTCAGATATAATAATGAGATATTATTATTATAATCACATAAGTAAATGGAAATGTTACCAAGACTAAAGCTTTATTAAACGAACATTTTATTAAAAACCTTTCTTCAAAGTTATCGGAATAAAATGATACTTATCTAAGCTTCTTATATTATATTCAAAGTCTTACTCTATTTGTAAAACGTATTTTCTTTATGAAATCCAAAATAATTAAACGTTAAAATTACATAGGTACTCTCTATAACGGGGAATGCTTTGGAGAGCTATTTCAACTAATTCCTCCCTCCCCTTTCTAGTCCCGACACGTGCTGGACATCGCTACCATACACATACAATGCAGGCGCTGGTGGTTCGGACCAAGAAGTTCTTCCTCTTTACTGCCCGTATCATTAAGACACAGAATGCCCTTCCAGCTCGAAAAACATGAGCTCCCTCCTATGATCCCGGGCTCTTCGGGCGGGGCGTGAAACGTCATTTAAGCTGCCCTTCAGGGTAAGGGCGAAATACTCATTATAGTTAATTGTATGTACCTGTCGACCTCATACGTGGATCTTACTATCACTTACCATCAGGTGGAATGAAGTTATCCTGTAAACTTAAAAGTGCCACACATCTTGTGTGGCACTCGGGGACTGCCGCGGTATAGCTATTGCATAGCATCGTCCGATTTCGGAGCAGCTCGTCTCGATTCGTGCGAGTTTCGTTGAGTCGTTCAATACGTCTAACCGCGCGCACACAAACACTGTGCCGAAGTCTACCGAACTGAAACGACGTTAGACGATTGTGAGGTTTTTTTCGTTACAGAATTTCTTGGTTCGGTCGCCGCGCTCAAAGCCCGCGATAAAAGCTATGCAATAGCTTAAAAATAAGTATAATAAAGTATAAGATAAGTTAATAAGTAACAATTAGAAAATTGAATGAAATGTCGGGGATATTTACAATGTTTTATTATATTGTCGAGTTTTCATGGGCAAATATAGAAATAATAGTTTTCTAATGTATCAAAAGTTAAAAGTTACATATTAGTAAGTAGCGAAAAAAAATTTAACCAAAACGGATCGTAACCCCAAAATTATGAAATTCGGACACGGTAACAGAGTATGTGACTGTTATAATGTAACCGAGGAACATAATAATAAATATAAGAGACAAATGGTGCAATAGAGACCTTTAATTGAATTGTCAATGGTCCATAAAAGATTTTTAACGATCTCGCAGAGGCTGGCATTAGCCGATTGGGCGGAAATGTACACTCGCACTCGTAATATTACACCGGATTCTTCCAAGAAAAAAAAATTGCAATCCGGAAATGCAGAAGTTAAAACTTGAATATTAACTTGATTATTAAAAAGTACAAAAGTACTATCATTTATGTGGTAGAACATCAACATTTATTTAATTTGGTTACTACACAAACAGTCAAGCCATCAGCTGTCACCATCCTAGGCTACGCGTGGCATGCTATACATAAACACACACGAAAATTCGCGCAAGCGCCCTGTGCCGCCTAAACGATCTTACGCTTTTTCGATCAGCATCACGCGACCCTGACGCGAGTTTGTATGTTTTTACCCATACAAAAAAGTGTTCAGAGCCGCTAAAGAAGTTTACACTTCTAAAATGTTTACCAGATGTAACATAATATTGTATTTGCGATATTAAGCGATTTTATCGTTATTAGGTAGCTAAGATAAGATCATTAGACTTTCGCGTTCCATTACACTAAATATTTGTCTTTATGGGTCTACACGATATATTCACAACCGCAATGGCAGACGAAGACGGTAGGCGCCAGTTCGCTCGCGACGACGATTGGTGTAACCCAGTCGAAACGTCGGGCAGTAAGTAGCTATGTAATTTGCTACTCCTAATAACGCGTGTAGACCCACAAAGACAAATATTTAAGATAAGATCAGTTGCTCCATTGTTAACCGGGGACTTGAACACCCGGCAAAATATTAAAACAGCAAGTGCAAGCTTTAGCACTTCAACATTTTAAATTTACATTAGTTAAGATCGCTTAGTTTGTACATTTTTTCACATTTTTCACGCCGACTCTGTTAATAGCGCTATTTTTCATATTCTTCTTCCTTCTTTATAGATCAGTACAATTTGCTCGTTTCACGTAATAATTGAATACATTTATTTTAATCGTTTTGATTATCTCTCGTATCATAATAATTAATTCATAAACAAACCCTCGAATACAAAGTATGTTCATGTTTTGTTTACATTATTTTATTAAAATACTGACTTTATTTTCGTAATTGCATTTACATGATGACTACATAGTAAAAAAAAATTTAAACGTTAACCAGTTTTATTTTATGTGCACTGAAAACTAGAAAATAAATGAATAGTTACTTACCAATCAAACTACGTTCTAGTTCAGAAATATTGTACTAGGCACAATAGCTTTAAGCCACATTTGACTGTAATATTGTATGCCCTTATGTATATTTAAATTCTTAAAACTTCGCAACGGTTTTTGATGCCGTTTTTAAAAGCAGGTAGAGGGATTTAAAAGTATGGTTTTTGTTTAAAATTTACCTGAAGGACGAGTCACTAGTCGATAGTTCAATGTTTTTCATTCATAGTTCTTTGCGTAACCGCTAGGGGCGCTGTACAATTTTTTCAGACATATTATTTACACAGGCTATATCGAGTCTGTCACTTTAAACTCATGGTAGCGCTACAGGGGGCTTAGACAAAGTAACAATATCAAAACGATAACGAAGTCCGAAAAGAACAAAATGTAGGGGATTGACCACGTGATTTATAGCGTCTAATGTCAATATAGATATACATTTTATTATTTTCGAACTTCGTTATCGTTTCGATATTGTTACTTTGTCTACGGCGCCTGTTCTTCGGCATTCGGGTTAAAGCGCATTTAGAGGCATTTAACATTTCTACCGCTTCGACTGTACATGCGTACATTACGTAGTTATAAGACATTAATACCGGACCGAATAACCTATTTTAATCCCGTGAACGCGACGGTAAATAAATTGAATGGCCCATTCTGGTTGTCTGGTAATTGTTTACCTCGTTTTATATTAAAATCGAATATTGACCATAACTTCCTAGTTTTTGGACCTTTGTCGTCTGTTTTGTGAATTGGCCGCTAGGGGTGCTAGTGTCGAGTGAGGTCGTCTTAATGTCAAATGCTACTATTTAATCTTATAAAGATTAATACGTGAAGATTTATCACATATTGATAAAGTCATTATCTTCTTCTTATCGCATGGTTGATGAACAACCTGGTGTCAGAGTTTTAAACCGCCCGTAGGCCTCTTACACGGCTTCACACACCGTTGAAAAATCTCTCAGGTGTGCTGGTTTCCTCACGATGTTTTCCTTTACCGTTAAAGCGTCGAATGATGGTACATATGAATTTCATATTTGAAAAACACATTGGCACCTGGCGGGGTTTGAACTGGCGACCTCACGCAACGACCTTAACCACTCAGCCATCGACGCTGTAGTCATTATGACAATTATCAATGAATGTCAGTATTTAAGCTGAGGAAAATACTTACATTCGCCCTTTGTTTGAGCAAAATGGTACTAAGGAACACTGTTGCTTGGCCTATAGGTTTACGTTTTAATATATTAAATATGATTTTCAATGAACCTTTCAGTTTTGGCTCCCGTAAAAAGTTATTACAGCCATATTTAAGGACCTTACTCAACAGTTTCGCTGTCTGGTGAGCCCAAAAACGATAGCAATCATTGGAGTAGGTTTTGGTTAACTATATTCAGATACAGATAATATATACAGGCCATCACATCTAAATAAATGATTTATGTAGCATCTCGCGGTCTACCACGGTAGCTGCGCTTGTGGCTGTACAAGCCGATGCGAGACTGGATCTTACGTCCGCATTTGCAGCAGGAGAACTGAGCGCTGCTAGGGTTAGGGGTTTTGAATTGACGGTTGACATGTTAATAGTTAATATTACTGTTAAGATAAAGGCATAAGATTAACAAGAAGAAGTTTTTATAAAAACCATTTGGATAGTGCATTATTTTAATGTAAAGATATTAATATCTTGTTTGAATTCCGTAGGATTGATACTAAAAACAGCTTTGTAAATTGAAAGTCTTTAGTTACGCTCGAATATTTAAATTAGTGATAATTGTGTAATAATTGGTGTTTGTTCCGTGTCTGGGTGTGATTATGTATTTAAGTATGTATTTATAAATATATATGTATGTTTATCAGTCTCTGACGCGCATAGTACAAGCTTTGCTTAGTTTGGGGTCAGATGACCGTGCGTGGAAATGACCCTGATATTTAAATGGTTAAAAAAATCTATTTAATTCACTTTATAACTAGTATAAAAATCTGTTTGAATAAACACTGGTCGTCTGGTGTTCTGGGTATAAGTTTTTTTTATTTCAAAATTCCTTCTAGCTTTATACACTTTGGAAAACAAAACGCTTGCGAGATTCAAACGCGTCCCACAAGATTCGATGGTACTTCCATCTATTGACAAAATTATAAAATACAAAGACAAGTAGACTGTACACTGTTGATACTTAGTTAAACGAAAATTAGCAGATTGGAATATTAATAATAATTTATTGCAATGACAAGTACCAGAACAATAGTGTTAGGTAAATGGTTCCATGAATTTTTGCATAGTGTCGTAACATATTGAACCAGTAAACTGCACCGGCAATCCAGCTAGCACATAATACTGCCAACATTAATCTCTAATAATAATGCCAAAACCCGACAATGCCAGGGATCATGCTACGGCCAATTTGTGGTTTTATCATAATAAATCTAAAACCCAACGCATAACTCTAAACCTAAATTTACTTTATATGAAAGATCAGTTTTCAATATTTGGAGTTATGAAGGGATAATATTAAAGACCGCAATATGTGGTGTTATAAATTATTGAGCTTTTATCACAATATTAGATATCGATAAAGCATAATGATGATTGTCTAAGACGTAACGTCCATCGCGCTGTGTTAGTACTACGATTATCTATAACTATACATACAGTCCACATTATGTTAACAAGAGTTATTGAATGTTTTTAAAATTAGTAGCAAATAAATTTCCGAGCAAACTACACGTCTTTTCTATGACAAACTTATCCCAAACCATACACTCGACCTTATCGCGTAGACATTTGGTCCTATTTCGAGACGAATGAACGGCAAAACAAGTTGTGTTTTCTATGGACGGGCCGGCCGGCGAGGACAATAGGCCGTGCATTGGAATGCGATAACGAGTCCCCGCTGCCAGTTTTTTTGCAAGTTAAAAGTGAAATTATAATTACGCGATATTATTTGAGAATACGAGTGCATTAATGTGATTTTTTGCAATACAAACTGTTGTTACGAGTGTTTTAAGAACGTTAGAACAATGAGTGAGCGAGTAATTTAATGAACAGTGTACCTACATATTAAAAAGTGCATCATTAATTATCATTTTCGAGTAACGAGAACTGAGTTGAGAATACCTACCTACCTATCACGTTTGTATTGCTGTTGGGATTAATTTGAGTAAAAAATGGCTACGGAAGTTAACAAAATAAGCGTGCTTTTCGCATTGCAACAGGAGTATTTAAATAATTTGAAGAAAGCTGAAACCAACTTTAAGAAGACACCTCAAGATAGAATTAAACGGGCTTATTTGGAGACAAGATTGGAATCGCTGGAAGTATTGTACCGTAATTTTAGAGAGGGACATAAATTGATCGTAACCGAAACATTAATAGATCAAGACTACCCGTACTTTAGTGAAGAAAAATATGAATTGTTTGAGGAGAACTACATCAATTATAAGACATTGCTTATGGAGGCTTTGCAACCGTTGCTTATTACTTCGCAACCATCATCTTCTACCACGCCGCCACCACCGGTACCCGCAGTTATGCAAACAAGTGGGCAATGTGATATCAGACTACCCCGGATTACCTTGCCTACGTTTAGTGGAAAATACGAGGAATGGCAGACTTTCTACGATATGTTTTCATCGTTGATCCATAAGAATAAAATTATCACGCCTGTTCAAAAACTTCATTACCTAAAAAGCAATTTATCGGGTGAGGCACAGAACCTGTTACGTAACTTTTCAACTACAGACGCTAATTACGAGGATGCTTGGAAACAACTAGTGCGTCGTTACGACAATAAGAGGTACAATTGTAATGCGGTATTAAGAAATTTATTTTCGATAAAGAAATTACACACTGAGTCGGCTAATGCAATTAAACAATTGTTGGATACTACATCTACTTGCTTGAAATCTTTGGAGAATATAGGCATTAGTACAAGTAAGTGGGATGCGATTATAGTGTTTTTAGTGGTTTCAAAGCTCGATTCCGACTCGATTAAACATTGGGAACAACATCTGAATTCTACAAACAGTGAGGAACTACCCACATGGGAACAATTACGAGATTATTTAGAGAGCAGATTCAGGTCGTTAGAGATGATTGATACAAATGTGATGCGCCCTACACCGCCGGTAAAACCTGTATCGAAACCTAAAATGTTTCATGCTGCATTCGAGAATAAACCGAGAAGTAACGAAGTCAAGTGTGCTATGTGCCATGAAAAGCACTTTATTTACCAATGTAAACAGTATGGACAATTAACCCCTTACAAGAGACAAGAGTTTGTGCAAAACAATAAATTATGTTTCAACTGCTTATCACCTACACATTCTGCCCTGAAATGTCGACAACTTACGAGCTGCAGAAGATGCGGACGGCGCCACCATACTACACTACATTTTGAGCGAGAAATCAGAGATACCCACACGGAGATTACATCAGACAGCAACGAGGCTGCAGCTTCAGCGTCATCGGGTGGACCCACACGTGAGCTACCAAACGCAACACGAGGTGACACCCACATTACTACAACTTTTTCTAGAGGAGTGCTACAGCCACATCGAGTCCTGCTGGCGACAGCTAGAGTTAAGGTATTTAATTCAAATAATTATTGTAAACCAACTATTAGAGCTTTACTCGACCAAGGGTCTCAGGCCTCTTTTGTAACAGAGTCTACGGCACAATTACTTGGCCTATCACGTAAACCTGTAAGTGGTTGGGTGTCAGGGTTAGGAGGTGGTCGTTTAGGAATTAAGCATATGGTTTCACTTCGACTAGTGTCTCGCAATAATTCCGAAAAGGCTTTACAAGTTAACGCATACGTGTTACATTCCTTAACATCTCTGCTTCCAGCTACTAAACTTACCATACCGGAGTGGTCAGATATCGCTGATCTTCCTTTAGCTGATCCAACATATACGATGCCTGGCAAGGTGGACATCTTGCTCGGTGCAGAGGTGTATAGCGAGGTGTTGCTGGAGGGAGTCATCAAGCAGTCAGATGGCAGTCTAATGGCACAAAACACGATCTTTGGATGGATCATATCAGGAAGGGTGAGACAGGAGTTGGGTGAGTCAGCACAAATTAATTTGTCTAGCATGCACGTACATGTTGAAGAGGATGACCTACTTAAGAAGTTTTGGGAAATGGAGAATGAGCCTAACACTATACAAAAGGAGATGACAAAGAGTGAAAAAATATGTGAGCATTTATTCGAGACTACTACGGTTAGAGATGAAGAAGGGAGATTCGTCGTGAGATTACCTTTTGCAACAGATGATCCTGCAAGTAAGTATGGTCATTCTAAAGAGATAGCTATTACGAGATTAAAGTCACTAGAGAGAAAACTATCACGAGATCCGAAACTAAGAGAAGAGTACAACAAGGTATTTGAGGAGTATTTGAATTTAAATCACATGAGACCAGTTAGTGAGCAAGAGTTGGAAATTCCATCAGTTTACCTTCCTCATCATGCCGTGGTGAGAGAAGACAAAGAAACTACAAAGGTGAGAATTGTATTCAATGCCTCTAGTAAAGGAGATAATAATGTATCTTTAAATGATGATCTTCTGGTCGGTCCTAAATTACAGCAAGATTTGAGGCATATTTTGATTAGATGGAGAAACCACAAAATATGGTTTGTGTAGCTGCTGAGGATACTGACTATCAGAGGATCGTTTGGCGATTCAAATCAGATGAATCAGAAACGATACAAGAGTTCAAGCTGTTGCGTCTGACATTCGGTACTGCTTGCGCACCATATTTGGCAGTAAAATCGTTACAGAAACTTGCTGATTTAGAGGGAGAGAGATATCCATTAGCTGCAAAAATAACAAAACAAGATTACTACATGGACGACTTAATTACAGGAACAGAGACAGAGAGCGAGGCATTGAAAATACACGATGAGATGAATGAGTTAATGAAATTAGGTGGATTTACACTTCAGAAATGGAATAGCAACTGCGAGAAAATAATAGAGAAAATTAGAGACAAAAATGAGAAATATAATCAATCAGAACCTATAAAATTAAATAAGACCATCAAAGTCCTGGGTGTGAGTTGGTGTCGAGAGACTGACAATTTTGTATATACTGTGGAGCTACCAGAACCCAGAGAGCCAATTACTAAGAGACAAGTACTAGCTGACGTAGCGAAGCTGTACGACCCTGAAGGCTGGATTGCCCCAGTTGTTGTAAACGCGAAGAAGTTTATTCAGACACTTTGGAAGACAGGTTTGGCTTGGGATCATGGCTTACCTGCAGATATATTGACAGAGTGGCTTAGCTACAGGAGAAACTTAGTGGATCTAAAGCATCTAAAAATACCGAGATGGGTGAATGTTACGCGAGGCTGTAAAACACAATTACATGTATTCTCAGATGCTTCCAAATCAGCTTATGCAGCTGCGGTCTATATACGAGTCATTGATGAGTCTAACGAAGTTCACGTACACTTAGTGACTGCAAAAACCAAGGTTTCCCCTATAGAGAAAGAGGTCTCAATACCAAGACTTGAGTTGTGTGGGGCTGCCTTGGCTGCTAAACTCATATGGGAAGTGTCACAAGTGATGGAGATACCTAAAGAGCAGTTATTTGGATGGACAGATTCTATGATCGTTTTGGCGTGGCTAAAAGGAGGTGCAAGTCGTTGGACCACCTTTGTGAGTAATCGGGTTTCTACTATTTTAAACATTATGGATGTTGAACAATGGAATCACGTACCTACGGAATCCAACCCCGCAGATTGCGCGTCAAGAGGGTTAACCCCAAAGGAGTTAATCGTACATCCATTATGGTGGCAAGGGCCACAATGGTTGTCAGAGAGTGAAGTTGAGATGGCGGACACTACTATTGAGGATACACACGAGGAAGAGAAAATCAAATCTTTAACTGTTTTATCCAATGTAGAAGAAGAATTCATATGGTCAAGGTTTTCGTCATTAACTAGATTGTTAAAAGTTATATCTTACTGCAGAAGAGTTTTGAATCTTAAGTTACCAAAGGAGAAGAGAATAGAATTACCAAAATTTATAACAGCTGAAGAAAATAAAGAATCCTTACTGACTTGTATTAAGCAAGTTCAGAAACAAGAATTTGAGAGTGATATAAAACAGTTAAAGACTCGAGGATGCGTACCTAAAAAGAGTTCCTTGCGCACTCTTTGTCCTTTTTTGGATGAAAAAGGAATTTTAAGAGTGTCAGGTCGCATTATCCATTCAGACGCATGTTACGATACGAAACATCCAATTATTATGCCTGCTAAAAATCATTTTACACAACTTTTAATTGTTGATGCTCACCATCAGACTTCTCATGGAGGACCGCAGGTAATGCTTAATTTTTTAAGGACAAAGTTTTGGATTGTTCGAGCTAAGGAACGTGTCAAAAAGGTGTTTAGAGGATGCGTCACATGTTTGAGATTTTCTTCAAAAAGGTCTACACCATTAATGGGTCTACTGCCAGAGTCGAGATTGAGACCTAGTAAACCTTTTAAATCTACAGGCGTAGATTATTTCGGCCCAATCCAGATAAGATTTTCACCAGGACGTGGAGCTAAATCTTATAAAGGCTATGGATGTATTTTTATATGTATGGTTACAAGAGCCATACACTTAGAGGCAGTCTCTGATTTGACGGCCAAAGGATTTATCGCAGCTTATCGACGTTTTACTGCACGACGTGGTCACTGTCAAGAGTTATGGAGCGACAACGGGACAAATTTCGTTGGCGCTGACAGAGAAATGAGAGATATGTTCAATAGTGCTAAGTCGTCTCTTCCTGAGGATATTGCAGAGTTGCTAGGGCTGGAGCGTACCACTTGGCGTTTTATTCCTCCCCATTCCCCTAATTTTGGAGGTTTGTGGGAAGCCGGTGTTCGCAGTACTAAAACACATTTGCGTAAAATACTTGGTAATAGTACTCTTACCTTTGAGGAGTTAGCAACGGTCCTGGCCCAAGTGGAGGCGTGTCTTAATTCTAGACCGATAAGCGTAATTAGTGATGATCCTAACGACCCCCTACCGTTGACACCAGGCCACTTCTTAATAGGTGAACCATTACTAAATATTGCCGATCAAGATGTTGATTGTAATTTACATGGTTTAGATAGATGGAGATTGGTTCAAAAACTTGTAAGTAATTTTTGGAGCAGATGGTATAGAGAATACCTAGGCAATCTAAATCAAAGATATAAGTGGAGCACAAAAGGAGCAGAGCCCGAGATAGGTAGTGTTGTAATATTAAAAGAGGATAATATGCCTCCTGCAAAATGGCTCCTAGGCAAAATAATACAAAAACATACTGGACCTGATAATATCACAAGAGTTGTATCTGTCAAATGTAAATCAGGCATACTTAAGCGTCCAGTAAGTAAACTTTGTTTGATTACTAAATGATGTTATATTTACATGTTTTCTATAATATGTATCATATCATAATGGTTATTGACTGTACCAAGTCAATAACAGGTTCATCAGAATATGTGTTGATCCTAAACTCTTAACGTTTTATCGTTTGTTAAATTTTTATGTGTTATTAGAAAAGTAAGCAACAAAACTGTTCATTTGTACTTGATTCTAATTTCTTAAGAGCTAAGAGATACATAACTGTTGTAGTTACAAGAGGTACGAGATACCTAATTAAGTACAAATTTTTTATTTATTGTGTTAGTTACTCTAGTGGTTATTTGAAATAAGTGTACGGTGGGCGGTAAAATTGTTAAGTTAATTTTATAACACTTTATATACTGAACGAGTTTTTAGAATAGATTTCTAAATTTACTTTATCTGTTTAAACTTACCGTCATGTAGTTTTGTTCATGCGCTTTTATACGATAAGTATATGATTAAGTTTATTGTCTATGAGGACATAGTTAAGTCAAGTTTGTTATAGCTTACCGCATTTTGTTTAATTTTTACTTTTGCAAGTTGAGTTGTATTCCTACCGAGTTTTGTTATTGTTAAGAACTTACGTTCTTGGTGGGCGGAATGTCTAAGACGTAACGTCCATCGCGCTGTGTTAGTACTACGATTATCTATAACTATACATACAGTCCACATTATGTTAACAAGAGTTATTGAATGTTTTTAAAATTAGTAGCAAATAAATTTCCGAGCAAACTACACGTCTTTTCTATGACAAACTTATCCCAAACCATACACTCGACCTTATCGCGTAGACAATGATAATTCATCATTCATTCATTATCGATGTCTAATATCTTCAATTAGTATCTAAATAAAATAAATATCTAATATCTAATCAGTCTTCGTAATTATCTTCAATTTAGGGGTGAGTGCCATCCGCTCCCCCGCAAGTCAGGTGATGATGACGAGGCTACTCAAAGCCATCATCTTATGTTAGTTTGAAAAAAAATGCCCTAGTGGTCGGCAGCCAGTTTTACGTCTCAGGGGGCGTAGACCAAGTAACAATATTACAACGATAACAAATTTCGAAAATACAAAATGTATGGGATTGACCACGTGATTTATCGCATTTAATGTCAATCCCATACATTTTATTCTTTTCGAACTTCGTTATCGTTTTGATATTGTTACTTTGTCTACGCCACTTGGGATCGGTGGGAGGACGAGGTCGTGAAGGATCTGCGCGAGCTCCATGGACGACTTTTCACTCTCTTTGCTACCATCAAATCAGACAATTTAAAATTGTTCGCAATCCGCTCGGAGATTCATAGCTCATACTAACTAGTAATAGAAATGTTCTTCTCCATATTCAAGACAACTTAATAAAATTGAAGTGTCTGTTTGTAATAATATACAAATAAGGATTTTTTAGTAAATTGGGTATGAATATATATATGGTAATAATACCAAAAATACAATTAAATTTTTTTTTGGTCTGTCCATCTGTTTTTTCTCGCTAATCTCCAACGGCAGGCCCAAACTCAACTGGACTTTTACTTATAAAAAAAGACGTGTGGCACTCGGAGACTTCCGCGGTAAAGCTATTGCATAGTATCGTCCGATTTCGGAGCAGCTCGTTTCGATTCGTGCGAGTTTCGTAGAGTCGTACAATACGTCATATCGCACGCACACAAACACCGTGCCGAAGTCTACCGAACTGAAACGACGTTAGACGATTGTGAGGTTTTTTTCGTTACGGATTTTTTTGGTTTGGTCGCCGCGCTCAAAGCCCGCGATAAAAGCTATGCAATAGCTTAAAAACTTA
Source organism: Maruca vitrata (assembly GCA_039566165.1). NCBI lineage: Eukaryota > Metazoa > Arthropoda > Insecta > Lepidoptera > Crambidae > Maruca > Maruca vitrata. The sequence continues at coordinate 16,527,560 of CM076912.1, read as the reverse complement.
TTTTACAAAGTATAATATAGGCTATTTCAATAAATAATTGCTGCCAAAAGTTACTAGTCAACGCGGGCGCAGTCGCACGCAGCCACTAGTAACAGATAAAATTAGAGCGTTTTTACGAAGCTGTGAGAAAATTATTTACTAGCAATATGATTAAGAAATACTGGCCAGTGCCTATGGGGGTAAAGAAGGGAGGTTGGGGGGAAGTGTTCGGTAAACGCTCTGTATATTCCAATTAGGTGCCATCTTGGCGTCTAGACATAATCGTGTTAGCAATTACTGGTTGCTCCTTGAAAATTGTACTGGCGGTAACACTTTGATGTTAGTTATGATGCTTTTAATTGCCGCCCTTATGAGCAAGGTGTTTAGCGTGTGAAAAAAAGTGGAGCATGTTTGTGCTTTAGTGGAGAAGATTAGGAATTAAAAATAAAGCTAGGATGTTTTTAATGTTTCCGTTTTTGACTGAAGAATAAGCTTGTTGGCTGCCAATGTTTGGTTGTTTGACTAACACAAATATAAAAAAATCAGTTCAGCGGTTTTAATGTTTTAAGGATAAACAATATTAAAAAATATCGGTAAAACATTCATACCTGAAATACCTGTGGAAGGTATTAAACTTTATCTGAATAACATACTTAAATTCAACCTGCTTACCAAGTGCACCTGCGAAAAGATTTTACGAACAATTCAAACAAAAGCTTACGTCTTATTTGTGGTTTAAACACACAAAAACTGGAAAACGAACAAAGTGCAGTCATGTTTTCTATTTTTTGCATTATAAACAGGTAGTTAAAACTAACCTACTTAAACAACTCAATCCACCGAAGCTCTAAACCTATCTTATTCAACACTCCAACTTAATCAAGTGTTAAAAAAGTGCGCAAAAGCTTCCGCCCGCTACTCCCATCTGTTACTCTTTTAATTCCCCCTCTAGCTTATATCCCTTCTCAGCAACAAATTGCATTACACTATATTTTCTTGCATCACGCTAGAACGCTAGACAATACTGTTGCGCTACTAGTAAATCTGTACAGAGGAAAATAAAATTCTCAAAAACACGGGTGTATTTTGAAGACGTTATATTCTCGCTGAAAGCGTGCATAGAAGGAGCACTTTATAGTAGAGCAATTTATTACTGCTGTGCGGAGATTGGAGATGGAAATGATGTGTTTCGAAATTTCTTGCCCCTTTGGGGAGAAATGTATAATAGAACTGCACTGGGTTGTGTATGTATAACATTGACAACGTTGTAATAGTCCCATCATCATCAGACCATATAGGTCCCTACTGCTGGAGCACGGGCTACCCTAAACTAGGGCGACAAGGCCTTAGTCAACCACGTGGGCCAAGTGTGGGTTGGTTGACTACCCGACATAAGAATTTCTTCGTAGATGTCCAGGTTTTCTTGCGTTTTTTTCTTTCACCTTTAAAGCGTCGGATAATCGTACAAATAAATAATGATATTGTAATAGTCTAATAAGGTTTTTTTTTCAATAGACTCCGGTGGTATTAGTCTTTAATGGTCTACAAGCGATATTAGGAGTAGCAAATACAAAGCTACTTACTGCCCGACGTTTCGACTGGGTTACACCGATGATGTTGTGTGTCGGACAAATGTGGGTAGCTGTACAATTGACATTAGTGATGGTTTGGGGGTGGATTTGGAAATTGATTGCTGTGGCAGACGAAGACGGATGACGCCAGTTCGCTCGCGACCATGATACAAAATATAAATTAATTTTACGTAAAATACGGTTATGGCTTGGAGTAGCGAATAAATCATCGTCAGAATTATGGGTAATAAAGATTATATCATAGTGAGAAAAGACTAGTGTAATTCGACACGCTTTAACATAGTAATAGGGATGAGAGCAATCTGCTCCCTCGCAAGTCCGGTGATGATGACGAGGCCATTCCAAGCCATCGTCGTTAAGAAAAAAAAACTAACATCCGACCATACTCAACTACTATTACATAAATATACCCGGAACAACGATAGAACGGTATGCTCCCACAGGGTTACAGTAATCACCAGAGTTTTTCATACAGCCTCAACAGCGATTGGAAACCGATAATTGTATTGCACGCCCCGTGTCGACGTCGTTACTATATTTATTTAACTTTTTAAAACCGGCCAAGCGTGAATCGGACTCGTGTACGATGGGTGTCGTACCAATTTACGTCTACTAATATTATAAAGAGCGACAACTACTGCACCGATTAAAAAATACTGGATGGATTTTAATAAAACATTTTTTATTTTATAGCTTTTGTTTTGCGCTAACATCCAGGCTATCTTTTTTAGGGTTCCGTAGCCAAAATGGCAAAAACGGAACCCTTATAGTTTCGTCATGTCCGTCTGTCCGTCTGTCCGTCTGTCCGTCTGTCCGTCTGTCACAGCCGATTTACTCGGAAACTATAAGTACTACAGTGATGAAATTTGATGGGAATATGTGTTGTATGAACCGCTACAAAAATATGACACTAAATAGTAAAAAAAAGAATTGGGGGTGGGGCCCCCCATACATGTAACTGAGGGATGAAATTTTTTTTTTCGATGTACATACCCGTGTGGGGTATCAATGGAAAGGTCTTTTAAAATGATATAAAGTTTTCTAAAAAACATTTTTCTTAAAGTGAACGGTTTTTGAGATATCAGCTCTCAAAGTCGTAAAAAGTATGTCCCCCCCCCTCTATTTCTATAACTACGGGGTATAAAATTCTAAAAAAAATAGAGGTGATGCATGCTAATTAACTCTTTCAACGATTTTTGGTTTGATCAAAGTATCTCTTATAGTTTTTGAGATAGGTTGATTTTTATTATATTTGCTGCTACGGAACCCTTTGTGCGCGAGCCCGACTCGCACTTGGCCGGTTTTTTTTTAATTCTTAGAATAATATTATATATTACCTTATTATTTAGTAGCAGAATCGGATAGAAACTCTTTAATGGAATAGTAACATTTTTGTGCTAAGAATGTTTTTGATTTGTTTTTAAATATATGTATCTTTGGTTCGGATTTAATGTTATGTGGGATTTTATTATAAATAATTATGGATTTGTAGTATGGGCCGGATTTGTATATTTCAAGTCTTGGTTCAGGGAGAGTTAATTTGTTTTTACGTCTGGGGTTTTTGACGAATTCAAAGTGGGAAGGATGTTCTTGAACGATTAAAAAAAATCTGGATGGATTTTAATAAAACATTTTTTATTTTATAGCTTTTGTTTTGCGCTAACATCCAAGCTATCTTTTTTTAGGAAATTCGCTCTTTAAGGAGGTAAAAAGGGACCCCCTTTTTACCTTAAGTTTGTATAATAAATTTAAACCGCTTAAGTTAGACGCTTGAAATTTGGCATGCAGCAGGTAGCTTAGCAAACTTAAAGCTTAGTTGCAACAGGATATTGCAAAATTCCTACGGGAATGGGAGTTAGCGGGAAAAAATCTTTGTATCAAAAAATCTGAACCGCGTAAGTTAGATGATTTAAATTTAGTATGCAGGTACCCTAATGAAAGTAAAGCTTACAGCTTAGCAACGTGATATTGCAAAATTCTTACAAGAACGGGGGTTATTGGGAAAATACTTTTGTATGTAAAATCCTGTAATCCACGCGAACGAAGTCGCGGGCACAGCTTGTATTACATAAAATCACGTTTTATGCGTGAGTGGTCCACTGAAATAGTCGCTTGATTTTGTTAAAATAAATTTGAAACAAAAGTTTATTATTTGTTGTTATTGCGGCAATAGAAATGTCATATTGGCAATGGCACAGATGAAGGCATGGACGGATGAACGGACAGACGGACGGACGGTCAGCAAAGTCTTAGGCCCACCATACACAAATAGCTCAAGCACTTAGCCAGCGATCAACATACACGGACCGCTCTGCAGTCATAGTCAACATCTTAAAGCTGCCATTCATCGTCCTGCTAACTGCTCGGAGCAGTCACGACTGCTCGAGCGGTTCCGTCTATGTGTGTACGTAGAATCTGTAGTTTACTATTTAGCCGCAGCTTCATGCAGTCCGTCCTGACTGCTAGAAGCTCCAGAAGGATAGACCAGATGGTAGCCGTATTTACCCTTTGGCTACGGAATCCTAGAAACATAAACTTCCGGTCAAATGAGCGCCAGTGGGGCCACCCCAGTAATGATGTCTGACTGATTCTGATTGTTCGTAGTCATTTTAAATTTCGACGCGCAAAAGTTGAATTCGATTGGCGGTAATGTTATTTATATTACGCTTGTATTCATTAACAAATCGTACTGATGGTGAGTTAATATTTATTTTAATAAGAGATTCCGCTTAAACGTGAAAATTCACAGTTCAACTTCTCGGAGATAAAATGTTAAACATGTTACAATTAAAAGATTTTCGTGGAACATTATACCTAAGTGATTTTCTGTTTTCAATGTTTCAACTTTATTTCGTAGTAAAAATCTTATACAGTTTATTTCATACTGCATTTTTACTTCATGCCAATGTTTTTAATAGTTCACGTCATATATTTTTTTTCAAATATTGGCTGGTAAATGAACGGTTACTAAACGATTTTCACTAATGTAATCATTTCTTTACTAGTTCTTTACTTTTACTTTAGAGACTATTATAATTTACTTCATTTATTTGATTAATTTGAATTTGAAAAACTGTTTGAAATTAATTAAATTAAATTAATATCTGGGACATTTCTACACACGGTCATCTGACCCCAAACTAAGCAGAACTTGTACTAAGGGCGTCAGAGACTGATATACAAACATATATATGTATATTTATAAATATATACTTACATACATAATCATACACAGACACGGAACAAACACCGATGTTCATCACACAAATATTTGTCCCGAGTGGGAATCGAACCTACGACTCTCGGAACTGCCAGCCAGGGTCACTAACCACTCTTCCACCGAGCCAGTCAATATTAAATTTATTGCAAAATTGTCCCTACTTAATACTCATATTGTTGTACAAAGAAGGACGGGCAGATTGTTTTTTCATGCATGGATTAAATTTTATTTTAACTGAAACTCTTTTCTCACAGCAAATGAGACTAATCCGCGCGATGTCTACGAGTATTAATAGTCATGAAAAGAGCTTTCTAATGATATAACTCTGACCGTTATTGGTCGGTAGAGATTTTCTGATCGTTTTCTTTTTGCAATTTACCTTACTATTACTACATCGTATAAAACAAAGTCGCTTTCTATTGTACCAATAATAATAATCTGTAGTCCCGAGATTATGGATATGACTGATAATAATAATAATTTATTTATTTACATGAAACACTATAACCCTAAGTATGATTAAATCCTTAAACTACGTAACGGATTTTAATAAATAAAAAAATACTACAAATCATAATATACACCTTGAAACTTAAGTGGTTGTTTTCCCGCAGTAAAATGATTCTATCTTAGTAGTACAAAAGATGTGTGCAGTTATTTTTTGTTAAAATCAATAAATGCCGGTTTTACTAAAGGTTTAACCGTAACTCGAAAGCACGTTCGAACCGCTTTATGACTTAGGGTGTAGAGCTTCTTTAGCTTTAAGCATCGATTTCATGCGGCAAGCAGTACCTGATTACGTTTCATCTTATAAAAGAACGATATCTTCTCTCGTTTTCGAGATAGAAAATTATTAATATGAAAATTTCAAAAAAAAACATTTTTTTTTTCGCGGAATAATTTGCATGTTTCGATAGTATTACTAAAGGCAAATCTTTCTGCCACGGGAAAACAACCACTAAAATTTCACGGTGTATATCGATCTGATCTCGTGGTAAGCACTTGAGATATCAGAATCAACAGTGGATACACTTAATATTTTATTATACCTAAATGTATTTAAAAACACACCAAGATACGAAACCGGATAGGAATCGAACCCATGACTTTTAGAACCGTAGGTAGTGAACTAGTCACTGTTCCACCAAGCCAGTCAAAAGTTAGGATATTGATGCGGATTTTTTAAAAAAGACTGGATTCACGAGGAAGGTTTTTATGTAAATTACACCATAAGCGAAGCGAGGTCGGTTCACTATAAAAACATAACATACTGCCTAATAAGATGGCTTTAGTATGAAATACTTGAGAAACAAAAATAAAAATTTGAATGCTAGGTGTAACTATTCTGTGTAATACATATTTTCTGAAGAAAAATGTTTGGGGATCGATAGTGTTTGATCACTAATGGTGTGGGCGCCACCCGTGGCTAACGGGTAAGATAATGGAAAAATCGAGGAGGAAAAAACACCTAGGTAGCTCAGTTGGTTTAGAGTGTTAGACGCGATTTCTAAAGACGGGTGGTTCAAATCCCCGTCCAGGCAGGTTTATGGAACAGTGTTTATTTTCAATTTTAAATGTACTTTAGAACTTTAAAAAGCATACAACGAATACAAATAACTAAATAAAATATCTTGGACATTTCCATACACGACCATTTGACCCCAAACTAAGCAGAGCTTGTACTATGGGCGTCACAGACCGATATACGTACATATATATTTATAAATACATACTTAAATAGATATTCAAGCCCAGACACGTAACAAACACCGATGCTCATCACACAAATAATTGTCCTGGGTAGGAATCGAACCCACGACTATTAGAACCGCCAGGCAGGGTCACTACCCACTGTTCCACCGAGCCAGTCAGATACTTCAAAAACAGTTAAATCGACTTAAAAACTTACCCACCTGTGCTGAAACCGCCACTGAAAACATAAGTTAAAATTGGACTTTACGTCCCACGTAATAAGAGCTACGGCGAACTAATTAAATGAAAATCCAATGCTGCGAAAGTTGGCAGTTTAATTCCTTACCCGATAAGTTTGGAAGAACGTAATCCAACCATGTTCGTAGTTTGTCTACTAATTTTGTAAAGTTTCATGATTTAATAACGCTTCGATTATTTCCATGAAGTTTGCGTTGGATACTCAGTAATTAAATATTTTTAGATAACCTGGTGGTATCGTGAAGTTCCCATAATTTTTAACAAAATTTGCTTATCAGAATGTGAACGTCAATAAGGCGACAAGCCCATCATATCGTGTGTAATACATTAATAAAAAAAAAACTACTGTGGAACAATTGCAACGATTACTGCACCACAAAAACTTTGCGTAATTTGTAAGAAATTTAAAATTGATAGACACTGTCTCCATCGGTGTAATTATTTATTTGACGATGCTAAGTTATGAGAGTTGCAAGCCATTTCATAATATATATAATGTTACTACATAATACATAAATAAAAAAAAACTTTACTGAAACTTCAACTCAATATTGATGTATCATATTTTCATCACTATATGGGAGCTATCAGCGCCCCCGCAAGTCCGGTGATAATGAAGACTACTCCAAGCCATCATCGCAAGTTAGTTCGGAAAAAAATTACTACATAGTGTAAGCAAAGTCGCTTCTCATGTCTTTCCGTCCCTATGTATGCTTAAATCTCTAAAACTACACAACGGATCTTGATGCAGGTTTTTGAATAAATCGGAGGATTTAAGAAGAAGGTTTTTATATATTATGTACCCGAAGCTAAGCGAGAGCGGGTCACTAGTTAAAAATACCGTCACTTTATAAATAAAGTAAACTTAAACATACAAGTAACCTTCCACCGTAACACCTTTTTCTCCCTCAAAAAATACATGCAAACTTCCAAAGGTCCAAAAGCGTGTATCGCTGAAATTTATTATCGCTAGCGACGGATATTGTGAGGAAAATGGCGCTTCAGATCAGCTATCTCAGGCAATTTCCTCCTTGTTTGTCTTGCACTCTCTTAGCGAGTTTAACAAATGTCCGCGAGCTTGCCGGGTTGAAATTGGTTTTCTGGCGATAGCCGACTTCTATTTAGTAAAAAGTCGTCATTTTAATATTACAAACAGTTAATATAACGACTGTTTACTTAATGGGTGTAAATCTATATCGGGTACCAATAACAAAAACATTTTTGTCTGTCTGTTTGTTCCCGCTAATCTCCGAAACGGCTGATCCAATTTCGACAGGACTTTCACTGATACTTAGCCAATTTTACAAGGCACATTGCAGGTTATTTAAATTTTTACATTTCCACGCGGGCGAAGTCGTAGGCGGACGCTAGTAGATGATAAAATAAATGGTATATCATTTTAAGATTTCCTATCCCTGAGCTGAAGCTTAACTGCAGTGGTTTTATTTTTCCTATAATACCTTGTAAAATTTGCCATTTATAAGTTAAAGTCCCGTCACAATAGGTCCAGTCGTTTCGGAGATTAACATAAAGAAAAAACATCCTTTAGTGAAAAATCGTTATTTTGATATTACGAACAGACACTTCAATTTTATTTAGTTGTATAGATAAAAGACAGACATAAATAATGATTTTGTATTAACTCGTTTCACATTGTACTAGAGTACAGTGTTGGTAAACCTATGTAAAAATCACACTACTAATCGTTCAATCTGTTTTGATTGAAGTTTGAATAAACTAAACCAATTACCACTGATTGGCTTGAATTAATAATCAAGGATAAACATTTACAAATTTCGTATTCCATAAATTAGTTAAAACCACGTAATCTACATAGAGCAAACGAATCTCTATATTTGTATTGCGTATAAAGTTATACATATGTTTGCTAACATATAGATGTATCACCTATAGAGATGATAAAGGTTATCTATAGATGCAAACTTGACTACCAATTCGCATCTAGCATGGTTGACTAAGCCCTGATCGCCCTAGTTTAGAGTAAGCCCTCGCTCTATCAGTGGGAACGTAATATGGGCTGATGATGATGATGATGATAGACGCAAACAAAAACCGGCCAAGTGCGAGTTGAACTTGTACAGGTAGGGCTCCGTACCGATTTTGTTAGAAAACACGTTTGTTACATTAGTATTATTTTTGTATTGTCTATTTTTATTTGCGCGAGCACTACATTATTTGAAATAAAACTAATTTAAAAATTAGTTTTATTTTTAAATAGTTTATTTTAAAAATTAGTTTTATTTCAAATAGTATTATTTTGTGTTTAACTGCCTCGTTGGTCTATTGGTAGCAAGTGCTGCGTTAGGACCGAGAGGTCCCCGGTTCGAGTCCGGGCTCGGGCAAAATTTGTTTGAGTTTTTCTGTAATGAAATTACTCAGCCCGGAGTTAGGAAGTTGGCGGTTGAACGCCCGTGCCTCGGAAAGGACGTTAAGCCGGTGGTCCTGCGCCCGATCTCTCATCGGTCATGTCGGATTGCCGTCTCACCGAATTATGAGAGTAAGGGAATAGAGAGTGCACTTGTGTTTGCGCGTACACTTGTGCACTATAATATGTCCTGCGCACTTGGCTGATCTCAATTGAGATCGGCCGCCATGGCTGAAATCGGTCGGACGCCTTATTTTATTTTGTGTTTATTTGTTGTTATAGCGGCAACCTATACAAGATTGGTGAACATTCAAACTTCAAAAGACTGTGTTTATATTAAACCTGTTAAAAAAAACACCGTTATTTGTTGTTAATTTTAGACAAAACTCTGTAATTTATATTTAAGAGCTGAGGATTTTGAATAATTGTAAATAAAGAAATCTCACCTTAATTTGACTTGATTCGAAAGAAACTATAAATTATTAGGAACTTGTTCGAAGTCAATATTAGCGTCCTCAGTTCAAATATCTAGCTTCAGTAGCAAGTTACCATTTCAATCCAGTCTATGTACACAGGATGCCACTGGCAACTGAACGTCGAGTTTTGGACTACGGAGGAAGGAAAGAGCCCTAAAATGGTGCTTTTACCATGAATTTATAAAAACAACATGCTATGTCATTGTATGCTCTACTTATCTTAAAAATACTTTACTCTACTTACGTAAACGCAGGTATTGTCGGAAAAAAAACAAAAAATATATTTTTTTTTCATATACGTATTGTTTAATATTACTAAGTAGTAATCTAACGATGCAATTTTTTTGTATGTATATCACTTTCACATCATGTATGTCTGTCTGATTGGCCACCCGTATGGCACAACTACTTTATTTATGGTATCTTACCAACTACGATCTTTCCATCTTACCCGACATCCTACCAGATTTTTTATTATTGATAATTATTTAATTTTATAAAATGAAAATTTAAGAGTTGATTATTTGGAAGAGTGAGTCATTTGTAAAACTGATGAGTTGTAATTTGATTAATTGACGAAACCATATTATTGCCAAACGTTATTTGTCAAGTGTAATCTTGCCAAATGACTATTGGTCAAACGGCAGGATCCCATGTTGGTAGTATATAAACATAAATACCTAACTATTAAAGTGTGCATTTATAGATAACGAAGGCAAGCCATTTTAAGCTCCCCAGCGCATCTGTCAAATTTGAGTTGTGCCCTGATTTGTCCGAATATGGCTAATCATGTTGGCTCAGTAGCTCGAGCGTGTATCAACTAGAAGCAGCTGAGCCATTAAATTCGCTTCTATAGTTTATTTTTCTTTCTCAAACCTTAATATGAGTGTGTTGTTTTGAACTTTTTTTTATTCATAAATAAAAAAATATTTATATAGATTCTTAATCGAATACCTATAAACGATACCTACTATTTAATTTTAATTGTGTATCAATGAAACGGTAGGCAGTAAAGACCCAAAATAAAATAGTACTTAACCTAAACTCAAATTGTGATATAAATGCATTTAATAACTTTCAAGATAAGTGAATTCATAATTTTTTTTGATAACTTAAAAATACATCCATGAGGACACATCACTTATACATACATATACCCTTTAGAGGTGCACACAACACTGACTGTAAACAAAAACAAAACAACACAAAATAATTCAAGGACAATTAAAATAAAATTTAGAAACTAGTAAAAATTTAAATTTCGGCCAACCTATAATGGCTGCAGATAAACATTTTTGAAAAAAAATATTATATTAACGGATAATAACTTGAATATGAAGATTCATGTGGTGGCGGTGGCGGTAACGGCCGCGGTAAAACAGACAGCTTGCTCGTCATTAAGGCATGAAATGCCCTTCCAGCTGATGTTTTTCCTCACTCCTATGATCCCGGGCTGTTCAGGCGGGGCGTGAAACGGCATTTAAGCAGGCCTTCAGGGTGAGTGCGACGGTGTCTAGTCAGTCTATTGTGCCTGTCCACCTCATATGTGGATCTCACTACCGCTTACCGCCAGGTGGAGTAAGGTCGTCTTGCTAGCCTATTATAAAATAAAAAAAATTATTCTCTACAAAACTGCGTATCTCTTGCTTCATTTAATTGACTTCGTGGCCATACAGTCGCAGGCACCAAGCTGTTGTTATGATAGCCCGCGGGCTGAGGCAATTGCAACTGTACTACGTAGAGATGGGTAACAGAGATGTTTTAGGAGTCAACTCAATCATTTGGATGCAGTATGTCGCATCAATACTCTGAATTGTTCAAAACATCAGTTTTCAAGTAATTTTATGAGACACTAGCGAGTGGCCGCCCACATTTTCCTCTGCGTGGAAATCAAAATAGTCATTAGGGGCGAGAGCCATCCGGTTTAGGGGTGAGAGCCATTCGCTCCCCCGCAAGCCGGTGATGATGACAAGGCTCCTCCAAGCCATCATCGTAAGTCAGTTAGGTAAAAAAAAAAAATTATGTACCTTGTAAATTTGTCTATGCATAAGTAAAAGTCTCGCCGAAATTGGTCCACCCGTTTCGGAGATTAGCGGGAACAAACACACAGACAGAAAAAAAAGTTTTTAGTTCTGTTTTGGTTATAAGTACCCGATATAGATTACAAACAGACACATTTTATTTACATGTAAAGATCGATAGTAAGTCTACGACGTGATATCAACAGAAGCACTAAAATTAGTCTTTATGGGTCTACACGCGATATTAGGAGTAACAAATTACATAGCTACTTACTGCCCGAAGTTTCGACTGGGTTACACCAATCGTGGTCGCGAGCGAACTGGCGCCGCCCGTCTTCGTCTGCCACAGCGGTTGTGAATTTCTTGATCCACCCCCGAACCAGCACTAATGTCATTTGTACAGCTACCCACATTTGTCTGACACACAACAGTTATGTAATTTGCTACTCCTAATACCGCGTGTAGACCCTTAATGACTAATTTTAGTGTTATGCAACGCGAAAGTCTAAAGACACTAAGATGCAGTTTATAACTTTGCTCGGAGGCCGGATGCCTTTTCATGAGTTAACTCAACATTTTGAACCAATCTACTATCCGTCTCTAGTCAGTACAACGCTTTGATAGACCCATTCATCGTGCTTCGATTACCTGGACCTCCAAAATGATTGGAGCTCAAAGGGGTGCGTTATGACATTTACTGATCTCTTATTGGCTGCGTCCGTTTGTATGGGAATAATGGACTGGCTTGCTAGCAACTGCGGCAAGCTTTGGTGTCAGTTACACAAATGGTTTGACTGTATGAGCCTGTGCCAGTGACTTCGTCCGCTGAGGTTTAGGTAGCATTTTTCAATATAAGATTGAGATCAGCCAAGTGCGCAGGACATATTATAGTGCACAAGTGTGTGCGCAAACCAAGTTCACTCTCTGTCCTCTCACTCTCATAGTTCGTAAGACGGCATGCCCGATAAGAGATCGGGCTTGACGTGCTTTCCGTGGCACGGGCGTGCAACCGCCAACTTCCTAACTCCTAAGTAGTTCATTTACAGAAAAACTCACACTGATTTTTGGCCGAACCGGGGACCTTTCGGTTCCTACGTAGCGCTTGCTACCAATAGACCAACGAGGCCGTTTTCAATATACCAGCGCCTAAAACGGACGTGATTCTTTAAATTAGCGTTAGAGTTTCGGTTGTACCTTTCGTAAAACCGGCATTTATTGATTTTAATAAAAAATAACTGCACAAATATATTGTGCTACTAAGATAGAATCATTTTACTGCGGGAAAACAACCACTAAAATTTCACGGTGTATATGAACCGATTGACATGAAGCAAACACTAAAACCTAAGTAGAGCTACAAATTCGACGTGATTTTTTGATTAGTTATTTTGCTCAGTAGAAGTGACCTCATAGTAATAGTGAGTTTTGGAGTTTTTATCTGTAAGTGTGTTTGTGGTAAGTCCCATTTAAAATGTATTTGTTCATTTTATGTCAATCGATTCAAATTCAAACTTTCACTAATACATAGCTAATTTTACAAAATACATAATTGGCTATTTTAATAATAAATACTGTCTTTCTAGTACTCCGCTCAAAAATTTATTCTAATATCTTGATATCGAGTGCCTACTTGCTTTAGAAGTATTTAGTACTTTAGAAGTAAAACAAATTTAAATAATTTTCAAAGCTTTCAGACTACACTTGGACTGTATTTTGAGACTAATTGCAACTAAAAGGCAAAGGTTATTTAAATTATGCCCAAGCATTAAAATAGTGTTTTAAACTAAAAAGATTCAGTTTAACTAAAATATAAAATCTTAAATTAGAGTGCAATTAAAAAGTTTAGAAAACTATTTAGTTGGTAAATTAATTTTCTACATAACAGTGAAACAGTCACTAAAATAGGTTTGTACAAATTACAAATTATTTTTACAAAGTATAATGTATTGTTAAAGTGTAAGGTAATTAAAGTGATTAAAGTGTGAGAAGGAATAGGAAGGATTTAGAAAATAAATAAAGAATGATGTTATAGTAAGTACATATTGAATATTTTTTTTATTAGTTTGTATATGCATTGTTGATTTTGATATGACACAAGTGCTTAAGAAATTATTAATTTTAACGAGCATGCATGGAGTGATTGATGGATGTGAAAGAAGCGAAAGTGGTGTTCCAGGATCGTAGCACATGGCAGGAAGTGATATCTGCCTACTCCTTTGGGAAAAAGGAGTGATTTTGTGTATGTATATATGTAATTGCTTAAGCTACTTACCACGAGATCAGATCAATGCATGAGATATTGTGTAATAATTTTTATTAATTTAGTCATCAATGGAGCACGTGGATCATTGTCAGAACGCGATGAAAACGATTTCCTTATTTCAAAGGTAAACAGATTTCATAACGAGCGTGGTACACAATATTTCTCAGAGTAAATTAAACAGAAAAACCGGCCAAGTGGAAGTCAGACTTCCGCAAGGAAGGGTTCCGTACCAAATAATCTTTCTTATAAATAAAAATGAATTGCTGTTCGTTAGTCTGACTAAAACCCGAGAACGCCCTGACCGATTTAGGTAATTTTGGTTTTAAAATGTTCGTGATAGTCCAGGGAAGGTTTGTAGTATAGGCGGTATGAAATTCGCCGGGTCCACTAGTGCCTAACCACCCCCGAAGGCTGCCCCACCAGGTCGCGCATAATCCCGGAGCGGCTCGTCGTGCCGGGTGGTGCCCGGAGTGGGACCCGGCGTGTCCGCCTCCGGGGGGGTACGGGGGCCCTTCCGTCCGGCGGACTGGCCAACTCCGACCTGCACAGCTCAATACCAATGCGAGACTCCACGCTTTGTCTCGTTGTTTTTTTTTTTTTTTTTTTTTTTATAATAGGCAAACAAGATGACCACACTCCGCCTGATGGTAAGCGGTAGTGAGATCCAAATATGAGGTCGACAGGCACAATAGATCATATTGCGCCTGTCGTCGTCGTGTGTTGCCGCAGCAATGGTCTTCTCTTTCACGTCCCCCTTTCCCTCTAAAATCGATGGCAGTAAAACCAACGCAACATCGTCCTACAGCGGCATCCCAACTCCCCACCCCCTCGCTGTTTGAGGTGGAGTTCACTAACATCCGTGGACTCCATGCAAACCTCAACGCCGTCCACCAACACCTCGAGACGGCGAGGCCTGCGATGTTGTTTCTGACGGAGACTCAGATTGGCTGCCCTGCCGATACGGCATACCTTCGATATCCGGGCTATGAGCTGGAAGAGTCCTTCCAGCCCAAGGCGGGTGTGTGCCTTTTCGTCAGGGCGGACGTCTGCTGTGTCCGTCTTCACTGCCTCGAAGACCCATCCCTCTCCATCCTTGGTGTGCACGTGGATTTAGGCTCTGTGAGCAGAGTCTACGTGTGCATATACCGGTCCCATAAAGGTGACACCGAGACAACTCGACTCTTTGACCATCTGAGTCAGGCAGCAGACATCGCTCAGGCGCGGTTCCCCAATAGCGAGCTGGTGTTTTTAGGGGACTTTAATGCCCACCATGACACCTGGTTGGGCTCCCTTAAAACAGACCATGCTGGCCGGGCCGCCCACGCATTTGCTCTCACGCATGACCTGACACAACTGGTACTCAAGCCCACCCGGATGCCTGATATTGTCGGTCAAGCGCCCTCCCTGTTGGACCTTCTGCTGACGAGCCACCCATCGGGGTACCTAGTGTCGGTTTGTGCCCCACTGGGGTCCTCCGACCACTGCCTGGTGGGTGCAACAGTGCCATGCACCGCTCCCCACAACCCGTGGAGGTGACGCGGAGACTGTGGCGCTACTCGTCGGCAGATTGGGATGGTTTGCGTGAATACTTCGCATCCATCCCTTGGGGGCAGAGCTGCTTTGGAGGAAGTGATCCCACGGAGTGTGCAGCGGCTATTGCGGGTGAGATCAGTATTGGAATGGAGTATTACATTCCATTTACTGATGTCACCAGCGGTCGCAAAGATGATCTCTGGTTCAGTCGTGAGTGCGCCGCAGCCGTTGAACTGAAACGGACGGTGTACCGCAACTGGGCCAGGGCTCATGCACTCCGGGATCCTAATATTACTTCAATCAAAGCAGCCTATAACAAAGCCACCAAGGCCACCAAAAGGGCCTACATTAGAGCAGATGCCCAGCGAGTTGCACGTGTTGGCCAGGACCTTATTAGGCATCCCACGGGTAGCCGCTCCTTTTGGCGCCTGGCTAAACATGTGCAATCCAACTTCTGTCTGCCTTCGTTGCCCCCGCTGAAATATCCTAACGGTTCACTAGCTCATCAGCCGCAGGAGAAGGCAGATCTGCTTGCCAATCTTTTTGCGGCCAATTCCTGCATTGATGACGGTGGAGCACAGCCGCCTAAAATTCCAGATTGCGGTGCTCATATGCCTGAGATCCGAATCAGGCAATGTGATGTACGTGCTGAGTTGCAGTCACTTGATGTAAGGAAAGCTAGTGGCCCAGACGGTATTCCAGCGTTAGTACTTCAAATTTGCGCAGCGGAGTTGTCTCCAGTACTCACACGCCTGTACCGCCTCTCATATACCTCGGGCATCGTGCCCCGGGCTTGGAAGGAGGCGAATGTTCAGCCTGTCCCCAAAAAAGGGGACAGGTCTGATCCTGCCAACTACCGGCCCATAGCTATAACCTCAGTACTGGGTAAGGTGTTTGAGCGGATTATTAACGCCCAGCTCATCCGCTACCTAGAGGATCACTCGCTGCTGCATGACCGTCAATACGGTTTTAGACCAAAACGGTCCACGGGTGATCTTCTAGCGTACGTTTCGCACCTCTGGGGGAGGCTATGGAGAAGCACGGCGAATCTATGGCAGTTAGCCTTGATATCGCTAAAGCGTTTGACCGTGTATGGCATCGTTCGCTTCTCTCCAAGCTCCCGGCATACGGTCTGCCACCTCGCTTATGCGAATGGATTGCGGGATTTTTGGAGGGGCGCAGGATTCGTGTCCTCTGTGACGGACGCACTTCCTGTTTCCACCCAATAAATTCCGGTGTACCTCAAGGTTCCGTTCTGTCGCCGACATTGTTTCTGCTGCATATCAATGACATGTTGTCACTAGGCAACATTCATTGCTATGCAGATGACAGCACTGTCCACGCACGTTATTTTGGAAGACCTGGGGTAAAGCAGACCGAAACCGAGGAAAAGAGGAACCTTCTTGTCGCCGAGCTTGACGGGGTCTTGGACCGCATTTCCGAATGGGGCTCATGCAATCTTGTCGAGTTCAATGCCAAGAAGACACAGGTGTGTTTTTTCTAGTAAAGTGTCTCCTTTCCTTTCCCATCCTACTCTTCAGAGCACCCCCTTACCAATACAGGATAGCCTTAGCATCCTTGGCATAGATGTTCGCCGCGACCTGAACCAGCGGGATTACATCGAGAGCGTCATTAGAACAGCCTCCCGCAAACTGGGGATCCTGAACAGAGTGCGGCGATTTTTCACACCGGTGCAGCTCTGCCTTCTTTATAAGGCACAAGTTCGCCCATGTGTGGAATATTGCTGTCACCTCTGGGATGGCTCCGCAAAATACTTGCTCGACGCTCTCGATAGGTTGCAGCGACGTGCTATCCGTATTGTCGGTGATGTAGAGGTGTCCGAAACTCTGGAGCCTCTACAACTACGTAGAGACATTGCCGGTCTTAGTGTTCTCTACCGTCTCTTTAATGGGGAATGCTCTGAAGAGCTATTTCAGCTAATCCCTCCCTCCCCTTTCCACTCCCGAACGACACGTGCAGGACAGCGCTGCCATCCACATACAATGCAGTCGCTGGTGGCTCGGACTAAGAGGTTCAGCTCTTCATTTCTGCCCCGTGCCATTAAGGCATGGAATGCCCTTCCAGCTCATGTTTTCCCTCCCTCCTATGATCCCGGGCTCTTCAGGCGGGGCGTGAAACGGCATTTAAGCAGGCCTTCAGGGTGAGTGCGACAGGCGCAATATGATCTATTGTGCCTGTCGACCTCATATTTGGATCTCACTACCGCTTACCATCAGGCGGAGTGTGGTCATCTTGTTTGCCTATTATAAAAAAAAAAAAAAAAAAACATTGGGTCGTAATGACCGTTTTTTTGGCGAATTTGAGGATTTTAAATATACAGATCGATAGAGAAAAAAAACTGAATAAAACTGCATTAAAAAGTCATTTTGACCAAATTGGCGGTTACGCCATATGAGATTTAAGGTATCGATATATTATTCTTCTTATAATTTAAGTAGGTATTCATATTTATTTATTGCACACATAAAATAAAATAAACTGTAAAAATAACTCTAATACTAAGTGATGGTGTAGCAAGTACATACATAACTTAAATCTAAAGGAATATAATTTTGAAATGAATAAAAAATTAATTTAGTTGTATAGATAATAGACAGACTTAAATAATGATTTTGTATTAACTCGTTTCACATTGTACTTTACCAATGTTTTACCAATTACACTACTAATCGTTCAATCTGTTTTGATTGAAGTTTGAATAAACTAAACCAATTACCACTGATTGGCTTGAATTAATAATCAAGGATAAACATTTACAAATTTCGTATTCCATAAATTAGTTAAAACCACGTAATCTACATAGAGCAAACGAATCTCTATATTTGTATTGCGTATAAAGTTATACATAATGTTTGCTTATATATAGATGTATCACCTATAGAGATGATAAAGGTTATCTATAGATGCAAACTTGACTACCAATACGCATCTAGCATGGTTGACTAAGCCCTGATCGCCCTAGTTTAGGGTAAGCCCTCGCTCTATCAGTGGGAACGTAATATGGGCTGATGATGATGATGATAGACGCAAACAAAAACCGGCCAAATGCGAGTTGGACTTGTACAGGTAGGGCGACGTACCGATTTTGTTAGAAAACGTTTGTTACATTAGTATTATTTTGTATTTAACTGCCTCGTTGGTCTATTGGTAGCAAGTGCTGCGTTAGGACCGAGAGGTCCCCGGTTCGAGTCCGGGCTCGGGCAAAATTTGTTTGAGTTTTTCTGTAATGAAATTACTCAGCCCGGAGTTAGGAAGTTGGCGGTTGAACGCCCGTGCCTCGGAAAGGACGTTAAGCCGGTGGTCCTGCGCCCGATCTCTCATCGGTCATGTCGGATTGCCGTCTCACCGAATTATGAGAGTAAGGGAATAGAGAGTGCACTTGTGCACTATAATATGTCCTGCGCACTTGGCTGATCTCAATTGAGATCGGCCGCCATGGCTGAAATCGGTCGGACGCCTTATTTTATTTTGTGTTTATTTGTTGTTATAGCGGCAACCTATACAAGATTGGTGAACATTCAAACTTCAAAAAATCTGTGTTTATATTAAACCTGTTTAAAAAAACACCGTCATTTGCTGTTAATTTTAGACAAAACTCTGTAATTTATATTTAAGAGCTGAGATTTTGAATAATTGTAAATAAATAAATCTCACCTTAATTTGACTTGATTCGAAAGAAACTATAAATAATAAGGAACTGGTTCAAAGTCAATATTAGCGTCCTCAGTTCAAATATCTAGCTTCAGTAGCAAGTAACCATTTCAATCCAGTCTATGTACACAGGATGCCACTGGCAACTGAACGTCGAGTTTTGGACTACGGAGGAAGGAGAGAGCCCTAAAATGGTGCTTTTACCGTGAAATTATAAAAACAACATGCTCTGTCATTGTATGCTCTACTTACCATAAAAATACTCTACTCTTCTTACGTAAACGCAGGTATCGTCGGAAAAAAAAACAGAAAATAATATATTCTTTCATTTACGTATTGTTTAAGCATACTTACTATGTTACTCGTAGATTACTAATTAGTAATTATTGGTAATCTAACGATGCACTTTTTTTGTATGTATATCACTTTCACATCATGTATGTCTGTCTGATTTGCCGCCCGTATGGCACAACTACTTTATTTATCTTACCAACTACGATCTTTCCATCTTACCCGACATCCTGCCAGATTTTTTATTATTATACAATAGATAATTATTTAATTTTAAAAAATGTAAATTTAAGTGTTGATCATTTGGAAGAGTGAGTCATTTGTAAAACTGATGAGTTGTAAATTGATTAATTGACGAAAACCATATTTTTGTGAAACGTTGTTTGTCAAGTGTAATCATGCCAAAAGACTATTGGTCAAACGGCAGGACCCCATGTTGGTGGTATATAAACTTAAATACCTTACTATTAATGTGTGCATTTATAGATAACGAAGGCAAGCCATTTTAAGCTCTCCAGCGCATCTGTCAAATTTGAGTTGTGCCCTGATTTGTCCGAATATGGCTAATCATGTTGGCTCAGTAGCTCGAGCGTGTATCAACTAGAAGCAGCTGAGCCATTAAATTCGCTTCTATAGTTTATTTTTCTTTCTCAAACCTTAATATGAGTGTGGTGTTTTGAACTTTTTTTTATTCATAAATAAAAAAATATTTATATAGATTCTTAATCGAATACCTATAAACGATACCTACTATTTAATTTTAATTGTGTATCAATGAAACGGTAGGCAGTAAAGACCCAAAATAAAATAGTACTTAACCTAAACTCAAATTGTGATATAAATGCATTTAATAACTTTCAAGATAAGTGAATTCATAATTTTTTTTGATAACTTAAAAATACATCCATGAGGACACATCACTTATACATACATATACCCTTTAGAGGTGCACACAACACTGACTGTAAACAAAAACAAAACAACACAAAATAATTCAAGGACAATTAAAATAAAATTTAGAAACTAGTAAAAATTTAAATTTCGGCCAACCTATAATGGCTGCAGATAAACATTTTTGAAAAAAAATATTATATTAACGGATAATAACTTGAATATGAAGATTCATGTGGTGGCGGTGGCGGTAACGACCGCGGTAAAACAGACAGCTTGCTCGTCATTGAGGCATGGAATTCCCTTCAGCTGATGTTTTCCCTCACTCCTATGATCCCGGGCGGGGCGTGAAACGGCATTTAAGCAGGCCTTCCGGGTCAGTGCGACGGTGTCTAGTCAGTCTATTGTGCCAGTCCACCTCATATGTGGATCTCACTACCGCTTACCGCCAGGTGGAGTAAGGTCGTCTTGCTAGCCTATAATAAAATAAAAAAAATTATTCTCTACAAAACTGCGAATCTCTTGCTTCATTTAATTGACTTCGTGGCCATACAGTCGCAGGCACCAAGCTGTTGTTATGATAGCCCGGGGGCTGAGGCAATTTTCGTTGCAACTGTACTACGTAGAGATGGGTAACACAGAGATGTTTTAGGAGTCAACTCAATCATTTGGATGCAGTATGTCGCATCAATACTCTGAGTTGTTTAAAACATCAGTTTTCAAGTAATTTTATGAGACACTAGCGAGTGGCCGCCCATAGCTTCCTCTGCGTGGAAATCAAAATAGTCTTTAATGTACCTTGTAAAATTGTCTATGCCTTAGTAAAAGTCCCGCCGAAATGGGTCCAGCCGTTTCGGAGATTAACGGGAACCAACACACAGACAGAAAATAAATGTTTTTAGTTCTGTTTTTGTTATTAGTACCCGATATAGATTACAAACAGACACATTTTATTTACATGTAAAGATCGATAGTAAGTCCTACGACGTAATATCAAAAGATGCACTAAAATTAGTCTTTATGGGTCTACACGCGATATTAGGAGTAGCAAATTACATAGCTACTTACTGCCCGAAGTTTCGACTGGGATACACCAATCGTGGTCGCGAGCGAACTGGCGCCGCCCGTCTTCGCCTGCCGCGGTTGTGAATTTCTTGATCTACCCCCGAACCAGCACTAATGTCATTTGTACAGCTACCCACATTTGTCTGACACACAACAGCTATGTAATTTGCTACTCCTAATATCGCGTGTAGACCCATAAAGACTAATTTAAGTGTAAAAGAACGCGAAAGTCAAAAATGCAGTTTATAACTTTGCTCGGAGGCTGGATGCCTTTTCATGAGTTAACTCAACATTATGAACCAATCTACTGTCCGTCTCTAGTCAGTACAACGCTTTGATAGACCCATTCATCGGGCTTCGATTACCTGGACCTCCAAAACGATTGGAGCTCAAAGGGGTGCGTTATGACATTTACTGATCTCTTATTGGCTGTGTCTGTTTGTATGGGAATAATGGACTGGCTTGCTAGCAACTGCGGCAAGCTTTGGTGTCAGTTACACAAATGGTTTGACTGTATGAGCCTAGCTGTGCCAGTGACTTTGTCCGCTGAGGATTAGGCAGCATTTTTCAATATAAAATATAAGATTGAGATCAGCCAAGTGCGCAGGACATATTTTAGTGCACAAGTGTGTGCGCAAACCAAGTTCACTCTCTGTCCTCTCACTCTCATAGTTCGTAAGACGGCATGCCCGATAAGAGATCGGGCGGCCACTGGCTTAACGTGCTTTCCGTGGCACGGGCGTGCAACCGCCAACTTCCTAACTCCTAAGTAATTCATTTACAGAAAAACTCACAATGATTTTTGCCCGAACCGGGGACCTTTCGGTCCTTACGTAGCGCTTGCTACCAATAGAACAACGAGGCAGTTTTCAAAATACCAGTGCCTTAAACGGACGTAATTCTTTAAATTAGCGTTAGAGTTTCGGTTGTACCTTTCGTAAAACCGGCATTTATTGATTTTAATAAAAAATAACTGCACAAATATATTGTGCTACTAAGATAGAATCATTTTACTGCGGGAAAACAACCACTAAAATTTCACGGTGTATATGAACCGATGGACATGAAACAAACACTAAAACCTAAGTAAAACTACAAATTCAACGTGAATTTTTGATTAGTTATTTTGGTCAATAGTAGTGACCGTAGTAATAGTAGTTTTGGAGTTTTTATCTGTAAGTGTGTTTGTGGTAAGTCCCATTTAAAATGTATTTGTTCATTTTATGTCAATCGATTCAAATTCAAAACTTTCACTGATACATAGGTAATTTTCCAAGGTACATTATTGGCTATTATAATAATAAATACTGTCTCTCTAGTACTTCGTTCAAAATTTTATTCTAATATCTTGATTTCGAGTGCCTACTTGCTTTCGAAGTATTTAGTACTTTAGAAGCAAAACAAATTCAAAAGCTTTCAGACTACACTTGGACTGTATTTAGAGTCTAATTGTAACTTGATTTTGTAAAAGGCATAGGTACTTAAATTATGCCCAAGCATTAAAATAGTGTTTTAAACTTAAAAGATTAAGTTTGACTAAAATATAAAAGTTTAAATTAGAGTGTAATTACTAAGTTTAGAAAACTATTTAGTTGGTAAATTAATTTTCTACATAACAGTGAAACAGTCACTAAAATAGGTTTGTAAATTACAAATTATTTTTACAAAGTATAATGTATTGTTAAAGTGTAAGGTAATTAAAGTGATTAAAGTGTGAGAAGGAATAGGAAGGATTTAGAAAATAAATAAAGAATGATGTTATAGTAAGTACATATTGAATATTTTTTTTATTAGTTTGTATATGCATTGTTGATTTTGATATGACACAAGTGCTTAAGAAATTATTAATTTTAACGAGCATGCATGGAGTGATTGATGGATGTGAAAGAAGCGAAAGTGGTGTTCCAGGATCGTAGCACATGGCAGGAAGTGATATCTGCCTACTCCTTTGGGAAAAAGGAGTGATTTTGTGTATGTATATATGTAATTGCTTAAGCTACTTACCACGAGATCAGATCAATGCATGAGATATCTATCTATACTATAATAAAAACGTAGAGGTAAAAATTCTTGTACTTTTTTGAAAAACGCAAAAAAAACCAGTCAGGGATATGTTTTAAGAGTAGCAGAACACATCCTCATACTTAAAAAAAATGTGTCTCTGTCTGTTTGTTTGTTTGTTTCGACTGACCTCCTAAACGGCTGAACCAATTTAAATGAAAGTTTACACGAAGGTATTTTAAATTCCGGAAAAATGCATAGGATACTATAAATCACTGACAGTTAACTGGTTCCCGTGGGATATTCAAAAAACCGAAATAAATGACTGATCTCTGAAACTATTACACCGATTTAAATGAAATTTTGCATGGTGGTACCATACATCCCCGGTCAAGATCCCAAATACTTTTAGTCACAGAAATTCCTGTAGGATAGTTAAAAATTTAACTTTATTAGATCACGTACAAAAATGGTAAAAGTATATCGACCAAAATGAACCTTCTGACTAGGACTATACGGACTACTTTATTGAGCAAAATGTCATAGTAGGGGAGGTAAATGGCTAGATTTGCAGTTACTCGAACGACATGGAATCGGAATAGAAAGATAACGAAAAGTATATTACACTTTCTTTATAAGTGGGGGGACAGCGATTAATGCAGGAGGGCTACCTGGTAACAAGCTGTTGAAAAAAAAAAGTTATTTGACCGTGTCAGTCATTCAAAGTGCATGTTAAATAATCCCTAAAAAGTGACATTGTAACAATTTGGACCACAAAGTTATAATTAATCTTTGTGTCTGTTGAAAAACACATAATCTTGAGATACTTCAGCGCGTTACATTTTTATGCATGAGGTTCAAGTTTATATCGAAGTCCTGCTGTATAATAATCTGTAATTTTTTTTCTTAACCTGTATCACCTCACTGCTGGGCAAAGATCCTTCAAACTCATCTACTGCTCTCTGTCCAATGCTAGGACTTGCCAGTTCTTTGATACATGGACCAGATCGTCATACCACCTTTTCTCAGGTCTTCTTCGGCGAAAATCGTCTTCAGGCACGCGATGTGTAACAAGTCTGGTCCATCTATTGTTCTTCATCTTCGCACATTTCATATCACATTCCCCGCCCATTGATACATCAGTTTTAACCAACAACAATACCAGTACGGTATTGTTGTTGGTTAAAACTGATTTGTAATTAGCATCAGCAGCTATCCTATTTACGATCACGCACCCCTTCCCTCCCGTATGAAGTGTACATACACGGCAGAGGTACATGAAAGGGTGCAAGGAGTCTCCCATTTAAAAATCTTACAAGACTGAGTCTGAGTCTGATCAATACTCCAAAAACTCCCGTTGGACTCCCCAACTATCATCACGTTCTTAGCTGGCAAGTCATGTCAAATGCTGTCAGATTTGATATGACGTGATGAGTGTTTAGTTCTTGGTTAGTTAAAGAGATGTCACTATGCTCTATTATTTCGCAATATTGTTTCAAATACAAAAAGTAATATTTTATTGCGCTTTACGTTATTATCTCAGTGTTTTATTACGAATACAATACAATCTACGAGAAATATACAAAAACAAAGCGCAAAAGTGGCACAAAACAAAGTAGCAAAGCAAATACTGATAAATTCGTCACATGGCGACACACATTCTTTATAGATATTTTGAGACAGTGGATCGGTAGTTTTGTATTTTTTACCTTTTGAAGTTATCCTGATATCAAACATCACTACATAGGTACAGTTTGCTGTTTGCAACCATTGAACCCTGTTCCTGTCAAATAAATTTAAGTTTTTATCGTGGTTTTAGTACTAAAATGCGTAAAATTATTTTGTGAGTCCTAGCTACCACTCCCTTCTCAGGCTAGATTATTGCTTAGACAAAAAAAATGTTTTGTGCGAGTGAATTTTATCTTTTAGTTGGCCGATTTGTAATGAAAAATGTGATATGTATGTTGTTTATCACCTATTTATCTGTTAACAATTTCAGGTTCTTTAATGGATATTTATCAAATCAATGACAAAGTTTAATTATATTTTATTTTGTAATAGTTTTATAATTTTTGTATCTTTATTTACTTTTCCTGTATTTTCTTAAAAACAATCTTCCTGAAATTAAAAATGCAGGCAAAAGTTACTATTCTACGCAGACGAAGTTGCGGGCACAGCTAGTTGTGTAATAATTTTTATTAATTTAGTCATCAATGGAGCACGTGGATCATTGTCAGAACGCGATGAAAACGATTTCCTTATTTCAAAGGTAAACAGATTTCATAACGAGCCTGGTACACAATATTTCTCAGAGTAAATTAAACAGAAAAACCGGCCAAGTGGAAGTCAGACTTCCGCAAGGAAGGGTTCCGTACCAATAATCTTTCTTATAAATAAAAATGAATTGCTGTTCGTTAGTCTGACTAAAACCCGAGAACGCCCTGACCGATTTAGGTAATTTTGGTTTTAAAATGTTCGTGATAGTCCAGGGAAGGTTTGTAGTATAGGCGGTATGAAATTCGCCGGGTCCACTAGTGCGAAATAAAACACGTGTATTGTACGGGGACGGCCTTAATATTTTATCTATTTCAATTTTTAGTATTTGTTGTATAACAACAGCGCTGATGATGTTGTTTATTTTAATTCATCATTTGTGAAAATTTCAGCGTTCCAGCTATCACGGTTTATGAGATACAGCTTGGAGACATATAGACGGACTGAAGGACAGACGAACGTTAGAGGCTTAGTAATAGGGTCCTGTTTTTACCTCTTAGGAGTGGAACCCTAAAAATTAACATTTCTTCCGTAATAAAATGTTCTTAATTACGAGATGATATATAAATAAGGGTCTTTCTCTTTTTTGTTCCGAAGCAAATTCAAAAGACACCCTCAATGGGAAGGAAAATAACTCACCAGCACTTTTGTTCTTCGACGACGGAAAATACTAAAATTTTATTTTACAATTTACAAAGGGAAATGGGGTTTTCACGTGTTTTTAATTAACTGTAATTGTTCTTCTTCTATTAAAAAGATATTACAGCTGTTTGAAACAAATCGCAAAGTTACTTTAGAGATTTCATGTTAAATTACGTTTAGTAGCACGGCTTTCAGAGTGAATGAAATAGGCTCACCTGCTGACCTCATAATGTGGACCTCATTAGGAGGAGTGAGGTCAACCAGAAAGATTAAAAAAAAAACAGTGTAATTTTGTAAGCGATTTCAAGTATTGGATACTACTAACACTGTATCAATAAAAACCGTTGATGGCCGAGTGGTTAAGGTCGTTGCTTATAATGCGAGAGGTCGCCAGTTCAAACCCTGCCAGGTAACAATGTGTTTTTCAAATTTTAAATTCATATGTACCATCATTCGACGCAATAACGGTGAAGGAAAACATAGTGAGGAAACCAGCACACCTGAGAGATTTTATACGGTGTATGGAGCCATGTCAGAGGCCTACGGGCGGTTTAAAAACTCTGAAATCAGGTTGTTCATCAACCATACGATAAGAAAAAGAAGAATTTTAATATTATTCCCGTGGTAGACCACGAGCGCTGGAAGTGTCGCGTCTCCGAATAATTACGTTTAGAATCGTTTATACGCTAGTTTAATCCCTAAAATTAGATTTATATCAAATTAGTCAGGGGATACCAGTCACAACTATCTGTCCGGTGGTTGGTGAACGGTATACGGGTAAGCGACCCCGGCTCCTCGAGCTACTATCGACTCAGTCCAAATCATCCGAGGCGATAGTATCCTTCCTCCCTTTTTCCTTCCCCCGTCATATATCCTTGCTACTCGTGGGAACGTAATGACTTTGTTAAAACAATGCACAAGGCAGAATGGCGGCGACATGGTCCACAACCCGTCACGTCACGTTTCCCAAGAGGTGAAAAGTGGATCGCTGTAAGTGGTCTCTGCCTACCCCTCTGGGAAAAAGGCGTGATTTTATGTATGTATGTATGTATCAAATTTGTTCGCTCAAATAATTGAAAAGTTAAATTCAGATCCACTGATCGGACTGAATGAAGGTAGCTAATGTATTAAAAACTAATGAATATGGGTCTACACGCGCGAGCGACCATGATTGGTATAACCAGAAACGACGGGCAGTAACTAGCTATGTATTTGCTACTCCTTTCTTCGCGTGTAGACCCATATTCACTAGTTATTAGGGTTCCGTACCTAAAAGGTAAGAACAGGACCCTATTACTAAGCCTCCTCCGTCCGTCTGTCTGTCCGTCCGTCTGACTGTCTCTAACTGTATCTCATGATAGCTGAAATTTTCACAAATGATGTATTTCCGTTGCCGCTATAACAACAAATACAAAATAAAAAAAAGATACAATAGTAAGTGGGGTTCCTATATAACAAAGGAACCCTTAATGCGTCCGACTCGCACTTGGCTTAAAATATGTAGCTATTATGTCTTGGACGTTGGAAAAGCGTCGATGGCCGAGTGGTTAAGGTCGTTGCTTGCCATGCGAGAGGTCGCCAGTTCAAACCCCGCCAGGTACCAATGTGTTTTTCAAATTTGAAATTCATATGTACCATCATTCGACACTTTAACGGTGAAGGAAAACATCGTGAGGAAACCTGCACACCTACGAAGAAATTCTAAGGTTGTGTAGTCGACCAACCCGCACTTGGCCAGCGTGGTCGACTAAGGCCTTATCGCCCTAGTTTAGGGTAGGCCCGTGCCCCAGCAGTGGGGACGTATATGGGCTGATGATGATGATGATGATGTCTTGGAACTTAACTTTGCAATGTTTACATTAAAATATTACCATTTGGAAGAAGCTAGAAGTAACCAAGCAAATCCTTATGCACACGCTCAACCGCCCGGTTAGCTATCGGTCCCCATATGTCAATTACGTTGATCGATAGCCACTAGCAACTATGCGAAAGTCTAATTGAATGCCGCAGTGATTACCGTTGATGATTGATGGAATCAGCCAAATGAATTTATTGAACGAGAAAACCAATTTCGCATATTCAGTGAGCGATTCGGTCCATCAGATACGATTCGCGTAGCGTTTGAAATGTGTACTGCTGTCGTGTTGTGTGGAGATTACGTCTGGTACATTAATACAGGTTTAAACCTGTTCACTGTTAGAGAAGTAGGTGAAATTTAAATTTAACTACAAATCCGGGGCTGTAAGCTGTTAACCTGTTAATTTGAAGTTGCAATTGAAGCTTTTAAAGTCAAAGTAAATTTTTTGTTATTTATACAGGTACATGCACTTACAAATCGTCAGTACAGTAAATAAATAACTTATAGAGAAGTGACTCTACCACCGGCTCGGAACGCTGATTCTACCGAGAAGACACCGGCAAGGAACTCTATAGTTACTCAGTTTAACCGATAAGTGCATAACATTAAAATTAGTCTTTATGGGTCTACACGCGATATTAGGAGTAGCAAATTACATAGCTCGCGACCACGATTGGTGTAACCCAGTCGAAACGTCGGGCAGTAAGTACCTATGTAATTTGCTTCTCCTAATATCGCGTGTAGACCCATAAAGACTAATTTTAGTGTAATGGAACGTGAAAGTCTAAAATCTAACAATTGCATAACATTGTTAAAAAAATGCCATGTCAAACAGGCATTCATCATTCAATCTTATCTAATAGGTTCGTTCTTGTCAGTAAAGCAGTTTTCACTCCTCTCTGAACTCTTCTACTTTAACTATTATCATAAAATGAACTACGACAAAATCTACAACTACAAATAGCTTATTTCTTAACGAATATTCACTTCATTTCCTTACATAACTTTGAATGACATAATCAAGGAAAAAAGCATGCAAAATAGGTAATAGAAGATTTTCCATCATGTAATTTAAAGCTGCAGCACTGCAATCAGGATGTGAGCGCACGGCTTATTTGAATGCGCCCTTACATTAGACAAATTGATAACAAGTATCAGGACTGACAGAGACTGGCTCGGTGGAACAATGGTTAGTGACCCAGGTTTTCTACCCACGGTTCCAAGAGTCGTGGGTTTGATTCCCACTCGGGGCAAATATTTTGTGTGACGAACATCGGAGTTTGTTCCGTGTCTGGATTGGACTGTATTATTAAATATATTAAAGTATATTTGTGAATCCACTGTTGATTCTGATACCCGTCACACAAGTGCTTAAAGCTACTTACCACGGGATCAGATCAATATATGTGATGTTGTGAAATATGTATTTATTTATTTATTACAGTGTTGTCTTTCTTTCCCATTCTTCAGTACGTCGAGAAGACAAAATCATCAAAGTGCTCTTTCTAAAGTCCATCACGCCCTCTGACCCACTAGACAACTCTTAAAACGCAAACGCTTTATTTACAGATTTTATTACTTTGTATAACTTTGATTGAGATGAGAGCAGGAGATTTCAGAAATACTAAAAAAATTCATCAATGTTACAGATTTAATATAAGAATAAACCGACAGCCAGTCAACTCATTCTTCTTTTTAACATGTAGAAAAGACAACACCATCAATGTGCTCTTTCGAGAGTCCATCACGCGCCATACGACACACTCTCCAACCCTTAAAAGCATTCATTAATCTGGGTCAAACAGACCCAACTTCGGTCTGAAACTGACAATGCAAATCAGTCCGCACCCTCATTTGCGCGTATCTGCGTCGCCGTGAAATTGTTAATACTGCCCATCCATTAACTATCCGGTGGTGTTTGTAAAGTGCCGAAAAAATTGGCATACATTGTTGCTTACAAATTCATAAAAATACTAACATCATTATCATCAGCCCCTTATGCAGTCCAATACTGGAAGTAGACCTCCACAAAAGCTTCCCACTCTGCTCCTTTCTCGGCTAGTGTAACAAACTCTATACAGGAGTCTTACACAGATCGTCACTACCTACCTAACTTATTTTACTCTGGTGAAATCTGGGTGAAAGGCCCCATTGGTTCAGAGGACTATAGTGGTATATCAGACTTCTAGTAACTTGCTTGCTATGCGAGTGGTCGTCAGTTCAAACCCCGCCAGGTACTAATGTGTTTTTCAAATTTGAAATTCATATGTATCATCATTCGACACTTTAACGGCGAAGGAAAACATCGTGAGGAAACCTGCACACTTAAAGAGAAATTCTAAGGTTGTGTAGTCGACCAACCCGCACTTGGCCAGCGTGGTCGACTAAGGCCTTATCGCCCTAGTTTAGCGTAGGCCCGTGCCCCAGCAATGGGGACTTATATGTGCTGTTGGTGAGACTCCTACTGACTAAAACACCTAGGGTGTTCCTCCTTATCCCTTATGAGAGTTGTCCTGGGAACGCATCACCAACCAACAAAAAATCCTCACTCCACCTAGCCTGAGGACGTCCCACACTACGTTTACCGAGACGCGGTATACATTGCAAAATTTGCAAACCGTACTTAACATTGTCTAATATCCTGCTATACACGCTTTCTTCAGTCTTCAATCAAAGATCATTAATGGCCACAGAAAGGCAATTAATAAGTAACATTTATCGATATTATGGTTTTGTTTCGAATGATGAATGATGAATGATCACTTTTACAATTTATTGGTAGCTTGTAATCTAACGAAATAAAAAACAATGTACCACATTCCCCACTTTTACGGTGACATCTAGAAGAACTCACACATGATCCATTTTTGCCCGGAGTATGTTAATGAGGTCCTGAGTATTGTTTTATCGTCCCATATGGATCGCCCCTAAAGTTTGTAACTTTTCGACCGACGGCGATGGGATTATATTTGTACAGGAGTTTTATTAACGGACAGAAGCTCGTTTGCAAAGTGGATATTAAATTTTGCCATTTATGTACAGAAGTAAGCACTATTAGAGTGGGTAGCGGTATATTTCAAAGGTAGCTCTTGAAATATACCGCTTATTCATGTTTACTTTATTTTAATAGTACAATTATTGTAAGTAGTCTGTAACCATAAGTTTTGTGGAAGAGAAATAAAATTTATTATTTTATTTATTATTTGTATTATGACGACAATTATACACCGTGATATTTTAGTGGTGCTTTCCTGTCGCAGAACGAGATACCTTTAGTATGACTATTGAATCAAGTTATTACTCGAAAAACCAACATTTATTTAATCCTTACTTATATTATAAATCCGAAAGTAACTCTGTCTGTCTGTCTGTTACGCTTTCACGCATAGAGTACTGAACCGATTTGAACGAAATTTGGTACAGATATAGTCCAGAGCCTAGAAAGCCGCTATAAAGAAGAAATTTTTTACCCGTTAGTCTCTACATGGACGAAGTCGCGGGCGGAAAGCTAGTTTTTCATAAAAATAATCATTCAATTGGAAAGTGTGAGAAGCGATGTTTGTTGCGAGAGTTCTTCAAACATTATTATGTGACGTAATCAGGTACTGCTTGCCCCATAAAATTGACTATTAAACCTAAAGAAGCTCTACACCGGTAGCCGGTAAAACCGGTATTTATAGGATTAAATAAAAAAAACCTGCACAAACCTTTTTTTCCACTAAAATATAATAATTTCACTTCTGGAAAAGAAGCACTAAACTTAACGGTATCTAAATGTATTTAAAACATGACGCACGTCAAACATTGATAATAATTCTAAGCTTTTCAACGACATCAAACTTTTTGATAAAGTATTAAAATTTATCAAAACTAACTTAAATCAAATATTCAAAAATTAATATTGAATAGACAATTTTATATAGAAACCTAATTTTCATCAGTCACAATAATAATTTCGTAAAATCGTATCAAACACACAAATTACATACACCGTACTTTATTTAACTAATTTCGTTTAGTACGTCGCACCGACTGATTAATGAAATTCTAATTGCTCCAAAGAAAAGCGCCTACCCTTATCATTATGATTGTAATTACGTAAGGGCCAATTTGGGGCTATGAAAATTTTATGCACGTCTCTTATAAAAGTTGGGCGGTGAGATTAAACTGCTATATGAGATGCTTAGATGAGGAGCTTTGAGTGCTTCCAAACTGTATTATGAGCGTGCTGAAGAGATTTCGTGTGCAGTAACTCAAATTTGAGGAGTTGGAATTTACAAGGCGAGTTTGCAAGACTGTGTTTTATGTATGGAAGGTTAATGCCATTTGTCTACACGCGATAAAAGGAGTAACAAATACAGCTTATTAGGCTCCTTAGTTTGATTAGCTAGTTGACTCGCATGACCATGACTGGTGCAATCGTAGGGGCGTATTACGACCTCTTAATTCCAGTCAATTTAAAAATACGTAAGTATAGATACATAGTTACCTATTTTTAAATTGATCAGATTTATTAATTACTAGTAATAATAATTAATAAATCTGTAAGGGTCGGTCATGGAGTAAGTTAGTTTGTTTTCAGAGATATTGTGTTTATACGCTCAATATATGATACTGATACTAATTTCACGATTTTTTGAATTTTTTTCTGTATGTGTGTATGTATGTATGTTCCTCCATAACTTTTAAACCAATTATCCGAATTTGATGAAATTTGGTATAAAAACACAAAGACATCTGGGATACAGGATAGTCTATTTAATCTAGCTCCAGTTATGATAAGACGTGGCCCCTATACAAACCTAATTGTAAAAATCGAAATGTACGCGAACGGAGTCGCGGGCACGGCTAGTTTGAAACAAAACTGGTTATTACGGATTAAACTCGCGTGTGTTGCTATTCTAAACATTATTCTTTAGAATCTCTAAATAATTGTACACGCAAATTTATTCCATAAAAAAAATTTTACAAAAATAGAAAAGCCGCCTTTTGTCGCGTTTTTTAAGGCGGTTTTATTTTCATTCTTTTTAGTGTTACATTTTTTTTTCTCACCTGAAATACTACTGTTATTATAACGAATAGTCTGAATATGCATACAGTATTGAAATAATTATTGTTTTACTTCGAACTATGAAGGAGTTGACCTTCCATCATTCATGGATGCCATTGTCAGAACTGGATCAAATTGCTATGGGACCAAACGGAAAGCACCAGCTTTCAAATAAAACATCCAGATCGGTTCACCCAGGCGAAAGTTTTGAGGTAACAAACATAAAAAAAATACAGACGAATTGACAACCTCCTCCTTTTTTGGAGTCGGTCAAAAATAGATTTATTTCAAATATGTAGCGTTCGACTAAGAAGTTATATGATAAACATTTGTTATTACTTTACTTTTTATCAAAATTTACATAGATTAGGGGTTATTAACCGACTTCAAAAAAAGGAGGAGGTTCTCAATTCGTCTGTATGTATAATATTTTTTTTTTTTTTTTTATGTATGCACACCGATATTTTCGTCAATTATAGACGGATTTCAAAAATTTTTTTTTGGTTGGGTAGAGTTCACTTCCGAGGTGGTCCCATTTTCACCAGTCTCGGATCTGATGATGGGATCTAGGAGAAATCGAGGGCAACCCTCAAATTTTATAGGCACATGTACCGCGTTTTACATATTTTCTGAAGTTATATTGGCATTTGCTTCTGGCAATCATAATGTTATGATTCTGAGCTGATGATGGAAGGTCAACTCCTTAATAGTTGGGAGTAAAGGGATAATTCTTTCAAATCTGTGTACATATTGATACTACTAGTTATAATATCAGTAGAATCATAGGTGAGCTGAACTAATAGGGTGTATAAAAATGTAACACTAAAAAGGATGAAAAAAAATTGTAAACAAAAAAAAAATTTATAATTTTGGGTGAGTCGGGTTTTTGAAGGCGGATTTTTTTTGTTTACAATTTTTTTCAGTCTGTATGTTCCACAACCATGGCGCACAAGCGCACAGAGAATCGTGAAAATCATAAAAAGCGCATAGGTAAGCAAGTCCAGTCTCCGGTGACCTTTACATTATCACAATCGTATAATGTTGATCGTTCTGACGAGGGTCTTTGATATATTACGGTCCACAGTTATCAACTGCGTTACAAAATTAATTGCTGTCCATCTATTTTAATGTACTAGTCTTTATGGTGCGTCTAAAATAGAAAATCAATTAATGTATAATGGTTTTTAGTAAATTGGTTAGACTGACGCATTTATGGGTTGTTTGTATTGGCGATCGCTAGTTTAGTGATTTTTTAAAAAGAAAATTCTGAAGATGCTTTGTCGATGGACATAAGACTGTATATATTTACCTTCTGTGAAACTATCTATTATTCAGTATCAATTTGTAGTATGTATGGGAAATTCACTAGATGATATACGTAGGCGTGAGGTCCCTTTGCAGCATCATTGGTAATTTTTAACGTAACATTGAAAAGTAAGTATTTAAAAACTGACTGGCTCGGTGGAACATTGGTTAGTGACCCTACCTGGCGGTTCCAATAGTCAGGGGTTTGATTCTCACTCGGGACAAATATTTGTGTGATGAACATTGGTGTTTGTTTCGTGTCTGGGTGTGATTATGTATTTGAGTATGTATGCATATTATAAATATCAATGTATGTATATCAGTCTATGACACCCATTGTACAAGCTCTGCTTAGTTTAGGGCGAGATGGTTGTGTGTGGAAATGTCCAAGATATTTATTTATTTATTTAGGCTGGTGTGGATTGTTTCACAATTAAAACCTAACCCTTTCTATCATCAATCTTTGCATCGATCTGTTACAAGTTTGCAGTTGCATCAGCACAATCCATCTCAATTATTTTACGGGAACGTCAGTGGTGACTGACATCTAACAGTATCTAACTATTTTTACCTCACTACGTGCAAAGCCAGGCGGAAGGTTTATTATTTTAGCTGTCAATACACGTTTAGTGTGACGAAGTTGAAGTGTAGATGGGCCGGGCATATGTGCAGAAGAGAGGATGGCAGATGGGCACGCAGAATTGCCGAATGGAGACCTAGACTCGGACGGAGAAACGTTGGGAAACCACCTATGCGCTGGGCCGATGATATCACAAAAATAGTGGGCAAGACCCAGGTCTTGCCCACTCCCGGTCTTTTGCTGATCGCATCTCGATGCGACCGGGTCAAATGGAAAGCACATGAACAGGCCTATACCCAACAATGGGTGATACAGGGCTGAAGATGAAGACACGTGTATTATTATTAATAACAATACATATTATTTGTAAGTTG
Source organism: Maruca vitrata (assembly GCA_039566165.1). Classification (NCBI taxonomy): domain Eukaryota; kingdom Metazoa; phylum Arthropoda; class Insecta; order Lepidoptera; family Crambidae; genus Maruca; species Maruca vitrata. The sequence goes on along the minus strand of CM076912.1, from coordinate 16,492,137 downwards.
AAGTGCATAATGGCTATGATGCATTAACTGCTGGGCGTTCATGCGAATGCATTATTTTAACACCGCAGTATCCGCGCGAGACTCATCACTAATAACAGCTGAATGCGTTTGGAGATCGCCAAACGAAAGAACCAGTTGGAACAGAAATAAAGATATTGACGAGGAAAATTAACCAAATGAATTTTGCTGATATTTTTAAAGGCTCAAATCAGAAGCATAAGTTTTTGGTTAGAGAACATACAACACAAAGTTGTAACAGCTCAAAGTAGGCTATACGTTTGAGGTTATGCGTAATATTTACTAAAGTTTGGATATCAACGCAAAATGTAAGATTTTGCTTTGGTTTTGTTGGGATGCAGGAACAACGGCTTAAGATTATTTCCGGGTCACGATAGAGAGCTAGTTTAATTTTGGTGCAATTCAATTTATTTTATGTCTCCAACAGAAATATATCATGCACGACTACGAGCCTCTTATAATCCATATTTTGTAAAAAACTAGTCCAAATCTCACGATTGGAGACATGCTGACAAAGAAGACGGATCGCAACCCATAACAAATTACTTCTATGACGACGTAAAAAAGACGTATCTTAAAAAAGTTACAGTTATGAACAAGTTTGGAGGAGACCTTTACCCAGCAGTGAAATGATACAGGTTAATAAAAAAAAGAGTTGTGGTGATTAGTTCAGTTACCGCAGGCTTCATCTGCAGAAAAATACTAAACGAGTGAAAATTTTGCATAACATTACTAGACCAGAGTGTCACCCACTTTTGTTGTTGACTGTACATCCGTACATATGTAATCGCTCCGACTATCACTCCACTATCGCTGGTCAGCTGCCCGTTCAACCGTACTTGACATTTGGATACGGGCCAAGTTTCGAACTAGTGTGATTCGTGCAAATTAAAACAAAACAAATGTACGCTTATTCAGGTTGTGTACGAACTACTTAATGTAATATACTCGTAGGTGAATGTAAATTTATTTAAGGTTTGCCAACATTTTTAACACCTCAATAAAATGAGATTTTACTAAAAACACTTACAGGCCAACACAATTTTTTCACAAGACACGACTTAATAAAAAGTTTGAAATTATAAAAAGGCAATTCAATAACATTATGTGGGATCCTATTAAACAATTTTGTGCTTAAACCTTAGAACGACTTTCCATTCTTTTGAAGCCTGAGCCTTGAATATGAAAAGAAACAATATTTGTGTGTCATATTCCATATAGGGATGTTGAATTTTGCAAATTCATGATTCGTGACCAAGGAATCGGAAGGATATGTTAATACGAGTAAGTTATTTTAAAACCAAGATAACTTGAGATCAACGTCTTTACATACAGGATCGCAACACGGCCTAATGTGGCAGTGTGTGTGAATTTAAAATTAACTTGTAATTTATTGTAAAAAAGAAGAAAAATAATCTACTTAAAAAAAGTGAAGAATGGCATAAAAAGAAAACAGTCAAACCAATCTCTCCACAACTCTAATTTGATGGATTTACGACCACTTTACAATGCAAATAAATATAGTTGGAAGAATTCCAGATCGACACCGAGGACGATTTGTTAAAATGCAAAGAAGCGAACAAAAGAGTCTCCCTTGGAGGAGCCCGGAATAACTATCGAAAGCGTTCGTAAGATTTTTATTAAACGTCACTTCGGATGAATGGGAGACGACACTGCAGGAATGGATTGTGCATTTAGTGTTTTCACAGGGAATCGTACCTGCGTCTAATTTGTTCCGTTTCTTCACGATTCAACGATACTAAGAATTTATTTCAGATGTGCATTCCTTTGTTTCCGATTCTTCATGGTTTTTTAACTTTGTGGCATTTTTAACTTGAATTGATTTGAGTATTCGGTTTTATGTACAATTGGGAGTTTCAAGTACACTTCTATGCCTTTACTATTTGAAATAACAAGTTTTTTAATTTTACAGTTTGGTTAAATAATTTCAAAAGAAAAAATCCGCTTTTAAACTCCATTTGTATATGCGGACGAAAATAGATATCATGTGTTCTTAATTACATTTTAAACAGAAAGAGTTATTTCAACATAACAATGAACTCAGAAACACAATATTTATAAACAAGCTAAAAAACTTAAACCCTCTGGCGACTTTCTCGCAGATTATCAACTTAACTAACAAAATTTTGTATGAAATAATAAAACGTAGAAAGGGGAAAGTTTCCTTCGTATAATTTTAATGAGCACATAATTCAGGGAAGACATTTTAATTGCTTGTTCCTCCCTTGGTATTTCGACAAAGAGAATGTACTGAAAAATTCATATTTAGTAGACGTTTATCATAAGTAAACGTGAGTTATGTGGGATGGCAAAATTGTACGTTTTTTTTTAAAATGAAGTATTATAGCCTTAAATGAAAGGTTTAGAGGTGGTGTAAGGTGTAAAGGTGTAGTCCTTAACCCCTTTTTAATATATTTTATAATGTTACCCCAGAAAAATGACCACCATCTATCGAACCACAGTGTAGTATGAATAACATTTCATCAGATTCAGCCGTTCGTACCCTTTGTGTATGTTCCCTAAAACGAGGGAATATTAATTCATCCACAAAACGGTTACAGGAACGAACAACCGTGCTGTAAGCGTTAAGAGTTCTGACAGCGTTTGCTCTCATCCCCCCCAAATGGGGGATTAATACGTGTGTTCCGATCCGTTCGGTGAAACGTTTGGAAATGAAATTCCATTCAAATCCAATCACGCGGAAAAATGTTCGCATCAAATTATGGGTGTTAGAATTTCATTGTGCAACGATTCCGAGGGAAAATTTGTTTTTAAATGATATTACATGCGCGATGTTTGTCGATACGGTTGGAGTATTTTGAAAAAAAGATACGTTATTTATCAATTGGAATGAGTAGCGATCGGTACAATCGTGAAAAAACGGAACAAATAAGCATACAGGAATTTTATTAATTGAATTATTAGGTACTCAAGGTAACAAGGCTTATCAGATTTTGTATTTCCAAAAGGTATGAATAAGCGCACATAAATTGCTGTACTATGAGGTCATACTCGTAATATAAATTAAATAAATAAATAAATGATAAATTGATGAATAGCAACGTTATTCCTATTTTAAATTATGATAGGCTTGTTGGAAAGTATTAAGTAAACTAGAAAAAAAGGAAAAAAGAAAGAAAACATAGACTGGCTCGGTGGAACAGTGGTTAGTGACCCTGGCTAGCGGTTCCAAGAGTCTTGGGTTCGATTCCCACTCGGGACAAATATTTTGTAAGATGAACTTCGATGTTGGTTCCATGTCTGGGTGTGATTATGTATTTAAAAATATATATGGATGTATATCATTCTCTGACGACCATAGTACAAGCTCTGCTTAGTTTGGGGTCAGATGACCGTGTGTGGTAATATTCCAGATATTTATTTACTTATTTATTGTTCATAAAATTAAAGATACAAAACCGAAATAAAACATTTATGTACAAATATTTTTTTGTTACTGCCTTGATTGGTGCACTTTATAGTATTTTGTCTTTTGTGCCAATATACCTGTATTCGATTCCCATTTAAATATTTTTGTAATGATTATATCGGTGTTTCTAATGAATATTTATCAGCTAAGTAGTTTTGACGCAATATACAGACAGAGTAGAGTACTTTTGGATTTTGCTACAGCATTAGTAGTATTCAGCATTTAACATTAAGCTCTGAGCTTTAATGCTCATCACAATTGTACCCCCTCAAGTGCGACAGTGTGAACACGTTTCGAGTCCCGTGTCACGCGCCGGTGTCGCCGACGCGTCGCTAACGACGTGAACACTCCACGAGGGACGAGGGAGACTGTGCTTTGACACTTGTTGGGACATGGCAAGTCATTGAAGGACATTAGAAATATATATATCTTGAAGTTAAATCAATGAAAAATTTATAAGGATAATTTCACATTCTTGCCTGACTGGACCGGGACTCGAACCCACGATCTTGAGGTCACGGTTGCAAGGTGAGTACGTGGGGCGCGTAAGACATTTATTCATTAACATTAGAGCTCTGTGTAGCACTAAAAACACAGTTAAAAATTAAATTCTAAATTTCAGGCTTCATCACAATAATTGTACCCCCTCAAGTGCGACAGTGTGAACACGTTTCGAGTCCCGCGTCACGCGCCGGTGTCGCCGACGCGTCGCTAACGACGTGAACACTCCACGAGGGACGAGGGAGACTGTGCTTTGACACTTGTTGGGACATGGCAAGTCATTGAAGGACATTAGAAATATATATATCTTGGTGTTGAATCAATGAAAAATTATTTTTTTATTATTTTTACTAGCTATCCAGTCGTGACTTCGTCCACCGGAAGTCAAATTAATTAGCAAAATATTGCTTGATTATCGCGGAGTTGGTAAAAAATAAGTCCTTTTTTGGTTTCTGGGCGATCTGTGTACTATATTTTCTCTAAAACAAAATATGTAATTCAAATTTAATTTTGGAGTGAATCTGTAACTGACAGATAGCATTACTATAACTTGAGTAAAAATATTAGTAAGAAAGATGTATGACTTTTGCGTTCCATTACATAGAGCAAATACACAGGACATAACGTAGGTTGTTAATCCACAAACAAAAAAAACGAAACTTCGAGCAAAAAGTAGCTATGTATCTGCTACTATTTTTATTGCGTGTAGACCCATAATATTATGGTTTTTTTTTTGTAAGTAAGGTGTTATTTTAGGGAGTTTCGGATTCTAATATCTATAAACTCAAAATGTGGCAAGTAAATTTCCTAGTGACAAAACAACGTTTAGTAAATTTCTTGTTAACGAATCACGAAATTTTAATTGGCAGTACCATTTAACTTTTTACATGACACTGTAGCAAAATGTTACTCTAAATCAATCTACAAATGCATTCACTAACCCGTGCAACTATTGTACCTAAATGCACCGCTTATATACGCCAATTAAAATTTTAACTTTTTTCCCGTTAAAAAAAACAATTTGTCACATACTATATGTTGTTCAGTTTCGCTTAATAAATTTTTCGGCACCGATTTCCGATGTTTAAATATTCATGAACGAGGGAGATTGTTAAGTTTCCGTTCCGTTTTCAATTTTACATGTTCAATATTTTATTTGAAAGGTTTTCCGAGTTTTGTGGTGAATTTTATTAACAAAACATTATGCGGCCTTGGTTATTAATTTCATATTTAAATGATGACAATGTTTGTGGTGGTAATGGAAGTCTTGGTACAGTAAGCGTGACATTCGTAACTGTGTACCTACTGTTATTTAGTATTTAATTGCATTATATTAAAAGCGTCGATGGCCGAGTGGTGAAGGTCGTTGCTTGCCATGTGAGAGGTCGCCAGTTCAAACCCCGCCAGGTACCAATGTGTTTTTCAAATTTGAAATTAATATGTACCATCATTCGACGCTTTTACGGTGAAGGAAAAATATCGTGAGGAAACCTGCACACCTACGAAGAAATTCTAAGGTTATGTAGTCGACCAACCCGCACTTGGCCAGCGTGGGCTACTAAGGTCTTATCACCCTAGTTTAGGGTAGGCCCGTGCCCCAGCAGAGGGGATGTATATGGGCTGATGATGACCATTATATTACTATATATTTAATCATGTGATATCTTATCATACTCAATACTTGTACAATTCAATATTTTTTCAGCGGTTATTTTTATTTTCCTACTAAACATGTTGAAGTTACAATACTAACTTCGATTACAATACAAAACAGATCGAATTTCTTTTGAGTGTATTTTTAATGATAAAAAGTGTTTTAAATAATAATTAGAGTTCGTAGAATTCTAAGCCGCATATTAAATACTTAAGTAAAACAACTCTGGATCCCATTCAAAAAACGTTTTACCATATTGATACGGAAGCCTACGTGTATGAATCCGGCCCGCACTTGTGCGGATTTTTTACAAAAATTCGACAATACCATCTTATACTTTACTTGTATGTATTTCAAGCCGTACCTCTTGGGTCTAAACCTAAACGCGAGAGCTATTTGCAACTGTAAATATATCCATTTTACTCGTATTTCCAAGCTTTACTGGCGATGTTATCCCTTGGGTACTTTCAAGTAGTTTCAAGACTGAAGTGAGCAGATTTATACATATAGGCAAGTGTTTTGTTGTTGACTTTCCATTTTAGCTCTATAAAAGATTCTTGTCGACGTTTGTTAGAGCGTTTGAATAAAATAAAATATATTTAATATATTTGTTTTGAAACTTGCCTCTGTTTTAGTTGCCTTACCACCGATTTTCATCCAAAACGGTTATTTCATAGTACTAACTATTTATAACAACGGCTGAACCAAATATGGTGTTGGTAACACTATTGTAACCAATATGTAACTTTAAACTGTCATAGTTACACACATTATTTTGGAAACTGAAAAAGTGCGGAATGTTTTCTTCTATCGAATTCCTGATATTCCAGCACTTTTGCAAGCGCCATGATGGTGAACTGATTGGTTCAGTCCAATCACATGACCCGTGATCATAGCTATTGTAACATATTCGACTTTTTTATTAATCCAAGTACAGGATTCGCTCCTTAACTGTGGCAAACTTCTGTAGACACCCATAATAATAAATAAAAATTGTATACTTAAGCTTAAGTATTCAATTAAGCTTTCATTGTAAATATAAATAAATGCTGTCATAATTTTTATTTTTATGCATTGTTTTTTTTTTCTCAGAACGTTGTCTGGTTAAGTCTTACTACATCTGAAGGCATATCCAGGCCATTATTATTTTTATTTTATTACGTACGTTTCCGCGTGGAAATCTGGAACTCAAAATAAACTATAATGTACCTTGTAAAATTAACTATGTATAAGTGAAAGCCCCGTCAAAATTGGTCCAGCCGTTTCGGAGATTAGCAGGAACAAACAGGCAGACAAACAATCTTTAATTGTGTTTTTATCATTAAGATCTGATATAGATATACCCATTTAGTAAACAAGTCATTATTTAAATATTACAAACAGACACAACAATTTTATTTAGTTGTTGTCTTTAGGACAACAACTAAATAAAATTGTTTTTTGTAACAGCGTCCCTCTCGCTGGTGCCACTGAAAATCAGTGTCATGGCATTCGGTGCCACGGCATAAGCTGAGTGGCGTCCATTTCAATGGCATTATTTTTGATATTTTGTTACTTTTTTTTTCTGTACCATTTTTACCTTAATGCTATGAATAAATTTATTTTCTTTCTTTCTAAAAATCCTGGTCACCCTAACGCACTCGACCCGTCCGGCGTGCGTACACAATACAGTCGCCGGCTAATGATTCCCAAACGAGACACGTCTGCATACAGCCTTTTGTCGTTAAGAATTTCATAAAGTTTATCTAAACATTCGCAAATTGCCGCCAATTAGTATGCGACGCCTGAAGAGCGCGTACGTAACTTGTGCGGATTTGAAATAAAAATATTTGTTGGCATTGACCGACTGTGGGACTAGTACATTTGTAACAACGATCGGTCAGGCAGTAAGAAGTACGAAACTCACTTCCTATCTTAATCAAACGGTTTGTGGCGTTAGAGACTACCAAACTCTACTGCGAGTTTTAGAGTTACGAATTTAAACGTATAAAGAAAATATAAAGCGTCCGACCGATTTCGGCCAAGGCGGCCGATCTGAACTGCGCAGGACATTATTATAGTGCATGCAAAAACACAAGTGCACTCTCTATTCCCTTAACTTCATAGTTTAGTGAGACGGAAATCCGACATTACCGACGAGAGATCAAGCGCAGGACCACCGACTTAACGTGCTTTCCGAGGCACGAGCGTGCATCCGCCAACTTCCTGACTCCGGACTGAGTAATTTCTTAACAGAAAAACTCTCACAAATTTTGCCCGACCCCGTACTCGACAGGGGCCTATCGGTTCTAATGCAGCACTTGCTACCAATAGACCAACGAGGTAGACATAATAGCTATTGCATAGCATCGTCCGTTTTCGGAGCAGCTCGTCTCGATTCGTGCGAGTTTCGTAGAGTCGTACAATATTTCTAACCGCACGCACACAAACACCGTGCCGAAGTCTACCGAACTGAAACGACGTTAGACGATTATGAGGTTTTTTTCGTTACGGAATTTCTTGGTTCGGTTGCCGCGCTCAAAGCCCGCGAAAAAAGGTATACCATCGCCATAAAGGACGAAGAAACATGTTCGAGTAACGAGTTCCACTCGAAGATTTTGTCAGACCTAGGATAATATGCAGTCAGCTGAGTATACCGTGCCTTGGAGCGTCAGCAAACAAAATCAGTCGTCAGCTTAGGCCATCGTTCTGTAGTACTGAACAAATATTGCTCAGCGGATCTGAATAATTTATTACTCACAAACCTTTCCAAGATGAGCAGACGGAAGGATACTTGCCATTCGATTTGCTGCAGGGCATAGGATTTGTTGCCGGATTGACTTTTTTGCGGGTCTTGTTTGGACAAGTGAAATTAAATGCATAATAAAGATTATACAAATATTGGGCGGAAGCGAAAACGCTTATTAATGTTCGGGGTATTTATCCTTTCGCTTTTGTATGTTTAAGGGGAGAGTCTGTTGTGAAAAAGTTGTAACGTTAGTCTTAACTGCAATTTTAGGAAAGAACAACAATCAGACGAATTGATTTATTTATTTATTTATTAATTTAATTTTTTTCACGCTGGCTTACAGTTGCCCAAAACGCCAGTGTGTTTAAACATTATACATACATGTCAAAAACTTAACTTAAGCATTCATCATCAGCATTGTCAAAGTATTATTATTACATGTCAAGAACTTAACCATAGTCAAAACCTCTTGATAACCTCCTCCTTTTTGAAGGTGGGTAAAAAAGAAGTAAATTGTATTTCTACTAGTGACACTCGCTTCGCTTCGGATAAATTTAAAAAAAATCTTGTTTCTATTACTCTATGATCTCCTGCCTTTTAAAGAAAACCACATCACACCCCGTTGCGTAGTTTTAAAGATTTAAGAATACATAAAGAAAGAGTATAGAATATAGTAATAAATTGTGATATCAAACTCTATTAGTTTGATATCACAATTTACTTATTTATGTTAATATGTTGAAAATGTAGTTTATGTTCAGCAGTGTACAGCAATAGGCTGCTATGATGAAGTTGATGAAGTAAGTTTTTGCCACTCTATTTATAATCACGTTAGAACCCATTTCATATAATTAAACTTGTGCTGCGACCTTTAAACACATTCCTTCGCTTCCCTACCCGTGGTCACAGCAAATAAAGCACGCAAGAAGTCGGTTAAAGAACATTCCATTACTGCACTCCGAAGTTCATTAAGGTCCAGACACAGTGGAGCTTGCGATCTCGATGTAACAGAGCAATGTACGCTATACGTGAACTGGACGCGAGAGCAATTCTCATCGTCACCTCGTATTGTGGAATTGCTTTTAAAACACCTGTATGTTCGCCTTTAGTCGTGTACATAGTTGTCTGAACTGTTATTACATGGAATGGCATGGTTAGACACATAAGAAAACTGTTGTCTTCTAATGTGTCTAACCAAAATCATGGCGCTTGCACTCTTGCGGTACCTAGTGCTGAAATATCTGGATTTTGATAAAATAAGGTAACATGATAAATATCTCGAAAATTTTAGTTACTTTAAAGTTAGTAACCATAATTTATCATTTATTACTCATTGACATGAAACAAATATTAAATTTGAGTAAAGATTACCACATCATATTGCTAAATCAAGTCTAGATTGGATTATCCGTTTCTGACATTAGCACACACAAACGCACAGACAAACAGAAGATCATACCAAAAATCATGGTATGTAATTTTAAACTGCCATGGTTACACACATTATACTCACTGCTTTGTCCTCGAGATTAGCATTAGATAGTTATTTACACATGTAGTATCACATACGGTGACGCCAGTTTTGCACTGATAGTTGAGATATTAAAAGAAAAAATAAAAAATTAATTAGTGGGTAGTTCCGCTTACCTGTCAGCCTACATCGCGGTAGTTCGTCATTCACAAGTACAGTGCTCCGCCAGTACGCACGATTTTGTTTAAGTGTCCGTATTTTCAGGTTAAAAGTGTTCTTAGAGTGTAAAAATGGGTAAAAGGAAACATTTAAAGGACGAAAATTACGAATTTATCGCAAAAAAGTTAAAACAATTGGAAAGAAAACTTAAATATGGCAAAATAAAACGAAGTGACTCAACGTCGTCTTCTGGTTCGTCTGAGCATGACGAAATGTTATCGGGTTATCCTGAGATGCTGCCAGACAGAGAAGGTACCAATTTAATATAAAATTTGTGACTATTGCCAATATTGTTACATGATAAGTCTGTACTGCGGTTAGCTTATGGGGCTATCACTTTACTGACAATACGGTAACAAAATAATTCTACTTTAGGAATTTTACATAATACCTACTATATGTAGTGCTATGCTGCCAGACAGAGAAGGTACCAATTTATATATAAAATTTGTGACTATTGCTAATATTGTTACATGATAAGTCTGTACTGCGGTTAGCTTATGGGGCTATCACTTTACTGACAATACGGTAACAAAATAATCCTACTTTAGGAATTTTCCATAATACCTACTATATGTAGTGCTATGTTACTTGATAAGTTGGTGTTAATTTTCATCAACAATACTGTAACGTTAAAAGTACGTGTATAAATTTAGATTTGCGAACAATTTTTGGGATTGTTACTTATCTAAATAGCATGTCACTTACCTTTCTTGTATACCATAATAATTTTATGCAACCGGCAAAAAATATCGTTCCGGATCATTAAATACAGTGATCTGAGATACACTGTATGTATATGTTACGGTCAATGTGAGCAATCGGTAATTATCTATAATCACCGGTAAATATAGATAATTCCCGACGCACATGGTAAATGTAGTGAATTATTCAAATTTACCGGTAATTATATAAAACTCCCGCTCGACTGTGGTAAATGTTGACATTGCTGACAAATATCACAAGTACTCTGCAATTCCAAAAGTTACAAATCTCAAAAATATATTGACGTAAAAGAATTTTAAGAGTTCCACTGAAAATTCCCTGCCAATTTGTTAATTATATTTAACTTTATTTTTATAAGATAATATTTTTTTAAAAACCAAACATGAAGTTTGGTTTCTAGATGCTTGACTGGTTTATTTTATAACTAGCTGTGCCCGTGACTTCGTTCGGGTGGACTACAGGATTTTACATACAAAAGTTTTTTCCCACTAACTCCCAATCCCTTACGAATTTTGCAATTTCGCGTCACAAGTAAGCTTTAAGTCTATGCCAAATTTCAATCATCTATCTTACGCGGTTTAAATGTTTTCAGAAAAGTTATTTATAAATACATACTTTACTTCATAATCACACCTAGACACGGAACACACACCGATATTCACCACACAAATATTTGTCCCGAGTGGGAATCGAACCTACGACTCTTGGAATCGCCAGCCTGAGTCACTAACAAAACCATTGTTTCACCGAGCCAGTCAAGTCAGTTTTATTTTATTATTTGCCACATTTACACAAAGGGTATGGTAATTTTATATAATTACCGGTAAATGTGATTAATTCGATAGTTTTCACCACCTTTACCACGAACACTAGTAATTATGCATAGTTACCGGTAATTATACATAATAACCACTTTATCCACTTTTACCGTAACATATATACCTACAGCTTGTTATCTAACAGGCTTATCAGTCTTTAAGGCTATTTTCAGAATGCGTAGTTACCTTTTCACGCAGTTATTTCTTAAGGCTGCTGTAAACAATACAAATTGAAGATTATAGTATACGTTAATATATTTTTTATGGTACTCGTACTTACGAGTGATAAACACTAATCATTTGTGGTGTTAAATATCAAAACCAAGCGATGCCGTAGTGTCAACAATTTTTTTTTTTATGTATGATCCGTCGATCACTAAATTGTACGGCAAGGTTATAAATGCTGATCTGGCTGTGCGCCTTCACAAGTAGCCACAGTTGGCTTGTCAAAAGACCTCCGTAAGGACTTACAGGGGAAATATCTACCCCCAAAAAAATTTATCCAAATATATATGCTCTTTATCTTAATCCATAAATTAAGGCTGCGGTAACGGATATCGTATAAAGGGATTGAAAGCAAACATAAAGTCCTAGATTTTGCCATTATCATGTCTTGGAGAAGCAATTACTATTTTGCTTGAGGAGCAAAATAAAAATAATGTTATTAAGCCACTCATGGATGTTACTCGACTTATACGCGATTGTCAAAATACCGACTTAAGGGCGCGCCGTAATTTCATATTATATAATATAAAAATAGATATAAAGAACCAGTTTACGAAGACTTAAGTAGATAACTGCCTCTTTGGTCAAGTCAATTTCGAAGTCTAAACGGTTTCGGATTCAAAAATGACTGTCATATCGACACCGGCGCCCGGGAACCCCGCGCGGAATCGTCAGCGGCAGTAGAACATGAGGTACGCTGGCAGACTTAGTCATTTTTACGAACAATGGTCTTCTATCACTCGTGACCAGACAATACTGTCTTGGATTTCGGGTTACAAGGGATACTTTTTCTTAACCTGTTTTACAAACTTACCCTCATATTATTATGTACTCACAGTACTCACACGGAATCAGATAAATTGCAGCACAAACAATGTATTGATGACTTATGCTATTTCCCAGTGTAAAAAAATCAATTTTATACCCACTTTTTTCTTGTGCAAACTCAAAATCGGAAGATGTGATTTATACTTTATTAAAAACTCTTAATAAGTTCATTGAAACTCTTTTAAATAAGAGGATTTACGTACTGCAATGAAATTAGTTTCACAAAATTCCATCATGTGTACTGCAGATATGGCCGAGTGGTTAAGGTCGTTGCTTGCCATGCGAGAAGTCGCCTGTTAAAACCCCGCCACGTACCACGGTGTTTTTTCAACTTGAAATTCATATTATGTACGATTATTCGACATTGGTGAACACGTCGTGAGGAAACCTGCACCACACCTACGGAGAAAATCTTACGTTGTTTATTTAACCAAACCGCACTTAGCCAGCGTGATTGACTAAGGCCTGATCGCCCTAGTTTAGGGTAGGCCCGTGCCCCAGCAGTGGGGACGTATATAGCCCGTGCTGATCATGATGTACGGTAGATTTTAAGGATGCATATTTTTTAATTAAAATTCATGAAGATTTTAAAAAATATGTACGATCTCAGTTTGGCGGTAATAACGAGTTATTTGAGTCCAATATGTTACCGTTTGGCCTCTGCACGGCGCCCTTCGTGTGTACGAAAATAATGAAACCAATCGTGAACCTCTAGATCTTGTAGCTACATATTGACCGTTATTTAGACATGTTTTTTTATTAAAGCATGATGATTATAAGGGATGCTTAGACCACATCACCCTGTAAATCTGTTAAAGTCAGTATCATAATAAATTACGAGAAAAGCAATTTATGTCCAGGTACATATTGCAAGTTCTTAGGATACATTATAGATACTAAAAAATTTTTAATTACTTTACCTCCGGATCAAATTAATAAAATAAAATATCAAATCAACCATTTTAATACTTAAAGACTTACAAAATAAGATACTTTGCTCGCTTGATTGGTTTATTTACATCTGCTTGCCCCGCCGTCGAATGCGGCTGGTTGTATACTAAAAACTTTGAACGGTGCTAGTATTTAAATATACTAAAAGATCCAAATAATAATGAAAGGTACATGACTTACCAGATGCATTCATATCTTATTTCGATTTGTGGACTCAAGCCATAAATACACTAACTAATAGTATAAAAAATGACAAATATGTATTACCAATCTTTGGTGATGCTTCAACTACAGGGTGGGGTGCGGCTTGCGGGCAGGAGACTGCTACCGGTATTTGGTCAGATGATGAGATTTATTGCAATGGTGTGAGCAATAATAGTATTTGCTTCATATTTTTCTATGCTTATGAGCTTATGCTCAGCAGAGAATATACCGTTGCAGACGCGGAATCTCGGAGTAACCCCCTGATGTTGAATGGGAACTAGCCGACTATGCTTTTTAGAAGACAACCTTTTAATTCGGTGAACCTTACATTTATTTATTTTCCAGCAGAATTAATGAAAAGTGTAAAAGATACCCCGATGCAGTTGCAATAAATGCCTTCACCGCATCCTGGTCAAAATTCTTTTACTGGTGGAAAGGCATAACTTTTCCACGAGTTTCCATAATTGTAAAGACTTTACGTAAAATAATTAAAGACAAGGCAACATGCATAATTGCATAGTAGTGGCCCATGGTGGCCCACACTACTGGGATTTCCCAATTATAATAGACTTCTTATTTCTGAGTCATTAATTTTAAAGTCATGTGAGACACTTATATTATCTTATTCCAGCAATCTCATCGTACACCAACGGTATATCCTGATTGCTGGAGTATTGTCAGGACATCCTTGCTAAGGAGAAATGTTTCCCATTTGCTTTCTCAAAACTCTATTAATCATTATGATTCCTGCTTAAAGAAGTGGTTTCAATTTGGTATACATAATAATTTAAATCTCTTTTAAACATTTATTTAAAATATTCTAAACTTTCATACAGAATTTTACAACAATGAATGAACTACAGATCGATAGAGCAGATAAAATCTGCAGATCTGCATTAGCGCTTATATACAGCCCAAAATCACTAATAAATAAAATATAAAAAGATTCTTCAAGGGAATCTTCCAATTTCGACCACCCATGCCAAAATCCAATTTGACTTATGGAATACCTACTTCTTTAGTTTTAAATCATCACCCCAATGAATCATTGGACTTGGAGACGATTTCCAAAAAACTTATTACGTTGCTAGCTCTTGCTAGCTCTTGTAACGGCTCATGGAATGCAGACAGACTGATGACATTATTATTTATAAACATCAAAAATGTAGAATGCTTTCCCGACCCAGTTATTATAAAAATACCCGATTTTATAAAGAAGTCCCGGCTTAACTAAATTCAGCCAGTTTATTGCTATATTTTCAGAATAACCTAAAATATGCTTAGTTAAATAAAACATGAAAATATTTTTTTAATGTAACTTAACTCATACAAAATAATCATAAATATACCCGATTTTATAAAGTTCCGGCTTAACTAAATTTAGCCAGTTTATTGCCATATTTTCAGAATAACCTGAAATATGCGTAGTTAAATAAGACATGAAATTTTTTTTTTTATTGTAACTGGTCTCGTACAGAATAATCATACTTAATTTTTCGTTAGCTTTAGAAACCCACACTACAAGTAACGTCACAAACATTAAGTCGTTGGGTGAAGAATACCCTCGAAGTATATGGTATAAATGTCTCCACTGTCACCTTTGCCACTCATAGTAGGTACGAGACTCGCTAGCACCTCGAACGCAAATAGAATCTTGATCTGATCAGGAAGGTAGAATGATGGAGCGCTAGCTCCAAGACCTTTATAAAAATTTAACAAAGGGATATTGTAAATGAGGTTGATGATCATGAAGTTTTTGCTAATGCAATAATGTCAAGACAATAAATTTTAAAAAGAATGTGGAATCAATAAAATTCAGATTGATTTGTTTAGTTGATGTAAAATCGATAGGAAATATGTACCACATTAGTAAAGATAATAACTATATTAAACATTATAATTAAAAATGATTATGCCAAACAATATAAAAATAACAATATGTTGTTTTGGTTGAATGAAATGATTTTTCACAGCAGTTAAAATCTCTCAATGTCTACATGTGTAAATAACTATCTAATGCTAATCTCGAGGACAAAGCAGTGAGTATAATTAATGATTAAACGAACTTACCTGTACGTGAAGTTCTATCATAATTATACGAGCTGCTTTGTCCGAAGAGATTAGCATCCCTCCCATCCCAAAGGACCCCTAGCTGTGAAAAATCTACGCTCTGAACTAAATGACGAACTACCGCGATGTAGGCTGACAGGTAAGCGGAACTACCCACTAATTAATTTTTTATTTTTTCTTTTAATATCTCAACTATCAGTGCAAAACTGGCGTCACCGTATGTGATACTACATGTGTAAATAACTATCTAATGCTAATCTCTTCGGACAAAGCAGCTCGTATAATTATGATAGAACTTCACGTACAGGTAAGTTCGTTTAATCATTAATTAGAAACACATACCCACAGTTCACCCGTGATCGTGGCGCTTGCAACAGTGCCGAAATATCGGGAGCTCATTAAAACAATACAACATGGTAAAGATCCCGAACCGTTTCAGTTTTCTAATCATTTTATGTACTTTTGCGTTGATAAAGGTCTTTAATTTCGTCTTTGGGTCTTTAGGTCGTTATTTTTTATCATAATTATTAATATCAGCCCTGTACAGATATTCTATTGTAATGTATATGAAAAAAAATGTTTGTTCAACAAAACACACATAACAAGAACACACACAGAACCCAATTATAGTAACGATCTCAAAAAATAACAAGCCCTCAGTGCTAACCTATAATGTCTAAAAAGGTCGCATTTTGTCAGCTGTTTTTCTTCAACCCCCGACCGACCGTTCTAACGTGTTACTTGTCTAGTATGTGTGTACACTCTGCGAAAAAACAGCTGCGTATTTCTTTGGAAAGTGTAGAGTAGTGAGGGGGTTAATATGGTAGCACGCCTTCGGTTGTTCTTTCCGTCTGAATTAAAAAAATAAAACTCATTTTACGGATTGAACTCACTTGTATTGTTATTCTAAACATATTATTTAGAGAACCGACGTTTCAAGCTCTTTGCAGCGATGAAAGATGACAGTTGTCTTCTTATGAAGACTAATGTCATCTTTCATCTTTCGTGGTCACGGGCAAGACGAAAGATGACAGTTGTCTTCATAAGAAAGTTTAATCACTACCGCCATTTGGTGAGATATTTGTGCGTTCCATTTCACACACACAGAACACACAACATCTTTCTGTCTTTATCTAGCTCGAATGGCGCGTTTTAAACTAGGCAACAAGATGACTTCACTACGCGGTAGTGAAATCCACATATGAGGTCGACAGGCACAATAGACCATATGATATTGAGTCTGTCGCGCTCACCCTGAAGGCCTGCTTAAATGCCGTTTCACGCCCCGCCTGGAGAGCCCGGGATCATACGAGGGAGGGAAAACATGAGCTGGAAGGGCATTCCATGTGGCAGAAATGAGGAACTGAACTTCTTAGTCCGGGCCTCCAGCGCCTGCATTATATGTGGATGGTAGCGCTGTCCATCACGTGTCGTTTGGGAGTAGATAGGGGAGGCAGGGACTTGTTGAAATAGCTCTTCAGAGCATTCTCCGTTACAGAGACGGTAGAGAACACTTAGACAGCAATGTCTCTACTTAATTGTGGAGGTTCAAGGGTTTCAGACACCTCTAGATCATCGACAATACGGATAGCACGTCGCTGTAATTCACTTCGACTGGATCCCATCCTTACGCGTAGCTCCCTATATGGTGGAAACTCAATTACCCTGATACGTTGTCGGCCGAAACGAGAGGCTTCAAGAGCACAATTTTATATTTTTATTTAACTTTCGGTATGCATCAACATTCATAAGGCCCCCTTGAGTCCCGGTAAAGTCTTACGTATAGGGGATAATGTAAGGATCGTATTATGTTTGAGGCACCTGCGGTTTTCATATCTTGTAACGGAAGATATTTTATTTTCAGCGCTCCCTTTGAATGTGTGCTTTTTTGTACAGGTTTACATGTTAGGTTCAAGAAGGGCATCTTAAAGTGCTGATTTTTTTTTCTCAACATCACATACATTGATCTGATGTTAAGGAGCTTCAGCACTTGTGTTACGGATATCAGAATAAATAAGTGGATACACAAATAATATTAAACAACACATTCAGACACGGAAAAAACGCCGTTGTTCCTCAAACAAATATTTGTCCCGGGTGGGAATCGAACCCACGACTCTTACGTGGCTCACGACGAACCACTGTTCCACCGAGCCAGTCATTGATTTCTCGTGTAGTAATTTTATAATATGAGTCTTTATTCCTAAGGGATGTCAGTTTTGGCAGCAGATTTATTTAATTAATTAAAATTATCATTCAAATATTTAATTTTGTATTTTAGTAATAACTATAAATTGAACACTCTTTATACTTACGTAAATGCAGTGGTTGTAAAAATATTATTTGGCTGCAGGTGATTTCAGCCCTAGTATTTTCGTAGGTGCAATCTTCTTCTTCTTCTTATCGTATGGTTGATGAACAACCTGGTGTCAGAGTTTTTAAACCGCCCGTAGGCTTCTGACATGGAATCACACACCGTTGAAAAATCTCTCAGGTGTGCTGGTTTCCTCACGATGTTTTCCCTCACCGATAAAGCGTCGAATGACATATGAACATATGAACTTTAAAATTTTATAAACACATTGGTACCTGGCGGGGTTTGAACTGGTGAACTCTCGCATGGCAAGCAACGACCTTAACCACTCGGCGATCGACGCTTTTTTAGGTAGGTGCAATAGAATATCACAACTGTACCACTGTACCATAAAAAGCAGTTTTGATAAGTAGACTAGAACAAATTTTAAAATTACTATAACAACCAAATTACTATAAACTACAATATGAAGCAAAATCGCTTTCCGCGTCTGTCTGTATGTATGCTTAAATTTTTAAAACTACGCAACGGATTTTAACGATTTTCTAAATAGAAAGAGGGATTAAAGAGGAAGGTTTTATGTATAATATACCCGGAGCAAAGCGAGGACGGGTCACTAGTATCCAATAATAAGAGAAATAATTTTTTTTCTCTGCAAAGATTTACAGTACAATTTTAGTACAAAAAAATCGTAACAAAATGCGCACGGTGTTAACAGCATTAAAAATATCGTCGAAAATTTTAAAAAGCCTTTTGCAGTCCTCTTCGAACATTTTCCTTAAACGCCCATAAGTATCTTTGAACATTTAATTTGACAACGCACACCAAAGGAGTTACCCGCCTAAAGAGCTTATAGGAGTAAGCCAACGAATGCGGAGTAACTTTATTAAAGCTATTGCCTCGTAATTTATTTTTGACTCAATATGAACAAACTTGACACAGGGCAAATTTAACCTAAACACTTGTCGTTAAGTGATGTTTTGTATTGAGCGCGGCGGCGCGGAAAGGTTAACCCAAACTTAGGCGGTTTATTAAATTCTGTAAATTTTTAGTGTAATAAAGCGTATACATGTAAACTGAGGCCGTATTTCGTATGCTAAGTTGTTTTCCGTAGAATTTTTATTAGTTTCGGGGTAAAATTTTGGGATGTCTCATTTGGAATTTTGCAGGAACATGGTCTCTTTTATAAGCCAACTTGCGGCCCGGCTTTGCATGGCTGCAATAACATTATCGGTGTTTCTCTTCTATAATAATAATTGTATGAGAACAACAAAATCATACCTAAATGTAGAAATATTATATTCTACTTATTGTAAGTCTTCGCATTTTAGTGTGTAATAATATAATTTGTGGAAATTGTTTCGGCTAATGTATTTTCACTATCTTGTCATTAAGCCGGAGCCGCTCTAAGTTGATTGATTTGACACATGTCCGACTGACTGCACTAGTGAGGGACAACGGTAAAATTACCGAAGTATATAAGTAACTGTTTTTAAAATAGAATACTTATTAAATCCTTCATCCTATTTAAAAAAAAATACCTAGTGAGTATTACCCACTACGTCACATTGAAAAAATAAACGTGTCAAACGGCGTAACCTTGTAAAAGCGTAATGCAGTGTGGAAATTTTAAGTTTTCTTTTTATAATTCAATTATTTTAGGTAATGAGAGACAAATAATTAGATAATTAGGTGAATTGACATTTTTAAATAACGTCTTATTTTTAAAAGTAATAATATGTTAATAATATGTTCCTCTTAACAAGGATAAATGCAAAATATAAAATAAAAAGTGTCAAATCAGTCATCTAAGAGCGGCTCCGGTATAGTAATGTATAGTGCTGTATGTTTCCTTAGGTGAATAAAATAAAATAAAAATGATGCATATAAGTATTGTAATAAAGCCATTTTATATGCACTAAACATGTAATTAATAATAATCTAGTTCTACATTAGCTAGGGTACGGTAAAGTGTTATAATTTACAAATAATTAACAATTTTGTAGTACGTGATTGAGAGCATTGATGATTGATTTTGAAAAATCAAACCGAGTGCTAGGTCATACACGCCCTTTTTTGTTTTCTTACTGACTACAATGACTCAGATTTTGGTGTTGTAGCGTTAACAAAGACGCATTTCACCATAAGCCCATATACGTCCCCACTGCTGGGGCTCGGGCCTACCCTAAACTAAAGCAAACAGGCCTACCATGTTAACCATTTTTACCGACCAAGTACGGAACCCAAAGGTAATGTTGTAGTTTGCACACACCACAACCACGCTAAACCAAGAAATTTCGTGTTCAAAGGAGATAATCTACAACAGTTGTTAGACTGTCTCATAAAGCTAGCATCCACACACGTCATAAATTCCATAAGGTGCGGGTTGTTTGTTAAGTTTGCCGTCAAAAACAACCCCGTTTATCTGGCTGCGTTTGACATAAACGCCATTTTGAGAAGATAAATTATTACGGACTAAACGTATTCAGTTATTTAGTGGCGCAAACAAAACTACTGTAATATGTGGTACAGCACTTTGCGCTCGTATTAGGTGAAATTCAGTCGTCATATCAAGATAGACTGTTTGAGTAAATGTAACTTTGTGACGCGAATATTTGAGCGATGAGCGTTTATACTCGTTTATATCTTCTTCAAGTGTGTTTATATAGCACAGTGGTTAGTAACCCAGGTTTACTACCTACGGTCCCAAGAGTGGTAATTCAATCGACACCCGGGACAAATATTTATGTGACGAACGGCGGTGTTTGTTCTGTGTCTGGGTGTGTTAATAAATAAATTTAAATCAAGACTTATAAAAAGTCAATTAAGTAATAAATATTTCTATCGTAATAAAAGATTTTACCAAGGGAACGCCGATTCTACCGAGAAGATCCCGGCAAGAAACTCGATAGTAAATTACTCTTTTAAAGCGAAAATCATGTTAAAAATTGTAAATTAGCCAAGTCATTACACTTTGACTATGCCATAGTAAAAAGTATTGTACACATAAAAGGATACTACGAAATCGTAACAATAAGCGTGATGTTGTACGATATCCATTTATACTTTTAGTACCTGTTCACACCTAACGATTCTTGAGCGATTTCGATTGCAGCGATATCGCCGCGAGCTCGCCGCGATATCGCCGCGATTTCGCCGCGTACTGCGTTCATATTTCCAACATTAACGGACCTGCGCTGTAGAATGCGGCGCATGCGCTAAGGGTAGGTTGGATGAGACGTACCCGAAATCGCGGCGATATCGCGGCGTGCACGCTGCAAAATCTCGGCGATATCTCAGCGATCGAAATCGCCCAAAAATCGCTAGGTGTGAACACGCTGTTACCCACCGGCTCGCCACTCAGCCGGTCCATATTTTTCAGACTTTTTCGCAACTCAACTTCCACGAAAGAGGCCGTAGTGAGCCGTTGCGGTGAAAATGGTTGCGCTCCGTTCCTTCGCTTGTAAAAACTGCCTTGAGCTCTCGTTTCAATTATGGCCGAGGTAATGTTATGCAAAATTTGTGTTGTTGGGTCCCCATGGTGGCTTAAAAGGGTTCTTGCTTAAGTCTCCGAGTTGTTATTTTTAACTTGAACGGTGTGATATTTTAAGGTATTATATTTTGAGGAAGAGCGAAGAGGGTGGGTGTCTTTAGTAGCGTAGCTGTAAGTTTACTTTTATAGAGTAGTGAATGATGATGAAGTTAAAAACTTATAAACAAATTATTTAGTATTACATTTTGTAAAAATGATGTAATGTAGGTTAGTTACCTGAGTAATAATTGAATACCCGTTTGATACATATTTCGCTTCTAAACAAATTTACAATTACAAAAACTTCTTAGTCTAACTTTAAAATTAAATCAATATTAGAAAATACACATTACACAAGTTCTTTACTTTGAATACTACTTATTTGCTTAGTGTTAGACGAGTTGTTTTTTAATTCAAGTAACTTCTGTAAAATCTCAAGTACACAACAAATCTTGAAAATCACTTACCGTTCCTTCCACGAAACATGCATGTCAATGAAATACCGAGCATAAAGAGTTGAAATGCATTCACACTCAAACGCTATTCAGTTCACACTTGAACGGTTTTTAAAATAACCCCCTATATGACTATGCAGCGCAGTATGTCAGAGGAAAGAGGTTCAAATGGTAAAGAGCTTCCCAGGAAATTGAGCTTTTGTCGAAAATTCGAGAAGCGCTGGATACCGGGAAAGCAGAAGCATAAAGTTTTGAGCGGTTTTCTAATGGATGTTAGTTTTTTATACAACGTAAAATATTAGGCGTCCGACCGCCATGGCGGCTATCAATTGAGATCAGCCAAGTGCGCAGGACATTATAGAGCACAAGAGCAGAGCAGAGAGCTTTTGTAACTTTTATCAGTCAGCCTTGGTGTTCGTTGCTGCATAGCAGTGTTATGCAGCAGCTGACATAGATGCTGTCCTAAATATATTAATGATTATTTTTATACCTCTGTTAGGTATTTTAATATGTAGTGTAACTTTTTAAGATACCATGTAATAATTAGTCGTGGAAACTTTTTTGGCAAGTGTGTTACATTTATGTGTGTTAATATTAAGTGAATTGTAAAATTGCTATTTGTTTTCCTTAAATAAAGAAAATAAAATAAAGAGTGCGTGCGGTTTTCGGTGGGACGGCAATCCGACATGACCGGTGAGAGATCGGGCGCAGGACCACCGGCTTAACGTGCTATCCGAGGCACGGGCGTGCAACAGCCGCCGCGGATCTCTCGGTCCTTACGCAGTGCTTGCTACCAATAGACCAGCTAGGCAGTTACGGTATGCCACCGTAAAATATAAGCCAATATCTTACTGAAAGATTATGCCCTAATCCCAATTCCTCTCCCTAAAAACGCATGTTGTCAGTGTTGCCATCCACATACCTACTACTCAAGTCCATTGGCCCGTACCAAGCAAGAGATTTGGTTCCTCTTTTCTATCCCGTGCCAATAAGGGCTTTCGGCTCATGTTTTCCCTGCCTCATATAATCCCGGGCACTTCAGGTGGGGCGTTAAGCAGCACCTGAGCAGACCTTCAGGGTGAGATCGATAGGCTCAGTAGAATATACAGTGCCAGTCGACCTCATATGAGGGCATCACGACCGCTTACTATCATCAGGCGGAGTGAAGTCATCCTAATAGTCTTTCACAAAAAAAAAGACGTGTGGCACTCGGGGACTGCCGCGGTATAGCTATTGCATAGCAACGTCCGATTTCGGAGCAGCTCGTTTCGATTCGTGCGAGTTTCGTAGAGTCGTACAATACGTCTAACCGCACGCACACAAACACTGTGCCGAAGTCTACCGAACTGAAACGACGTTAGACAATTCTGAGGTATTTTTCGTTACGGAATTTCTTGGTTCGGTCGCCGCGCTCAAAGCCCGCGATAAAAGCTATGCAATAGCTTAAAAACATAAACCAATCAAGTATTTAAATGATTCGAGCAAGCTTCAGATATTTACTGTACCTATAACCATTTCAGTCGAAGCCTGTCCATTCGGTCATTAAATAGTGTTCAGCTTAAATCCAATAATTAATTTCATTCTCCGAGCATCAGAGAGCATAGGAACATTCAGTAGGGTAGTGAATGCCTTCGGTTTCTTTGTGAACAAAAAGTCCGGATTATTTTCCAATGTTCGGTATGTGGAATGAGGTCGGGTTGGATGTTTAAGCGATTTTTTTTTGCTGTCACTCGTTCAAATAATATTTGGTTACGAGCAAATGGCATGTTTTTTTCGGAAAGGACTAATTCGCCGCCCCCGCAGAACAAAATGATAACAGCCAGTATCTTAGTTTTAGTGTTATGCCATTTTCTGGATCTGTGGGTGCTAATACATGTGCTTAATTTTTTTGGGATTTTTATGGAGTTATTTCACGAAGTTACAAAATGTTATAATAGTATTCATAGATTTAACACATGCCATAAATTACGAGAATAAAATTTTAATATAACATTATCGAAATGTACTCTTACTTGTTAGTATGACAAACAGTCATATAATTATATTCTCGTAAAAATATTTCAACTAGATAATGATAAACGCAGTTATCATTGTATTCTCGTTCAAAACGCACCGATCGCTAAGTATATAGTTGAGTAAGCAAAATGACTTTTATAGTTAGAAGGATAAGACTTAATATCATCAAGTGGGAGAGGAACAAGTTGGTTGGAAAGAACAAGTTGGAAAAAAAAATCCTTCTTAAACATATCATATTCCTACCCAGATAATTATATATGTATATTCGTATTATTAACTATTATTTTGTAATTTTTAGTGTGTCGGATTTTTTGATTAAAGGTTTATTTTTTTCATACTTTTGAGTGTAAAATTTTTTTGCACCCTAATTTTTTTTGTTCAGCAAATAATTATCCTTTTACTTCTTTCTTTTAAGGAGTTGACCAAATTGCTAGGGAATCAAACGGAAAGCCCCAGCTTTCAAATAAAAAAATAATCATCCAAATCGGTTCACCCAGGTGAAAGTTATGAGGTAACAATCATAAAAAAAATACAGACGAATTCAGAACCTCCTCCTTTTTTCAAGTCGGTTAGAAAGAACAAGATGGAGAAGAACAAGTTGGAGAAGAGCAAGTTAAAGAGGAGCAAGTTGGAAAGGATCAAGTTGGAGGGGAGTAAGTTTGAGAGGTGCAAGTTGGATAGTAGCAAGTTGGAGAGGTGCAAGTAGAAGAGCAAGTCGGATAGGAGCAAGTTGGAAGGGAGCAAGTTGGAAGGAAACAAGTTGGAGAAGAGCAAGTTGGAGAAGAGCAAGTTGTAGGGGAGCAAGTTGGAGAGGAGCAAGTTGGAGAGGAGCAAGTTGGAGAGGAGCAAGTTGGAGAGGAGCAAGTTGTTGAGGAGCAAGTTGGAGAGGAGCAAGTTGGAGAGGAGCAAGTTGGAGAAGAGCAAATTGGAGAGGAGCAAGTTGGAGAGAAGCAAGTTGTAGGGAAGCAAATTGGAGAGGAGTAAGTTGGAGAAGAGCAAGTCGGAGAGGAGCAAGTTGGAGAGGAGAAAGTTGTTGAGTTGGATATATAAAACATGATAAAATAGAGATTTTGTGAGAGTGTTTCGCAAACAGAGTTTTACAATATAATGGGGTTAATAAATAATAAGAACTGGTACAAAAATGAGGATGGCCAAAAATTATCGTGGACTAAAATTATGGAAGTAAATGTTTCACATTCGTTGTTGCTTGCCATGCGAGAGGTCGCCAGTTCAAATCCCGTCACGTGCCATTGTATTTTTCGAATTTGAAATTCATTGTCCGATTATTCGACGCTTTAACGGTGAAGGAAATCTGCACACCTACGAAGAAATTCTTAGGTTGTGTAGTCAACCAACTTGCTTTTGGCCAGTGTAGTGGACTAAGGCCTTATCGCCCACATAGGGTAGGCCGTGCCCCAGCAGTGGGAAGGTATATGAGCTGATGATGAAAACTTTGATTCCAAATTTAGTAGTATAAGAAGTAGGCGGGGTACCAGCCAGGTACCAAGCCCACGTCCTCCTGGATATGTACACGAACGCCAAACCTTATACACAGAGTCAATTCCAATAAGCACAATTTACTATGATGATCTTATGTGCCTCTGCAGGTGCAGAAGATATTCCATGTTACTACCACGGTTTTTACAAGTCCTTGACTAATTATGACCGTAGCGCAGCGTGTTCTAGTAGCAAAGGTGATGAAGAGGAAGATGATCACGATTAATCAATCTTATTTAACTTTTGCACGTCAGTAAACAAAGGACTGATTTTATAAGATAAATAAAAGGTTGATTTATTGATTTTTAGAGAGCAACAAGTTGAAGAAGAAATTAAAATTATATAACGCGATTTACATTAAACATTGTTCATTTCTTCGGTATGATAATAATGATAAAATAAAAGCCTAAGGATGAGACAACCCCACCGCCCCCTGGTGGGAGTCGCTGATTTTCGCACCATGAAAGGTAACGACACTCTACCAGTGCAACCAGTATCCTCAGGGCAGCTTGTGGCGGGCTGAATGGGATTGACACCCCTTGGGACCCGTGCCTCTAAGAGTCGACCAGGCCCCTCTTACGTCTGGCTTGCCTTAGCCGGCCGGAAAGAGTTGGGCGTCAGAGCTACATGCTTGCAGGGTGGAAGTGAAAGATGCATACGTCACGAGTTGGCACAGTGGCGTTGCGCCACTGGGTAAAAAACGGTGAACACCTTTCGCCACTAAGAGCCGCTCACACTAATGATTCTCCCCGTCGCTCCTGCTTCGTGCCTTGCATGTGCGACCAATGGGGGACCCACGACAGTGAATGGCGTGTTACCACCAGCCCATTTTAATCGTGTTTATGAACATAGATCGGGGCAAGTACCATAGTCCTTCCCGATCTATGTTTACATAGTCTCGGTTACCCAGTCCACTAACACTCAACCAAACAGCCCAGATTATTTGTTCTTCCACGCCATTCCATAGTCTTACACTAACTGGGGGTTGTCCTTGGCTATATTTTATTGTGTATATATAATAAGGCGTCCGACCGATTTCAGCCACGGCGGCCGGTCTCAATTGAGATCAGCCAAGGGCGCAGGACATATTATTATAGTGCACAAGTGTCCGCGCAAACACAAGTGCACTCTCTATTCCCTTACACTCATAATTCGATGAGACGGCAATCCGACATGACCGATGAGAGATCGGGCGCAGGGCCACCGGCTTAACGTGATTTCCGAGGCACAGGCGTTCAACCGCCAACTTCGTAACTCCGGGCTGAGTATTATCATTACAAAAAAACTCACACAAATTTTGCCCGACCCCGGACTTAAACCGGGGACCTCTCGATCCTAACGAAGCACTTGCTACCAAATAGACCAACGAGGCAGTATAGTGTATACAGGGGTAATCGTCGGCTGATGCCACATAACATTAACATACAAGTTATTAAAAGGCTTTTGCTTTTAAATGACAAAATGATTCTAACACTGAGAACCTATTTTTTTGTATTTGCAGCGATTCAGGATTGAAAATCAATACATAGGTTCCAAAGTAAATTTTAAATACAAATAATTTAACTTCATTAAATAAAACTAATGTTGATTAACATGTAACAGGTTTGTTAAGACATCAAATTAAAGTCTTTTATAGAAAAAAAAGAATACAATATGTACGAGAATAAAATGATATAAAAGTGTTATCATAATCATGTGTACTCTAAAACTCAGTAGAATAAAATGACAAGTTACGTGTGCCATATTTGACTTGAGTCTGGCGAAACGGAGAATAAAATGATAATGGATATTACTGACTTCAAATAATTACTTAATTTCACTAATATTTTATTTCTCGAATATTATCCATATTTTAATATTTAGGTATATACCACTTAATTATTTCTATAGTACTAAAAATTAGCTTTATTTAAAGTTATCAATCATAAGCCTATGTCCAGTATTTACGGAGCAAAAGACAAAAATATGTTTTTTATTTTTCCTGAAAAGTTGCGTTTCTGTAGTTATCATTTTATTCTCCGGGGACGGCGAATTGCTGTGAATTAACATTAATCAAAACAGCGCGACATTTATTTCTTTTGACAGGCTCGGTGGAACAGTGGTTAGTGACCCTGTTCACTACCTACGGTTCGTGGGTTCGATTCCCACCAGGGACAAATATTTGTGTGACAATTATTGGTGTTTGTTATGTGTCTCGGTGTATTATTGAACATATTATGTTAGTTTATATTTGTGTATCCACTGTAGATTCAAATATACGTAACACAAGCGCTTAAGCTACTTATCACGGCTTCAGATCGATGTAGTATGTGATGTTGTGTAATATGATTTTTCATCATCATCAGCCTATATACGTTCCCACTGCTGGGGCACGGGCCTACCCTAAACTATGGCCATAAGGACTTAGTCAACCACGCTGGCCAAGTGCAGGTTGGTTGACTACACAACCTAAGAATTTCTTCGTAGGTGTGCAGGTTTTTAATGATGATTTCCTTCACCGTTAAAGCGTCTAAATTGTACATATTAATTTTCATCAAAACTCAGTCGTCACTTGCTACCAATAAACCAACGAGGCAGTAATGGGACTATAAAGCAAAGTAAGCCTAATGTAACAAAGGTCAAAGTGCAAGCACTTTGTATTCCAAACGAAGCACGCATCCAAACGCCTACATTCCTTTGCTCAAACGCTGGCCAGATTCAGTTGTATCATTACAACGAAACGCCTAGAACGCAACCAGACTGCCGGAAATGGCCACACATTCTCATTTGCCAACCACAACGTGTAACGAAGATTTAACAAGCGTAGTGTCGGATGCAAGCGAATCGCAAAACTTACGCATTGCAAAGTGAAATGCGGGCTCGGTTCGGTATTTGTGACTGAAACCTTTGTCTTTCGGTGACTAAGTTTTGCGAACTTTCTGTGGAGATGCACGAAGCTGTATTATGTTAGTCTACTTGCTGAAGTTAGTATTTTATTAAATAGTATCTGAGTACAATCAGATTTGTTAAATTTATGAATTAGGGTTAGTTTCGAAACATAATTAGATGTTTTAATGAATGGAAATCAAATAATTAATTGCGTGTCACATTATTGTACGTACTACAGGTGGTCATGAGAATAAATATCTTAATTAATAAATATCTGGGACCACACACGGTCACCTGACTCCAAACTAAGCAGAGCTTGTACTAGAGAGATAGAACTGAAGATTGTGAAAAGTTTGGTTTTATTTCCATCGCTGCCCTGCTACCTCTGCTAATATTCCCATAACTACATGATTAAATAAATGTTCGTCCTACAAAATATTTGTATCAATAATCGGAATCAAACCCATAACTCTTGGAATTGTAGACAGGTTTACCAACTATGCGTTCTTTCACCGATCCGTTTTAAGTTAATAAATAAATAAATGATCGTACTGTAAATATTTGTATCAATAATCGGAAACAAACCCACAACGCTAGGAACCGGAGCCAAGTTCATCAACTACTGTTCCACCGAGCCATTCAAATAATATCCAATGGTATGTATTTATTAAAAAGTAAACTAATAGGTTATGTAGCCAGCTAACTACAGCTTCACTACATGTCCAATTTGCGAAATGACATCGTGATTACAATTCGTCTTTTCCAGTAAATAAGATACTTAGATACAGAAAATAAAAAAATAAAAGAGCGAAATAATACAATTCGAGGAAAACATCCATTAAAAGCCAACATAGCTAATATTGAACCTCGTAGCTATTGTTCATATAATAATTCTAAGCAAATTCTGACTTTGTAAATGTTTGATTTCTTTTAAGAATCACGAGATAATACAAAAGTCATGAATATAATATTTTGGAAATTGTCGGAATCAATCAAAAGTTTGTTAGCGAAATTATTTTATTATTGAAAACCGATAAAGTTACTTGGATCACATTTAACTTTTCTTAGATATTGAACAATGGGCATACTTATGAAAGATTTTAGAATTTCGCGTTCCATTACACTAAAATTAGTCTTTATGGGTCCACACGCGAACCCTTTCGAAACGTCGGGCAGTAAGAAGCTATGTAATTTGCTACTCCTAATATCGCGTGTAGACCCATAAAGACTAATTTTAATGAGCATATTTTTTTTTGGTTCCGTACTTAAAGGGTAAAAACGGGTCCATATTACCAAGTCTTGACTGTCCGCTTGTCCGTCTGTCACTAGACTGTATTTCAGGAACGGTAATAGCTAGGCAGTTGATATTTTCTAAATTTTACATAAATTTTCCTATGAAATCCCTTTATCTATAAAAAAAGACGCATAAAAGGACAGAGAAAGCGACAGGCCTTCAGGGTGAGTGCGACAGGCTCGTGCCTGTCGACCTCATATTTGGATCTCACTACCGCTTACCATCAGGTGGAGTGAGGTCATCTTGTTGGCATATTATAAAAACAAAAACACTGGCTTGATACACTATCAACATTATTCACTTTGTGAGTACACTGCTTACTTAGGCTGTCCCTGAGTACCCCAAGCAAGTCTGTAGTTCTCTTAATCCTCTTAACATAGATCCTATACAAACTTGTCGTCTGTTCATTTAAATGCGAGGATCTTAAGAGCTTCATGGAATATTTTTTTTGTAGTCCCCTGGACTTAGAAATGCTCTCTCAAGCTTAGGGCACAATATTAATAGTAGGTATTTAACAGGAAATAGGTTAATACTGTCATTTTATTAGATGTTTTTCTTCTACATATTAATAAAAAGAATAAATTTTTATTTTTACAAAAATAATTCAACATGTTTTTTTTTAATTTACATAGCGACTCTGAGCTAAGCATAATTGCTTGAATCACAGCCTCCAATAAAATTACACATGAACATTGCAAGATACATTTTAATGAAAAGATTTTTTAAGTCTACCAAATAGTATTAGATCAGGCATTACTATAATTACTTAAGTATTGTCTTTTATTTGCGTGAACACTACACATTTAAATTAAAACTAATGGATTTGGATTAAACTCGAGTGTATAGTTATTCGAAACATATTATTTAGAGAACTGACGTTTCGAGCACTTTCTTACAGTGATCGTGGTCACAGGCAAGACTAAAGATGACAGTTGTATATTTTATAAGAAAGTTTAATCACTATCGACATTTAATTTTAGTGAGAAATATTGCACACAGAACTCACAACACCCTTGGGTCTTGCAAAATTATAAAGTTCAGATCTAGATTCGAATCATCCCATGAAAAATAAAATGTTCCTCCCGTTAAGCGACAATATTTCAGTTATAAATACAATGTGGACGGAACACGAATATAATGGTACTGGTACACACACAGCCTGTCACGTGTTTGTTGATGTTTTAAAACGAAACATTGCGGAAAATTGCGTTTGTCGAACACAGCTGTTTTTGTTCTTACATCGGACATAAACAAACGTGATATCAAAATAAGCTTTATAGGGTTAGCACTAAAAAAACTATCAATTAATAGGTGTTATTTATTGTAGGTAGATATGATTTGAAACTTTCCTGTTTCGCGAACATGATTGATGTCCAGTCGAAACGTCGGGCTGTAAGTAGCAATGTACTTGAATTAGAAAACTGAAAATGTCAGGGATATTTACCATGTTGTTTTATTTTAATGAGTTCCCGATATTTCTGCACTGTTACAAGCGCCACGATCACGGGTGAACTGAAATATCGGGAGCTAATTAAAATAAAACAGCATGATAAATATCCCGGACATTTTCAGTTTTCTAATGTGTGTAACCATGACAGTTTAAAATTATATAATTTACTTGAATATTCTACTGTTTATATCAAAACACTAATATTTGGCACAAAGTAAATCATGCCAAGCCATGGTCGCCAGTTCAAATCCCGCCACGTATCACTGTGTTTTCAAATTTGGAATTCACTTTAACAGTGAAGGAAAACATCGTGAGGAAATTCTACGGTTGCGTAGTTGACCTACGGACACCTGGCCAGCTTGGTTGACTAAGGCCTTGTCGCCCTAGTATAGGGTAGGCCCGTGCCCCAGCAGTGGGGACGTAGATGGTCCGATGACGAATGAATCAAAATAGAAGTTAACTCTTCAATTCGAAATGTTTCTACCAGAACTATTAAAATATGTAAAAGGTATTAGTGTAAAATTGTTTAATGTTGTTGAATAACCGCATTTCGACCCAACCGACTGCGTTTAATATTACCTAATTTAATTTGGTTTCATGAATTGATTTAGTTGATTTGAATTAGAATGTGCGGTTCAATTTATATGGAAATAAAATATTTCTCTGCACTAATATGAGTTAGTCCGAAACGAAAATGAACTTAATTAATTAATTTGTTCTAGATTGATAATAATAATAAATATTACACAACATCACATACATTGATCTGATCCCGTGGTAAGTAGCTTTAGCACTTGTGTTACAGATATCAGAATCAACACTGAATACACAAATATACTTAATACACACCCAGACACGGAGCAAACACCGATGTTCGTCACACAAATATTTGTCCCGAGTGGGAATCGAACCCACGATTCTTGGAACTGTAGGTAATGAACCTGGGTCACTAACCACTGTTCCACCGAGCCAGTCTAATGATATCCTTTGATTTATTCAGTGTTATGTAAATGATATCGAGAATATCGAGATATATACTTATTTTTCATAACTCACATCTTCCGCGCAGTCGTTTCTCGCGTAAAACAATACTACATTTTACAATCAGAATATCCTTACTCAGAACATATACTTACGTACACATTATGTATGTATACAATTCAGTAGTAATGGCGTGAAAGCGCTACTACTACGGACCGAGTCAATTTTCTTTTTATTTTAAATAGTAAAAACGGGACCTTATTACCTAAACTTCGTTGTCCGTCTGTCCGTCGGTCCATCCGACGTTCTGTCAAGATGCTGAATCTCAAGAACGGTGATATATTATACTTTAGACAGTTGAAATTTTCACATTTTCTGTATTCCTCATTTCCTGTATTTTCAGAATTACATCTTTTTTTACTTACATTTTATAATTCATCATCGTTGTTACAATTTTGCTTTCATTAAGACAACTGTCACCTGAAAGTCAGATACTTTTAATCAGACAGGGACAATACCATAATCGGCTTTCTCGTTGACATAATATCAATACTGCAATAAACTACAATACCTTCGAAAATCAACGTTAGTGTGTGATAGACTTGCCTAAAGGCCTGGAACATAACATTCAGTTTCCTGCAATGTGCAAGCTATACAGGGTGAGTTGTACTCAGTGTTCAATATCAATGCAACAAGTATCGATAAATGAAGAGATATTACGAACTAGGGACCACTAGAACATCGACGTTAAAATGAAAACATCGTAAGGTAACCACCTACGAAGAAATTCTAAGGTGTGTGTAAAGTCGATCAACCCGAACTTGGCCAGCGTGGTTGACTAAGGCCCGCTATACACGGACCGCTCGAGCAGTTAGCCAGTGATCAACATACACGGACCGCTCTTGCAGTCATAGTCAACAGCTTATGCCTGGCGGCTGCTTGAGATTTCATCTTGCTGCTAACTGCTCGGAGCAGTCACGACTGCTTGAAGATGTCCGTGTATGATGACCCTAAAGGATTAGGGGCGTATGACACCCTTTTACATTCTAGTCAGTTTAAGAATGGACATCGACTTACTTTGTGTTCCTGGAACACTTAGTTGTGGGCTATAATTATGGAATTATACAGACTGATAAAACCCCTCCATCATCAGTGTAAATTTAAAAAATAACATTTAACATCTATAATTTTTAGGCTAATGTTTTTAATTTTATGTTGTGGTGTTAAAAATGTTGGCAGACCTTTTAAATAAATAAATAAATAAAATAACATTGTTCTCACAGCAGATGGTTAAGTGAAGAATATAATCATTTGTTTTTTGTATGAAAAACGATAATGTGTTTAATTTTATTCTGTAGTTCTACGTACCAAACACACGCAAATAAACTTTCAGATGGTTTACAAAAAAAAAACAGATTCTTACATTACATGATCAACGTAAATTAGTATCATTCTCCCAAAACCGTTACTCATCTCATAATTACATAGTATTATGTAGTATTTAGTACTAATTAAAGATACATACCATTCTTCCCGCAGCAGATATGACATCAAGACATCACTCCGTATTACTGAAAGCACCTCAGTGAAGCGACGCGGGTCCCACTGAGTCGTGTCGGAGGAGCGGACCCGGGTGATATCTATGACGCGTGTGCGCGGCGGACCGGAAGCGACGAAGGTTTGGTAGCAAATGTATGTAAAAGGTTAAGTATAAAATATAATCATGTAATTAATGAAAAACGATCTGTTTAATTCAATTCTGTACTACTGTCTCTACTAGGGAATACGATACTCCCTGCCTTTTGTTTGTTGACTTAACCAAACACACGCAAATTAAGACTTTAATTTGATTGGAACAAAATAGAATTCTTACATTACATGATTAACGTTCATTAGTATTATGTGTAATATTGCCCAAAACAGTTATTTATCTCTAAATTACTTAATATTAACTATTATTTAGTACTAATTAAACATACGTATACCTTTCTACCCACAGCAGATATGACATCAAGACATCACCCCGTATAACTGAAAGCACCTCAGTGAAGCGGAGCGGGTCCCACTGAGTCGTGTCGGAGGAGCGGACCCGGGTGATATCTATGACGCGTGTGCGCGGCGGGCCGGAAGCGACGAAGGTTCGGTAGCAAATGTATGTAGAAGGTTAAGTAATATCATATTGTCTGTAAAACGTGTATAAGAACAGAGCAGGGATTCAAAACACAGGTATCTTACTGAAATAGAGACTCCAGCCACGTGTTATAATAACCTGTAAGAGATAATCAAAATTATTGTAAGAAAGAAAAAAACAAGAAAGAAAAAAAATTGTTGACCACGACATAGAAATTACAATGACACAAAAACTCGAACAAAGAAATAACACACATACGCAAGGACTATAAAAGTGGTCAACGAGGTACAGGCCTCAGCATATGCCACATCAGCCCGAGAGCCGCTGCAGCGCTGGTGTTCTGTATGATGATGATGATGAGACGTTTTTTTTTTCATTTTATATCGTACTTCAGCACGATAAGGTTCAATCGAAATACGTTTACTTACTAGTTTTATTTATTTTATTACAGTGTACGTAAGAAGATGAATTACATTTCGACCTTAAGACTAACAAAAATAACAATTTTGAACCGGACAACTACGTCGCACCAGCTGGTATTTAATTCCATCCGAAAACCTCAAAACGAACGCAGAGTCCAAAATCTCGATACAAAACGTAGCATTCTTAATTTCAAAAAAAGAACAAAAACGAAACGATAAAACTAACAAAAACCGCCTCTCCGGCAACCCTATCGCACGGCACCCGCAATGTTTGCTCGGTATTCAAACGTAAACAATAAACATGTTTTTTGGCTTTTGTTTCGTGTTGCGTAAAAGTCAGCGAAGTGGTTCACTTTCAAACGGCTGAGGGCAAAAAATAACTTGGTTATGACCGGGGTTGCGAAACAACGGACATCCTATTTTGTTATTGAATAAGGATGACTCTACGATAACGCTGTAAAACATGATTTTACCTTTCTGATTGGTATTTAGTCCTATTTAAGACTGGCTGGTAGATTTGACAGTAGTAATTCGGTGCAGCAATTTTTTTTTTATTAATTTAGTATTTAAGCGTTTAGTTTCATGTTCGTTTTGTTTTATTTTTTAGTTAGCCTATGCTGTCCAACTGCTTGGTAAAGGCCAAAGGCCTCCCCCGTCAATTTGTTTAAAAAAATATTTTTATAAATAAATATTAGTTAAACTATGTAGGTAACGACTGTTACTTTTTGCTTATGGCAAATGTCATTGCATAGCGTCACGTGTAGATCTAGTTTATTTTATGTGAAGAAATGTGACAAGCAATGAATATATTGAACTCGAAAATGAAATGCCTACTGTGAAAAAGTATATAAGTGAGGAATACCTCTGGGTGTGTTTTTTTCTATAATTATATTAATAACTGTTACTGTGTGCAGTGTTAATAACTGTCTCGTTGGTCTATTGATAGCAAGCGGTGCGTCAAGACCGCGAGATCCCCAGTTCGAGTCCGGGGTCGGGCAAAATTTGTGTTAGTTTTTCTGTAAAGAAATTTCTCAGCCCGGAGTTAGGAAGTTGGCCGTTGCACACCCATGCCTCGGAAAGCACGTTAAGCCGGTGGTCCTGCGCCTGATCTTTCATCAGTCATGCCGGATTTCCATCTCACCAAACTATAAGAGAAAGGGAACAGAGAGAGCACCTGTGTTTGCGAGCATACTTGTGTCTTCTTTCTTATATCAGTAACACAAGTAGCTAATTATCTCAAAATCGGACCAATGTATATAGGTATTTAAGTATGTTGTGACGTTGACTGGCAGATGTGTTGAGTACTCACTCATTTTGGCAGAACCATATTGCATGCAAGCTAAATTACAAACCCCACACGAACCACAGCAATCCGGTAGCTCTTAGCGCTATTTAAATCCAGTCAAATAAGCAGTTTAAAACAGCTCGCAAACCGGGGCTTCTCGGGAAACTTGCTAAGTCCCAAACTTTTACAAGTACCCACATAGTTTGGAGTTTATAATGAAAGCCTCTTAGTGGAACAAAGACGAGTTTCGCAGTAGGATCTAGCGGTGAATGGACAACTTGCTGATGGCAAGTGACCGCCATGACAGAGAAGGTGGACCCCGAAACCTGTTTACAGAGAGCAACCTTCTAACTAACTGAAAGAAGCGTCGATGGCCGGTTAAGGTCGTTGCTTGTCATGCGAGAGTTCGCCAGTTCAAACGCCGCCACGAAACAAATTAATTTAAATTTATATGATAACTATTATTCAACCCTTTAACGGTGATGGAAAAAATCGTTAGGAAAACTGAAGAAACTTGCACAGGTTTTCAGGTTGGGTAGTCAACCAACCCACACTTGGCCAGCGTTTTTGACTAAGGCCTTATTGCCCTTTTACTGGGTAGACCAGGGCCCCAATAGTGGGGACGTGTATGGGCTGATGATGATGATGATAATGATGAACCTTCGAACTTTTTAGAAAACTGAATATGACTCCGTGTTCCCGTGACCCATGATCAACAGTGCCGAACTTTTGGGAGCTGATTAAAACAAAAAAAAAAAAACGGTAAATATCCTGTACATAATATTAAGTTTTCTCATATTTATAACCGCGAAAGTTTAAAGTTCTAACATCTTCTTTAGGAAAACTATGCTGAGTTTTTTATTCGCCGATCCCAGAATACCTTGAAACAAAAGTCTTTAATAATTTGTTCAGGTGGGAGACATTTTGTTCAGGTGGGAGACATTTTGTCGATCGGTTGCTGTTACCACCATACAGTTGCGTAAAACCCGCCAAGTGACTCTGACCTATCTCGGTCAGGTCGCGTTCCGGGATCAGCACTGTACGAACCGGAGCCAGGGGGGACCATTGCTGCGGCAAGCGCCGGACCAGTGGAGTCTTAGCGGCGATGTTGTGCGGGCGGAGCGGGTCTGCCCGGCGGCCAGGGAGGCCCGTAGAAGCGGTAGTGCCTTTCGTCCGGCGGACTGGCCAACTCCGACCCGCACGGCTCAATACCAATGCGAGACTCCAGGCCTTGTCTCGTTGTTGCCGCAGCAGTGGTCTCCTCTTTCACGTCCCCTTTCCCTCTCATATCGATGTTCCGGGAGGGAGGGGTGAAACGGCTTTCAGGGTGAGTGCGACAGGCTCAATATGGTATATTGTGCCTGTCGACCTCATATTTGGATCTCACTACCGCTTACCATCAGGTGGAGTGAGGTCATCTTGTTAGCTCATTATAAAAAAAAAAAAAACGTCCTACCAGGACGATATTCAAGACTTTTGTTGATGTATGAAACTGCGAAATGTGGACACTTAAAATTGTGACACAAGTTTCAAGTCGCTCTGCGAGCTACGAAACAGCGTTTCTCTACTATTAAGACAAAACTCTTTAATAAGCACCTGTTATGACGTATGATCCTAAAATTTGAACTCTAACTGGACGGGCCGTTCCTCAAGTTAAAAGTCGCTCAGCGAGCTACGGAAAGCTTCTGAGTCTGGAACTGGACTCCGACATTCGTTTCTTCACAGAACCGCTAACCGACAGATCATTTCGTATATCGCCGCTTCGCCAACAGAACCTTTCGCCAGCGTACGATTCGTCGACAGCACCGCTCGTCATCAGACCTTTTGCCTCCGAACGATTCACTAAGCGATTCGTCGTCAATTAACTATTCCTCTTGAAAAATATTTCAATAAAGTTATATGCAGATTTTTTTTAATATAGCACGAGGGATTTAAAGTAATAAATCACATAAAATATTAAAATAGGTACTTTTAATTTCGATGATTTGAATAGTAATTTCATCAATATAAATGTTTTGAGATTTCAAAAAGAAGGTTATCAGATTATTCTATGTGTATGCACCCAATTTTATTGGGTTTGCGAGAAGAATATTTTGCACATTTCGGAGAAGGTTTCTGTATTTAAACCTACTTCAAAAAATAAAGTTCTACGTTAAATGTAATTTATACATGTAAATCCGCAATTGTACGGTTGTTGTTTTTGTTTGTGAAGAAAAAAGTATTGTAAAGTAAGTAAGTAAATATTACTTTATGTATCCCTCGTGCTAAATTAAAAAATCTGCATATAACTTTATTGAAATATTTTTCAAGAGGAATAGTTAATTGACGACGAATCGCTTAGTGAATCGTTCGGAGGCAAAAGGTCTGATGACGAGCGGTGCTGTCGACGAATCGTACGCTGGCGAAAGGTTCTGTTGGCGAAGCGGCGATATACGAAATGTTCTGTCGGTTAGCGGTTCTGTGAAGAAACGAATGTCGGAGTCCAGTTCCAGACTCAAAGCTTCTCTGCTATTCGGCAGTAAAATATGTAGATTCTATTATTATAATCTAGCTCGTGATGTCATCATGTCACTTTTTTAGGCGTGGCCTAAAAGTTGTTGCGGTGAAAGGGAGTTAACCAAACAATAGCCTCTCATTGTCTGAAAATGACACGCAAGGTTTCATGGAAAATCATAATTAATTATAACAATCTATCTTTTAAAGAGCTCTGTTTATCATTATTCCGTGAAAACAGAGAAGTATTTTTTTTAAATGGCTAATAAGATGACCTCACCTCACCTGTAAGCGGTAGTAAGATACACATATGACGTCGACAGGCACAATAGACCATAATATGGTCGCACTCACCCTGAAGGCCTGCTTAAATGCTGTTTCACGCCCCGCCAGAAGAGCCCGGGATCAAAGGAATTTAAAGTATCTACAGAAGTAGTTACATACAAGTTGAAAGGTAATGTAAAACAAAATCATAATGCTGAAGTGTCTTTTATATGTAATAGCGGTAACCCTGTGATCATCTTAACAATATGAGTTTTAAATATGCATTATTATCGTGACGCAAAGTAAACTTAACAATTTTCCATGAAGTTTAATTTTATTCAAAAACTTGGACGAGAGTTTTTGAAGAGAATAAAGCAGAGCCTAAGTTTGTTAATATTATGTTCCTGTGTACAATGTTAGTTTCGTATTTCTTAATTAAAGAGCGGGCCGTAATTTGTTTGGAAGTTGGTTGTTTCAGACGGCCTTTGGGGCTTTTTGTGCCTTTGTATGTGACTGGATTATCTTCATAGTATAAGTTAAAAATTTAAAAGATTAATATCTAAATTTCTGCCGCATTTCCATACACGGTCATCTGACCCCAAACTAGGCAGATCTTGTAACGTGGGCGTCAGAGATTGATATAAATTCACAGATATTTATTGATAAATTCTTAAATACATATTCACACCCAGACACGGAACAAACACCGATTGTCATCACACAAATATTTGTCCCGAGTGGGAATCGAACCCACGACTCTTGGAACCGCCAGCCAGGGTCACTAACCACTGTTCCACCGAGCCAGTCAAGTTCTGACTTATCAAACCAAAACCAGCCTTAATCTGTTAAGGCTGGTTTTCGAGTCATGCTGACTGCACGCCTAGTAGTTAAGTATATGGACTGGCTCGGTGGAACCGCGGTAAGTGACCCTGGCTGGCGGTTCCAAGAGTCGTGGGTTCGATTCCCACTCGGGAAAAATATTTGTGTGATGAACATCGGTGTTTTTTCCGTGTCTGGGTGTGATTATGTATTTAAGTATGTATTTATAAATATATATTATGTATGTATATCAGTCTTTGACGCCCATGGTACAAGCCCAGCTTAGTTTGGAGTCAGATGACCGTGCGTGGAAATGTCCCAGATATTTATTTTATAGAGAGTTCCCCGCTTTGAGTCCAGGGTCGAGCAAAAAATTGTGTGAGTTTTACTGTAAACAAATGACTCCGCCCGAAGTCAGTCAGTTAGTGGATGCACGCCCGTGCCTCGGAAAGTACGTTAAGAAGACGGTCCTGCGCCCGATCTCTCATCGGTTATATCGGATTGCCATCTCACCAAACTATGAGAGTAAGGGAACAGAGAGTGTACTTGTGTTTGCGCGCACACTTGTACACTATAAATGTCCTAAGCAGTTGCCTGTACGCCATTTATGTATCTATCTATACTGTTGATATATACGTATACTTATAATACCATATTAATGAAATTCAGTTCGAATGAATGTTTGGGTAAAAC
This sequence comes from Maruca vitrata, assembly GCA_039566165.1. Taxonomy (NCBI): domain Eukaryota; kingdom Metazoa; phylum Arthropoda; class Insecta; order Lepidoptera; family Crambidae; genus Maruca; species Maruca vitrata. The sequence goes on along the minus strand of CM076912.1, from coordinate 16,451,759 downwards.
ATATATATTATCAACAATTTCAAAATTGTGCGATACAAATTTGTAGTCTGGATTTGTGTTCTATTGTTTCTGATGTCCGTAACACAATGCTTGAGGCAATTTCAACTTAGAATTGAACTAAACGGGATTAGGGATATGTAAGTAATGTATTATTATGATAAATTTAGTTATTAATTATACAATTTAGTACTTTAATTGTTTAATTTTATTCAAATAGTAAAAATAGTAAGGTTTTTTTATTATTTAACTTAATTGTACTTACAGTCGTGTTTAGTTTATGAACAATTTACTTCGTATTCATTTGGTAGATTATAAAAATAAATAAATATTTCACAACATCACATACATTGATCTGATCTCGTGGTAGGTAAGTAGCTTAAGCACTTGTGTTACAGATATCAGTATCAACATTGGATATACAAATATATTTATCAGTTTGTTCCAGTAGCAGTGGAAACCATGGGTTGCTGGAGTAGGGAGGCTAGGGACTTTGTGGGCGAGATTGGCCGTAGGCTAAATGTGGTAACGGGTGACTCTCGCTCCGGTTCTTTCCTGGTGCAGAGACTGTCCATCGCCATCCAGCGCGGAAACGCTGCAAGTGTTATGGGCACCTTTGGGCCGGGAATGAGCGGGGGCGGGTAAGAAAGATAATTTTATGTTTGTGTTTTGTTTTTGTTTATTTGTTGACATGTGTAAATTATTATTTTTTTTATTTAGTTTTTATTATTATTTTTGATCTCATATTTTGTAATGTTTTGTTTTTATTTTAAATGTAAATTTTAATTGATTTTGTTATGTAATTAATTAGATTAAATTTAACTCATATACGTAACCGACAACTCACTAAAATCACATTTATATATTAAAGGACATAAATATATTTAAATACATTTTATAACACACGAAACAAATGCCGATGTTCGTCACACTATTTGTCACGGGTGGGAATCGAACCCACGAATCTTGGAACCGTAGGTGATCATGATCATAGGTGGTCACTAATAGAGGAAGATCCCAGAGCCGCCAGACATCACTTATTTTCTAATGGACAAAATATATACGATTGAGTAGTGGTGGGGTGTACTATCATCATATGACTAGTTGCTACCTTGACCAGACGGCCATTTTTCAGATATCAACCAATCAAGGTACATAGAAACACTGCTCACCTCACTTAAATTCTGATGGCTGATTTTAACATATATTTCACACAATATCATTAAAAATCAGGATTCATTACTCCCAGACACATGCGGTCGGCGGTTTTACCTTACAGACGCTTTAAAGCTATGAAAAAAATTTTACTTTTACTTAATTTTACTTATTTTGTGATGCTTGATTTTTATATTTGTTATTCAAACAACTATTTTAAAACGTTTTGCAAACGGACAGACCAATCCAAGGTGCCAAACATTCACCAGACCCAACTGTTTTAGATTTTTTTTTTAAAATTGAATTTAGTTAAGTTTTTCTAATAAAATAGTTTGTAAGGTACAATTCTATAATTATTGCGGTCAGATGAGCACTTTTTAGTTGTTTGAATAACATATATAAAAATCAAGCATCAGAAAATAAGTAAAAGTAAAATTTTTTTCATAGCTTTAAAGCGTCTGTAAGGTAAAACCGCCGACCGCATGTGTCTGGGAGTAATGAATCCTGATTTTTAATGATATTGTGTGAAATATATGTTAAAATCAGCCATCAGAATTAAGTGAGGTGAGCAGTGTTTCTATGTACCTTGATTGGTTGATATCTGAAAAATGGCCGTCTGGTCAAGGTAGCAACTAGTCATATGATGATAGTACACCCCAACACTACTCAATCGTATATATTTTGTCCATTAGAAAATAAGTGATGTCTGGCAGCTCTGGGATCTTGGACCATAACCATTATTTCCCCGAGCCAGCCAAAGAAAGATAATACATTTTTGAAATAAAACTAATTTTACGGATTAAACTCGCGTGTATTGGTATTCTAAACATTATTTAGAGATCCGACGTTTCGAGCTCTTTACAGCGCCAGTTGATATTCTGTGTCTTTGTGAGTGAGTTTAATCCGTAAAATTAGTTTTATTTAAAATGTGTAGTGCTCGCGCAAATAAACATAGACAATACTATGATAATACATTTATTACAATTATGCGTAAAAATTACGAACAAATGAAATGTACGTCGTGTTTTGCAATGTTTCAATCAATTTTCGTTCTCGAAAAGTCAGCAAAACACATGCTAAACAAGTTAAGGTCGCCAGCAATCTGTCTTCGGCTGTTCACGGCTGTCGCTTTCTGGATTTATCTGCCTTCACATTTGACTGTGGCTTAGATACGCCGAATTTGGCTGGCGTTTTCCTTGTTACCGATATTAGAAGTTAGTTTGATGAGAGCCCAATTGGTAGCAGTGTTTACGAATATATTTATACTTCCTTTCAAAACATATTACGTTGTTTTGATTATTTATAGTAAACTATACATAGCAATTTTAAACCCCAATCTGCGAAGGAAAAAATCCTAGTCTGCAAAATTTTTGTATACACCCTAATTATATTAAATATGTATTTTAATACAAATATTTTTTATAATGACCTCTATTGACCTCCGAGTTTACGAGATATCTTCGAAAACCTTTTCGTGAGCTTTGTACTTTTTGACTATATCAATGTCGAGAAAAAAACTAACATTTCCTAAAATCGGCATTGCCTTTGTCTCAAACTGGAAACGTCATAGCACTCACGTCATCAATCCATCAAGTACGCGAGCTTTACAGAGCCAAAAGCAGCTTAAAGCGCTTCAAAAAGACTCCGCACTCGGATTAATATATCAAGGTTATAATGAACCTCGTTGGATGGGGATCACGAGTTGCGTCGTAAATTTTCAAAGCGCTTCGCTGCAACGCTCACGTCGTGCCAGTTGATATTCTGTGTTTTGAACGGGATTTTTCACTGGTGTTAAATAGCCGACTTTTCAAAAAAAAGGAAGTTTTTTAATACGATATATTTTTAGCTAACTGGCACGGTGGAACAGTGGTTTGTGTCCCTGCCTGGTTGTTCGTACGCTCATACTTCAAAATAATTTTTTTTAGAAAGTTTCAGTATTTTAAAATTTATGGTATGTTAGAAATATGAATTGTATTTTGAATTGTGACGCTACGCTAATAAACTTAAACATTATGATATCAATAAACAAATTGCGATGAGGGATTCCAAACAAAAACGCATCAGATTAAAGAAAGAATGAACCCGAGTAAAAATCCCATTTCCACCCAAAAATTTGTGGAGTCCCGAGTCAGGTGGTTGACGGTAGTCGTAAATTTGCAAAGCGCACCGAATGCAACCGCCCTGGTGCTTTGAGATAGTTGATGCGTTTGTTGCTGTGTTTTAAATGAATTGGTCAACTCTAACGTATATACATAAATAAATATATGCAGCATTTCCACACACGGTCATCTGACCCCAAACTAAGCAGAGCTTGTACTATGGGCATTAATAAATGAAGGAAATGAAAAAGAGAGCATTTATGTTACGTACACTGGTCACTTTAGTATACTATAAAACCAGTTTACATAATTGTACCTGTAACATGTTACTGCTACATTTTGCTTTAAAAACAATTTTAATTCTGATATAATTAAACAATAAAACATAAGGAATCATAAACCCAAAAAAAGTCTTGAGCAACTGTTGTCTCACGATGTTTTCTTCATCGTTAAAGCGTCGAATAATCGTCAATCTGAATTTTCAAATTTGAAAAACACAGTAGTACATTCGTGGCGGGGTTTGAACTGGCGTCCTCTCGCATGGCAAGCAACGACCTTATCCACTCGACCATCGACGCTTTTTTGATCGAAAATAATAATCCGACAATTTGACCATTCAATATTATACAACCACTGCCCGCAGCACATAAAATAAAATAAATTAATAAATATTTCACAACATCACATACATTGATTTGATTCCGTGGTAAGTTTCTTAAGCACTTGTGTTACTGATATCAGAATCAACAGTGGATACAAATAAACTTAAATATATTAAATAACACACCCAGACAGAACAAACACCGATGTTCATCACACAAATATTTGTCCCGAGTGGGAATAGAACCCACGACTCTTGGAACCGTAGGTAGTAAACCTGGGTCACAAACCACTGTTCCACCGAGCCAGTCACACATAAAAGAAACACGACCGAATATTGAAACACTACACAAATCTTTCGCTCGACCAAACCGACATTTTCAGCTTATTCCGAGTGTCAACTCTCGCTGCAATTTCATTTAACCAATGATTCTTTCATAACGATGTCATCAGAAGTGTGCGCAATATATTAACGCGTTAAAAACCAGTTAATTCTGGCTTGCATGGTCGGTATTACTTCATCACTGGTCCTCTCGTAAATCTGTTGTGCATCCGAGCGAATTTCTTTCCACTGTTGCGATGTAAATGAATTATTTATGAAAGCGAGATAATATTTGATAGGTCGTGTTGCATTATGTATTAAATTCAAATGTGAAACCATAATGTAGACAGCAATACTAATATTGTTTCTTGACCATATTTTTCTGTAGCAGCGATGACTCTCAAAATGTAGTGATATAATAATATCAGACTCGATAGAATACGCAAAAAATACTGACTACCTAACATTGAAAATTGTGCTAAATAATAATTAACCTAAACGTCGCACAGTAGTGTTTATCAATTAGCTACTGTTTTTATCGCGTGTAAATCGAAAAAAAAAGTCTTCATCGACGTCGACGGCGTCGATGGCCGAGTGGTTAAGGTCATTGCTTGCCACTCGAGAGGCAACAGTTCAAACCGTCCGTACACTCTGTGTTTCAAATTTGATTTGATTACTCGACGCTAAAACGGAATGTAACGGAACGAAAACATCTTGAGGAAACCTGCACACCTACGAAGAAATTCTTAGGTTATGTAGTCAACCAAGTCGCACTTGGCCAGCGTGGTCGACTAAGGTCTGATAGCCCTAGTTTAGGGTAGACCCGTGCGCCAGCAGTGGGGACGTATATGAGCTGATGATGATGATGACTTGTTTTATTTTCCATCAATAACAATAAGTCCGTATTTGGTACAAAGCTGATGATGATGATGTTTCATTTTCCATCAAGAACAATAAGTCAAAATCGTATTTGATACTAATCGAAAAAAAAATCCGAAATCCAACCATTCAGAACAAAGAAGCCATTTGCTCAGTAAAGTAGGAACATTCCTATTCTTATAAGCCAGGTCTCACCCAGCAGGTCTCCTGTGTATTCGTCACAATGCTATCCGCGTAAATCTTAGTTAGAGCCTGAAACTTGTGCATTTAACTGTCAGGCAAGTTCCCGCTCGGGAGATTTTTCATTACGTAAATGTTCACCCGCTTCCTAGGATTTGGTTGAAGCATCTTTGTCTACATCCTTTAATCTGTCAGTTAAAGGATTGGAGTTATTTACTCTACTAGTGTATTCGGGGATGACGTAAGGGGGTGTTGTCAGGGTTGATTTACTACTAGTATTTGTTATATTACCCGTTATCATGTCAAAGGAGTCATTCCTACACAATAACACACAAGTCTTTACACACTCAGCATACCTTCGCCCACATATAAACTTATACAGAAAGCAGTCATTTTAAATGCATGCCGCAATGTCAGAGAATTCCTAAATGTAGAATAATTTAATGGGCCTTAATACGATGAAAACAGTACAACAGTAGACTGTTAAGATCTATTTCTTAAATCAACAAATGTAATGGAAGCGAAACTCACGAATTCTAAGAGCTTGTCAAGGCAATAGGTAAAATTAACTATATTGGCGGAGTGACTCAAAACGAGTCTTGGCCTTCTATAATAAGGACCTCCATCTAGGCCGATCCTGTGTCACTTCTCGCCAGTTATCTGCATGGAACTCGCGCAGATCCTTCACGACCTTGTCCTCTCAACGGTACCTTTTTTTTTTTTTGTAACCCAGTGAAATGCGTTGCTCACCTTCACCCAGAGAGGGGGTTCTCTCCGGGTGGTGTGTCGGACTCCCCAGCGACTGGCGAAGAGATGGTAAATGCCAGCCGCGACTCCTGGGCGGACTGCAATGCCCAGGGGGTCTACCGACTAAAACACCGGGGTGTACCTCGTCGCCTATTGGCGGTGTTGTGGTACCTGGCATAAGCGGTACCTTGGACGCCCAACCTGCCACCGACCACTAGGGCATCTCCTATATGCTCGTTTCACAGCACTGTCTATGTCCAATTCTATAGTTAAACCTAATATATTTAACAAACACGAAATGAAAACTTCGTTTTCTTTGAAAGGTATAAAATGTACATGGCATAAGTACCAAAGTTTAATATCGTCACCCGGACACGAAAACATTAGGCATTATTTGCCATCAACCAACATTATGTTAATACTGAGTAAAGCCTTAGGGGAGTGTAATTTCATTGATCATTACCGTGAAAAATCACTTTCAATTACAAACAACAAGGTGTGAATGGCAGGGGCGGACTCAGGGACGGAGCTGAAATTCGATGCCTTTGTTACGATGTTTTATTACTTTCCACCACGGGACTAAGGGCTTATTAAGCTGTCACCGCTGAATTTTAGAATTAATCACTTAACAGCCTTAATTTTGAAAGACTTAGTTAATGATTTTATGGATACCTTTTTGTGTGATGAATTAAAATATACTAACAAAGCTGGGTTAAAAGAGACATAGGAGGAAATTATCACTATTTCGATCCAAATTTTAGATGCGTTTTGATAATTTTTCTAAAGAAGATGAACAGTATGAACACATGTTCTTTTTTCATAAAAAAAAACTACGGTTAAGCTGATGTCTATTGATCATTTATTGTTAATCCAGATCACAGTTCAGTTTAAAAGTTGAATTAACCCAGTGTTCAGTTCAGTTAATTAATGAATATACTTGAACATGTAAGTCTTACTAATGTTTATAAATACCCAAACAGTGTGGACAGTCAGACACGCAAAATTCAGTGCAACATCTTCCCTATGAAAACAAAAACAATATAAATCTCATACTTCCTCACTAATACGTCACTGGCCCCTAATATATAGCCTGAGGTGAAAAAATACAGGCGCGAACGTTCCGTCTCGGCTAAACAGTCAATGGAAAGCGTAAATCGCGCGACAAATGAACGTGTGGTAAACATTTGCATATATATTGCGAAACTCTCATTCAAAGGGGTGGGGATGAATTTTAAAATTTCCGATTCGCCCTCCAACGGTTTACGGCGAAATTGGAATCGAAATAATGAATTATTGTTCGCGGATCGGGCAAATATTGTTGCGGCCGAAATCGAATGGACGTTTAGTGAGAACGAATTAGGACTATTGTCCTTTTTTGGGGGGATTTCGGGAGGAACGTTGGGGGACTAGGAATCAGTTTTAGATTACTGCAAGCAGGCGCGGGAAGCGATTTGTGAGGGGCCGATTCGATTGCGTTACATCGGATAAGACGTGGAGACAGTCATAACATTGTATGTACAATATGAAATCGAATATCTACACGGGGTGTTACGGGGTGACATTAGGAAACTAGATATTATGTCAGGGATATTTTACCTTATTTATTTTAATAATGAGCTAAGTTAGCTTAGATTAACGAGTTAATATTAAGAAAAATAATAAATATCCCAGACATATTTAGCTTCTACACTGGATTACCTAGTAAAATTGATATTTACTGAATTTATTGGCCAATTATAATGCCGGCACTGTCCAATGTATTATAAAGCCATCATTTTTACTGTCACAGGTTTTGTTTGCATCGTTTGACTGTTCAAATAATAAATTTGTTGTGCCCGACAGGGTCCATAATTGAATCTTACTTTTTAAGAACATCTTTTGAACATTATGGAAAAGCAATAAATATTTTGAGTTTGAGTTTCAGTTCAAATCAGGGCTGTTTTTTATAAATATCGGACAACATCACATACTTAAGGTTTACGTATATTAGATCAACAGTGGTATACACAAATATACTTAAATAGATATACAAATATTATTACACGTGGGAATCGAACCTACGGCTAAACTTAAACCAGTCGAAATCAAAGTGATAAGATCAACACTTGTGTGCTTTTTAGCTGCGACCTGGGGGCTTAGACAAAGTAACAATATCGAAACCATAACGAAGTTCGAAAAGAACAAAATGTATGGGATTGACCACGTGACTTATCGCGTCTAATAAATAAATAATAAATAAATAAATAAATATTTCACAACATCACATACATTGATCTGATCCCGTGGTAAGTAGCTTAAGCACTTGTGTTACAGGTATCAGAATCAACAGTGGATACACAAATATACTTAAATATATTTAATAATACACCCAGACACGGAACAAACACCGATGTTCGTCACACAAATATTTGTCCCGAGTGGGAATCGAACCCACGACTCTTGGAACCGTAGGTAGTAAACCTGGGTCACTAACCACTGTTCCACCGAGCCAGTCTAATGTCAATCCCATACATTTTATTCTTTTCGAACTTCGTTATTGTTTCGATATAGTTACTTTGTCTACGGCAGCTGTTTAGATACCTTTTTGGATGTTATTCATTTGTAACGATTGCCTTCAAAACCAGTAGCTTTTTGTAATTATTTTCCATTATTTTTGTAGCGAAATAATGACTTGAGTATGTTGTTTATTCTGTTTTCTTCTCAGAACCATTATCGATTCCCTTCACTCTATCAAATTATTGAGATTGGATGCTCAAAGTTTCAAACCTGTTTTCTGTAGCGGGTTTTATTTTATTTAACCATTCATATAATCTTCAGCGGTTCGAACCGTTTTTAAAGTGATTGAATTTTTTATCAAAGCTTAGGAATGAAATGAAGTGTATCGAATATTTACGCTTTTTTATTTGTGTGCTTTAAGAAAAAGCTTAAGGCCTTTGCGTTCCATCAGACGTAGACTATAAATACACGATTCTTAAGGATAATATTGTGTTTACAGTACAGTAAATATTGGAACTAAACGCGCAAAGTGGGAGTTGTAAAAGTGGCAAATCATAGGTTAATACTTTAGTGTCATAAAAGTCACACGCAATTCAATTTTAATTTGATATTCATTTGAACGATCATTTGATGCTTTAAAGGTGAAGGTAAAGGTTCTAAGATTGTGTAGTCAACCCGCACTTAGCCAGCGTGGTCGACTTGGCTTTTTGCCCTAGTTTAAGGCCGTGCCTAGCAGTTGGGACCGTTTATATTTTAATTGGATATATTTTGATTCCTTTACGAATCCTTAACTAAAAACCCATAGTTCGAGCTCTCACTAGACCAGTGCCCAGAAATTCACTTCCATCTAATTACACAAACAAATTACGGATCCATTAGACTTGGCTCATTTGCTTTAGCGTCCGTTTTATTTAGCGTAAAGCTAATGGCTTTCTGTCTAATACTCTTCTTTAGGTTTTTTAGACAAACAACAGCAGTGTTTAGTCCTGACAGAGACAAGTTTGTTTCAGTCGTAAAATCTGTTTGTTTTAAACGAATGTTACGTAAAGGTTAAGTTAAGAGAATATTTCTATTAATGTTACGGAGTGTTCGTACATAGATAATATATTAAAAAAAATATATTATAGGAGAACTTTAATAATGCAATATTATTATTGCATTAAAAAATATTTTTGGATATTTTGTCAATTTCCATTAAAAATATATTTTTGGATATTTTGTCAACTTGTCTGATATCTGTGCGCTAGTGCAAGCTAAAACAATGCACAAGGCAGAATGGCGGCGACGTGGTCCACAACCCGTCACGTCACGTTTCCCACAGAGGTGAAAAGTGGATCGCTGGAAGTGATCTCTGCCTACCCCTCTGGGAAAAAGGCGTGATAATATGTTTGTATGCGAGCTAATCTCAGAAACGGCTTATCTGATCGAAATGTAGATTTCAGTTATAAGATTGTGGTGTTGCTCTACTTAACAATTAGTGTTTAGTTCATGTCAATGGGATCACAAAAAATCTAAGAACTAATATTTTTGGCATAATCTATTAGTTACATAGTTCACAGTATGTTATGGTTGTTAACGCCAAAAATCAAATTGAACTAGGTCTAGAACTGACGAATGTAATCATGTTAATTAGATGTAATTTTAAAATCATCAAAACACCTTCGTAATCATAAAATGTCTGAAAGAGTTTTTATTATTCTTTTAACAATTTATTAGTTTTAAAATTGAATTTGTTGATTTCATGCTTAAGCTCTTAAGTTCATTTTTTTAATCATATTCATATTGCATTTAGTAAATTCATCTACTTAAAATTAAGTTCCTAATGATGTTAGCTTAAAAACAACTTAACCCTGTTTCATTGTTACTGCTAAGCCCAAATTTTACTGACTAAGTGAAATTACTTCGTAAAGCATAATAAGAGTCTATTGGGCCATTTAACCTACCAATTCAAATAACCTTAATTTCTTACAATCCTATGTTCCGAAATTTCACCCGTCGATTGTAAAAATTAATGAGTCTCTTAACTTTGGTCCAATTAGATCAAAGCTCAATTTGAGGGTAGCAATGTAAATCAGATGGCTGGAATGATGTAATCATGATTATGAAATGTTAATCTAATTCATAAGTAATATTGAGTTACCCACGGGCGAATTTTAAACCAGAATCAAGTATAAATTGACTCCAATTTCGACGAATAAAAAGGTTTAAGTTCAAATATTGAATTTGTAACTTAAAATGTAAATCATTTGTTTGATAAACGTATTTGTATTCGGCTGTTTGTCGTAAAAAATAAATATATATACACCACACCACAGTACAGTACACAGTATTAATAAAGCTAGTGTCAGCTTAAGCACTTTAAAAATTTAAAATTACATTAATTGCCAGTGTCTCATCATTTTCTGTAGTTTACATTTCTGTAATAAAATGTCTGTCTATGGCTGTCAGTGTGTATCATTGATAGTAGATGGCGTCACGTGTGGCTTAACAGGTCATATACGGGAATTATTCGACGGCTTCAATTAATAGCTGCTGGTCTGGTGTGATGGTAATCCACGTCTAGGCGCGATTCCTAGAAGGACAGGTGTTCGAATCCCCGGGCCACGGTAAGGCAGTTAATTTTTTTCCGTTTTTCTAAATATTAGTACAGCTAATGCGAGCTTTAACACTTAAAAACTTTAAATTTACAAACTCTTAAGCTTTATAATACAAGTGACCCGCCTCTGCTTAGTTCGGAAATAATAATACTATCTATATATTATATTATCTTTCCTTTTGAATCCGTCTATCTATTAAAAACTATTAAATCCGTTGCGTATAGTTTAAAAGATTTAAGCACATACATACAGACAGACGCGGACTTTGCTTAATAGTATGTAGTGATATAGTATAATTATACTTATATAAATATTCGTATGTGTGCCCTAAAAAGCCGGTTAAAGACTAATGAGAACGCCTGACTTTGTGAAACGTGAATTATATATGACCGGCAATCTTCTTCCCTTCAAGTGTGGGGGCTTAAGCAATTTACGCGGATCGAGAATACGCGCCGGCCCGAATTGGGATGTCAGTTCAGCCAAGTTTATCTAGAGCTTTGCTGGAGTTGTGAACGTTATACTGAATATTTAAATTAAAATTGGTTTCATAAGTATTACTTCTGAAACCGTTTTTAAAAGAGTTTTTTTTGTTTAAAAACGTTTTAATTTTGAGAACCGTTTACATTATGACAAATTCGAAGTTTTGTGGTTGTCGATGTGTTTATAGTTGGGTAGATATTTAGGTTGTTTTATATGTTTTTCCCTCACTCTTAATAACATAAATCTATGACTTATTAACATACAATTTTATATTTTTTATAAGCCACACACACGATTGATGTTTTCCATCACTATCATCTCTAAAATCCTTGTCATAACTGCTTACACTTCCGTTGGATTCTGAAGAGGCCAAATAATGGTAGTTAGATGTTTTTCATCGGCCCACCCACCAACTAACTCCCATCCAACCAAAGACTTCAAACTCGAAAGACAATACTCCCAGCTCAACTAACTGATAAGAGGTCGCAAGGAGCGGTTCAAATTGAAAGCGGGGACTTTAAAAAGAAACATACATTTTGGTTTATACCGAGCTGGAGGCATCCCGCAAATCCCGCTCAGAAAGTAAGGATAAGAGCGTTTATTTGTTCAGACTAATGCACATTTTATGCGGCTCTCGATCCTTATGACTTACGTGATGTAACAGCCGTGTGTAAGTTTCGAGTGGCAGCGGGTTTCTATATAATAATATCGCCAAGAAAATACAAATTGCAAACAGGCTGATTCAGGAAACATCGTACGTCCAGGTCGTCCAGCCTTTTCGACGGCAATCCGACATGACTGATGAGAGATCGGGTGCAGGACTACCGGATTAACCTGCTTTCAGAGGCACGGGTGTGCAACCGCCAACATCCAACCAACCCAACCAACCCCGTACTCAAACCAGGGCCCTCTCGGTCCTTACGCTTGTTACTAATAGACCATCGAGGCATTTTTCTAAAAACAAATAATGCAATAGTGAGGAATTTATAATGTAACGTACGTACACACTGACAGACATTTTAGCGATACATTTTTTTCTTTCGAACATAATGTTCTAGTTTTGGCTTTAATTATTATAAAAACTTTTTAAACTATACCATGCCAATGTCGTGTTCGGCTATGATCGGGGCGCAAATTTAACTGTTTTCATATTTAACTTATATTTTTTGTATAAGCCTGGATTTGTGTTCTCTTGCTTTACCAAATAAATAAATAAATAAAAAACTAACTTGATTGTGAAACGCTGTAAATGTAGAGTGCCTTCTACAGAAAAATCTCATCTTGGACGTCAAACCTTGGACCATCTGCGCTTATAATACGTCTCGGAAGCCACTCAGTCATGATTTTGTTTCTCTTTTCAACACGCCAGCATGGCGGGTCTTGTCCATTTCTATTAATAAGTAGTTTTCTGCGCTGACTTCTCATGAATGTGCTGAATTTTAACATCTATCTTTTTGACTTCTTTAATGTCTCTTAAGTACCTCATATTTAAATGGAAAGTAGCAAAAGGAAGTAGAAAAGAAATTTACTTCAGTTTCAAAAGAATGACTTTCAGGAATTTAGAAATCATCTTCTATTGTCAGTAATTAGTACTTCTCTGTTTAGATCAGAATTAAAGCAAAAATGTAAAGATAAAAGGAAAGAATAAGCCATTTATAAATTGACGCTGCGCTATCATTAGCGTTTATAGCAATCAATTATAGTTATCACGAACAAAGATAAACACGCAAAAGTTTTAAAAGTAAATAACGAAGATGTATTGTGAATTAGTTAAAAAAACCTTTCCCGAAAAAAGCTCAAAAAATCGCTCGATCGCCGTCAATAAGTGTACATCTTTCGTTTGCGCCAAACGTCACATGAGCAGGCCGAAAAGAATAGGCCTCCTCGTAAACTTTGAGTCGTAAATATGAAAAAGAAAAGATTTTTTTTTCTGTGCTAAAATCCTCTTTCGCGAGAATTGATGTGGGAGAACGGAACTCGAAGGGCTGTTGTTTGACATACGTTAAATGTCGCCAAATAGATGTGCACGCAATATATTGCCGTAATAAAACTGTTTTGGACTAAGTGGTGGCTTAGTTTGCTATGAATCCTCGCTTCCTCTGATCTCGTTATTTGAGAATATCATCTCTTTTATACGTATGAGTGTAATATCTTGCTTGTCATATACTGGTTCTTTAAATAATGTAACCGTATCTCATGTGATACGTTGAGTTAAAAAAGAGAGAGCTTCGACGAAAGAAGCTTTGGGTGTGGTAGGTGTATATTAATTGAAAGATCACTTTTTTGTGGTAGAGACATTTACGCTTGTGTATTATTCTGAGTTTAAGAAATGTTTTCTCTGCTCTGTTCTCAGTAATCAGTCGAAAAGTAGCCTAGATCCTTTTTAAGACCCTAGACTAGAGTACCAAATTTAATTGAAATTGGTACTGGTTTCTAGTTATGGCATGAAAACGCGACATACAGTCTTTCGCATTTGTAATACTCGTAAGTTTAGGAGTGATAGCCATCCGCTTCCTCGTAACTCCGGCGATGATAACGAGGCTACCCCTCAGCTGTCAGTTAGGAAAAAAAATACTCGAAAGAATTTCAAAATGATTCTCATCCGGGACTCAATTGTAACCTTTCAAAGGGCTTTCTTCAATAAATCCTAACCAATAAAATGTCCTATATTAAAAAGAAGTATTTTTTCACGTCCACATTGCCAATTTCCATATGATTACCGTATTGGAGTTGGCAGGGAGCCAGGTGATAACGGAACCAGTTCTTCCTAATCGTCAGTTGCAGGCGTCTGGGAATGTGTTTGTGGGAATGGGAATATTTATATGTACCCACTTTTGTTTAGAAAAGTGAATTTATAATCAAAACGCTGTTATAATAAAGGTTTGAGCTAAAGAAAAGTTTGAGTCACATGAAATACTTTTTTGTATGGACGTTTTAGAAAACAAAACATAAAAACATTATATCGTCAGTGTATTTTTTTTTTTTGGATTTTTGGTAGGACGAAGTATACAATTATAAAAAACTTCAAAATGTTGACCTACGAAAAAAAGATCAGGTTGAGAACTACTCAACCTGATCTTTTTCATCTTTTTCTTTCTCGGGTTGTTCAACTGAACAACCCGCACTTGGCAAGCGTGGTTAACCAAGGACTGATCGCCCTAGTATGGGTAGACCCCTGCCCCAGAAGTGGGGATGTATATGGGCTGATGATGATGATGAAGATGATGATAAAATGTTGACAGTAGCATTTACAGCTTTGTAGTTTTGCAAAATGTCTTAACACAATTTACCGACTTCGTTTGCACGATAAGTCATCTTATAGCAATTCATACTATCAAAGGTAAGAAGTAAGAAAAAAAGCAAGAAAACATTTATTAATCATACAATTAAAATACAAACTAAAATAAAAACAAACACACACAAATATATAAAAAGATACAAATGTGTACAATAAGTATGTAACAGTAAATGTGTTAATAGCTTAGAACTATCTTCTAAACGGATCAAAAATATTAAACTAGATCACCCAACTTTCTACAGACACCAAATTCCTTCTCCTAATATAAAAGTAACAACACAACCAGCCAAAATTCATCTTCCCCCGGTACGTCATTTGAAGGCTTTTGTCAAAAGATTAAGCTGCAAAATTGTGTTAAAATACAGCTCAAAATGTACGCAAATATTTCAGCTAACCGCTCGCGCACCTTGATAGCCACGTTTAAAAGCATGTCGTTTAGCAAAATGTTTACGGCCCCTGCAAGCAGCGTTGACATATAAACACTCTCTCGCTACGGAATGTTGCCTATCTCTGATTTGCTTGGGGCTTTTCCTGCTAGAATTTAGGTGCTTTAACAAACTAGAAGATCTGCTACGTCGTTTTGGATTTTGTTGGGGTGATATTTTTAGTTATTAGATAGGGCTGTGTGTTATCAATGGAATTGAAAGTAAGGTTTTTTTTATATTTTTAAGGTTAAGTCGTATATTAATACAAGTGACCCGCCTTCGCTTCGCTAAGGGTGAATTTTAAAGGAAATTACATAAAAATCTTACTCTTGAATCTCTCTGTCTATTAAAAATTAATTGCGTAGTTTTAAAGATTACATACATAGGGATAAGGATACAGTGACAGAAATAACGACGTTATTTTGTACCATGTATTGATCTAATAAGTATTATTTCATGATTACAAAACGAAATTATTTTAAAAGTTTATTTATAGACAATCCAAAAGAAAGTAATGTTTATATTCTTTACATAATAATTTGCTAATCAAAACTTTCACATGAACTTCTCAAACTCATTTGTCTTCGTGAGTTCAATGAGATTCATTCAGCGCTCCATGCATACAAAACTCCGAAAAATTAGCAAACCAAATAGAAACTCTACACAAACTATATTATAGTATCTACACAGTTTGCTACTGATAGTATGAAACTTAAATTAGCAATATATTGCGGTCTAGAGCTGAGAGGCGATTTACACTAGCTTCGATACGTCTAGGAAAGCGATAGCTGACAAGTTGGGGTTGTGTTTGACGCCTTTGATAGGATAAGACCAAGAAGTCTTAGTGTCATTTGATACTGACAAGAAGGTCATCCTTACTACCCTTACTAATGTTAGAAATGCGAAAGTAACTCTGTTATGTAATCACGCATAGAGTACTGAACCGCTTTTAATGAAATTTTGTACATTTATATAGTCCAGATCCTGAGAAAGGACATAGGATACTTTTTCAACCGACTGCGCTATAAAAAGTAATGTTTCAAACTTCTCTACGCGGACGCGGAAAGCTAATAGGTCATATCTTACTTCCTCCTTTATACTTATGCATCTATATATTCTTTGTTCTTATCCGACACCTGACGTTTGAAATCATCATCAGACCATATGCGTTCCCAATGCTGGAGCACGGGCCTAGCCTAAACTAGGCTGACAAGGCCTCACTCTACCACGCTGGCCAATTGCGGGTTGGTTGACTACACAACCTAAGAATTTCTTCATAGGTGTGCAGATTTCACCTAGTAGTACGTGGCGGGGTTTGAACTGACAATCTCTCAAATGGCAAGTAACGACCGTAACCACTCGGCCATCGACACTTTTTTGGTGGGCGTTCAAAATGACTTCGTCTATATGAGTTATTATCAAAAATAAATTAGCAATAAGAAATATGTTATCCAGTACAATATCATATCCAATAAACAGACCTTTATTTTTTTTAAACCCTTATGTATCGTATTTAAACCCTAACATCAAAGATTATTATTTGGCAAATTAGGTACCTAAAGACCGCTTGTGTACTTCACCTAAGATACATTCTTCTTTGTGAGCTAAATCCTTGAAATTAGAATAAATGAAAGAAAGAATAAAACAGAAATTAGTCTTCGTATTCTGAGGATAAAACAGAAAGAGTTTTGAGTTAAAGAAATAATAGTTTCAACAACACCGTTGTTTAGATTAGATATCATCTTAAAGCAAGTACATTAAAGAGTTTGCTTTAAATTGGATAAATATTTTCTGACTCTGTGTGAACAGTAGAGAAGTTGTGTACTTTTCAATTTGAAAAATATCCTTTAGAATAGCTAGCCCGATTTAGCATGAAAAACAAAGAATTAAATATTCATGATAGGTATTATATTTTCAATTTCAGTTGATAAAACGTTGCCGCGATTTTCAAAAATGTTTGTGGACACTTTATTTATTAACGACTAGCGGGCGCCCACGACTTCGTCTGTGTGGAAATGGTTTATTAAAATACCCGATAATATACCTTGTAAAATAAGCTTTTTAATCGTGAAAGTCCCGTCACAATTGGTCTAGCCGTTTTGGAGATTAGTGGGAACGAACAGACAAACAGGTAGATATGTTTTTAGTTGTGTTTTTGTTATTGGTACAGGGTGACTGACAACATAGTCCACATAACGCAGCGCTGGCCCTTAATCCTACAGCTATCATTACTGCGTCACAGCCCTTGTCAGTCCTCTGCCCGCCACGGAGATTCGGAGGTCTAATTATAGAGGTCGAGAAGTCCCCGTTTTGTTTTTTTTAAGAACAGTTTTAATGATGTTGGGATGTTTTTTTAACTGCACTTTATTAAAATGTTTACCTCATTGTTTTGCTGATGAAAAACAATTTCATTTCTCAGATATTGATAAATTAATTACTGTAATTTTTGAGACCACACTTATAATACAACAGTATAGGCCGTAGCCACAGTTATACTTAACCATTCACACATCGATAACACTTTGAAAATTTGTAATTTAATTATCAAAAATATTATATTCCCAAGTGATTCAAATTTTATATTAATAAATAGCCTGTCAGGACTCAACTTGCAAACGCAATAAAATGGTAAATAATATAAAAATTTACATAAAAAACCTTCCTCTTTAATACCTCTATCTATAAAAAAGAGACCTTATCAAAATAATGTTAAGTAGTTTTAAAGATTTAAGCATTGGCCCAGGATATAAGGAACAGAGAAAGCGACTTTGTTTTGTAAAATATAGTGATCATACCATGTCAACATAATTATAATAATCCTTACTAATATCACATGTGGAAATAACTCGATAATATTCTTATCTATCACGCTTTCAGTACGATTTTATTCGGTTTTATTTTACTGATTTAAATGAAATTTGTTTCACATTATTACACGTATACGCTACGTTTAACTTAACAACATAATATAGTTTGATACGATAAACAACTTTACGCAGACAAAGTCGCTGGCGAAAAAATAATAATGAAGCTGTGCACTTGTTCAGCCAATTTCGGAGTATTCATCAAACTCAATACAGATCCCATACAGATAGCGAAAATTGGATGGTCAACGTTATTATTAAAATAAAAAATAGGAAAACTCACTGGTGTGTTTTATCACTTCACTGGAGCGATCTCGTTTATCACTCACTAGTTTTCTGCCTACTACATCCGCGTGATGTCGTTTATTGCGTACAACATGACTTCTAATTTAGAAAAATCGGTATGAAAGCTGCCTGTGTCCTTTTTTTTTTCTCGGCGAAATGCGTTGCGCACCTTCACCCTTCAGAGGGGATTCGGTGTGTCGGACACCCCAGCGACTGGCAAAGAGATGGTAAATGCCTGCAGCTACTCCTGGGCGGACTGCAATGCCCAGGGAGTATACCGACTAAAACACTGGGGTGTACCTCATCGCCCATTGGCGGTGTCATGGTAAGTTGCCTGTGTCCTTCCTGAACCTGACTTTCGGTGCATAACATAATCGCCTAATAAAGTGCCTAATCGATTTGATAGTTCTGGTATGTGGCGTTAAATAGACTAAGCTATAACCTTCACATTCATAATATTAGATAACTGCCTCGGTTGGTCTATTGGTAGCAAGCTCTGCGTAAAGACCATGAGGTCCCCGGTTCGAGTCCCGGGATCGGGCAAAATTCGTGTGAGTTTTTCTGTAAAGAAATTATTCAGCCCACAGTTAGGAAGTTGGCGGTTGCACGCCCGTGCCTCGGAAAGCACGTTAGCCCGTTGGTCCCGCGCCCGATCTCTCATTGGTCATGTCGGATTGCCGTCTCACCAAAATATAAGAGTAAGGGAACACATGTACACTATAATAATATATGTCCTGCGCACTTGGCTGATCTCAATTTAGACGGCGGCCATGGCCGAAATCGGTCGAACGCCTTGTTATCACTATTAGATAACTCTACAGTAACTAACAGATGTCCGGGATATTTACCATCTTGTTCGGGACATCTAGCAGATAAAAAGCAGAGTTCGCTCGCGACCACGATTGGTGTAACCCAGTCGAAATGTCGGGCAGTAAGTAGCTATGTATTTGCTACTACTAATATCGCGTGTAGACCCATAAAGACAAATATTTAGATAAAAAGCTAGTTTAAAGTCCACAATATTAGTCAGCATTTATTCTAATGTCTATTACAATACAAACTAAATGGAGTGTCAAATAAAATCTCATACAGAACAGCCATTATCATTCAGAAGCGTTGTACCCCGTTCTAGTTTCGGGTTAATAGGCAACAGTTTCCCGCATTACACCTCGTATGTTTCGCACTAAACTCCGTACACAAGAAGGCTTTTATTATCATTGCCCTGCAAATTAGGGTCAGAAACTTTTCAGTGGGAGGCCCACGTAAATAGCCGCTTAGATTATGGCAGCACTAATGTATAGGACGTTTCAAGAGCTTTTAAGGATGGCAACACGTTTGCGACCCTCTTATTGTTATTAATTGTTGTGATGCTCTTACATTTTTTGGGTCTCTAGGATATAATTATGGGATGTTAGGCTTATTTTGTTCATCTTTAAATATTTTTAGTGGACCCAAGGAACTTCATATTACCAATATTTTTATTACTACTCAACTAACTTTTTTTTTATGTCTAACCGTTCATACTGTGATATAAATAAATATTTCACAACATCACATATATTGATCTGATCCCGTGGTAAGTAGCTTAAGCACTGATGTTACGGGTATCAGAATCAACAGTGGATACACGAATATACTTAAATATATTTAATAATACACCCAGACACGGAACAAACACCGATGTTCATCACACAAATATTTGTCCCGAGTAGGAATCGAACCCACGACTCTTGGAACCGTAGGTCGTAAACCTGGGTTACTAACCACTGTTCCACCGAGCCAGTCCAAAATCGGACAAGTTAATTAAAATTTTCTTCGCGTGAAATTTATTCATTAAGCAAAAACAAAACACCATAATAATAGAAATATAGGTTTATGTGACACGCAATAAATAATTTGATTTGATTTGATTATAGGTCATATTGTTTCGACTACAATATTGTTATAATCATGATTTTTTTATCCAATTTATCCCTTCAGGGAAACGAAGTGAACAATATCTTCATCTGATTTTATAGGATTAGGAAATGACAATGAATTCTACTGCAAAATAATTCAAGAAAGCATATTTCAATGTAGAACACAAAGTGGGGTGCACATAATTGCATCAAGTGTGCAAGTGTGTCTAGCAAAGCACAGATGCAACCAATGACTAAGTTAGGGTTTAACTTAATAGGCACTGAGGCGGGGCCTATAGTGTTATGTTCTATAGAGGCTTTCAAGCAATGATATATGGTATTAAGTCGCAAATGTTTCGGGCTGAACCGATTTCGGTTTTTTTGTTGTTGTGTTTAATGGCACGATGAAAGGCGTGATAACATTCCTTATCTTTCATATGTATGTATGTTTGTATGTAAAAAATTACTGTGTAAGTCATTATACTTTTACGACAAAACTACTGAACCGGTTTTAAAAAGCCAAGTTCATAATAATTTTTAACCATATGGATTTAAGGAATATGCTTTACTAGATAATGGATAAGGAAAAGAAGAATGAACACACTTAAAGTCACGGGTGGAAAGCTAGTATATTTTATTTTTATACAAAATAACCCTAATTAAATTGCAAATTAGGAATCTCTTACATAAGGAAGGGTATTAGAAAATAAATGGGATCGGACCATTCGCATTACAGCTTGACAGGTGAAATCGGTTTAATTGTTGCCAGGGTACTGACTACACTTTCTGGTCACGTGCCCGCGCCAGGGGACTGACCGTAATGGCGGCGAGGGTTAGAGCTGACGTATCGAAGTTGTTGATGCTATTATTGGAGTGAGTTAGTAATTATTGGCGTTATTAGTGGAATGTTGAGGAGATTGGACCGTGGGGTGTGATGACACTTTAAACTGATTGAGAATGGCTGGTAGATGTAAATGAGATAGAAGGAAGACTGACATGTGATGTAGAATGATAGGCACACGATGTATCATAATCTACAGCACGTTGTTAGACAAACATTAGTATCTTCTGACAGTTGAATGTTATAACATTCGATATTTGTTGACTTACATGGAATTTTGAAGGACTTTAAGTGTCCAATTTCCAAAATCTTACGTCGATTAATGAAGATGTTATGTTAATTATTAAAAAAGAACATTGAAATGATGTGAAGGATTCCTACTATTTTGAACATAAAAATAATATCATAGTTTCAAAACATTAGTATAATAATTTTGAAAGATTGAGACTTAATTAAAAGTTAGGTTAAATTAGTAAAATTAAGTTTCGCGTCACCTTTTCAATCACTAATATTTTTATGAAATTTATCTTTAACCTAATTACTAGTGAGGCGAAGGAACAACAATTTAACGTTGTTTGCAAGGCACGGGAGCGGAAGTCTTATTTCCTGCCTCCATGTTCCCATTGAGGAATATGACACAAAAATCCATTTGTAGTCTGAGGGCGACTTGTTTCCAAGGGAGTGATATGAGTACCTACTGCACAAATCTATACTCGTACATATACTAAAAATATAATGGATCGCTGTCTATAAGTGGAGGATTTATGATAAAATCCTTACTAATATTATAAATCCGAAAGTAACTCTGTCTGTCTGTATGTCTGTCTGTATGTCTGTCTGTCTGTCTGTTACTCTTTCACGCATAGAGTACTGGACCGATTTAAATGAAATTTGGTACAGATATAGTCCAGAGCCTAGAAAAGGTTATAGGCTACTTTTTAACCGACTGCGCTATAAGGAAGTAATGTTTTACCCGTTAAACGTCTCTACGCGGACGAAGTCGCGGGCGGAAAGCTAGTATATTATAAAAGCGTCGATGGCTGAGTGGTATAGGTCTTTGTTTGCCATGCGAGAGTTCGTCGGTTCAATCCCCGCCACTTATCACTGTGTTTTTCAAATTTGAAATTCGTTATGTAGGATTATTCGACGCTTTAACGATAAAGGAAAACATCGTTGGGAAACCTGCACAAGTGCACACCTAAGAAGAAATTATTTGATTATGCAGTCAACCAAACCTCACTTTGCCAGCGTGGTTGACTAAGGCCTTATTGCCCTAGTTTAGGGTAGGCGCGTGCCCCAGTAGTGGTCAATGCAGTTATTTTTTATTGTTTCTCTGTGCATCTGTGCAAATGTGATCTCAGAAAAGGCTTATTCCATTGAGCCACTAAGAACCAAATCGGTTCAATGTCGTCTCCTTACCACTTTCCCCCAAATAAATCTCACGAAACGTCTCAACACCTTACGAAATATTTCTTGGGCGTTTGTATAACCGGAATAATCTCGCGTATAGTGAGATTATATTTATGTTATTTCTAAAAATAATATGAATAGTTGTGACATATCCACACACGGCTATCTGACCCAAAACTAAGCGAGCTTGTGCTTTGCCGGCCATAGAGGGTTATCATAACATACGAATTTATATTCATACATACATACTTACTCCCAGACACGGAACAAACACAAATGTTAATCACATGAATGTTTGTCCTGGTTGGAGATCGAACCTACGACTCTCGAAATCGTAGCCTACACTAGCAACTACTCCATCGAGCCACAAAAGAACCAAATCGGTTCAATCTCGTCTCCTAACCACTTTTCCCCAAATAAACTCCACGAAACGTCTTACTAAGACGAGTGAGGGGGTCATAAATTATTTTCAAAGGACAGCTAGGGCAGAAAGATTGCTTGGGCGTATAACCGGAATAATCTCGCGAATAGTAAGCGAGCGTGTTACTTTCAAACAATTTTCCTTGTTCATGTGATAAGTTTATTACTTTTTTTTTCTGTGCCACCAGTATCGGTTTTTTTTAACTTGCAAGAAAACTAAAGTTTTAATATAAAGCTATTTTTATGACTATGAAATTGCATTTCATGAGATAATGTTATTGTGAAATTTTAAAATAATAAGAAAGTGTTGTAATAAGTGTGTGTGTGTGACCCGCCATCGCTTCGCTTCGTAACAATTTTGCATAAAAACCTTCCTCCTGAATCCGCCAATCTATTAAAAAAACGCATCAAAATCCGTTACTTGGTTTCAAAGATAAAAGTAGTATACATAGAGGATATAGGGACAGAAAAAGCGACTATTTTATACCGTGTATGATGTTACGTAACAATTAAGCAATTTAATTTTTCTGTTTTAGTGATCACATACTTATAATACATATTCACAAGTAAACAGCACAAGGCAGAATGGCGGCGACGTGGTCCACAACCCGTCACGTATCCCACAGAGGT
This sequence comes from Maruca vitrata, assembly GCA_039566165.1. Lineage (NCBI taxonomy): Eukaryota > Metazoa > Arthropoda > Insecta > Lepidoptera > Crambidae > Maruca > Maruca vitrata. Next base: position 16,428,136 of record CM076912.1, on the reverse strand, counting down.
GAAAAGTGGATCGCTGGAAGTGATCTCTGCCTACCAATCTGGGAAAAAGGCGTTACTTTATGTATGTATGTATGTATGTAATAGTATATTCTTGATTAATACCTGCCACCAATTTCTCATTTTAACTTTAATCTAAAACTCGTCACGTCTATGTTGTCTTAAAACAGCCCGTTGAAAGCAGTCTGGGATTAACATGGCTCATTTCAAAATTTAACTTATGAAATTCTAATAAAGTCGAAGTTCATGAAAACATTAACTTGATGGATAGAAAGACCTGATTTTAATTGTTTTACCTCTCGACCTTTCGCGTTGTTGAATAACGTCATTGGAAAACTAAATTGGTGGCATTGTTTTGCTTTTACAAATTATTCTAGAATTTTCTAGATATCTAGTACAAGCGACCTTTATTACTGGCTAAGCAATTTAATTTGAAAATGGCTGTCGTAGAGTAAAGTGAAATGAATTTGACTGGCGGTGGATCAGTGGTTAGCGACCCTGGCTGGCGGTTCAAAGAGTCGTGGGTTCGATTCCCACTTCAAGATATTTATTATCCGTTAGTCCGACCCGTTGCTAAAATGGTGTAAGGGAATACATGGAATATTTTTTTTATATTATTGGTGTACGTCTAAACAGCATAATGATTAACGATGGAAACTCTTTATCTTGTTACCTAAGTAAGTCATAATAAAGATCTGATTAGGATTAGATGATTAGTCATACAAAAACAAGGGTTATCTTCTCAACATAACCCATAAAAATACTTAAAATGTACTAAAAAAATATGAACTCAGCAGGTGTCGCTAATGTTTACAAATAATTGCAAGTTTCAACCTTAGATAAAAGCTATATTAAAGCGAAATGTCTCTTTATGGTAGGCAACTAATTGGCTAATTGTGCTTACCCAATAACAAAAGTAACACTTACCCATTCCAATCACGAGTCTTAAATCTCACCATTACACATCCCGAGAGCATAGAAAATTACTGCACAGTGTTTTTGCACAGCAAAAGCTCAGGACTTCCTTGGAACCTGAAAAAATGCGCTTAAAATTCCACACCTCCGTAAAACGACTCCGACGCTTCTAGGTATTCCAAATGTCACCTCTCATTACGACTTGTTTTATACGGCTGCACTCATTCGCGGCAAGAAATTATACTAAACTAAAATTCATGTCACGACCGAGTGTGCACTCTATATCGTGGTGATAGAGTGTGTAATTCTTTGCTCTGTGCGGTCGCAGTGGAATGTTTTTACTATGGGACTCAGGGTTGGCAGTAGCAGAAATAACATTGTGACTTGACTTTGTGCACAGTGGGACGTTTTTCTTTGCAAGTTAAACGTCTGTTTTTGGTAATTCAATGCGATTCGAAGTTTAATGACTGTTCGAGGTATTTTCATTGTGTAACTTGTAAGTTAGCTCTAATACTCTATGTTATTAGCTCGTTGGTCTATTGGTAGCTAGTGCTGCGTTAGAACCGAGTTCCCGGTTCGAGTCCGCAGTCGGGCAAAATTTATGTGAGTTTTTCTTGTAACCACTATGTACACGATAAAACGAGAAGACACGATTTTGGTACTTAACCCCAATATTTATCAATAACACCTGTTGTACTTGAAAACAAATAACTTAAACAAAATAAAAGTATAACAGGAGTAGTAGAAAAAGCCCTAAAAATAAAAAATGCTACCCCGCCTTTAACCTGGATTCACATTAAATCGACAATTAAAAACAGTACACCAATGACTAGCTTGGTTAGTGACCCTAGCTCGTAAGAGTCGTTGGATTCCTACTTAGGACAAATATTTGTGTGATGAACATCGGTGTTTTTTTCGTGTCTGGGTGTGAATATGTATTACAGTATGTATTTATACCGATTTATGTATATCAGTCTCTGACGCCCATAATACAAGCTCTGGTTAGTTTGGGGTCATGACCGTGTGTGTAAATGTCCCAGATATTTTTAACCACCAGCTTTACTATTGACACCCCTACTACCCCTATTTATTTCGTTAGCCAACCACGCTTTGTTCCTCAAATTCTGTAATGTTGGTTTTACACAATAACCGCGCGCTTGCATATTTTTAACGAATAAAGGCCAGGAAATTTGCCGAAGAAAAAAATACAGAACCAACGGGTTCGGTAGTATGTGTGTTTTAATCGAAGTTTTATTCAAAGCCCTTTCGGAGTTCATACAAATGATGTTGATTTATGCGCGGATTATGCTAAGCTGATCTTGTTTCTAAGCCTATATTTGTGGTGTTATAAAGTGTATTTTTAACAGACTTTGGTTTTTGGGTGTTGTATTTAGTGTTCTGTGGGGCTACCATGAGTTTAAAACTTACGCATTCGATATCGCCTACGTGAATATGTCTATGAAAAACTTGTACAGCGCCGCTGGTGGTTACGCGAAGAACTAAAATCGGCCGTATGAAAAAAACAACTCGATAGGTTTTTAACGTAAGTATGTTTTCGATAGCCAACTCATGGTAGGCCCTCTGTTCCTGAAAGGTAAAAACGGGACCCTATTACTAAGCCACCGCCGTCCGTCTGTCTGTCTCTAAGCTGTATCTCATGAGCCGTGATATCTAGAAAGCTGAAATTTTCACACATTATGATTCCGTTGACGCTATAACAACAAAAACTAAAAAAGATAAAATATACAATACAATAAGTCAAAGTCAAATAGACATTTTCTTTTTACATAATTGGTACGGGACCCTTTGTGCGTGAGTCCGACTTGTACTTGGCCGGTTTTTTTTAATTTAACGGCACTATTCAATTCCAGGCAGCTAAAAGTAGCTATCAGGAATTGAAAAGTGCCGTTCGTGCTTTTTGAGGGTACAATGTGACCGGTTTACGATGGCCAATGAGAATTGAGTTATTTTTGTGAACTTTTGCTTCTGCACGTTAAAAATAACTCTGTACTGTACTATGGCAATTATATTCCTTTGTATTGGGTTTGAACTGGCTACCTCTCGCATGAAAACCTTAACTACTCGACCATCAACGCTCTATAACTAACGAAACTTATTATTTGAAGAGACTTCGTAAGATTTTAGACTTTCAGGTCCTATAACAATAAATCTAATATTAGTCTGTATGTAAACATTATTTTTGAAGAAACTAACTACTTAAAACGGAATCTCTAAAATTTTTTTTTATTTGTGCTGCATCATACTAAGAATGGTTTAATAAATCTGTTTACATCTCTCAAACATAACATACATCTTATCTTGTCTTATAGTAGGGACCGTCTAACCGGTTCACGACCTCACGACCCTATAACATACAAAATCACGACTTTTTACCAGAGGGGTAGACAGAGATCACTTCCTGCCATGTACTACGGTCCTGGCACACCACTTTCGCTTCATCCACATCCATAAACCTTTAAACATAAGCAACATATTTATGCCATACTGAATCTCTGTCGTCTTTATCCATAATACCCTACATTGTCAGTAGGCATAGTAGACTTCGTTAATTGAGCTGAAAGATAATAGGCATAGCTCGGGATCAATAAACTCTAGAATTAGATGCGGAATGAGATCTTTGTTTAGCGTGAGTAGGGTCTGGAACGAACCTTTTCAATTTGAATACGTCGTTTTGATTTAAAAGCCTATTATGTTTACGATAACAAGTCTATTAGGACTAGGTTTGGATTTACAAATGGGGTTACTGACTCAAAGTTATTATATAAATGGTGGATTTACACATCATCTGAAAAATAAACTGCACAAATTTGTTGTACTAGTTAGATGAAATCATTTACTGCGGGAAAACTATTTGTATAACAAATTGGTATATCAAGGTATATTATTTTTAACAATTAAACAGAAACGTACATCCGATACGACATCAGGGGATACCAGTCACAACTATCTGTCCGGTGGTTGGTGAACGGTATACGGGTAAGCGAACCCGGCTACTCGAGCTACTATCGACTCAGTCCAAATCATCCGAGGCGATAGTATCCTTCCTCCCCCCTTCATATATTCTTGCTACTCGTGGGAAGGCAATGACCTTGTAAAAGTAATGCACAAGGAAGATTGGCGGCGACGTGGTCCACAACTCGTCACGTCACGTTTCCCACAGAGATGAAAAGTGAATCGCTGGAAGTGATCTTTGCCTACCCCCTCTGGGAAAAAGGCGTGATTTTATGTATGTATGTACAGAAACGTACTTTAATGTAAAAGTGTATTAGGAGTGCTTCAGTTACTCTTATGTAATTTATTTAGATGGCGCCAACCATACTTCATACTTCTGTGCCAATAATACTTGGGCAGTTGGGCCCGAATCCAGACTCGAACCGGGATCCTCTCTCCCTACAGCGGTTGCCTTTTCGATATCTTAGTTTTTTTTTCGTTTTAACAAACACTAGGTCCCGACTTGCGGATATTACAACTGCAGTCTGTGTTTAACTTGCAGACTCGGAATTTAAAATGACACGAATGGATTTCCAAATGTCTGAGGAGACTAAGGAAAAACGAAAAGAGATTTCATGTGAAATGTCTTTTGGCTTTTAACTTTAATAGTTTTAAAAAATATTGTGAGTTTTTAAAAAAAACAAAGTCAAATCATGGTTAGAAAATTGAAAATGTCTAGAATATTATTCTATTTGTATAGTACTATTAGGCACTGTTGTAAGCGCCATGATCACGGGTGAACTGTAGTATATACCGGACATTTTTTTTTTTGCGAATAGATTTTCATGAAATACTTTTGCACATCAAGTTTTAATAAAATAAAAAATTGAACTAGTTACTAGTATTTTTTAATAGTTAGTATTAGTTAATAGTAGTTCGCTCGCGACCATGATTGGTGTAACCCAGTCGAAACGTCGGGCAGTAAGTAGCTATGTAATTGCTACTCCTAATATCGCATAGATAAATAAAATTTTATTTTTGGAGCAATAAAAAAAAATACTAATATTTAGTTGATAGTGCCAGTCACTTCTTCTGCGTGGAAAAGATTCTTTAGGCAATATTTTTAATGTACCCCTGCAAATCCAGCCTATGATTGGCGTCAAACACGCCCCACTCCAGAAGTTTGATGAGCTATAATAATTTCTCTATCAATCAAACAATCAATTTAAAATCCAAAAGATACGTATCCCATAGTATTTTCTATTATTTGAGCGAACTCCAAACAATGTATGTGATGTTGTGTAATATTTATATTTATATTTAATATGGATTAATATGGATATTTAATTGAAATAAACCCGCCCGTAACCACGAGCGCTGTAAAGAGCTCGAAACGTCCAGTCTCTAAAAAATTTGTTTAGAATAAATACACGCGCGTTTAATCCGTAAAATTAGTACTACCATATTTTTCTATAAACTAAGTTACGGACTATATAGAATAATATAATTTTATCCCAGCCAACTTCCTAGTCCATTTCAGTTTAATTACAGTTTTTAATAAATTTTACACATTTAAAGGCGATTTTTATGTTTTATATTTTTTTTAAATCTTGCTTCTTTATCGCAAAGGGGTCACGCAATATTCCAGCGAACATAATATATAGGTTAGATTTATTCTCACCACACTATTCGACCCTTTGATAGAGAAGATAAGAGATGTTATTTTTCACTTCCCGCCTCTGCCTATCCTAAAGACATCTTTACAACCCGCAAACACTTTTTGATGACGGACAGGCCCCGGGTTCTGGCTATTTTTATTAGCCGTAAAGAAGATTACCGGGGTACAGTGAAGGGTTAAATTCAACCTTTTTAAATGGGCGGCTTTTGTTTTTTTTATATTAAATTCTTTTGAATAATGGTTAACTTTGCAGTCTGCTAAATATGTAAAAAAAAACTATCGGTTAAAGTTTGCTTATAAATTAAAATAATGGTGTTGGTTGCATAATTACATTTAGTGTTTTTGATAATAACCCTGTAGTATCATTACTACGCTTCTATGCAGTAACTACTGAAACCAATAATTTCAATTCAGTACACTTATTGTTTGAAGACTGGAAAAGAACATGGCTAGTTCTTAATGGACTTCACTTCACAATTTGAACAAGAAATTGTACTTTCTCGTAAATGTAAACAACACAGTTAGATCATGATGTGGCTTTCAACAGATTTTTACGTTTTGAAAGTGCCACTATTCAATCTCAATTTAAAGTATAATCTAATTTGATTTTCTCAGGCTGTCCAATGTGTCCAACTTAAATAAATAAAAAAAAAACCTCTACTTACTTCAGGCTTCAGCGAAACCGCCCGAAACGTCAATGAATTTCGTTCGGCCTCTCTGCCACACACTTTAAGCGGTAGGCCTGACCTTTCTAAATCGATTGCCGATAAAAAACCAAATTATTACTTACCCTGTCTTCGACTCACCTGCTTCTGATGGCTCCTTCATATTTCATTACGGCCTGCGGTTTATTGAGAGTTAAGGGTACAAATCAGAATGAAATTTTAATATCGAATGGATTTTCTAGCGTTTGTTGTCGGAGAGCTTTACAAGGGGTTCCATTATTGTTTGTGCTTTAATTTTAGTACATACTTATAAAGCCTTCATCCCTCTTTTACGTATAAATAGTAAGGCGTCCGAACGATTTCGGCCATGACGGTCGATCTCAATTGGGCACACGGGCGTTCATCTTCCAACTTCCTACCTTTGGGCTGAGGACTTTCTTTACAGAAGACCACACACAAATTTTGCCCGACCCCGGGCCGAACTTGAACCGGGGACCTCTCGCAGCGCTTGCTACCAATAGACCAACGAGGTAGTTACTTTAATAACTTTTTTTTACTTAACGTTTATTGATATTGGAAATAATTCATTGGTTGGAAAACAATTCACTCAATAAAAAAAAATAGAATGGTCACACCATTCTAATCATACAAAAAGTTGAAAATCTTCCATAATCTTCAGCGGATCGTCAGTAACCTTCCTTCTACATTAACCGAATCCATCGCTAACTTCCTGACCTCAATAAACGAACATAACTTCGCTTGTATCTTATACTTTGCGATAAACATCATGCATAATCGACTGAGGTTAGAAGCCAAGTTTCGTGACCTTGACTCTGTAAAGTCGAGAGTATAAGCCATTTATGTGGAGTCGTTTTGTAGGGGAAACTGTTGTGTGTGTGTGTGGAAGTTAGAAACTCTTTAGTTGAGTTGGGAAGCTGGAAAAAATAAGCTCCGACGACATAATATGAAAAATAATGGTTAGATAATTAAGAAAATTGAACTGAATTCAGCTGAATTTTACAATTTTTCAAAGCACTTTGAGCCATGATGTAATTGTGTGTGAGTTTGATAATACAAAGTATTTTTTCATGGCATCAAACCGACCAACTAACTAGGGAATGTACTATAAATTACTGCTCGATGTAGTACTTAAAACAATAAATTTAAAAAAAGCTATTCGGACTCGCGCACGAAGAGTACCGTACCAATTATGTAAAAAACACGTTTATTGTATGGTGACAGCCCCTAAATATTTATAATTTTTTTTTTATATTTGTTGTTATAACGAAAATACATAATTTGTGAAAATTTCAGCTTTCTAGCTATCACGGTTTATGAGATACAGCTTGGAGACAGACAGACAGACGGACGGCGGAGGCTAAGTAATAGGATCCTATTTTTACCTTTTAGGTACAGAACCCTAAAACGACCGTCATCCAGATATTAAATATTCAAAACAACTTTATGTCCCGAAACAATTTCAGGTCTTCATTTATTCCAAAGCAAGAAAAAATGATTTCCTTTGACATAACACTCACAAGCAATGACCTCCTCTCTGACCTCATCCCATAGCCCAGTCCTTGACACGCGTAAGACGCAAAAGAGCCGGACTATAGATGACATAATATAAAGACCCTTTACATGGAATTGGATATGGGGTGAGGAAGCTGCAAGCACGACTTACCCCCAATCCCTTAACTTGTAAGTGCTTATTGAAGGGTCTTAAAGACCATTGCTATGGCACTTTAGATTTTTTTCTTTAATTTGATAATCGACTTAGAGAGCGAAGTGTTGGTCTGTGAAGCCCGTTTTAAAAAGCTTTAATTGTATTTGATTGAATAGGTCACTATGTAAACATGATTCAATAATCATAATAAACATCTTCATCGTAAACCATAATATTATTCCAAACCCTTCTACAACACAATACTTCAGATATGGTAATTACAAACTGAAATAGTACACAGATTATCATTTTGTTAGCCTATTATAAAAAAAAAGGTTAGGGTGAATAGCATTGTATGGAAAATGCAGGAAAGCTTAATTTATATTTAGCCCACATATACGTCCCCTCTGAGGGAGTTCGCCTACCAGAAACTAGGGCGTTCGCGCCTTTGTAAATATAGCCTTATGCTAATTTTATACTATTTGTTCAATATTATGTTCTGCTAATGTACTCTGTTGCTAGGGTTTTGTACAAAAAGGATAAAAACAGTACCCTATTACTAAGACTTCGCTGTCCATCCGTCTGTACCAGGCTGTATAAAATAAGTGTTACAATAGCTAGCTAATCGAAATATTCACAAATCATATAATTTCTATTTGCAGATATTAATTTAAAGGTGGTAGTATATTGCAAGTTTAATAAAACCTTCTCAAAATCTGCAACGCTTTCACAATTCACAAAAAAATCTGCCGACCAAAATATAATTAAATCGGTCTCTAAGACCGTCCTCACCAATCCAGGGTTGAACGTCTTAACACTATGTCACTCCGCGCCGAGTAGTCGCGACCTTGGCACATATATCGATAGTCGTGCATTCCTCTAGTTCGTTCGCCAATAGGAAACGAACAAATACTCTTATTTGGTTGTAGTAAGGGTGGGTTGATACTACGCATATATTTGTCTTATTGTAAGTAATACTAAGCTCGGGTATTTGGAAGTATCTAATTACTATAAATTTATGAACATAATAAAATGTACAGACATTGTTCTGATTCTGTGGTGAGTAGCTTATGCACTTGTGTTCCGGATACCAGAAACCAAAATGACTTACAAAAGAACTTTAATATATAAATAACAAGTAGTAAATGGTACATATATTTTATGTCTTCTTAAGCAGATTAAACATCACTTAAAAATGTTTACTGTAATTAATAGCATCAAAACTTATGTTCACGTATATCAGTTACCGAACTAGACCAATTAATCATTATGTACAAAAATCATTAATAAGGCCATTTTTATCTCGAGCGGGAATCGAACCCAACAATAACAATTAATTAAATTTAATGAACCAAAAACTTCCCCTCCGCTGAAATCAATTAGTGCACGAAAACAAAAATCTTGCACGAATTAATTAACGTCACATTTTCGTTTAAGCTTTTCATTTTGTTGCCCGTGTAGTTTCGCATTGGAAACTTCCAAAGTTCCAGTTGTAAACTTAATAACATAGAACCGTAACACGCTTTCCAGAAGTTGAACTGGAAATCGGCTAGTTTAGAACAAAAGCAATCCGTGGAAGTGCACATATTGTTGTCATACTTACTCTTATGTTAGTATTTCATACTTACACTCCTGTAGTTATACCTGCAAACTTATTTATAAGTAGATGTAAAGCTTTAGGTAATTTATATAGCTTTGAACTATCTTGGCCACACCATTAGGTACTTTGCTATAGAAAATGGTTAAACAATCAATACCTATTTGTGTTATGAAAATGAACGTTTATATGGTTGTTGTTGTATGTCATACTAGATAACAATACACATTACTGTACCTACTGTTTTTTGAGCCTAATTGGGTATTATGTTGGGTGATGAAAAGCGCAAGGTAATTTCTTAAAGATAGCGTTTCCAATAACTATGATATGCGTTGGCCTTCCGTTACGTAAGTAATTTTTTTTTGTTTCAAGTTTTATTTTGTGTGTGTGATTTAACTTGAATATGAATAATGTCTTATGTAACTAACGTTTGAGTCGAATGTGTGAATTTGTTAGTGGCTAGAGATACATTTCAGGATAGGTAGAAAAAAAAACAATTGCTTTGATATATTTGATTTTTTTAATCGATAATCATATTCCACTGACTGAGAAACTCGATAACATTTTTCCCTAAAAAAAACTCGGCTCATCCGTACACATATTTACAATCGCCCAAGTTACATACGAGTTACACTTTTTAAAAGATCCAGAAATACTTTTTAATCCTGTAATGCAAAGTCAGATGGGATTAACTGTCACACTCTCATTTCGTCAATGGCGGCTTGCGGGAGGGGTGTGTGGGAGGCTTTTCCTCGCCGAAGAGTAGCGTGGGGTCCCCCCCTTGGGTCTGCCTCCCTCCCCGGCGAGCCTTGGGCCGCGGAGCCGTTAGGAGGCTGGAATTTCTGTTGCCTCAGTTCCTGCATCGGCGGAGAGTTATTAAACTTGTTCAAATTCTTCGGCATCGTTGCGTACCCCCCCATCTGTGGGTAGCTTACGTTCGGTATCCGGAAGCTACTATTTCTGCTTCCTAGTTTGCTTGGCAACATCATGTTGTCCATACTCAGTGTCGGGCTTGGTGGGGACTTCGGTACGTCTAATGGCCCTTTGAAGTTCAACCCAGCTAGATGAGCTTCTGAACCCATCATGTGTTTCTTCCTATTCTGCCTTTCAACGTCGACAACTAAGCTGGGCGCATGAGTCGGATCCATGTGGTAATGAGAATGCTTCCCCGATATCGTCTCGAAGTGCTTCTCGTTGAACCGCTGCTGTTTCCCTCTTGACCTCGATTTGTCCCTTTGGTAATACACTCCAGCGAATATTAGGACGTTGAGTATGAGCAGCGAGCAGCCAATGGCAATCGTCACGCTAAGAGCGGTCGAGTACGCCGCATACCCAGCTGCTTCCAAACTGGCTAGGGTATTATCCGTCGAATTGGCTGCTTGCAAATCCCTCCCTGGCATCATAGTTGCACACGTAGCCAGTATAGTATCAACAGTCGTCAGGGCCGTATCTGAATACGAACCGTTAGACCTTTTGATTTCATTGTCATTGATATTCCTTGCTAGCGGATCAGGTCTCACGATACCTTCGTATAGGTCTTGCTCGTTATGATTCCTGAACAAGTTGTGACGTGCAGCGACGTCTTCCATGCCAGCTCGATGGAGTTCAGGAACGAGTCGCAGCCAGACGGAAAGTTGGTGTGCTCTGAAGTGATTCTTCAAACGAGGCTTCATACCTAAGGAAGATAAAGGATTATGTTAATGTTGCGTTATCGGAATCTGCATTTATGAATAAAATGGGCACCGAAATAAGCGGCGTATCCGGGACAGTAATATATCTCGCTTGAGCCGCGAGAACCGTTCAAAGGCACTTGTAATTTAAAACATATTTGCGTCATGCGGCGAGAAGAGAAAAGGTATTGTGCGTACACTCGAGTATCCGGTTAATCGATATTAATAGGCTCTTATACGATATTAGCTACTTTAAAAGGTTTGTTGCTGAAATAAAAGACAATGTGAGGGAACAAAGAATTTATTGATCCTTCTCTTTTGTTTTTAGAACGAATAGGCTTGGACGAACAAAAGGTAGTTAAGGAATTGAGTTTGTATTTTGGCTTTATTTTCAGTACTAACCAAAATGTTTTATTTACTGACGGCCGAGTCTTTATAATACTTATTTAGGCATAATTAGTTATTTAATTATTGTATTCTGACTGTTTACCTATCCTTGCTATAGTAAAAATGTAATGGAATTCTGTACATAGACAATTTTTTTTTTTATTTAGTCTGTTATAGAGTCCCACTGCTGTGCATAAGGCTGGCCCAATTTTCTCCACTTATGCGGATCGGTGGTAACAGATATCTCTGTTCTGATGCCCGATATATTTACTTGGATATCGAGATATCTGATCTCGATGCCCAAGTAAATCTTGGGCGTCGAGATCATCGCGCTATCGGTCTTGATATTATCATCATCATCAGCCCATATACGTCCCCACTGCTGGGGCACGGGCCTACCCTAAACTAGGGCGATAAGGCCTTAGTCGACCACGCTGGCCAAGTGCGGGCTGGTCGACTACACAACCTTAGAATTTCTTCATAGGCGTGCAGGTTTCCTCACGATGTTTTCCTTCACCGTTAAAGCGTCGAATGATGGTACATATGAATTTCAAATTTGAAAAACACATTGGTACCTGGCGGGGTTTGAACTGGCGACCTCTCGCATGGCAAGCAACGACCTTAACCACTCGGCCATCGACTTGATATTATAATATGATAAAATTATATGACTATATTTTTAATGACTGAAAATATTAAAAGAGACCTTTATCAACTCACTAGGGCCTAAAACAATGATTTTAGGATTATCCCTTTATTGAACAATACATTTTTACTATTTATAAGAGTTATTAATCGGCAAACCGCTGGAAAAATATCTTCTAATTATTTTAGTATCCGGCTGTATCTAAGACAGATTATTGCCGTATATATCTAACAGATTTTGATATCTCGTTATCTCCTAAGAAGACTTCCGCATAGCTTGAAAACAGTTCCTTAACCAGAATTACTACAGTGTCCGTACACTGACAAGCTGTGACAGGCGTGACGACTGGGTCAAAATCTTATTATTCTATTTAGTCCGTAAGTTAGTTTATACAAAAATATGGGACACGTATTTTTTTGTTTTTCAATTGATTGAAAAATGACAAAATTATAGCTTATCAAACTTCTGGAGTGGGGGCTTGCGACGTCACAGTTACGCAAAAATTGTACCTAGACGTGACGTCATACGAAACTTCTAAGCACTATATCTTCATAATTTCTTGTTTGTGAAACAAAATAAAAAATACGAGTACAATATTTTTAAATTATCTAAATAACGGACTAATTATATTTTTTTAGTCGTCTCGCCTATTAGTAGAGTTAGGGTTTCCTGTTTATTAAGCGAATGCTGACTTCGTCTGCTTTCGCTGTATTTGATTAACTTTACTAACAGATTGCCTTTACAACTCGCTAGGTAGAGTTTTCACGTGTTTAGCGGTGTAGATACTGCTGGCTAAGGGAAAATGCAGTAAAGAACGTTGACGTAATTTGTTGAAGTAGCCGTGAATTGCTAAAATATCTGCTTATTAGAAAATATTGTAGGATTAAGAACATTTTTGTTTATCAATGTGCCTGATAAAAAGATAAAAAAAATATTTTTTATTCTTTTTACAAGCAAATGGCGGTTGAAGTTCAGTTTAGTTTTAAATTTTTACTTTTAATTCAATGCCAGTCAAATTTGAATATTATTTTTTTTTGTTGTATTATTGGTGATTCTTCATGTAAGACTAGATTTTTTGCTCAATAATGTGTGTACCAAACAAAATAAAAAAATCCTCTGATTTTGAGACCACGCAGAGCCATTTAAACAATGTATGTCAAAATGACGTCATCAATAACGGTTTCAAAACAGACTGTTTAACGTTTAAACAACGTGCTTGGATATACCTAAAAATATTCCCTTCCATCCCCTCTCATATAATTGAACGCGTGTCACCGCGCTCTCATGCTCGCTTATATTGAAACATACACAAAGTCTACAGAGGAACAGTGAGGTAATAATATTATTATATGAAACTGTTTTCTTGTAATAAAAAGTATAACTTTTTTTTTCATGACACTTATTTCAAGGAATAACGCAAAAATGGCGACAAACTTCATTCTCGGAATTCAAAATAATACTTTTTCTTGGATAACTACGATGATGGATTAAAGTAGGCTGGAAGTATGTTGTCTTATCATCGGACTTGCGGGGGAGCGGACGGCTCTCACCTAAACAATAAATACTGCAATCTGCGTTCTTTAATGCTAACGCTGCATTTCTTATGCGAAGCTTTAATTTAATGTATAGAAATCACTGAAAGACTAAAAGTATGCTGCTTTTTATATTTCAAATTATTCATTTATGTAGAGCTTTTTATTCATGAAGCGTCTTAGAAAAATATTAATGAAGAAAAAAACAACGCAAATCCACAGTGATAATACTTCGTAGCAGCTAGTTCACGTTAAATATGAGTCTTTATGGTTGGTCGCGACCACGATTCGTGTAACCCAGTCGAAACGTCGGGCAGTAAGTAGCTATGTAATTTGCTACTCCTAATAACGCGTGTGGACCCATAAAGACTAATATTTAGAGTAATGGAACGCGAAAGTCTAAAAGCCATTATAACATGTAAGTAAGGCTGCATTGGAAGTAGTTTCTCTATGTCTCACATCTTTTTTGATAATGTACCTATTGTTGGTAGAGTGAAAAATTGCTTAAAAAAGAATGCTTCACCGCCATTCACACAATTGTGCCATCGACCTATTTCCAAGGTCCCGACATGCTACGAATCTAAGTACATATCTATGCGTATGAATACATATACATATGTTTTTCATGATACACTCGCGAGTAATTATGACGCGGTTAACACGAATGCGAATTTAATTTCATTCTGCTTTTGCTGAGCACCGCAGAATAAAATGGAGATAGATGTGTTGGAATTTAATATTTAAATAAGGGAAATTGAAGTAATTATATAAAGTGGCTTGTGATCAAAGCTGATGTTACCCTTTATTGTTTATGGTAAGGCAAGAGTTTATTTTATTCAGTTAGTCATGAATTGCTATAATATCTGCTAATAAGAAAATATTGAAAAATAAAAAAAAAATTATCCCTGCACCTGATTTCAAAATAATTTACATTATTGAACAAATAAAATTAAAAGTTACTTGATATTTTCTATGATTCGTATGCTGCCTTGCAGTCATAAAAGTAAATTTTAATGTACATATTCATAAACAATATTAGTATTCAGTCACAGCTTAAGTTAGCCATTCAACGCGTAAACTTGATACGTGGATAGACGCGGAATAAATACAATAGCCTTACCTCTCAATACTTGTCCCGGGTTTAAATTACTGAATCCACTAGGCTAAAGATGGGGGAATTACTTAACGCACCAAAGGCAGAGTCAGATTCATTTATTTCTTTTACGTATCATACCATACTATACTATTAATCAAAGCTACACTGTTAGACTTGCGTCTAAATCTAGAAAGTGTGGCACACAGTCATCATCATCATCCTCATCGGCCAATATGCGTCCGGGGCAAGGGCCTACCCTAAACTCGGGTCATCATCAGCCCATATACGTCCCCACTGAAGGGGCACGGGCTTACCCTAAACTAGGGCGATATGGCCTCAGTCAACCACGCTGGCCAAGTGCGGGATGGTTAATTACACAACCTTAGAATTTCTTCGTAGGTTTCCTCACGATGTTTTCCTTCACCGAAAAACATAGTGGTACTTGGCGGAGTTTAAACTGGCAACCTCTCGCATGGCAAGCAACGACCTAACTACTCGGCCATCGACGCTTTTTAAACTCGGGTGATCGGGCCTTAGTCAACACTATGCTTCTTCACAAACAAAACTTTTAAGCTATTGCATAGCTTTTATCGCGGGCTTTGAGCGCGGCGACCGAACCAAGAAATTCCGTAACGAAAAAAACCTCACAATCGTCTAACGTCGTTTCAGTTCGGTAGACTTCGGCACGGTGTTTGTGTGCGTGCGGTTAGACGTATTGTACGACTCCACGAAACTCGCACGAATCGAGACGAGCTGCTCCAAAATCGGACGATGCTATGCAATAGCTATACCGCGGCAGTCCTCGAGTGGCACACGTCTTTTTTTATTTATAACTTGTTCTTTCAGTAAAAAAAAAACACCTTGTTCCAACTGACCTATTTCCAAATACTTCTGATGTGTCGAATCGTACTCGTCCCAGATGACTCCTCGGAATTTGTTCCTCTCCCTGGAGGCCGGTAGCACGACCTCTTGCCTCGCGTTGTCATTCGGGTTCCTGCAGGAAAAATGTGGGGTCAATCGGGTTGTATGTAAATAAAGAGGTCACATGTCAATGACAGGTCAATTAGGGGTTACCGTTGAGTTACGTGAACTCATTGATCCGCAGGGAATCAGTCTCGTGGCCGCGTAACGTAACCTTAAACGTTTAAACAGGTTTCAGACGCATCGGATTAAGTGAGAGCCATCCGCTCCCCCGCAACTCCGGTGATGATGACGAGGCTACTCCAAGCCGTCATCGTATGTAAGTTAGGAAAAAACAAGACACATTGGACGTTTAATGCTACAGCATACCTACCTATCAATAATAATAAAAATGAGTACCGATAATTATTTAGAATTAAGAAATAATTCATATCGGACGCACAAATAATGGAATGGCCATCAAATATTTCCCTACACATTAAATATCCGGGATATTTACCACGTTGTTCTGTTTTAATGAGCTCCCGATATTCATCTCGAGATAATAAAAGTTATATATTCAATATATTTATGAATAGAGTTATTTACCATGATGATAATGTAATTTAGCTTTCAATGTAGCTATTTTTGATCGACATATAAATTCGAGCATGCATGAAGAGGTTGACGGATGTGGATGAAGCGAAAGTGATGTGCCAGGACCGTAGCACATGGCAGGAAGTGATCTCTGCCTTTCCCTCTGGGAAAAAGGCGTGATTTTATGTATGTATGTGTGTAAATTTGAATCGAATAAGGTTAATATCCAATTGAACTTTTATATCTTCGAACCCTCCCACTATTGATCGGACATTGTCATTCTGGTAGCAAATAAATGTAATTGAGGTACCAATTTCGAATGAGAAGGGTCCCGTTCAAATGTTTCGGGAAATTAAGGGAAATACGTTAGGTGTTTAGAGGGAATTCGGAAGTTTAACGCTCGGGAATAATTACGTTTTACGACTAGTCTGACTTGACTCTTACCGAACTTGATACTAATAAAAGTGGGAAAATCATTATATGATTGTAGCACATGGCAGGAAGTGATCTCTGCCTACCCCTCTGGGAAAAAGGCGCGATTGTATGAAGGTATATATGTATAATTATGTATGTATATGAATGGCGAGCTTAAATGGGCTGATGATGATGATGATGATGATAATTCGTAGATGTTGAAACCTCTTATTGCTTTTTCGTTTTTTATCTGTGTTTACATTTTTGATGGGTACAAAAATCGAGTCGAATAACAAAACTGCTTCGCGCAATACATACTTAATTGTCATCCGCTCTATTATCCCTTGCTGCAAAAAGTATGTGTATCTACACGATACCTACTAAAAAGCTATATTCAGCAAAATACTTGTCAATGTGCTAACATATAAAGCAAATTACTTGGTCAGTGCAAGTAAATCGAAAGTTTTACTTAATACAATGCTTTATTGTCACTACTACATTATCTTAAAATAAATGCTGTTTAAGTTTCATAAATCACCTAGTTGATTTTTAATACAAAAAGTAAATAAAAGCAAACGCAATTATCAATTTAACTAGCATCCAAAGTATTCGGAAACTCAACGCAATAACTCATTTAAAGTCGGAAATATTTCGAAGCTCAATTTTGTTTCGTTGCATTCGCACTAAAATAGAATTTAATATCGCAAAGTTATCTGGATCTGCAACTTGAGCAATAAAACAATAGCTGGTAACAATTGCGCGGAAACAGGCGAGGGGAACTGTGTTTAAAGGGTACGGCATAAAGTTCTTTATCGCTCGCTCTTATCTATTTCAAGTTTGTCTTCAAGTTTCTTGCTCAGTCTAAGTGTAAGCGGGTAGCGAAAGGACAAGTTACCTTGTAACGTGGACTGACCACATTACAAAGTTATGTAAGTTAAGTACTTCAGTGGACTGCCTTTACGTACTAAGTTGGTGCAGTCGTAAAGTGCCCATTGAAATTGTTAAGGTGGCTCTATTTTTATGGCATCGCTTGAAGGGTTTGTTGTGCTACTGAGTCGGTATGAAGTACGCTTATAAAGAACAGCGAAAATAAAAATATTATTGCTTTATATTCCTATGATAAAATATTGTCTATTAATTTTCTAAAATTCAAACCAAACAGTCTTTAGACTGCTGAGTATTGATACTGCTGGTTTCTGGTCCAATTCTTTAGTTCTTTTGCAAAGCCTTTCACAATTTGCTTGTCTTTATTTGAATTGCTTGGGTATTAAGTATTATGTATAGAGTTTGTTGAATTGTTTCGTGCAAGTGCATAGATTATAATCTAGCAAACACAATATACGCACTATTATCGCATATACAGAGTATTTATCGCTTTTGTTTTTAAAGTGGACATTCACTTACTTATTTAGTACGCTACTATCTTTGGAGTGAGTAACAATTACAAATGTAGACTTTCTTAACAACATAATTATGACGTAATTAAGCAGTCAAAAGCTTAATAAAAAGCCACAGTTCAACCTAAAACAATTGCTACACTAACCCCTATAACCTTTACTTGAAAGTCCAAATTCGCAGGGCAATTATGAATTGAAACTTTTGCAATATTGTTCGAGTTTCCGTCGCTTAGTTTTGCTGCAATTTACGAATTCGTTGGCATCGCCTTTTGTTATCTTATCCAGTCAAATATCACCGAACTCTCGGAAGTTGGTAACCAGGAAAGTTCCGGAGTGATTAGAAATTGTTTTCATTTGACTATTGAGAGATGTTTATGTAGATTTAAGTTATATTGGAAGAAAATAAAAGAGAGAAAGAAAAATATTACCACGACATAGACACGAAAAGTTACAATGATACACTACTTCTTGTAGTCCTCGTCTATGAGTGATATTTCTTTGTTTGAGTTGAGTTTTTGAAAAACGATAAAACTCAACTTAATGACATTAAGTCACAAGACACAAAACTCAACTCTAACAAAGAAATATCAATCATAGACAAGGACGACAAGAAGTGGTCAACGAGGTACTGGCCCCAACATTTTTTTATAATAGGCCAACAAGATGACCTCAAATATTGCATTGATTTTAAATATAGCTAGTGACCTGCCCTCGCTTCGCTTTGGGTGAATTAAATCGCTTAAATCCCTCTACCTATTAAAAACCCGCGTCAAAATTTTTTGCCTAGTTTTAAAGACTAAACGACTTTTTTATACTTTTTAATGATAATAATATAGACATATTGGGTAGAATTTTACATTCCTCGCTTCGGTAAAATTTTACATAAAAACCTTACTCTTGAATTCTTTTATCTATTAAAAAACCGCAAATAAATCCGTAGCGTAATTTCACATTGTAACTCTAGTAATTTCACACGTAATTTTATACTATGTAGTGATATATGTATACGTACTATATCTATATTATATGCGATGACGCAATAAGCATACAAGGTCGTCTCTCCACTTTGCCCTGACTTGCTTGTATTAAGTTTTCCTCTTTTTCTCTACCATTCCTTTGTGTATCTTCATAAATAAAACATCACATATTGCTAAGGCTTGTGACGTGACAAATATTTGCTACGTTTTAAGCTTACAACAATTTGTGCGATATTTATACACTTGTATCGGCTTATACCTATATAGTCTTGTACGTGATCTAGCATTTTAACGAGATATCACCTCGTATGTCTAATTTTATTTTGTCTACGATTTTCGTGTATAGAGCTTTATTAGTATTTTGATACTTATTTGAAGACCCTTACGAAATTTCTCTATATTTATTAGAAAAAATGCATTAAAATCAATTGTGTAGTATTAAAGATTATAAGCATACATAGGGACATACAAACGCGGAAAGCGACTTTGCTTTATACTATGTACGGATAAACATTAAAAATATCCATAGAACAAAATCACAGATGTTCTAATTTCAGTACAGCAACTGAACAAGTAGGCTCAGTGTTTCCAAATTCAAACTCACCCGGTCCTAGCAAAGTTGGCAACGAACAGCATAATGGATTCCGACAGAGCCACCTCGGACTTGGTGTAGTTCTGAGGGAAGTGGCCGAAGCCATCCACCAGCGGTGCCCCGAACACGTATGGTAATTCTTCGCCGTGCACCGCGCCCATTCTCTGAAACAAAGTTCTTGGTAAGTACTTCGCCTATTTGTACTCGACGACCAGTGTGAGTTTTGTCTTGAACACATTTACAGGAGTGGGGAACTTTGTTGTAGAAATACAGGCTCCAATAATTTGGAATAGTAGTGTATTTAGGTTTTAGTTTAAGTTGTCAATGTCAAAAGTTAGTGTAGTGTAGTGTAGTAGACTGGCTTATTTTAGTATTTAACAGAAATCAAAAAGAATTATGCAAAACATGAACTGTAATTTTTCATGGTGGACTCATTACATTAGATATTAATCAGGACGGAATATAAACTTCTTTCTTGATAATTCTGTTCTTCTAACCCAAAATAAAATTAATACTCCATGTAGAGTAAAAAATAATATTCTTGTTTATTTGAACATCCGTGTTCTCTCGTTCAAAGTCACGCGCAAATACACGTGACTATAAAGGTATTCGTAGCACTACTACGAGGTGCTGCGAATTCCTGTAGCGCCACGGTTGCTACGATATTGAGATTCCGTACAAATACAGAATAATTTTATACTTCAAGAGTAGTGCAAATAATACGCACATTTTAACATTTGACATTCAAAGTAGAAGTGTTATCGAAGTATACTTGCTTAAAGTACTTTCTGGGGCCGTATTAGGAACTCTTGATTCCATTTAAATAACTTATAATTTTTATATACCATGTAAAATAAGCAATTAATAAGTCTAAATTGCCCCAGCCGTTTTGGAGATTACCGAAACTAAACAGACAGACAGACAATAATGTTTTTAATTGTGTTTTTTGTTATAATTTCATACCTATTTAGTAAAAAATCGTTATTTTCATGGTACAAATAGACACTTCAATTTTATTAAGTTCTATAGATCCCAGGTTCCACGAATACAATTTCCATTTAATTCGAAGGCACTTACGCTTTGCAAGGCTTGCGGATTCGATGTACAAAATGTAAGAGTCAGTCAATACAAAGGTCTGCTTTTGTTGCTGACCGCTCAGAGATAATAAGGCAAAGTCTCTGAAATAAAACCGATTTTCCCATTCCCCCCCTCTTTAGAAACTCGCTGCCTTTTGAGAGCTACACTTTTTCTCCTCCACTTATATCTGTTTCTCGAACGATTTTATTTAGTACTAGCAGCCGCTCTTGATTTCGTCCGCGTAGAAATGTGGAAATTGAAATAGACTATAATGTACCTTGTAAAATTGGCTATGTATTAGTGAAAGTCTCGTCGAAATTGGTCCAACCGTTTTGAAGATTAACGGAAAAAACAGACGGACAAAAATATTTATGTATACAACAAAAATATTTTTGTCTGTCTGTTTTTTTGTTTTATTAGTTATTTGTTATTAGTCATCATCATCATCAGCCCATTACAGTCCACTGGTGGACATAGGCCTCCCCAAATGCACGCCACTTCTCTCTATCTTCGGCCACTCGCACCCAGCTCCTACCAGCTGTCCTGCGCAGATCGTCACACCACCTGGCCTGCGGGCGTCCTACACTACGTTTGCCGAGGCGCGGTATCCACTCCAGAACTCGTCTACCCCCGCGGTTGTCGGTTCTACGGCTGATGAGGCCAGCCCACTGCCACTTCAGCTTACTACTTGTTATTAGTTAATTGTTACTAGTACCCGATATAGTTTCGTTATTTTAATATTACAAACAGTCACTTCAATTTTATTTGGTTCTAAGGATGTAAAGATAAGTTAAATAGAATAAGTTTTTTTTTGCCTATTTACGCTGTTCGATTCAAAATTCAAAGCCCTGTACTGTAGAATTTTAGATATAGTTAGTCCTGTGTTTTATTTGTGTTGCTTTCGCAATAAACCGCCATGATAATCATAAACAGTGTAGACAGACAGGTTAAATATTATTATGAAGTACCTAGAATTAATATTTACATAGAAAACACGACCAAATAATCACAAAAACGAATACAGTTTCAATAGTGAAAATTCGAAATAGATTTATATCGAAACAGGTTTGGTTTCATTAAAATAATTATTAATGATTATTGCCTCAATATAACTGTCTTAATTATTGACCGTGTAATTAATAGTGCGCGATTCATGAATTCCCATCATTTCACTGGCACTGAATAAATAAAATAATTGTTTATTCGATTCAAATTTAAATTATAGTAAATAACCATATAAGCACTTTTTTAACTAAGGCCTTATCGCCCTAGTTAAGGGTAGGCCCGTGCCCCAGCAGTAGGGTATATTGGCTGATGATGATGACTTGTTTCCGACTACTTCTTTGGTCTATTGGTAGCAAGCGGTGCGTATGGACCGAGAGGTCCCCAGTTCGAGTTCGGGGTCGGGCAAAATTTGTAACACAAGTGACGCTACATTTAGAGGAAGATCCCAGAGCTGCCAGACGTCACTTATTTTCTAATGGACAAAATATATACGATTGAGTAGTGGTGGGGTGTACTATCAACATATGAGTAGTTGCTACCTTGACCAGACGGCCATTTTTCAGGTATCAGCAAAATAGTTGTTTTAATAACATATATAAAAATCAAGCATCAGGAAATAAGTGACCTTATTAATTTTTTTCATAGCCTTATAGCGTCTGTTAGGTAAAACCGCCGACCGCATGTGTCTGGGAGTAATGAATCCTGATTTTTAACGATATTGTGTGTAATATATGTTAAAATCAGCTATCAAAATTTAAGTGAGTTGAGCAATGTTTCTATGTACCTTGATTAATTGATACCTGAAAAATGGCCGTCTGGTCAAGGTAGCAACTAGTCATATGATGATAGTACACCCCACCACTACTCATTCGTATATATTTTGTCCATTAGAAAATAAGTGACGTCTGGCAGCTCTGGGATCTTGGACCAATTATCACGGGATCAAATCAATATACCTATGTGATGTTGTGTAATATTATAATGTTTTATAATATTTATACACACACACACACATACACCCAATTTAATGATAATAT
Source organism: Maruca vitrata (assembly GCA_039566165.1). Lineage (NCBI taxonomy): Eukaryota > Metazoa > Arthropoda > Insecta > Lepidoptera > Crambidae > Maruca > Maruca vitrata. Next base: position 16,405,339 of record CM076912.1, on the reverse strand, counting down.
TTTTTTTTTTAGCCAGTTCTGTCCCACTACTTGGCTAAGGCCTCCCCTAACTCATTCCAAAGCCGTCGATTTTCGGCCAAGGCCCACCAATTCCTCTCATGGGCATCTAGGTCATCTCGCCATCTCTTCTTTGGCCTTCTTATTTGTCGATGACCGTCGAGTGACCATTTTAGCCCATCTCTTCGGGTTCATCCGACAGACGTGGCCCGCCTAACTCCCCTTCAATTTGGTAGCCTTTTCAGCTCATCTAATATTCTGGTTGTTGCCCGGATAGTTTAATTTTTTATCTTGTCTGACCTTTATATGCCCAGAATGCTTCGATCCATAGCTTAATCTAAATATATAAAAGGAGAAACTGACTGACTGACTGACTGAATGACTGACTGACTGACTGACTGACATATCAACCCACAGCCTAAACGGCTAACCGTAGGCACTTGAAATTGGAAATAACGTAGCTTAGGTACCGTAGAGGTGCACTAAGAAAGGAATTCCCGAAATTCTTACGGGAACGGGAGTTAGAAGGAAAAACTTTTATATACAAAATCCTGTAGTCCACGCGAACGAAGTCGCGGGCACAGCTAGTAATACATAAGAAAACAAATATCCCAGAAGTAACACCACAGACGCGTTTAATTCACAACATTACCATCGTATTTGCTAGCACCGAGACAATGCATTTTCGCATTCCCTTCATCAGTTGGTAGCCGTAATATTTGCTATCGACAGCTCTCCGTTTGAACAACAGAAAGTATTGCAAATATTCTTGTTTGCATCGAGGCGATGGGAGCGGATAATGAATGGAGAGTAATCAATACACGTTGGACTCGGGCTGAATAAATGGGCGGCTGGATAAACCCAGATATCTTATTTTAATTAATCAGTTTGACCGCGTTTATAGAAATGGGTTTTCTATAGGTGGTAGAGAAAGTTGGCATGGGTACTTGTACTTGTTGGCTCTTACTGTCGTGTACGATTTATAACTTCTACATTCATCACCATCATCATCAGCTCATATAGAGAAAGAAAGAAATTTATCTATTCAATTACATATACATCAATAAAAACCAAGTAAATAGGTAACTGAATAGGAACCTGCTCAGCATATTTCGAGGAGTCGGGAGACACCGTGACGCTGGTCTTCCGCATATACTTTATCAGGGAGAGCACGCAGGTGCAGAGCAGCACACATATCATAAGCCCCAATGCTCACGGGCCTACCCTAAGCTAGGGCGATAAGGCCTTAGTCAACCACGCCTGCCAAGTGCGGGTTGGTCGACTACACAACCTTAAGATTTCTTCGTAGGTAGGTTTTTTCACGATGCTTTTTATTCACCGTTTAAGCGTCGAATAATCGTACCATTTATGAATTTTTAATTTGTAAACAAAGTGGTACTAATTTATTTATTTTTTTTTAGCAATATTTCACCCGGCGGAGGATATATATATTATCACCATATGAATATTTCTGGTAATTATTACATATGTCTGCTAAACCACCAACTTTTTCTACAACTTACTTTAAGTCTGAAAGAGTAGGTATTGGTATTTTTTTTAAGTTGGCCCAGTTCTAAATTTTATCCGATCGAAATTACTCGGATTTCAGTACGTTGCTACAATATCTTCTCTAACTTGTAACAACAAGTTAACAGTCAAGAATGTGAATCACCTGTTAAGGTGGTAAGAGGCAATTGAAATAAAGCGATTCTTAGAAGAAACTCCGTTCTAACGTTCAAAGTCACCCGTGCGTATCTCGCCTTAGTTGAAACCGGAAAACGTTTTACTGTGCCAAAGTGTCCAACTTATAATTGGAATGGATTTCGAAACAATTATTTATTTTAACGGCAACTAAGTATTAAGCTAATTATACCGGTTGGCTACCGGAGTCAATTAAAGCTTGGTTATTAACAAGTTAATGGAATAAAATCCTTCAGTTTTCGTATTTTGTTTGCGAATATCAATGACAATATTTTAGATGAGATTTAAATTAAGTGACAAATTAATAACTATGCATTTCTTTTAAATTTGAAAAAAATCGCATTCATGACCCCGCCTGAACGGGGACTAGCACCACCGGACCTTCCGATATCTCGTCGGATGCTCTAACCAACTGAGCTATCCAGGTGTTGAGTCACAGTATGCAATTTTATTAATTTGCACAAATATTTTTTTGAAATATTTAAGTTCCTTCTAAAAAAAGATTAGGCCGTTGAAATTTTCACAATTAATGTATTCCTGTATCCGCTGTTATAGCGGCAACGAAATCAAACAAACTTATAACCATATACAAAACGTTTTCTTCTCACAATATCGTTACGGAACTCTTCACACGCAAGTTCGATTCGCACTTGGCCGATTATTGCAAGATTACAATCCAAAGTTGTTAAAAAAGTAATTTTATACCGACTACAAAATCGACCTGTATTTACTTATATCTGGCAAAAGTCTTCTCAATTTTGACCTATGTATGAACTGAACAACGCTGTAATTTATCATTGTCATGTCAGCTAGTCTCCACCCACTCTTGGACTTTGTTTTTACTGCGTATGGCCTCGCCATGAGTACAATGTAAATACAAACAGCCAGTAAGAAACTACGCAGGGTGTAGCCCCATAAAGACTAGTTAGTGTAATGGAAGGCGAAAGTCTAAAATCTTACGCATGATAGTTTTTAGTTCTGACCAATTCAAGTCAAGATCAGTCTGCGGAACTGCACAAGACATAATATAGTGCACAAGTGTATGCGGGAACACATGTATACTCTCTGTTCCCTCAATCTCATAATTCGGTAAGACTGCAAGACCTCTGCTCTGCAAGAAATATCAACTGTCAAGCTGTCATGGTCCTTGAGATACAGCCTGGTGATAGATGCACAACAAGGTCTTAGTAACAGGGTCCCTTTCTAACCCTTGGGGTACGAAACACTTATATGAATAAGATTATTAATCTACACACGTGTATTTAGAAAAAACGGAAAAAAAAATAAACTGCCTCACCACGCCCCGGGGACTCCAATAAGTCATATACGGGAAAAATTCGACGGATTCAATACATAGCTGCTGGTCTGGTGTGATGGTAATGCACCTCTGGGTACGATTCCTAGAAGGACGGGTGTTCGAATCCCCGGGCCGCGGTGAGGCAGTTGAATTTTTCCGTTTTTCTAAATACACGTGTGATATTTTTAATCTTATTTCTATTTTTTCTAAATATTAGAACAGCTCTCATAACGCACAAAATTTTAAATTTACTTCACACGTGTACTCACTTGTGGATAAAATCCGTCCTTAGTCTGGTAATCGAAGACGTAGAAGAAGGTCTTGGTCGGTCGCCGGGGCCCGTCCTCATCACTCAGGGCCGGTTTGGGGCCCCCACTCAATAAGTCCCCACTTTGAACCAGGGGCGCTACGTATTGGGCGTCTGATAGAGCCGCCATCATTGCGTCACGCGTGTTTATCGGGTTCTGTAACAATGGTTTCTGGTAATGATGGTTGAAAAGTTGAAAGAAATGAATGAAAAAAAAAATTTTAATAAAGTTAACGAGGTGATGCGAAGAAAGTGAAGCATTTTAGCTTCACCTCATTATTTACGTCGGTACGAGAAAGAAAATAATTTGCGTCGGTTTACTCTTGATTATAGAGTTTTTCCGAAACTTGATAATAATATTATAAACATTATGTACTGTTATAGATTTTACCAGTGCATTTATTGTAATAAAATAAATAAATATTACATATCACAAATATTGATCTGATCCTGTGGTGATTAGCTTAAGCACTTGTGTATACGGATATCGGAACTAACAGAGGATACACAAAATATACTTAAACATATATTATAACACACCCAGACACGGAACAAAACACCATTTTTCCTCACACAAATATTTGCCCCGGGTGGGAATCGAACCCAGACACTTGAAACCGTAGGTAGTAAGCCTGGATCACTAACCACTGTTCCACCGAGCCCGTCATTACTTGTTTTACTTGCCATATTTTAACTAATTGCATTTCACAAATAAAAAATCTATGAAACGTATTTCTAGTTACATGCTAAGCATAGAATGAAATCTTTCAACAAAAAGAGCTAAAGTGCGTCTATGCCTAATAATACAAGTGCACCATCAATCTGGCCATAAAATATAATAATGAAAAGCAGAACTTTCATAATATGTATGAAATGCGAAAGTGACTATTAGGTTACTAAGCCTTCCGAAAATGGTCATAATTATATATCTTAATTGACTTCGATATCAGTAAAAAAATTGGTATACACCGTGCAGTTTTAGTGGTTGTCTTCCCGTAGCAGAATGTGAACCTTTAGTAGTACTATCGAATCATACTAGATATTCCGTGAAAAAAATTACCATTTTAAAAAAATAATTAAAATAATAATCATCCAACTCAAAAGCATGAGAGGCAATCGTTTTTCTAAGTTATGGGACGTAATCAGGTACTGCTTGCCGCATGAAATTGATGATTAAAGCTAAAGAAGTTCTAAGCTCTAAGTAATAAAGCGGTTCGAGCGTGCTTTCGAGTTTAGTTTGTCCCTTTCGTAAAAGCGGTATTTATTGATTTGAATAAAAAAGAAATGCACAGATCTATTTTACTACCAACAAAATAGAATCATTTCACTTCGGAAAAACAACCACTAAAATTTCACGATTTTTTTTACTGATATCGAATGGAATATGGAATAATAAAATAGTGCAAATTAAAAGTGAAAAGCCTACGTTATAACAAAACAAACCTCTACCGTTCTTTCCCAATCTGTGTATTCGTTCACGATGGTGTAGAATATTTCGCTCAAATGATACGTGTAAGCGTTCCTTACGTATGTCCTGAAACAATAATGTTCATTACTCAAATGTGTAACACACCAATAAAATTTTCATTTTAATTTTGAAGTACAACTGCACCGGCGCGGTAGCGTTTAGTAAGACATATCCATACATTTGGGGTGAGAGCCATCCGCTTTCCCGCTGGTGATAATGACGAGGCTTCTTCAAACCATCATCAGCCCATTCCTGTCCACTTGGACATAGGCCTCTCCAAATGCACGCCACTTCTCTCTATCCTCGGCCACTCACATCCAGCTCCTACCAGCCATCCTGCGCAGATCGTCACACCACCTGGCCTGCGGGCGTCCTACACTACATTTGCCGAGACGCGGTATACACTCCAGAACCCCAGTGGTTGTCGGTTCTACGGCTGATGTGGCCAGCCCACTGCCACAAATCGTATGCCAGTTACGAAAAAATCAAAAGAGGGAGCCATCCAGCTCCCCGCTAGTCAGGTAAGGTAAGTCCTATGATGACGAGGCTACTCCAAGCAATCATCGTGTCGTATGTTGGTTAGGAAAAAACACGATTAGTGTCAAAAGTAAACACATGATATCATTCTTACAGTAAACGGTTTTCAAAGTCATTGGGACCACTTGAATAAAATTTCCAGACCATAAATATTTTGTGAGGCATCAAAGCTTAGCTCGTTCTTTCACGCCGAGTGGGACATACTGCAGGGTCCAGTAGCGGTACCATGAGTTGGCTATCGAAAACTTACGTACGTTAAAAACCTATCGAGTTGTTTTTTTCATTAGTAGTAGAGTTGAGTTTAAAACTTACGCGCTCGATATCGCCTACGTAAATATGTCTATGAAAAACTTGTACAGCGCCGCCTGGAGGTTACGCGAAGAACTACAATCGGCTATATGAAAAAAACAACTCGATAGGTTTTTAACGTACGTAAGTTTACGATAGCCAACTCATGGTAGGCCCTCAGGTCCAAAACTCAGTGTAAAACAGACTTTTTTTCCTGATTTACAAATGATGATGGTTTGCAGTAGCCTCGTCATCATCACCGGACTTGCGGGGGAGCGCATGGCTCTCGCCCCTAATGTGAAACAGATGCAATACAAGTCATGGATACAGTGTTTTCTTTATCGGATACGTTGTTTCACATTGTCCCTTACCCGGACATCGTGCACGTTCGACATCACAAATGTATTTATTCTTGTCCGTATAAAGACAAACAATGTTATTCATGTATGAAAGCATACATCATTACACAAAAGATAATTTGTTAACATTTACATTTCATTAACATTTAACTCATACATTCGCCGCGATGAAATAATTGTTCAGGATATTGGTGTGTTGTTGTAATAATTATGAGCAAATCTGTATTTATGACGACCGAATTTTAACGATCAATCAATACAACCACTAACAGTGTTAACATAATCAAAAGCTTTTACAAAGACACAAGTACATTTTATTTGGTTTACATGTATATATTCATATGTACGATTATTCCACGCTTAATAAGATGAAGGAAAACATCGCGAGGAAACCTGCTCACCCACGAAGAAATTCAATTAATATCAGTATCACATTTAAAATATATAATTAAGGAATGATATCAAATTTATTTTTAAACAGGTCTAATTATCATGCTTCATCATCATCATCATCATCATTCTCCTGCCCTTGTCCCACGCTAAGTGTGGTCGGCACAACATGACGTTTACTTCTTCCAATCGGGCCTGTCGTTTGACAGCTCTGTGTCTACTCCTTTCACTCATCTCTCACGCAATCCATCCAAGTCTTATGTTCATACTCATCACTCTTCTAGTCATATGACTTTCTTCCCTCCTAAATACCATAATAAATACTTATGATTTTAAATAGGTCTAAGTACCATGTTTAAAAAACATTAATAACAAAAAGTCTGTTTAAAACGAAAACCAGCATAAATTCACTTTATAGTGGCCAAGTAATTGGCTGACTAGCCAAATTGAAGTAAGATATTGCTTTTAGTGTCGCAAGAGACACTACGCTGAATATATTTGTCTGCTTTTCGTTTCCGTTAATGAAATGTTTCACTGCTACAAGCTACTGGAAAAAACTGTAAGTGTTGGTTTTCCGGAATGAGTTAGGACTCGAAAATATCGTTTATCACATTCAAGTATTTTTTTAATTACGAGATTCATCTCTTTCAAGCCACTTGTAGTTTTAAGGCTTGTTATACAGATTTCAGAAAAACAGTGAATTATCAGGAAATGTTTAAATCTATACTAATATTATAAAGCTGAAGAGTTTGTTTGTTTGTTCGTTTGTTTGAACGCGCTAATCTCAGGAACTACTGGTTCGATTTGAAAAAAATTTGCGTTGTATAGACCATTTATCGAGGAAGGCTTTAGGCTATATAACATCACGCTGCGACCAATAGCAGCAAAGATACAATGGAAAATGTGTAAAAAACGGAAACGCGAACGAAGTCGCTGGCACAGCTAGTGCGTAGATAAATCGAAGGACAAATGCTGATATTGTTATATGTGACGGCGCCTGGAGATTATGGAGAGTGGAGTCGGCGATGGCTGTGACCTCTGGCGTCGACGGCTGACACTGACAGTGACAGCTGGCATTGACAGTGGCAGTGGCAGCTGACGTTGACAGCCGACGTTACTTCCACTCTGACGCAACCCCGAGCGCTAGTATGCTGCGAACTACGGTGCGGGTCGGACGTTAGATAAAATCGGTCTGCATCGCGTGCGCGTGCTACGTGTTCGGTGGAGTGTCTGTGATTTTACGTTAAGTAGATCGTGTAGAATTATAATCAGAGTATATTTCTATTCAGAATCGTTAGTAGAATAAAGTGATTTGAAAGGAAGTTATCTTTGACATTTTCCTCGCCCGACTACCTTCGCCTACTTATCAATCACACCATAATGAAGCCATCCGATGAAAGTACCTATCCTGGAAATGAGAGCAACGTCCCTTTATATGGTTTAATTATGTTAGCTGTGCGATGAATAAGGAAATAAATATTACAGTATTTCAGTCGAGAGCCAATTTATGACTCCTGGCGCAAAAAAATAATTAATTGGAATATTAAGATTTGGAGTGACGATCTGCACAGGCCGGCTGGCAGGAGCTGGATGCGAGTAGCCGAAGAACGACAGAAGTGGCGTGCATTTTGGGGAGGTCTATGTCCAGCAGCATATTTATAGTCTAGACAAAATACAAGGCTTCTTACCTTAACATCCTATCCCTTTTATCAGGCTCGATCCCATTCTGTACATCGTGAGCCGAAAACTTCCACAACGCCTCACTTGTGACCACTCCGAACAAAAGATCATATTTGTTCTGAAACAGTCTTCGACCACTATCGCTCCTTTTCTTATGCATATTCAAATTAACGTTCATATTGTTGAGTGGTCCAAAACTGGGGAAATCCCCGGTTGAATACATTGTGAGGAAATCTTTGGCGAAGTCCGTTTTAATGACTACTCCATCTACTGATGGTCCGAACGCTGTTAAGAAGTTTGGCGGCGCTATGTCGATGGATAGCAACTCTTCTATTGTCGCTTCTCTTAGACAGTCGACGATAACTTCGTGGTCTTTTGCGAGGTCTTCTGGTATACTGCAGTTCATGTGCTTGGCTAACTTGAGGGAGTAGTAGACTGGGTCGTCTACTATAGCCCAGGAGCTTAATGCTGATCCTGATAGGAGAATTGCTCGATGAAATAGGCCTGTGAAAATAAAAGTATATTAGAATTATTCTGTCCACATACATTTCTTCTCTACGTTTAATATGTTTTCTTTTGTTATTAACTTATGCAAACCATCATCGAACTTATCAATTACTGCAAAATGTCTATAGTAATCTTATTTTTATAGCCATCATCAGCTCTCATTTCTATAAAAATATTCTTTGAATAGTATCTACTATTAAATACGTGTACGTAGTACGATCTTGAAAAGACTATAAAACGATAATGACGCATTCATCCGCTTTTTATTACTAGCTCTTTATATTTCTGTGAAATGGCAACGCTACTTGACAAAGGAGAAAAAAATATATCATCCATACCTAGAGAAAAAGATTTTTAACTATTAAACATTGGTTATATAATTAACATAATTTCTTTATCCGTTCCATTACCATTTTATCTACTTTTATAACAACATAGTACATACATACGTTATTATTATCTAAAAAGTTGAACATTTCAGGCACATTAGCGCGAAACTATTCCTTAATGATGTTCAGCTCACAACATAGTTTTCGTACCAAACAGTTTTCACTTCCCAGGTTCTAAGCTTCTAAGCATAAATGAAACATCCGATGAATCGCTCCAGGGGATTGAACTCCATACAAACTTGCTGGTACGTTCAGCATTAATATAAAGCTACGTCTCCCCTGAGATTTACTTACCGTAGTTTTAGTAGTCTTTCGGGTGAGTGTGCTTGAGTTATATAATTCCGCCCCGAGATAGCAAGTGAATTACCATTTTATTATCTTTATCAGTGTAGCGGTAATGTAAAGGAAAGATTGTGGAATGTATAAAGTTGACGTTAGTAAATAACACGATTTACTCGAGCCTATAATAAACAACTAAAAATGTAATTAGGCTAACGGATGAGTGAGTACTGAAACTGTAACTAACTAATTTTAGGTTTCTACTCCAACGAGAGTAATAAAATAATTAAATCATCAGATGGTTAACCGTATTAGGCACAATATTTATCCTTTACGATTACTAAACCTATTAAAGTAAAATAAATTCGGTACCCAATAATGTGAGCATAGAGTACTTCTCATCCAACTTTGCTATAAGGGAAAACTAATTTTTTGCAATAAATGACATCTAAAGGATGAAGAAATTGCTATAAATAGAGCTTTTAGTTGTCATTGACGGTCAATAGATATGGTAATGTAGGTAACTAAAAGCGTCGATGACTGGGTGGTTAAGGCTCTCGCTTTCAATGCGAGAGGTAACCAATTGAAACCCCGCTACGTACCATTATATTTCCAAATTAAAAAATCCATATAAACGTTTATTTAACGATCTTACGGTGAAGTAAAACATCATAAGAAAACCTGCGATGACCCGAGGTTGTGCGAAATCAACCAAACCACACTTAGCCAGCGTGGTTGAAGGTTTAATCTCCCTAGTTAATGGTAGACTCATGCCCCTAGGTGATGATGATGAACTAAATCATCACCAGGGAAGTTAATGCACTCGCTCCATGGCCCTACAGAGAGATGTTGATGGGGTTTCCTTCAAACAGCACGATGTTCGTTCGGTTCATCTTTGGCAGGCAGTAGTAGTTAGTAGTACTAAGGATACTAAAACTCACCAGGCATAACGGTAGGCGATATCATAAGGAAGTTGATGCACGCGGCCCCCGATCCATGGCCCATAAGAGTGATGTTGGTGGGGTCTCCTCCGAACAGCGCGATGTTCTGCTGCACCCAGTGCAATGCTGCAATCTGGTCCATCAGACCGTAGTTCGCTACTCGGGCCTTGGAGTTCGGTGCTGGGTTCGCGTTTAGGAAACCTGCAACAAAAGGGTTATTGCTTCAAACTGTCATGGTTACACATTAGAGCGCTGAATATGTCCTCGTATCTTAATGAGCTCCCGATATATCGGCGCTGTTGCAAACGCCATGATCGCGGGTCAACTAATGACGGTTTATAACATATTCTGTTTTCTAAAGGCTTTCTTGCTGGTAAGAGATGATTCGGTTAATGTAAGCTTTTTAAAACATTAATTACATTAAGGTCAAAAGTTTTATGTTACCTCCGAGTACTTAGACCGTTTGTTGAATAAATTTATCCGAGTTTTGATTTTATTGTCAGAATTGCATTACAAAATTGTATATGTGACACTTTCTTGTCACACTTGCCTTAGGTACACTTATTGCAACTCTTGCCTTTTACGATATAAGATAACTGTTGCAATAGTCTGACATTCGGATAAACTTTATTTTTATCACCAATCTATAGTTTTGTGATTTCTGACCGAGACGTTTTAATTTTTTACCTGCAAAATATTGGTTGGACTATAATTTAACTTTGCAGAGGTAAACTTTTTTATACCACTGATAAAATTCCACGAGTAATCGTATTTACGAATTGTATTTCAGTACGCTCAAAAAGTGATCATTAATATTCTTTTCTCTTATCGCAAATTCACGATAGAGAATTGTTGAAGTTTCGCTACACCTGTACTATAATTTGAATAAAAAATGTATGCACTTAAAAATTCTGTAACGACAATATCCATTAGGAAGCAAAGTTGGTCGAAGTTAAGGAGAAAGGAAGCGACCAGATAAGTTTTTCAACGTTAATTTCGTTTAGTTGAAGTTCTAGAGGTTTTTCCTTCTTTAAAAGAACATTTTCGTCGTATATTAAGCACAGATTGTTCTCAGTTACTTTTATTATTTCGCCCGGCGTTTTTTGCTCGCTGTTGTTTGAAGGAGTAAGAGTAATAATAACATATACATTGTTACGCGTACTTGAATCAACTATGGAATATTCGTTTCGTCTTTATTATACTGTAATATAACTGGTGTACGATAGAAGCTTCAAGAGCGAATAAACAAGGATCACTTAGATTAAATGATCAACCGATCTACCGTCAGTTTTTAACAGACTTCAAAAAAAGGAGGAGGTTCTCAATTCGTCTGTATGTATAATATTTTATTTTTTATTTTTTTTTTATGTATGTTCACCGATATTTTCGTCAATTATAGACGGATTTCAAAAATTTTTTTTTGGTTGGATAGAGTTCACTTCCGAGGTGGTCCCATTTTCACCAGTCTCGGATCTGATGATGGGATCCAGGAGAAATCGAGGGCAACCTTCAAATTTTATAGGGACATGTACCGCGTTTTGCATATTATCTGAAGTCATATTGGCATTTGCTTCTGGCTATCATAATCTTATGATGCTGAGCTGATGATGGAAGGTCATCTCCTTAATAGTTATGAGTAAAATTGTAAACAAAAAAAAAAACCGCCTTCAAAAACCCGACTCACTAAAAATTACAAAATAATATAATACGAACATTTGTAATTATCTGGGTATGACTTTTATATGTTGTTGAAGACGGTGCCAATCAAAATTTTGAGGCAAACGAAGCACTCTGTGCTTGACTGTATGAAATATAAACGGCACCGCCTTCAACAACATATAAAATTCATACCAAGGTGATTACAAATGTTCGTATTATATTATTTTGTAATTTTTAGTGAGTCGGTTTTTTGAAGGCGGTTTGTTTACAATTTTTTTCATACTTTTTAGTGTTACATTTTTTTCACCCTATTAGTTCAGCTCACCTGTAATACTACTGATATTATAACTAGTAGTCTTAATATGTATACAGTATTGAAAGAATTATCCTTTTACTCCAAACAATTAAGGAGTTGACCTTCCATCATCAGCTCAACATCATAGCATTATGATTGCAAGAAGCAATGCCAATATAACTTCAGAAAATATGTAAAACGCGGTACATGTGCCTATAAAATTTGAGGGTTGCTCTCGATTTCTCCCGGATCTCATCATCAGATCCTAGATTGGTCAACATAATAGTTTAGCTTACCTGTAATGCTATTGATATTATAACTAGTAGTCTTAATATGTATACAGTATTGAAAGAATTATACTTTTACTCCGAACTATTAAGGAGTTGAACTTCCATCATCAGCTCAGCATCATAAGATTATTATAGCCGGAAGCAAATGTCAATATAACTTCAGATAATATGCAAAACGCGGTACATGTCCCTATAAAATTTGAAGGTTGCCCTCGATTTCTCCTGGATCCCATCATCAGATCCGAGACTGGTGAAAATGGGACCACCTTGGAAGTGAACTCTATCCAACGAAAAAAAAAATTTTTAATCCGTCTATAATTGACGAAAATATCGGTGAACATACATAAAAAAAAAAAAAAATATTATACATACAGACGTATTGAGAACCTCCTCCTTTTTTTGAAGTCGGTTAAAAAGAATAATTATTTCAATACTGTATACAAATTAAGACTACTAGTTATAATATCAGTAGCATTACAGGTGAGCTAAATTATTAGGTTGGCCAGTCTAGGATCTGATGATGGGATCCAGGAGAAATCGAGGGCAACCCTCAAATTTTATAGGCACATGTACCGCGTTTTACATATTTTCTGAAGTTATATTGGCATTTGCTTCTGGCAATCATAATGTTATGATTCTGAGCTGATGATGGAAGGTCAACTCCTTAATAGTTGGGAGTATAGGGATAATTCTTTCAAATCTGTGTACATATTGATACTACTAGTTAGAATATCAGTAGAATCATAGGTGAGCTGAACTAATAGGGTGTAAAAATATGTAACACTAAAAAGGATGAAAAAAAATTGTAAACAAAAAAAAAACCGCCTTCAAAAACCCGACTCACTCAAAATTACAAAATAATATAATACGAACATTAATCTGGGTATGAATTTGATATGTTGTTGAAGGCGGTGCCAATTAAATTTTTGAGGAAAACTGCATGAAATATAAACGGCACCGCCTTCAACAACATATCAAATTCATACCCAGATTGATGATCGTATTATATTATTTTGTAATTTTGAGTGAGTCGGGTTTTTGAAGGCGGTTTTTTTGTTTACAATTTTATCTTAACTGTAAGTAAGTGAGATTTCTTGCATGACTTCTATTTGACTTCACAATATTATTTTTTATCTTGTGTAAAAATGTACACTTCAACCGAGATATTATGTAATAAAAACGGCTAGGAACTAAAAACTGAATAATTTGAGTAGTAAAATTAATACAGTGATTTCTAATATGCCAGTGACCTTTCAAATAATTAAACTAAGATATCTATAACAATGGCGTCTGGCGTTAAGGCGGGCTGTTGCCCAGACCCAAAGAAATGATCCTTCCCGCACACATACACACAAGATTAACTGAAACTCCTAAGCCATGCGTCCGACAAGCTCACCTGTTTACCTCATCATGAGCCCATATACGTCCTCACTGCTGGGGCTCGGGCCTAACCTAAACTAGGGCGATAACGCCTTATTCAACCACCCTGGCCAAGTGCGGGTTGTTTGACTACACAACCTAAGACGTGGCGGTGTATGAACTAACGATCTCTTGCATGACAAGCGACGACCTTTACCACTCGGCCATCGACGCTTTGTACGATTCCGAACCTAAAACGTAATAAACGGGACCCTATTACTAAGCTTCCACCGTCCGTCTGTCCGTCTGTCTGCCTCCAAATTGTATTTCATAAACTGTGATAGCTAGAAAGCTGAATTTTCACACATGATTTATTTCCATTGCCGCTATAACTATAAATAAAAATTAAAAAAGATAGAATATTAAGGGGGGTCCGCACAAAATATACGTATTTTCTTACACAATTGGTACGGAACCCTTTGTGCGCCAGTCCGACTCACACTTGACCGGTTTGCTTATGCTTTCAACAAATGTTGTCTCTCGACATGTTTTTGTTTTCAATGTATAACTGAAGAACTTCCCACGACATACTCAAACACGGTATAATGTCGTCGAACACTCAACTGTAAACAAACTAAAAGTTTACTCAAGGCGTCTGCGATACTTTTACTTCAGAATTCCAATTCATTCCATACTAACAACTGAAATGAGGTCTCTCGGGGCAATTTTGTTTTCGTCGAGTGCATTTCTATTCAAATGAATCGAAACGAATGTACATACAGTTGTTTCGCTCACTCGTTGGGTAAATAAAAATAAAGAGCGAGTAAAGACGAGTTCCGTTCATTACGAATGGTTGGTTTTTAAAAAGTTTCGAGAACAGGGCTATGGCTGTTAGGGTGAATTCAGACTAGTTGTTTTTGTGATTGGAAACTCATTAGCTATTTATGGAAGGTAGGTAAGCGAAACAACGATCGGATCGCTTTTATTTCGATTTTCTTTGGTTTCTATGTTTTTATTGCGCGAAAAGATATTCTAAGAGAAGATAATTTAGACTTGATGTTACAACTAAAGCAAAAAAAAAGATTTCATGAAATTTTAAATCTTCGTACTACTATCTACGAATTTTTTTTTTTTTTTTTTTTTATAATAGGCAAACAAGATGACCACACTCCGCCTGATGGTAAGCGGTAGTGAGATCCAAATATGAGGTCGACAGGCACAATAGATCATATTGCGCCTGTCGCACTCACCCTGAAGGCCTGCTTAAATGCCGTTTCACGCCCCGCCTGAAGAGCCCGGGATCATAGGAGGGAGGGAAAACATGAGCTGGAAGGGCATTCCATGCCTTAATGGCACAGGGCAGAAATGAAGAGCTGAACCTCTTAGTCCGAGCCACCAGCGACTGCATTGTATGTGGATGGCAGCGCTGTCCTGCACGTGTCGTTCGGGAGTGGAAAGGGGAGGGAGGGATTAGCTGAAATAGCTCTTCAGAGCATTCCCCATTAAAGAGACGGTAGAGAACACTAAGACCGGCAATGTCTCTACGTAGTTGTAGAGGCTCCAGAGTTTCGGACACCTCTACATCACCGACAATACGGATAGCACGTCGCTGCAACCTATCGAGAGCGTCGAGCAAGTATTTTGCGGAGCCATCCCAGAGGTGACAGCAATATTCCACACATGGGCGAACTTGTGCCTTATAAAGAAGGCAGAGCTGCACCGGTGTGAAAAATCGCCGCACTCTGTTCAGGATCCCCAGTTTGCGGGAGGCTGTTCTAATGACGCTCTCGATGTAATCCCGCTGGTTCAGGTCGCGGCGAACATCTATGCCAAGGATGCTAAGGCTATCCTGTATTGGTAAGGGGTGCTCTGAAGAGTAGGATGGGAAAGGAAAGGAGACACTTTACTAGAAAAAACACACACCTGTGTCTTCTTGGCATTGAACTCGACAAGATTGCATGAGCCCCATTCGGAAATGCGGTCCAAGACCCCGTCAAGCTCGGCGACAAGAAGGTTCCTCTTTTCCTCGGTTTCGGTCTGCTTTACCCCAGGTCTTCCAAAATAACGTGCGTGGACAGTGCTGTCATCTGCATAGCAATGAATGTTGCCTAGTGACAACATGTCATTGATATGCAGCAGAAACTAATGTCGGCGACAGAACGGAACCTTGAGGTACACCGGAATTTATTGGGTGGAAACAGGAAGTGCGTCCGTCACAAAGGACACGAATCCTGCGCCCCTCCAAAAATCCCGCAATCCATTCGCATAAGCGAGGTGGCAGACCGTATGCCGGGAGCTTGGAGAGAAGCGAACGATGCCATACACGGTCAAACGCTTTAGCGATATCAAGGCTAACTGCCATAGATTCGCCGTGCTTCTCCATAGCCTCCCCCAGAGGTGCGAAACGTACGCTAGAAGATCACCCGTGGACCGTTTTGGTCTAAAACCGTATTGACGGTCATGCAGCAGCGAGTGATCCTCTAGGTAGCGGATGAGCTGGGCGTTAATAATCCGCTCAAACACCTTACCCAGTACTGAGGTTATAGCTATGGGCCGGTAGTTGGCAGGATCAGACCTGTCCCCTTTTTGGGGACAGGCTGAACATTCGCCTCGCTTCCACGCCCGGGGCACGATGCCCGAGGTATATGAGAGGCGGTACAGGCGTGTGAGTACTGGAGACAACTCCGCTGCGCAAATTTGAAGTACTAACGCTGGAATACCGTCTGGGCCACTAGCTTTCCTTACATCGAGTGACTGCAACTCAGCACGTACATCACATTGCCTGATTCGGATCTCAGGCATATGAATAGAAAAATTATCGGACGATTCCATAAAGAACTAAAGTTTTCTGTTCTGTTTAGTTTAATCCGTGAAATTTTCGACTGTTTGAACTGATCATGAAATGTAACAAATATTTTACAGACCCTTTAAAACGTTATTGCATTTTTATCCGTTCGTGAACGGTATTTGATATTGTCAGGCGTTTTACTTTTGCATAAAACACCTGACAGTATCAAATTATTCAAACAAACGACACGCGAAAAGTAAATGTATTTTTAACTTTTCGGTATTGGTAAACAAAGAGCGACATTCGGATTCAAAAATACGAAAACACAAACCTATTCGAGTATAAAATAAATAAAACATACATGTGTGTGTGTGTGTACCTTTACCCGGCACGGCTTGGGTTGATTAAATTTTATATTTTGCCGAGTTCGAAACTTTTCGGTTGTCGTTTGAAATGTTTTGAAATGGAAGTTACGAAAAAAGGAAAGTTACGAGATTCGTTATAATTATGACTCTCAAGTGGTAACGGACGTGGACAACTTTTGTTTGAGGAAAGGATTTGGAATCGCTTTAATTATTCATCCGTCGTAACTTTGTTTGAATTTAACCAAATAAGCTTGGAACATTGTTAAAGTAGAGACAGTAATAAAAATGTCATTTTAAATATTTACGACAATTTTACAGTGAAAATGGAATGGTTATAAATCCACTATAACATACCACGAAATAAAATTGAAGTGTCTGTTTGTGATATTAAAAAAGACAAACTCAATGGATATGAATCAATGTAACACATTTTTTTTGTCTCTCTGTTTGTTCCCGCTAAGCTCCAAAACGGGTGGACGATATGTGAATGTAATTTTGCAACAGTTTTAATAAAATCAATAGACCAAAAAGGCAGTTGAACTCACCTAGTACACCCAATCTGAAGTTAAGTGTCACAACAATCAAATCGGTGTAACTGGCCAGGACGCCACCGTCGTATGGATGGCTCGAACTTGATGAGTAATTCTCCCCGTGTATGTAAACTAATACTGGCAGTGCTAGTTTCGTTTCGTCCACTGAAAAAAAAATACAATGTTAAAAAGTTATGTCACAATCTTCTTCTAGCCTGAGGAAAATTTTCTTAAGTATGTAGAATTCAGCTTGAATGAAATACCACTAATAAGTGTTACCTTTTTAGTCTAGGAGCGCTTGATAACATAATATAGAATTGACTCATCCATTAAAATAAAATTATAACTAAGGTTAATCAAAACGCCTCCTACAAAACCTCGTCTTGCCTTGTACACTGTTTATTAGTTTAATGTGTCCAATCAATACAAAAACAAAAGACGAATATGGAACGCGTCAAAATGGAAAGAAAAAGAATTAAATTCTGTGCGGCCAGTATGCGAGCTCGCGAAGGTACCGCAACACATTCCAACCATAATATCTTATTATTTGTAATACACTGGCCAAAATTTCCTTTTTATATATTCTAATTTTGAATTTGCTAGACAGATCAATCTTAGGCGACGTATACAACCTATAGAGGAAGATCCCAGAGCCGCCAGACATCACTTATTTTCTAATGGACAAAATATATACGATTGAGTAGTGGTGGGGTGTACTATCATCATATGACTAGTTGCTACCTTGACCAGACGGCCATTTTTCAGATATCAACCAATCAAGGTACATAGAAACACTGCTCACCTCACTTAAATTCTGATGGCTGATTTTAACATATATTTCACACAATATCATTAAAAATCAGGTTTTATTACTCCCAGACACATGCGGTCGGCGGTTTTACCTTACAGACGCTTTAAAGCTATGAAAAATATTTTACTTTTACTTAATTTTACTTATTTTGTGATGCTTGATTTTTATATATGTTATTCAAACAACTATTTTAAAACGTTTTGCAAACGGACAGACCGATCCAAGGGGCCAAACATTCACCAGACCCAACTGTTTTAGATTTTTTTTTTAAATTGAATTTAGTTAAGTTTTTCTAATAAAATAGTTTGTAAGATACAATTCTATAATTATTGCGGTCAGATGAGCACTTTTTAGTTGTTTGAATAACATATATAAAAATCAAGCATCAGAAAATAAGTAAAAGTAAAATTGTATTCATAGCTTTAAAGCGTCTGTAAGGTTAAACCGCCGACCGCATGTGTCTGGGAGTAATGAATCCTGATTTTTAATGATATTGTGTGAAATATATGTTAAAATCAGCCATCAGAATTTAAGTGAGGTGAGCAGTGTTTCTATGTACCTTGATTGGTTGATATCTGAAAAATGGCCGTCTGGTCAAGGTAGCAACTAGTCATAATATGATGATAGTACACCCCAACACTACTCAATCGTATATATTTTGTCCATTAGAAAATAAGTGATGTCTGGCAGCTCTGGGATCTTGGACCACTATAATAAATAAAATTAAAACATACGATAAATAACAATCCAGCCAGTCCGAACGTTTTTCTAGGCATTACAAACATTTAATCAAAAATTCGAACGAACAAAATACAGCTAGATAGAGAACTTGGTAACAAAATAAAAATATCCCGCTTCTCTGTCTCTCTTTCTAAAAGGTTATTATTATTCAGCAGTAGTCCAAACAAAATATTTCAACACAGCACAATAGACAAGAGTCTTAAATGGAGCAGACAAACGAAACTAGATTTCCTAGCTCTTTCAAATCTAGAATAACCGAGATATTTCAGGGTTGTTCGGAGTCGTCTCTTGAAAATATATTCCGGAGCTTACGGTTCCGCGGTATGCGCTAAATTCCATTTTGTACTAGTTTTCAGACGCGACCTCTCAAACTTTTTTTTTTCTGAACACGGCGAGCGTATTTCTTTCCGGGGAACGTGAAGTTTTATGAAAAGTTGCGAACAAAAATAGCGCATGTCTAATTAGAGTTTGAGATTCATGTTGTTTTTAAATAACATTTTTATTTTATGTTGGCCTATCTTGTCTTATTGTATTTAACACATTATGTCATTGATTGTTTGTTTAAGACTTCTATGTTCTGGATGTTGCATCTAGACAGTCACATCAATCTTTCCTTTGTAAGTTATTACAAATAATAAGACCAATGAGGGTTAACGCGTACCTATGAGAAATTTACTAGATGGCAATACGTAGGCGTGAGGTCCAACTGCATCATGATTGGTTATTTTTGACGTGACATTGATAGACATGTCACCAATCATGTTGCTATTGGACCTCACGCCTACGTATTACGATCTAGTGTATTTCTCACACGCGATATAGCCCTTATATGGTAAGAGTCTAAATTGAAAAACATATTACTTCACATTTATCGTAGGGACAAAATAATATTTATCAATATTTTAATTTTATTTCATTGTTGTATTCTTTAAAGTCTTGTTTCCTTTTTTCCAGATTAGAGAATGTTTTTATGTACGTTTCATACATTTCATGCAGCTTTTTTTTTTTTTTTTTATAAAAAAGGCTAACAAGATGACCTCACTCCACCTGATGGTAAGCGGAAGTGAGATCCAAATATGAGGTCGACAGGCACAATAGATCGTATTGAGCCTGTCGCACTCACCCTGAAGGCCTTCTTCAATGCCTTTAACTTACATTAAGCTCGCCACTCGAGGATAAGTGCAAACACTTCCGCGAATGAATGACGTAATCACTGTCATAGCGTCACATCTCATAAGTGGAGACTAAACGAATTCACTGCACTCATAATGGTAATAAAGCACGTTATTACGATATGAGTTAAGTGGGTTGTGTGCTTGAAAGCACCGCGTATCTGCTCGTGACGGATGCAGTGCCAAATACTAACTGTATTAACACTACGAGTCTGTTCACCGCAAATTACGTGAGACACAATTACACCAGTTGGACTTGATATTGGCACCAAATGCTCTAGTTTCTTCTGGCAAAATCTTTTGGATGGAATTGTGTAAATTGTATACTGATTTCAATAGTAAAAGTAAAAGTTTTTATTGCGAACTAAGTGTTGTTACAGGTGTTATTGATACAACAGGATCTTTAATACTTAGATACCCTTGTCGGGTAGTGCAATATAAGGGCTAAAACTAAAATAAGCAATTTGAAAAATAAACAAAATAAAAATTTCTATGAAATAAAGAGGCCAGTATGTAATTTCAACGTAAAAATAATGTGTCTTATTTAGATAAACATCTACCAATTATATTGATGCTTAGTATCTACTTGTATGGGAGGTGTTTAAAACGCTCATAATTTCTCATTCTTAATCAAGATTAGGAGGTATCGTAATTTAAAATAAACATGATAAACATATACTTACTTTGCAAAGGAGCGAATATGTTCAAATATAAGCAATCTTCGCTTTGATTCTTAAGATAAGGCATCAGTCTTTTCAAATACTCTATTCTGCCTTTAGGCATTTTCTCTAATATGGTCCTCTCATCGTTGAGATCTGGCAGTTTCTGGGGGCAAGCCGGACCTGGCCTGTCGGAGACCCTCACGCCGTCCCAAGGCGACGGAGTTCTTGTTGGGCTGAACCTGAAAATATAACCTTTGTAAAGTTACCTTTTTTTTTTATAATAAGCTAACAAGATGACCTCACTCCATCTGATGGAAAGCGGTAGTGAGATCCAAATATGAGGTCGACAGGCACAATAGACCATATTGAGCCTGTCGCACTCACCCTGAAAGCCCGCTTAAAGAGGAAACCACTGCTGCGGCAACAACGAGACAAGGTGGAGTCTCGCATTGGTATTGAGCTGTGCGGATCCTAGTTGGCCAGTCCGCTGAAGGGTTGAAGAATTGCTTCTGACCTGAGTTGTTTTTTTATAAAAGGCTAACAAGATGACACTTCATACATAGAGTCTCGGTCCAGTGGAAACCTTCAGACCATAAAAATGGAATCAAAACTTTGATCGCCCATGCTAGCACCGTTTACTCTATAGGCAACAGAGATCAGTATTTTTCTTATTAAAGGTTAACAAGATGACCACACTCCTGATGGTAAGCGGTAGTGAGATCCACTAATGAGGTCGTCAGGGACAATGTACCATATTGGGCCTGCCGCACTCACCCTAAGGGCCTGCTTGAATGCCGTTTCACGCCCCGCCTGAAGAGCCCGGAAGCCTTAGATGTTGCCTTAGGTTTTTAACATTTCTAAATGTAAACCAGTTACTTAGTAAAATCTTGCGTCTGAATATTGAACAGCAATAATATATTTGTCAGTGTGTTTCACCGACGCTCAAATTCAAAATTTGACCGGCAGTTTCTATTTGACCTGCGAATGCGGTTAGTCACCACAAACCGTGTCCTATCTAACTTCCTGTTTCTGCCGGTTACCTGCACTCGGGGACTTTATGTAAGTGATCGACAATTCGTGTAGCCAAACACTGGATCGATCCGGTATGATTATTGACATCGACACACAAAGAACAAGACGATGGCAGTTCGAAATTTGGAATCTACGTAATCGGCAAGCCAGCCCTTAATACCCAATCATCGTCGTTGTATCAAGCCGCAAAACTTTAATTTTGCAATGTAAAAACTTTTTTAAGTAGAGCTTGCTCTAGCCGTTTTAATATTTTTGAAAACGAACAAAAAATCGGTTGCTCTCTGTTAACTGGGGATTCGAATACCCGTGGCGTCCTTCCGGATGAAAGAACGAGAGATGTGCGAGATGTGCGAACCATTACACAAAGTATTGAAGTCGTACGTTTTTTTGTTTTCTTTACCATACAAAATGTTGCGTTATCCTAAACATTGATTTAATAAATACATGTTATTGAAACAGTCTTACCTATTCGATCCAACTGGGGGCGTGGCATAGGGCACACCTAAAAAAACTTCAAGAGGACTCAAATATCTGTGCTCATCCATAGCCAACACTATGCCCTGTAATTTTCCATATTTAGTCTGAACTATTCTACTGCTTATCTTAAATTTAACACTAGACTTAGGAATCGGATTCGTGGGGTTCAAGTAAAAGTTCTTATAGTCCTCGTAATTACTATACGCACTGTTTTCACTGTTATAAAACTTGTTGTGTAGAAAATTTTCACTATTGTAATAAGGATTATGGTCGAAATTGACTTTTGTGTAATCTACATTGTCACTTGCGTGCACTGGATCATGATCGTCATAGTTATCATCACTGGGTTGATCTTTCTGTTCGTTTTTGGTGTTTGTTTTGAAATCTTTATTGTTAACTCTATCGTTCATATGTCTGTTCATGTTTGTAGTGTTAGAGTTGACAGCGTGGAGCGACAAAAATGTAATGATAAGGAAAGTGTACAAGTTGAACCGGACTAGTTTTTGGGCGGGATGTTTGAGTTGTCTATTTGCTGAGCATTTTTCGGCTGCATCGTGACACATGCTCGGATGTAACGTTTTAGTCCGCGCTTTGTGGAAATGTCCGTTTTGACACATATTTCATCATGTTATCATTTTTGGGTCACTGTCATCGGCGTTGTTGTCCACTGCCCGTAGCGGTCGGGTTTGACATCTGAAACAAATAAATAAAAATGGTTAATCGGAATGATCACAATAGTATGATTATCTATCATGATAAAAAGGCATATCATGATAATATCAATGTTTAAAAACGTTATATTTCAGCATTATCATATATCATAAACAATAGTTATAAGGTTATATTATTCTTTCACTTTTATTGTTACGCAATTTAAATTGTATTTCTAACTGTCATACGATGATGGCTTGAAGTGGCCTCGTCATTATCACCGGACTTGCGGGGGACCGGATGGCTCTCATCCCTAAGTGATTTAAATATAATAGTAGTATATTAGTCGAATGAAGTCAAAATATTAAAACCGTTTAAAAAAACTTGTAAAAAACAAAACATGGGCAAATGACTCAATTACATTCCCACACAGTGTCATAAAATGTTATCTCCTATGCAAAACTGCTTTCACTCGCATAATTAATTGAAAGATTTTCATCTTGTTCGTGGTCTTTGACGCAGAATAATATATGGTGCTTTGTCAAATGCATAATCTTATTAACATACCGCATCAAACAGCTCCAGAGGAATTATACGCAGGACTCACTTATTTGCGAAATGCAACCCTTTTAGCAAATTAGTTTAAAATTTGAGAAACAATTCTTCGTAAGCGAATATAACATTGTTGTTTTTATATTTGCATGCAATGTAATTAATTAATTATTATAGTTAGTAGGCGTTAGATATCGATTCACATCACACAAACGCAACATAATAGGCCTATGTCTAGCAGTGATGATGATGAAGTTTATAAAATTGAAGTGTCTGTATGTGTTATTAAAATAACAACTTTTGTTAAATGCGTATGAATATATATCGGGTACCCATAACATAAACACAAATTAAAAATTGCTGTCATTATGTCTGTTTATACTCGCTAATCAGAGATTAGCTAGTCATGAAAACGGCTGGACCAATTTCGAATGGACTTTTACTAAAAATAAAAAAATTTACAAGGTATATTATAGGTTATTTCAATAAATATCGCTGCCAAAAGTTACTATATCACGCGGACGAAGTCGCGGGTGGCCGCTAGTATTTCAAACAAAAACAGCGTAAACATGTCACTTCGAACCTATACCACCTATAACCTCGAACCTAACTAGGTATTTAAGGTCTAAGGTTTAGTCAAAGTCTTAGCTTAGGTTAAGCGTAATGTTAGAAAAATAATCCGAGTGTGATCCATTGTGATTTCCAACTCATAGTATAAAGCAAAGTCGCCACCCGCTTCTGTCTGTAAATTTGCCCCTATGTACAGATTTAAGAGGAAGGTTTTATGTTTAACACACCCGAATTGATGCGAGGGCGGGTCACTAGTTAGGTATATGTAAATGAGATAGTATTGTCTATTATTTGCGCGAGCACAACACATTTGAAATAAAACTAATTTTACGGATTAAACTCGCGTGTATTGTTATTCTAAACATTATTTTGAGATCCGACGTTTCGAGCTCTAGGTTTAACTTTCGCAATTTTCATTTAAATTGTTTCTGTGACAGTTCTCATCATATCTCTCAGCGGGCTAATTATAACTCACAGCGCTTATTCAGTCTGTCTGCCGAAACAAAATTAAACAGAACACTTCTTTTTATCATATGGTTGATGAACAACCTGGTGTCAGAGTTTTTAAGCCACCCGTAGGTCTCTGACATGGCTTCACACACCATTGAAAAATTTCTCAGGTGTGCTGGTTTCTTCACCATGTTTTCCTTCACCGTTAAAGCGTCGAATGGTGGTACATATGAATTTCAAATTTGAAAAACACATTGGTATCTGGCGGGGTTTAAACTGGCGACCTCTCGCATGGCAAGCAACGACCTTAACCACCCGGCCATCGACTCTTTTTCACACAGAACACAATAAATCTGTACAGCACACTGTCATAAAGTAGGAAGTTAATATTTAATCAAACTGGCACTCTTGTTTATTACGCAACCGTCCAGCGAAAACTTGTTGATGATAAAGAAAGAAAATCATTAAAATTCCGACGTCCCCTTTTACAACCCATCCCAAGTTTTTTATTATCAAAGCAATAGCCTTTGGCTGAGAATTACACCCAGGAAACCGGAGCATTTTACGCCCCCATATTTTTAAAAGGCCATCTTGAATTTTCTTCTTTGGCGACCGAAATTTTCTCTCGAGCAAAGTAGTCGTAATAAGCGATGTTGGAGAGTATAGTAAATTGACTGTTATTATTTGATGTTCCGTGTTGACTTTATACGAGAGTGTATGCGTAAACAGGGTACCTATGTAAAATGATATTTGGAATAAAATTGTGCTTCGTGTTAAAAATTTTGATGGTCCATATAAAAGACATGGTGGTTATAAGCCACAAACCAGATTCAAATCTTTAAAACTACGCACGGATTTCAATGTTTTTTTAAAAGATAGAGCGATTAAAGAAGAATGTATTTATGTATATGCCCAAAACGAAGTGAGGGCGGGTCAATAATTAGTAATATATTATCTTGATATCGAACAGGATATTACATAGAGAAACAGTAAATCAGCAGAATCAGCGAGAATTAGCGAAAAGAAGTTTAACATTTATACTTTTTTGTACTTATAGAGGAAGTTCTCAATTAGCCGGAATCTTTTTTTTTACCAAGCTTAATCTATTATGTAACAAAAAAACACTTTATTGCTCAAGGAATAAAATTTTGCAAATTTAAAAAAAAAACAGAAAAATACAATTTAAATAAAAAAGAGACAATTTGCAAACAATTATAATATTTTACTACATTTACACTTCTACGCCATGTGGAAAATGTATTTATAAAATAAATAAATATAAATATTGCACGCACAACATCACATACATTGATCTAATTCCGTGGTAAGTAGCTTAAGCACTTGTGTTACAGATATCAGAATCAACAGTGGATACACAAACATACTTAAATATATTTAATAATACACCCAGACACGAAACAAACACCGATGTTCGTCACACAAAGATTTGTCCCGAGTGGGAATCGAACCCACGACTCTTGGAACCGTAGGCAGTGAACCTGGGTCACTAACCACTGTTCCACCGAGCCAGGTGAATTTACTCCTTATTTGACAGCAGATGCTCACACAAATTTGCGTCATCACGTGACATTGCCGTGTTATTACGCGCCCCAACTACAGCCTAGTCTTCCCAAACGAATGGAAAAAATGGCAAGTCCGCTATTTCGCGTCTGCGATCAAATGACAAAGCTAGGCGCATTCCCGTCACGGGAGTTACAGATACGTGGCAGGAATACCATTGTAAAATGTGCAATCGAATTTCAACTTTGTAGTTGGGGGGCTAGGTGTGAGAATGCTACGCTTCAAAAGATGGGCAAAGGTAAGGGAACATGGTAGAGCTAGTGATGTCGTTGACTAGTTGATTGATAGGTACAAAGGGTGTGAAGTAGTGTGAACTGAACAGCTGCTAGGATAACGTTTGGAAATGGATTGGTATGTTTAAGTAGGTTGTTGATCAACACTCACTTGTGTAATGTATGTGTATCTCAGAAGGTTGCAAGAATATTTGGATATTTCGCATGAAACTTCTAAATGATGTTTGTTTAATTTTATTTTAAACTAGCGGTAGCCCACGACTTCGTCTGCATGGAATTTTTATAAAACTTGTAAAATTTGGTACATATTAGTGAAAGTCTCGTCGAAATTAGTCCAGCCTTTCCGGAGATTAGCGGAAACAGACAGACATACAAAAATGTTTTTGATTGTGTTTTTTATTGGTATCCGATATAGAATTATACCCATTTAGTTTAAAGTTGTTTCTTTGAATATTACAAGCTGACACTTCAATTTTATTTAGCTGTATAGACAAAAGAGCCGTCTGGCTTTCATTTTGCGATCAGAAATGGACTCAGCTAAAATCAAATAAAAAAAATCAAAAGTTTTTATTGGTACATAAAGAGTACATAATAAAATAGGATGTTCGATAACAACTGCGGTAGTTTATAAAACTGTGGTGCAAGTGCTAACGCCTAAGATAAAAAGTTTTCAGTCAATTTTTTTAATTTCATCAACGTTTACAACATAATGTTGTGTATTTTGCTGTCCTAGTATAAATTTAAATCAAACTTGGTTTTTTCTAAACGCTACCAAAGATAAACATTCATTAGGCAAACACATATTTTCAGTTCAGTTTCAAGTAACTGATATTCGAGTTAGGTATAGAAAACATTTGAGACACATTGAGTACAGTTAATCTCTAGCTTCAATGCAGCGTGTCCCTATAGGACCGACATCAAAGGAAGTTCAATTGAAGATAAGTGTATAGCAAAAATTCGCCAGAGAGTCCTCCAGACTCCAGACTCTGATTCATTTGAGATTCTGCTTCGTTGGAAATTCGTCCAGAAAACGAAATCATGTTGGGATTTCTTCCAAGTCTCGATACTTCAATTGGAAAACTGAAATCGGATATGATACTTTTACGAAACTATTTATTTTGATTCAAAAGTGACCAAACCTTGCAGTATTTTGTTGCTACTACACTATTCTTACTATTTATCGAAAATCTATTGAATACCACAAAATCATCTAAATTATGTCAGAAATGAATAGTGTAAGTAGTTAAGCGAAACAGAGCCAATCCATAAAAAGTTGAACAAAAGTTACGATGGTTTTAAGTTTAGAGCAATATTCTTCAGTACTTACTTATGCACTTTTCATTATGATTTTTCTTTCGATAAAATTTGTTTCTTAATTAGAAAACTGAAAGTGTCCGGGATATTTACCATGCTGTTTTGTTTTAATGAGCTCCCGTGATCATGGCGCTTGCAACAGTGCCGAAATATCAGAAGCTTATTAAAACAAAACAACATGGTAAATATCCCGGAAACTTTCAGTTTTCTAATGTGTGTAACAATGACAGTTTAAAATTTGTTTCTTAATGTTGTTTTGTCATTTATTCTGATCAATTTATTAACATAGTTCACGAGATATTTGGCGAAATAGTGGTTTGGGTCCAATTTGCTAATTGAAATGTGTTATATAGTAATAATAATATGAAAACACATTTATTGACCACATAACAGAAGAACACAACAAAAAAGAGAAAAACACCATAGAACACAACATAGATTAGAAGTCAACTAGGTCCCAGCCTCAGCATATGCCACAACGACAGAAAGCCCCTGGGGCTTATATATTTTTATTTGCGCGAGCACTACACGCGAGTTTAATCCGTAAAATTAGTTTTATTTTAAATGTGTTAATGAAATTGCTGATGGTTTTAACAAAAATTAATAAATTAATTTATTTTATTAATTAAAATTATATTAAAGTTAGTATGATAAACAATCTTATTCGTAAAACTAACGTCAATGAAAACTTCAAATTAGATCCAAATACTGGCCTGATTCGGTCAGCAACCGAACCGCAATTTATTTAACAACATTACGTAGTCATATAATTATAGCAAACAGTGGTCAGTCCCTTCAAAAGGGAATCCCGTCCCGTGTCATCTCAGACTAACAAGATTAACCGACTATACCCAATTCCATTGAATTGCTAATGCCCGCCTGATGAGAGGCCGAAAGTCAGAGTGCAGTGTAATCCGCTGTTTTGTTGACCGTCGACAGTTGTTTGTGGATTCGCGAAATAAGCTTGCGCAAATATTTTCGAACGTCCTTTGTTCGAAATGTTCGAAATAAATGTCGAAAAGGTCATTGAAGCGAATTTACTTTTTTTAAATGTCGATTTTAAATGCGCGGAATTCAAGTGACTACCAACAATACAAATGTTTCATAGGTTTCATACTTCCAAATTTCTGGCTAAAAGCTAAGTTCTGAATGGTAACACTTCTACCAACATTCTGGTTAAAAGCTAATTTCTGCATGGACAAATAGGCTTAATAGGGTATATTACCTCATGACCGCTTACCATCAGATGGAGTGAAGTCATCCAGATTGTTGTATCTTTTTTTTTTTCTTTTTTTTTCTTTTTTTTTTTTTTTGCTGGCAACACTGGCCAAAGTAGACGTCAAATGTCTCAGCTGATTTAAATTTATTGAAATAAATTGTTTTATATAGAAAATAATTAGTGAATTCGACGTAAATATACTTATTGTACGTTAATTTATAAGTGACAGTGTTCGCAACGATATAGTGCAAGTTTTACGTGATCTTCGTCTAAGTTCAAAATTTAACGGCGATCCAGTGGCCCAACAGCGGACTTCTACACACTCAAACCGGGGAGTACTTGTTTTTATTCCATTTGACCTGTTATACACAACATTTAATAACAGACCTACACACTACAGACAAGTGATATTGTGTTTTTCGCCCATACGCGAGATTCGCCTAATATCAAGACACCGGCATTGTTGTACCTCTCTTTACTTGACGAAAGTCAATAAAAGTTGAGATTAACCAACTCCCTGCCTTACACATACACCTACTACACGACCTCAATACAACTAGTCTCGAAATTAAGACCATAAGTCATAAAGTAACTTGCCTTAAGCATACCTTCTGTGTAATTTAATCTTTAATACAGGTTAGGTACACATTTTATAACTTACTTCTTAAGCTTAGTTTATAACTTATTTAAATCTAACAATTTCAGGAAAGATAACATACAGAGGAAACTAAAATGATGACCCGAAAGGCCACTACTCAAGATTTGGAGTTGAAATTAAGACGGGCTCTTAAAGAAATTGAACAACTAAAAAAAGAAAACCAGCAACTTCTTCGGGAGCGGGAAGACAATGAGGAGGAATCTTTAAAGATTCTCAACTGTAACAAACAGCTAAAGAGTGAACTCTCAAAACTGCATGAGCAATTGGTGGATATAGCGGATCACCGGGACCAGCTCCTTGGCACGGTCAGGAACTTTGACCAGTGCAGTGATGAGTATGAGCGGACCCTGGAGCGCATCCACGACCTCGAGGTGGATCTCCGTGATGCCAACAGGACCATACAGCAGTATGAAGAGGACATCCGGAGTCAAGAGATGACTCATACACAGAGCCTATATGAAGAGTTGGTTGGGTCTCCGGCAGCCCACACAGTCTGTAACCCTCCTGATGCAGATTGTTCAGGTTTAGTGATTAGTGTGCCTAGATTAAGTAGTAGGAATAAATTAAGGAAATATATTAAAATTAATAACTTTATTAAAAAAACTGACAAATTAATTAAACGTCAGAACTGTTTTCAAAACAATGTGGTCTTGAGGAAACAACGGGCAGATTTGGTAGATAGCCTAGAATTATATAGTAAAAAATTAGATGAATGTAGATGTAAGTATGACATTGACACAGCAGAGTTGAATGCAAATATTTCACGGTTGCACAACAATCTTGAAAGTTTGACTGACAAATATAAGTCTGCTCAGGCACAAATCCATGAGCACATATTAGCAGCAAATGTGCTCATTCAACAAAATAGTTGTGTATTAGAGTCGGGTCCATCTGACCAGTCAATTATTTGTAAGGAAAATGGAAAAGAAGACAGTGTCATAACCACATGCACATCTGTCTCTAATAATACTAAAACAAAACAAAGAGACAGTGTATTACTTTTCTCAGACCAATTAGGGGTTGGTTATGGTACATTATTAAGTAATCAATTAATTAATTATAGTGTCATAAACCATTGTTACCCTCATAGTTCATTGCACAAAATTACTCAATATATTGAGAATTCCAATTATAATGATAACTCCATAATTATACTTATGATAGGTAATGGCCAAAATCTTTGTAAAAAGATATACTGTTCGCTTTTTCTAAACTTCTGGCACTAAATGTTAAAAGGTGATTATGTGTGCTATTCCATTCTCAAAATGTTACACATATGAACAAAATAACAGTATTCACATATTGAATACACAAATGTATAATTTATCATATAGTCATAGCGACAAATTTGTGTTTTTTGACACAAACAAATTTATAGATAATAAGTTTTTATTGACTGGTAAAACCTTTTATTTGCCTGCAAAAATTAAAAAACAGCTAACAGCATTGTTAGCATATAATATAAATAATTTATTTATTAAGACTTTGGAATTCGTTCCAAATAATTTAAATTTAATTATAAGACAATAGAGGACGTCTCTAGCCATTCCATGACAAAGGAAAAACCTACCAATCTTATTATTATTCATCAAAATATACAGGGTCTATCCGGCAAAGAATTAGAATTAGAATTGTTTTTAAATGAAAAGAATGTCCATGTGTTATGTCTCACTGAACATTGGTTGAGACAACATGAATTAATTATTAGTATTAATGATTATATACTAAGTAGTTATTTTACTAGAAGATCTCTAATAAGAGGGGGGTCACTCATTTTATTAAAAAAATCCCTTAAATATAAAGAGCGTCGAGACATTGTCTCATTGTCCATGGAAAGGACAATTGAGCTGTCTTGTGTTGAAATAGAACAATATATTATAATTTGTGTATATAGGCCACCATTAGCTAATTATTTCCTATTTGAGGCCCCTATGGAGGAAGCTTTAAGGAAAGCATGTGCCAGCAATAAACAGGTGATTGTATGTGGGGACTTTAATATAAATATCCTAGAAAATTCGTTGAACTCCTTAAGGTTCATAAATCTTTTTAAATCGTTTAATTTATCTCACATTTTTAATGAACCAACTCGCATCACTCCTACATCGGCCACATGTATAGATAATATTTTTGTAACTGTTCTGTAGAAAATAAATCTATAGTTAATTTTATTAACTCTGACCACTGTGGTCAAATGGCAGCTTTTGAGCATCATTGGACTCCAATGCCATCTATCATAACATGCAGACCAATAACTACAAGTCGAATAGAAAAGTTTAAAAATAATATTAGCTATAAAGTTTCTGTAATGGACTTTCAAGCAAACCTTAACAGTAATGAGTTATATAAGAAATTGTTTAATGTTGTAGAAAAAGAGTTTAACGGAATATTTACCAAAAAAGAAATTAAAATTAATAACTCTAAAATAAAATTTAGTAATTGGGCTACAACAGGGATATATACAAGTAGACGGAGACTTTTTGAACTGTATGATCTCAAAGCCAACTCTAAAGACCCGGCCCTTACAGATTATATTAGAAACTATTCTAAAATTTTTAAAAAATCGTGTGCAGTAGCTAAATCGCTCTATCTGAAAAATAAAATACACAATGCTACTAACAAAAGCAAGGCCATCTGGCAAATCATTAATAAAGAGACTTGTAAAACAATACTCAAAATCACAAGATTTCTCTTAAAGTAGATGATGTAATATTAGATTCTGATGCTGATATAGCTAATGCATTTCAATCATATTTCTCAAATATAGCTGTTACAACGACAAGTAGTTTGTCTTCTAGTCCGATTCTTGCTCAATCGCTTTTAAAGACTCATGTAAGTGAATGCGCGTCTTCCTTCAAGTTTGACTACATCAATGCGCAAGTAGTTGTGAAAACCTTTAAAGAACTTAACTTAAAAAAGTCAGAGGACTTATGGGGACTCTCAGTGGACATACTAAAAAATATAATATACACAGTTGCTCCACTTTTAGCAAAAACATTCAACAAATGTGTTAATGAAGGCTGTTTTCCTGATTTGATGAAGTTAAGCAAAATCATTCCTTTGTTTAAATCAGGTGATGATAGTGACCCATCTAATTTCAGACCTATATCCTTACTACCAGCATTTAGTAAAATTTTTGAAAAAGTTGTATTTAGTCAACTGCTAAGCCATTTTAATTTAAACAATTTATTACATAGCAATCAATATGGATTCTCTAAAGGGAAATCCACAACAGATGCTGGAGTAGCTCTTATTAAACATATTTTTGATACATGGGAAAATAAGCAGGATGCCATAGGCATTTTCTGCGACCTATCCAAGGCGTTTGATTGTGTTAACCATCAAACCCTGCTACTTAAATTACGCCATTATGGCATCTCGGGTAACGCACTTAGTCTAATTCAATCATACCTGACAGGCAGGACCCAAAAAGTTAATGTAAATGGGACTAGTTCTTCTGGCGCCCCATTAGTTATGGGAGTGCCCCAGGGCTCGATATTGGGGCCTCTATTATTTATCATTTATATTAACGATCTCCCTTTCTTTACCAAAGACACATGTGAGATAGTTTTGTTTGCAGATGATACATCACTTCTATTTAAGATGGACAGACAGCAAGAAAATGTTGACGACGTAAACAAGGCTCTCTCACGAGTTCTGCACTGGTTTACTACTAACAATCTAATGTTGAATGCCTAAAAACTAAATGTGTCAAGTTTTCAATGCCCAATGTAAGACAAGTCAGCACCATTATCAAAATGAACAATGAACCCATTGAAGTCCTAAACTCAACGGTGTTCCTTGGAATCACTCTAGATTCTAAATTGCAATGGGGACCCCATATTGGTACCCTGGCAGGAAGACTTAGCTCTGCGGCATATGCTGTTAGAAAAATTCGACAATTAACTGATGTTGAAACGGCAAGATTAGTTTATTTCAGTTACTTTCACAGCGTTTTGTCCTATGGTTTGCTTTTATGGGGATCAGCTGCTGATATCTATAGTATATTTGTATTGCAAAAAGAGCAGTAAGAGCCATATATAATCTCAAACGACGTGATTCTCTCAGAGATCGGTTCAAAGAGTATAATATTCTCACAGTGGCCTCCCAATACATTCTTGACTGCTTAATGTATGTGTATAAAAATATACAATACATTCCTAAAAAATCTGATAATCACCAATTCAATACAAGAAATAAACATAAACTTGCTATTTCACATTTTAGACTAAGTA
This sequence comes from Maruca vitrata, assembly GCA_039566165.1. Lineage (NCBI taxonomy): Eukaryota > Metazoa > Arthropoda > Insecta > Lepidoptera > Crambidae > Maruca > Maruca vitrata. The sequence continues at coordinate 16,371,558 of CM076912.1, read as the reverse complement.
AAGTTAATAGCTCCTTTGTTGGACTAGGTGTAAAAATGTTCAATAAATTACCTGATTGTGTTACTAAACTACCTATACAGCAATACAAATCATGTATTAAGAATGGTCTTCTTAAAAAGGCTACTATAAAGTAGAAGATTATCTCAATGATAAATATGCATGCACTAATAGTTTAAATTAAATTTTTGACATTAAATATGATGATACAATATGATGACATTCTATTGTTATTAATTTTGACATTTATCATGAACTTTTTGTTCCTATTATTATATTAGTCTTATTTTTAATAAGGCAATGGCTGTAATTAATAAAATTCTACCTATGTAAGCTTTGTCATGCAGACTGGATTTGTTATGGTATTCTGAACATTGTTATCTTTGCTCTGTTGCTTTTTATTTTAATTATCGTTATTTTTTAAGGTAGTAAATATTGAACTGGTACTTTTTGCTATGGCACACCCAGACTGTATGACTTGGCTCATTTACATTTTGTAACATGATTGTCGTTAAAAAGAGCAACTATCGAGTTTCTTGCCGGAGTCTTCTCGGTAGAATCGGCGTTCCGAACCGGTGGTAGAATCTTATTATTAGTATTATGACGATTTATAAGTGCATGTAATTGCCTATATGAATAAAGACATTTTTGATTTTGATTTTGATTTTGATTTTTTATGAAAAAAAATCTGACTCTGGTTTGGGACCTATTGTCTCTTGATCTTAACGCTGTACTTGCCGCCAATAATGTACCAAATTTCTACATTACTATTACACCTTTTTCTTAACTGACTGACGATGATGGCTTTAGGTAGCCTCATCATCATCACCGGATGCAGGGGAGCGGATGGCTCTCACCCCAAATGTAACTAGATTTTCAACATTACTATCACACCATTAAACGACCTATTTTAGTTACAAGAACAAACAAGAAATCAAACAACATCTTACGTCAATTCAGCTCTGTTTCCGCCCACGGTTTCTCCTCAAATTGCCCCGCCTACCCCTAACTAGCAGGTGACACAAATTGACACTAATTTGACGTAATGCCGTCTTTGACACGTCGCAAACTTTGAAGTGCCGTGCGGTTGGTAGAGTAAGGCTGGGACTCCAGCATAGGCGAGACGAGCAGGGGATGGGATATAAATGAATAAAATATATCACACAACATCATATACATTGTTCTAATTTCGAAGTAAGTTGCTTAAGCACTTGTGTTACGGATATAAGAAATAGCAGTGTTATACTTTAATAAATAAATATCTGGGAAATTTCCACACACGGTCATCTGAATTCTGACCCCGAAGTAAGCAGAGGTTGTAATATGGGCGTCAGAGACTGATTTACATACATAGATAGATATTTGTAATACATACTACAATACATAATCACTAAAAAAAATCTCATTTATGAAAATATCTCTTCTCATACAGTACGCCTAATACATCTCATTTTGGTGGAATCCTGGCCTAAGCAAGAAGTAAAGGATGATAAGTGAAAGACGGCTCTTCGATTTGCTTTGTAACTTGTGGGCGGTAAAAAGAAAATATTTTGGTGGAAGAAGTAATCGCTTGATTACTTCCGACTGGGTTATTGTCAAGGATAATCAAGTTAAAATTAAAATGACTGTGGTTAGTGACCCTGGCTGGCGGTTCCAAGAGTCGTGGGTTCTATTCCCACCCGGGACAAATATTTGTGTAAAGAGCATCGGTGTCTGGGTGAATATGTATTTATAAATATATATGTGTGTATGTATATCATCAGTCTCTGACGCCCAAAGTACAAGCTCTGCTTAGTTTTGGGTTCGATTACCTTGTGAGTAAATGTCACAGATATTTTATTTACTTAAATCTGTGTTAAAAATAAAACAATTAAACTTAAGTGAAGTTTATTCAATTATCAAATCAGTTTAATCCGATTGCCGAAAAGATGGTTATAATTTTAAAGAATCAATGCATCCATAGGAATATATAATTTTGATCTTGTCCATGAAATGTTATTGCAACTGTTATTGGCAGTTTTTTCGAGTCATAGTTATAAATTTGATGGTGTTTTTATTTTGAAATAAAACTAATTTTACCGATAAAAACCGCGTGTATTGTTTTTTAAACATATTATTTAGAGATCCGACGTTTCGACCTCTTTACAGCGCTCGTGGTCACGGGCAAGTGATTTTATTGTTATGTTGTCCATCCACCTATATTTAAAAAAGTCTATCGTTTCGTGACGACTGAAATCGAGTCGTTATTTAATTACGTATTTAGTTTAAATAGTACATTATAACGATTGAATTCTAGTCACATCTAAAAATTAGCTAAATGTATTCCTTTTCACTCAACAACAACTTGATTTATTCATACAGAAATTAACCGTTCAATAATTCCCGCAAGCACCGAACATTGCAATCACGAGTACACTCACAGACACAAGTGCAATACTCGGGTCGAAACGCTGAGACTTGCGAATATCTTTAATGCTTTCATGGATGCAAAGACGCCATATCATAGGATTAAGACGACGTCGAACCGTGGCCCGATAACGGAATGCATTTCCCACACGACTGTACTTGCGGTTCCATTTCGGAATTTGCATGAGACGACTGTATGGAAATGACGCTGTTACCAAGATATTAGTGCAGATATAACTGTATAGTTTCGTTTTTGGATTTAATAATATAACTGGTTTAAGGATTATCTTACAGTTTTGTAGTCAATAATGTGTGTTGTTTTGTATCAGAATATGATATTGAAGATTGTGAAACAAATATGAATCTTTGATAATGAGAAATTAAGTATGAGAATTGTTCGAGATCTTCTCATGTGTGTTATGGAACACTGAACGATATTACCTATTCTATTTGAGCACGTTAAGCCGGTAGTTCTACTCCCGATCTATCATCGGTCATGTGGAGTTGCCGTCTCACTGAACTATGAGAGGGAACCGAGAGTACATTTGAACTTATTTGCACTCTTGTGCACTATAATTTGACCTGCGCGGTTAGCTGATCTCAATTGTCATCATCAGTCCATATATGTACGTCCCCGCTGCTAGGGCACGGGCCTACCCTTAATTAGGGCGATAAGGCGTTAGTCGACCACGCTGGCCAAGTGCGGGTTGGTCGACTACATAACCTTAGAATTTCTTCGTAGGTGTGCAGGTTTTCCTCACGATTGAATCTCCCTCCACCCTCACGAATGATCGTACATATGAATTCCATATTTGAAAAACACATTGCCACGTAGCGGGGTTTGAACTGGTGACCTGCATGGCAAGCCTTAACCACTCGGCCATCGACGCTTTCGATCTCTATAGAGACCAGGCAAAATGAACGATTGGCCGTACTTCTTGTTACATGGATGTTATTTGTTTCAAAACCGTATCGTGTAAACACAAACACGTGCATACGAAGGCACACCGCTATCTTTACAGTTCTGCCTCTTTACCAATTCAAATCCACGGCACCAATACAGAATGAAATACGCGGTTTCGTCTGTGCGGCTCTCATGTATCGGGGATAGGGAATTACATTTGTACAGCGTTTGGCTTCCGGTCGGCAAACTCTTTAGTGGTCAGGTGTATTTCGTTCAGGTGTCTTTGAAAGAAATTTTGAGTTGGTTACATAAACGTTGGAGTTAACCGGGGTATCCGTTTTTACCGAGGTTTTCAAGGAACTAGTTACGTTTTCATTTATAATTGAAGCAATTCAAATAAATGAAACAAAGGGTTGAATTCAACATAAGATAATTTTTTTTTTTTTGATTAATTGACCATTTATCGGGAAAGACTCGAGGCTACATAACAGCACGCTGCGACCAATAGAAGAAACAAGAGGTAATGTCAAAAAAATGGAACAGCTACATAGATTAATTATAAAATGTTACTTACTCTAATTTCCGTTGGTACGACACTGTGGTCGCTCGCAATTAAACCCTCAAACAAATACAGCATTGATTGGCTTAAACACGCCTCCAAAGAGAATACTGAACATCTACCCACAATATTGTAGCTTGCAAAAACTTTTAATCAAACGTAAAACAATATGTGTATTTCTTGTTTCATTCCGCAAACATTGACCACAGCTCCCACTGCCGTAAACGTTTAGTTCGAAATAATCGCACAAACAGGCGATACTAGTGTTGCGAAGGACTCGAGTCTCTGATGATGAAATTAAGATTTCGAGTTTAAATTACACGGTTAGGATCGTCTTTGTAGAATGTTAGAGGGTACGAGTCTTTGTAGAATGTTCGAAATCCCTGTGACATTTCTCGCATAAGTTATTTTTCATTTTGCTCCTACGTATTATAAAAAATCTACGACAAAATGTTGTATTGTCAACTAAAACAATGAAGCCTATAGGGTTATCATGCAAAAAAATACAGTTTAAACTAAGCAATCTCTAAAATAACAGTAAATGCACATACTATAGAATAACCGTGCTGATATCTTTATGTATCATTTAAGACGAAATCTTAATAGATAGCTTAATTTTAAATTTTCGAGTTTCCCAAACTACATAAGACTCGACTTGTTACATCTCTACCCGGAACCGTGTTTTCTACAACACAAACCGCTGAAAAGTTTTCCGCCTCGTTCGAGTCTTTGGAACGAGAAACAACCGAATAGTGCATACGATGGTTCAATCCGGGTGGTCAAACAAAAATGAAGTTTTAACGACTTGCAAACGCGGCAATTGTTCTTGCCGGGCGAAATGTTGAGGTTAGCTGTTCGAGTCGAAATGAGTTATTTGCGAGTTGAGGTTCTGTGAGCTGAAATAATAATAACAATCAGTTGAAATGCCAGTATTGTTATGCCTCGATTTAAGGGGTAATTAGTGTAGATTTTAACAGAACAAACTTGCAATGATAGATCATTGCAAGTTTATTTTTATATTTTACATAAAGTATCACAACATTGTTCATATTCAGAATTTAGCTTAGGCACTTGTGTTACGGACATCAGAACAATAGTGATGTGCTATTTTATCCTAAATATATATAAATAACACACCCAGACACGGAACAATACCGATATTCATCACAATAATATATTTCCCGATTCGGAATCGAACCCACAACTTTAGGCGCAATAGACAGCCTTATCCAATGCACCACTAACCCATGTATGCCGCAATCATACTTACACCCCCGTTTGTCTATTTTTGGCAAGCGCACAGACTGGCCATATACTGAAAGAATAATAAAATATTTGACAGTTTAGACAACGTTTAATTTCAAAAGTATTGTAGTTTTGAACTCAGAACCGACTTTCACATCTAAGTAGAACTGAATATTCTTATTAAAGTTTCGGTATTTGGCCGTATAACGTTAATAATTCGAGTCCCAGTGCAAATGAACGTATTGAACATAACGCGTCTAATGAGTTTACTTTTGTTGTGATTTTAAATACTTCGAGTTTATTATAACTGAAAAATATATTTTAGATGATTAAATTATAAATAGATAATAAATTTTAATATGACGGATATCTGGAGAAGATATAAGAAAAGGAAAATATCAGCATTATCTCCTTGAAATCTTAAATCATTATGTGTAAACATTGAAAATGGATTTTCCAATATAATTGTTCAATCGTTCTATTTCGACACATTTTGTACTACCTATATTAGACTAACATAAATAACATATCTTAAGTAAAAAAATAACGATTTAATACCATAATCAAAAATGTCGATAAAAATAAAACATTATTTTGTTGCGTAGTTGGCAGTCATTACCGACTGAGCGCCGAGAGTACAATCCGCCATTTTTAATCCCTTACTTTATCTGCGCGGGTATTAGTAAGGTACTTAATGAAATAAGTAAGATGCTGTAACAGAAAAATCCATTTCCAACATTTACAATAGGAGAAAGTAGTCAAACAGTTCCGAACAAGTACTCATTCTACTAAGTAACTCTAAAAATACTATTTCCCGGAACGGACAACTTCAAACTAGACAGTTAACATCTCACTGTGTTCATTTCCATCTACTTTCCAAATCAAACACAGAACAAGTTGATAGACTTACCAACTGGATTCGTTTAATTACAGCGAAAACTTGCATCGGTCCAATGAGAAAACTTATATTATCTTCTGTGTGTTTAGGAACACATCTCTCATATATGACAAGACAAATTAAACAGTTTAATGCAATATAGCATAGTTGTATGAGCGTGTTTGGTAGTGCCAATATAACGTCGGTTTGTTGGCAAGGCCTAAGCAAACACGTGCAAATTGAAGGCCTATGTCAAAGAGCTTTATTTTTGAACATCAGTTTCAGGTCTACTGTTAACCGGGGATTTGAACACCCGTCCTTCTGGGAATCGCGCCCAGACGTATGAACCATTACACCAACTAACAGCTATTAAAGCCGTCGTTTTTTTTCTCATATTATCCTGTTAGCCACGGGTGGCGCCATCTTTTGTTAGTGATAGTTACACACTAACATTTTGATAAAATAATCTGCTCCCGTGGTAAGTAGGTTAAGCACTTTTGTTACAAATATCAGGATCAAAACAAGACAGTGGATATTTAATAACACACCCAGACACGGAACATACACCCGTTACACAAAGATCTATCCCGGGTGGAATCAAACCCACGACCCTTGGAACAGAAGTTAGTGACACTGAGTTACTAACCACTCTTCCACCAAACCAGTCAAAACTTCACTTCTAACATTGTTTATTAGTTAGGTCACACACCTGAATATCATAGATTCAAGTCCCAGTCCATGCGCCCTAGTAAGTTATTTTTATAAAATGAACTATATAGGAACTAATATACATACACCGAATAAAAAACATCATCCATACCGAATTAGTGCCTATTCTCAGTTCTGTCACAATAGTCAGTCTTATACCCCCTCCTATTCAATTAAAGCTCAAAGGAAGACGCCCTGTTTACACAAGACAAAGGCCCTTGTTTGGCCAAGATTTAATAACTAAATTGAATCTAATTGGTACCCCAAAGATACGTGTCTGCCTCGAAGCAAGTGACTTCCCCGAATATTGTAAGGGCATGTTTAATTTGTAAACAGGTGTGACGAGAATATGAATGGGGGTGTACTCGTGCCTGAATTAATACTTTTTACAGGAAATGTTTGTTAATAATAAAGAAACGCGCGTTCAACAGACTTAATTTAGGCAGTATGTACTCGTTATATACACTTTTCATTTCTTATTTCTTTCTCTCAGTAGGTATCTAATTGATTCTACAATGGCAGCCGCACATGACTTCGTCCGCGTGGAAGTGGTTTTGGCAGCAATAATTTATTGAAATAGTAATATAACTTGTTATTTGTCCCGGGTGGGAATAGCACCTACGTCTCTTGGAACCGTAGGTAGTGAACCTGGGTCACTAACCACTGTTCCACCAAGGCAGCCAATGACCAGTTCGTCATCGTCATTCAATCAAATAGCTGATTCAGGTAGACTGCGATATTTTTTTTTTTCAGAATTAGCTTTCCGAACCTGTGGTAGAATCACTAATCAATTTACTGTAATGACGATTTATAAGTTCGTGTAAATGCCTGTATAAATAAAGAAATTTTGACTTTGACTTAGACTTACACTTTTTAAATAACGCTTTAAAGACATTGTTTCCTACATTATTCGTCTTTGACATCTGCGTTCGATACAAAATTGCGTCCACAGAGAAACTTTTAATACAGTTTCGCGCAACCCCCATAAAAACTGATGTACGCATTCCCTTCACAACGAAGTTTAACCGTCCCGTTTTAAATGCCTACTTAATTCCAAATTAGAATTTTATCAAAGGACAAAAAGCAAAGAGGACAATCAAAAACGGCTGAACCGCCGAACAAGTGGGGGGAAAAAATAAAAAGGAAACAAGGGAAGTGGGGAAATGGGAAATTTATTCATCGTTAGTCTGCGCGGGTTGCGCCAAAGAAAATGGCGGGACGGACCATTGCTTCGGGCGTGGAATTAAAAACTAATCTTCGGTGTTAGGCTCGTTAAAGTATTGAAAACATGGAGCCAAAGACAATGTTGTTGTAAGTGAGGATCCCCTATCTTCTAAATATATAAAAGGGGGAACTTACTGACTGACTGATTGACATATCAACGCACAGCCTAAACGGCTAATCGTAGGCACTTGAAAATTGGAAAGGACTTAACTTAGACACCATAGAGGTGCACTAAGAAAGGAATTCCCGAAATTCTCACCAGAACGGGAATAATCGGGAAAACACCTTTTTATGAAAAATATAAACCACTTAAGATAGATGCTTTAAATTTTACATGCAGGTACCATTGTAAACTTAAAGCTTAGTTGGAACATTATATTAATAATTCTTACGGCAAAAAAAAATCTTTTGTATGAAAATATCTAAACCCCGTAAGATAGATGATTGAAATTTAACATGCAAGTACCTTAATGAGCGTAAATCTTACTTGTAACGCAATATTGAAAAATTCTCACGGGACAGGAGTAATTGGGAAAAAACTTTTATATGTAAAGCCTGTCCACGAAAACGAAATCGCGGGCACAGCTAGTCCTATATATTTAAAAATAAAAAATATTTTTAATGGTAGTAACTAGGTATGTAAATATTTAGGCTTAACAAAATACTTGTAAGAAGACTTTAACAAGATACTCGTAAGACTAGTATGTATGTATTATATTTAGTTGGCCCTTAACTGCCTCGTTGTTCTATTAGTAGCAAACGCTGCGTAAGGTGGTCCGAGAGGTCCCCGGTCCGAGAAGACCCCGGTTCGAATCCTGGATCGGGCAAAATTCTTATGAGGTTTTCTGTAAAGAAATTACTCAGCTTGGAGTTAAGAACTTGGCGGTTGCACGCCCGTGCCTCGGAAAGCACGTTAACCCGATGCTCCTGCGCCCGATCTCTCATCGGTCATGTCGAAATGCCGTCTCACCGAACTATGAGAAGAAGGGAACAGCCACACATCTATTTGTACCATAAATCATGTAAAATAACTTTTTTGCTAACAATAAAGATAAAAGAGAAAAAGTAATGAGAAATAAAAATAATGAGATAAAAATGAAGAAAAAGAATCAGTTTCAGATTTTTTATCTCAATGTTCGTGATATTTTCTCCAAACAAAAGATTAATTGAAATCAGTTACCCATGTAGAGTTCTAAACTGGGTAATTCATATTGTCGGAGAGTACCATTATTGTTTTCAGTACGACCAATGAACTCCTAAGTTATAACAAACGGACTTTGGAAACAAAATTGCTGCAGTACATTCGCAAATATATTGCAGCTCATATTTTCAGACCTCGGTAACGTATGTGGGTGTAGCAATACACTCCCACGTTAAGGTCAGTCTTTTATGTGTTGCCATGTGTAAGCATTATTACTGTATCCCAATTTTAATTACTTGAAAGAAAGAAAGAAGAAACAAAACAAGACCTTACTTACACAATTACATTATGAAATAAATATATCAATAGGTTCTGCCTCAGCATGTGCTTATTCCGGCTACTTTAGATTTTTTTTTCAATATTGACCAAATAAAATTACAACATGTATTTTTAAGCTATTGCATAGCTTTTATCGCGGGCTTTGAGCGAGGCGACCGAACCAAGAAATTCCGTAACGAATAAAACCTCACAAAACGTCTAACGTCGTTTCAGTTCGGTACACTTCGGCACGGTGTTTGCGTGCGTGCGGTTATAGGTATGGAACGACTCTACGTAACTCGCACGAATCGAGACGAGCTGCTCCGAAATCGGACGATGCTATGCAATATCTATACCGCGGAAGTCCCCGAGTGCCACACGTCTTTTTTATATGTTTATTAATTGTGCTGCCAATTCACATTTACACGTGATCATTAATTCAATCACTTTGCAATCTTAACATTCAGATTACCGTCTCATCAAACAGAGAATCAGGGAACAGAGAGTGTACTTGTGTTTGTGCGCGCACTTGTGCACTATAATGTCCAGCGTAGTTGGCTGATCTCCATTAAGGTCGGAAGCCATGGCCAAAATCGGTCGGACGCCTTAATCTTTAACACTGCCAAAGTGCCAAACCTGCTAATGCATTAGAGTCTAATATGGACTGGCACGCCGGAACAGTGGCTAGTGACCCTGGCGTGCGATTCCACGACGGGTTCGATTCCCAATTGGGACAAAAATTTGTGTGATGAACATCTGTGTTTGTTCCATGTCTGGGTGTGTAATTAAATATATTTAAGTATTTTTGTGTATCCACTGTTGATTCTGATAACTGTAACACAAGTGCTTAAGCTAAGAGATCAGATCAATGTTTGTTGTGTATTTTTTTCCTTCTCATGTCGTATAAACTCGATCCCACTCAAATTAATCCTTTGCTTTGCAAATAGTAGAAATATGGGTTAGGTAAAAATATAACGTTTCTAAAGTTGTCATGTTTATCAAGACAGTTTTGATAAATTAATTCCACATATTAATAAATATTCCCATACAATATACAATCATGCAGCTTAGCTGAAACGAATCGAATTCCTTCCACATAATTTGTAACAGAAGAGTATCACTAGTTGACTTTGACCCAAACTTAATTTCCTACGCAACTTACCTATAGTTTTCCGCAACAATAAATCAAATATAAACACATTAACACCGCTTAGTCTACTGTCTCGATGGTGCATTGTATAGTGTCCCTGTTTCATGGGCCATGAGTCGTGGGTTCGATTCCCACTCGTGACAAATATTTGTGTGATGAGCACAAATGTTTATTCCGTGTTACAGCACGTTTGGTTAGATATTATAAAAAATTGTGTATTGAGCTATATTTGAAATACGAAACATGTTTAATCACCGTCCAAATATTAATCAAAACATTAAAATATAAAAAAAATTAAGCCATTATTTCGAAATACCACCAACCCTATTTACTGAATTTTCAGTTTGCACGGCAGAAGTGCAAAATCTACTTACCACGGGATCAGATCAATGGATGTGACGTTGTGTGATATTTATTCTAAACTAGCTTTCCGCCCGCGAATTCGTCCGCGTGGAAACCCTATTCCCGCGGGAACTCCGAGTTAAAAAGTTGCCTACGTGTTATTCTGAGTCTTCAGCTACCAGCATACCAAATTTCATCGTTATTAGTTCAGTAGCATTTGCTTGAAAGAGTAACAAACATCTATCCACACATACAAATTTTCACGTTTATAATATTAGTAGGATTAGTAGGATTTGTAATACTACGGTATCACTATATAGACCACGACTTAAACATAACAACTTTGCTAGTAACTTATCCATTGTTTCCCGCAGCAATATATCAAATATAAACACATTAACACCGCTAAGTGTAACTACTCGGACTGTTGGCAACACTAGTGGCGACCCCGCTAAAAATAAGCTCCCAAATGTATTCCAGGCTGCTCTCAGACGGCTGGCTTGTTTTAACTCGGATTCCGGAAGTGGCATTGCAAAATGGCTCTTAAGGTAAGCAGTTATACGAACTATGATAAATGGTGTCCAGAAAATTCTTCGTGAAATGGGAGCGGGAGAGTAAAGATGAATTTACGGAGTTGCCTTGGTCTTGACTTGAGTTATAGAAAAACTTAGAGTTTGGAAGAATATAGTTTATGCTTTGTACGATTGTGTTTAATACTGCAATCGTTTGTTATCTGGATATAAGGATTTACTAATATTATAAATGACTAGCCTCTGCCTCGTTGGTCTATTGGTAGCAAGTGCTGCGTTAGGACCGAGAGGTCCCCGGTTCGTGTCCGGGGTCGGGCAAAATTTGTGTGAGTTTTTCTGTAATGAAATTACTCAGCCCGGAGTTAGGAAGTTGGCGGTTGAACGCCCGTGCCTCGGAAAGCACGTTAACCCGGTGGTCCTGCGCCCGATCTCTCATCGGTCATGTCGGATTGCCGTCTCACCGAATTATGAGAGTAAGGGAATAGAGAGTGCACTTGTGTTTGCGCGTACACTTGTGCACTATAATATGTCCTGCGCACTTGGCTGATCTCAATTGAGATCGGCTGCCATGGCTGAAATCGGTCGGACGCCTTATATAAATGACTAGCGGCCGCCCACGTCTTCGTCTGCGTGGAACTGGTTTTGGCAACATTGATTAATTTGGCTTGTTTCATTTAAATTGATTAATTCAAACTTCAAATTTAAATTTAAAAAAAAAATATATAAAACTAGCCTGTTTCGATCGAACTACTAAAGGTAAAGCGTTCTGCTACGGGAAAAGAAGTAGTTTACTTTAACTGAAACAAAATAATTATGTAAGTACATAGTTATATTTAAAATAACAGTTACCACTCATAAAATTACCAGTACACTGTTTCAGATTAATATTGACACAGAATGTTAAAACAAAACATCTCCAAACTCAAAGATGCTCGTTCGAAACAAATCAAAAAAACACAATATAATCAACACGAAACTAGACGCCGAAGATTGAAGGAATTGAGTTTATGATAATCATAATTCTAGACGTTAATTATCTATGATTTATTATGAGAAACTGGGCTAATTCACAAGATAAATTCTCTCGGCTCGTAACAATTTGCAAGATGATATCCGACAGTGGAATTAATAATTACTTGTCTAGATGGTATTTGGGTCAGAGTGACGTCGGTGCTTTAATATGCAACGCTTTCAAGGGTTCCGTACGCAGAGGGTGCCAATTAGAACCCTGTTGGTATGCGTCCGCTGTCTTTCCGTCAGTTCGTTATAGGGTTCTAGCTCAGCTTAAGTTTTTAGGGACCGTACCCGAAGGGTGCTAATGGAACCCTGATGGTAAGCGTCCGCTGTCCGTTCGTCAGTTCGTCACAGAGTTCTGGCTCAGCTTATTTTTGGGGTTCTGTAGATACCCAAAGGCTGACATTAAAAACTTGTTGGTATGCCTCCGCTGTCTGTCCGTCTGTTTGACACAAGATTTTAATTCATCAACCGCGGTTGAACCAATTGACATTTTAAAAAAATGTATTATTCCTGTTGCCGCTTTAACAACAATTAAATCATGAATGACCTTTAAAACAAACCTTTTTTTCTTCATAAATTGCACGGAACCCTACTTGTGGGAGTCCAACTCGCACTTAGCCGGTTTTCCCCCTTCGTATTTATTACTGAGACGTTTCGTATGAGTTCAATCAAATATCGATATAACGGACTATTTTCCTCTATATATTAGTAATTATTTTCCTAGTTCTTTCTCCCTTGTTTACACGATAGTCACTATCAACGATATTGGCAAGATATCAGTAAGGAGATCAAATTAAGTGGAAGTTAATAACGTAGCTGTTTATAATTATAATATTTTTTTAATAAAGGAAGAATAAGGGCAGCCTATGAGACTATTATTTTTTTTCTATGAGTTGTGTTGCCGTTGATGGCCGAGCCATGCGAGAGGTCGCCAGTTTTAACTTACGTACGACTGTGTTTTTCAAATTTGAAATTCACATGTATTATTCGATGCTTTAATGATAAAGGATAAACATCGTGAGAAAACCTGCACGCACACTTAAGAAGAAATTCTCAGTTTGTGTAGTCGACCAACCCGCACTTGGCCAGCGTGGTTAAATACCTGAACGCCCTAGTTGAGAATAGGCCCGTGCCCCAGCAGTAAATAGATAGATATTGAGCTGATGATGATGAGTGATATTAGTACAAATAGTCATCATCATCATCTCGGTTGCATCCTTGCGGAGCCTGGGGTCCGCTTTCCTACTCCTAACTCTCCACCTCGCACGGTCTTCGGCATCCTTCGCGGAGAGTATGTTGGCACGCATGTCATCCACTACGACGTCAAGCCAGGCCTTCTAATATTAGTACACATAGTATTTGTAATTATAATAAAATATGAATATTTTTAATGCATAAAATAAATTTTGTTTTTGACATTTAATGTGTACCTAACTAAATATCCTTTTTTTTAGTCATCCTAAAAAAGCTTTTAGAATATCTACGGCTCGCACATAGACAATTGGTTCCCAAGAAAGTCAGCTATTTATATGCTAACTGGGCAATTAGAGAGGATATACTGGCCGTTCTCTAGTGTTCGATACAAAACACTATTGCCTGTGTTTTCGCTTTCATTTGGCTGTAGAGTCAAACACCTGTCGATTGATTTTATCGATATGTACTTGCATTTATTTTTTGTTATCAAAATATGTAAGCACTGTAGGTCACCTTGTAATGAAGTATCGAAACTAATATGGACATACATATGAGGCTGGTTTAATGTGTCAGATTGACAAATATTAATCAGAACCAAAAAAACAAGTTGTCTACTGTATAGAATAAACGAATAAATCGATACGCGATAATTTTTATGTAAAAAACGTTTTGACTAGGTATGAATTATTTTTTTCAGTAATCATGAAGTCTAGCCCGTCTATTATCTATTCTCTTACTATGTTAGAACAATAGAAAACAAAATGCTAAATAGTTTTGAAAAAAGTTTAAAACCTTGTTTCGTTTTGTCGATAAACGTATTCCACCGACCACTACCGGAGATTATTGTGTAAGACGTCGGTCTGTTTTATTCAAGGGGCATTTCAACTCTTCATTCCCGATTTTATTGCACAGTAAAATCGACAATTCGAATTCCACACCGATATTTGAATATCAAATACACAGACGTGGCTAGTACTTACTCTGCAATGCTGTTCCTGAATATCGATATAAGTTGGCTTTTTTGCAATGTTACAGTCTACAGGAACTGTTGAACTGTTGTAATTTACAGGAACTTTTTTGACATAATCATCATCATTACGCACTGCTGGAGCATGGGCCTACTCGGTAGGGCGATCAGGCTTAGTCAACCACGCTGACCAAGTGCGGGTTGGTCGACCAACTTGTGTAGTCGACTACACAACCATAGAATTTCTTTATAGAACAGGAACTTATTTAAAATTATTACTGTATTTTATTGTTTTAAATAAAGGAAAGATATTTACCGTTACAAGTGGGCACGTTTTAAGTAGATTTTTGTCCAGTATTAGGGTGACAGGGTAAAAAACATATTTGAGCGGCTAAAAAGAACTCAAATCTTCATTATTCATTCATCCATTAAAATCTATGTTACGTCCTCTTTCCAATAAACCATACCATTCATGCTCACCCACTCAACCTTATGATTATTTTCAGTAAGGTTTACACACATCGTGGCACACGTTTTGATGTAGCACATTAAAGAATTCGCAATTAAAGGTTGTTCAATGAACGATCAAACATCTGTAGCAGTACCATGAGTTAGCTATCGAAAACTTACGTACGTTAAAAACCTATCGAATTGTTTTAAGCTATTGCATAGCTTTTATCGCGGGCTTTGAGCGCGGCGATCGAACCAAGAAATTCCGTAATTGTACGACTCGACGAAACTCGCACGAATCGAGACGAGCTGCTCCGAAATCGGACGATGCTATGCAATAGCTATACCGCGGCAGTTCCCGAGTGCCACACGTCTTTTTTTTCATAATACCGATTTTAGTTCTTAGCGTAACCGCTAGGGGCGCTGTACAAGTTTTCCATAGACATATTTACATAGGCGATATCGAGTCTGTCACTTTTAAACTCATGGTAGCGCTACTGGCCTCAAAAAGTGGCGTTACACGATCGCTTCGGTAAGTAGTTTCTTCAGACATTTGAGACGGCAGGCTCGCTACCTGAGTGCCTTTGTCGGTACAAAGACTATTTTTAGGATGTAATAGATTGAGGGGTGTGAGCAGTGTTTGATTGGAATTTTCTAGTCAACGCTAGCTATTTGATATAGATATGTACGTCATGGTGTAGCGTGTCACGACAATAGGTAAGCAGGGATCTAAATAAAATAAATAATAAATAAATAAATATCTGGAACATTCCCACACATGTTCATCTGACCCCAAACTAAGCAATGCTTGTACTATGGCGTCTGAGACTGATAAACATACATAGAGATATATTTTTTAAATACATAATCTCACCCAAACACGGAACAAACACCAATGTTCATCACACAAATACTTGTTCCAAGTGGGAATCGAACCCACGACTCTAGGAACTGTCAGCCTGGGTCACTAACCACTGTTCCACCGAGCCAGTCAATCTATCGCTGAGTTTTCATTGTTCCCATTTTTACCCACGACGGAACGGAGCAGGTATATGCGTGAGAGATGTTTGTTTGTGTGTTTGTGCAAAGTAATTAAGTAATTCGTAACAACTGACGATCATTCCGTTCAGCTTTTTTCTTAAAAACGGTATATTTAGTCTGAGTCTACCTACACTCAAGGAAACAAAAGGTACTTTTTGATTGATTCAGCCCGTATCCCGATCGATTGATTCAATGAACGTTTTAATGCTTTTCATTAAGTCTGGCGCACAAACGTTTGATGTAACACATTAAAGAGTTCGCAATTATCGACGAACGATCAAACATCTGGCCTCAAAAAGCGTCACACGATCGCTTCGGTAAGTAGTTGCCTCAGACATTTGAGATAGGATAGGTAGGTAGGTAGGTATGATACCTATCTATATACGCCACCTGAGCTTTTGACGAAACAAAGACGGTATTCGGGAGGTAAGAGATTGAGGGTGTAGATTAGTTGTATGTCGTATTTGATTGGATCTTCCATGGATTGCGACATATAGTGTATTTATTAGTAACTAGCTGTGCCCCCTTCGTTCGCGTGGATTACAGGATTTTACATACTAAAGTTTTTTCCCGTTCCCGTGGGAGTTTTGTAATATCGCCTTGCAAGTAAGCTTTACCTTAACTTGAGTGCCTGCATGCAAAATATCAATCATTTATCTTACGCGGTTTGGATATTTCGTACAAAATTTTCCCGTTAATTCCTTTCTTCGTGCACCTCTACGGTATCTAAGCTACGTCCCTTCAAAATTTCAAGTGCTTAAATTTAGCCGTTTAGGCTGTGCGTTGATATGTCAGTCTGTCAGTCAGTTAGTTGCACCTTTTAATTATATAAAGATAGATTAGATAAATCCTAACTACCTTCCTCGTTTATGTTCTCAATGATGAGCACTTTACAGAGCTCGTGGTCACGGGCAAGACTGCTGTTAGTTCTTATCATTCTGCATCAAAACACATTTGCACAAAACACGGATAAAAACAAGAATGAAACTATCCTCTTTCTCAAAACACAACCGCAAACTACGCATAATTTGGACATTGAAAAACAAAAACATTACGATTGTGTTTCCCGTTTTATGACCTCTCATTTGGTCCGTATTATAAGTTGTTTATTCCAAGAAAGATATTCTGGTCTCATAAGTACGTAGTAAACTTTATGGCTGAAATGATGTTTTATCTATTTGAAGCAGTTTGGCTTAAGAAAGAAATTATGTGTAGAATTTTTTTAATCCACTTCAATTTCTTATATTATACAATCGCCTCGAGATGAGGCGTCTGGCCGATTTCGGCCATGGCGGCCGATCTCAATTGAGATCCGCCAAGTGCGTAGGACATAGTGCACAAGTGCACTCTCTGTTTCCTTACTCTCATAGTTCGGTGAGACGGCAAACTGACTTGACTGATGAGAGATCGGGCGCAGGACCACCGGCTTAACGCTTCCCGAGACACAGGCGTGCAACCGATAATTTCCTTAATCCGGGCTGAGTAATTTGTTCTCACATTTTTTTTTTTCAAAAAACTTACACAATTAATTTTGCCCGACCCTGGACTCTAAGCGGGAACCTCTGGGTCCTCAGTAAATTATCGCACTTAATAAAGTGTCCTCTCTCAATAGTAAGTTAATAAATACCAAATGTGATTCAACACTTAAGTCTTAACAATTTTATCGGATTAGATCGTTTCAAGATAAAAGCTTCCGAGAAATCATTACTGGCACGTAATACCTATATTTTCCTTATAAAATAAATTTGGTACGGGCTAATACCAGGAATGGTTACAAAGAACATAACAAAATAATAACGACAACCGTTTCATAAATAATTTCACTGGATTAATATTAATAATGGTGTTTCACGAGAATTCTATGATTTAATTGGCATAAATTTATAAAAAGGTAAATAATAATATAATGGCAGAAATTTGTAGAAACCAAAAAACATGGCGTTTTTACTGAAATCTATAAAATTACAATAGGAACATAATTTTCCTGACTCGTTGGAACAATGGTTAGTGGCCCTTGCTGGCGGTTCCAAGAGTCGTGGGTTCAATTCCCACTTGGGACAAATATTTGTGTCATGAACATCGGTTTTTATTCCGTATCTGGGTGTGAATTTGTATGTATATACAGGGTGTCCCAAAAAGTAGTGTCAAGCGGAAGTCCTGAGATAGAACATCCTGTGGGGCATCCGAAACACCCCTATGTATGTTCCGCGATTTTTTATAGTTTTCGAGTTATGATTCTTTTTCTAAAATTTTGAGAACAACTGACCTAACCGACTAAAAATATTGTAGAGAAAAAAGTATTTGACTTTTTTGAGTAATTCTTTTTGCAAATCAATTGGGTATTTTCATGAGTTTATCTTTAATGCCTAAAATATTTGTCTCCATAACTTATATGGAAATTATCAAAATTATGGTACAAACTGAAAAGTTACGTTCTGTAAATAAAGTCTTACAATTTCAACGTTAAATTTAAAATATTTGGAGGTAGCTGCATGGCTCCTAAGTAACTTTAAAAACTACGCTAGACTCTCAGCTTTCATAATCATTAATAAAAACTGGTACTTAATGGGCTACTTTTGCTAAAATCGGACTTAAAAAGACAGAGAGGTGGAAACATCATAAAATTTGCCATTTGAATACGAAGTATTATTTGGACATTTTATTATTTCTAAAGTTAATAAGATTGTTAACAATGAAAATTATACCAGAAATGCTAAGAAATAACCACTTGAAAGTTTAATTTGTGATACTTAAAAAATTAATTAAGTTTAAAAATGGGAACTTTATTGAAAAGAAAAATTATCGTTTTTGATTATTTTTTAGTAAAAGTTTATTAAAGTCTGTAAAGAAAGCAAAGTTCATCAAGTTCGTCATAACAAAGGTATTGCATGTGAAAACAGTGTTAGCGCAATGAAACTTAAATTAAACAAAAAAGAGCATCCAAATGTTTGCTACTGAGTGCTCCTGTATTAAATTTAGGTTTGTTAACAAACTGACTAACTTTCGGAATAATAAAATGTCCAAATAATGCTTGTTCATCAAATGGCTAATTTTATGATTTTTCCACCTCTCTGTCTTTGTAGTCCGATTTCAGCAAAAGTAGCCCATTAAGTACCAGTTTTTATTAATGATTATGAAAAGCTAAAGTCTAGCGCAGTTTTTAAAGTTACTTAGGAGCCATGCAGCTACCTCCTAATATTTTAAATTTAACGTTGAAATTGTAAGACATTATTTACAGAACGTAACTTTTCAGTTTGTACTATAATTTTGAATACTTCCATATAAGTTATGGAGACAAATATTTTAGGCATTAAAGAAAAACTCATGAAAATTTATTTGCAAAAAGAATTACTCAAAAATCAAATACTTTTTCTCTACAATATTTTTAGTCGGTTAGGTCAGTTGTTCCCAAAATTTTAGAAAAAATATCATAACTCGAAAACTATAAAAAATCGCGGAACATACATGGGGGTGTTTCGGATGCCCCACGGGGTGTTCTATCTCAGGACTTCCGCTTGACACTACTTTTTGGGACACCCTGTATATATATATCAAGTCTCTGACGTCCTTAGTACAAGCTCCGTTTATTTTTTGGTCAGATGGTGTGTGGAAATTTCCTTGATATTAATTACCTAAACCTTAAGACATTTTTTTCCGAGTATTATTATAACCCTTGCTACGCGAGGCCGACTCGCACTTACCCAGTTCGTTCTCATTACATCACTAGTCATAAATGTCATAACCGTATAACATCTCCCATCCTCGTCGACAAATAATAAGTGACTAACAGAACTAGTTCCCCTTAAATGCCCCAATTACCCATCTATCACTAGCATAACAGTTCACCGCTCAAGAATAAAAGGTCCTTCCGGCCCGTCCCTACGAAATGATAATGACGACCTCGCAATCACGACCAAAGGGCTAAGGGCAGAAACAGGAAAAACGTAAACGAAACTACGAATTATATAATTAAGGCTCAGTCTGGCGTCAGAAGTAAATCCCTTTCGGTCCGGGAACAATTTGCGAGATGGCCCGGTCAGAGTCGGTCGTTTAGTGTCGATGGTTTGTTTGTGTTTCTTGTGAGCTTGTTGTTGTTTTTTTTTTATAAAAGGCTAGCAAGATGACCTCACTCCACCTGATGGTAAGCGGTGGTGAGATCCACATATGAGGTCGACAGGCATAATATGTAGATCATATTGAGCCTGTCGCACTCACCCTGAAGGTCTGCTAAAATGCCGTTTCACGCCCCGCCTGAAGAGCCCGGAGTCATAGGAGGGAGGGAAAAATGAGCTCGATGGGTATACCAGGCAACATGGCACGGGGCAGAAAAGCAGTGCTTTAAGTTTTTATGCCATTTGGTTACACAATGGGTACCGAAATACTGTTTTCGTCATAGAGGAAGGCCCAAGTAAATATGGTGTGACGATTTGGTCCAGCTATCTAGGAATTGGCAAGCCCAAGACTTGATAGCTATGGACAAGTTTGGAGATCTTTGTCTAGCAGTGGGATGACACGTGTAAATAAAAAATAAAAAAGTCCATTAGGTAAAGGGTTGTGGTTAGTGGTACTTTGCTTTTTTGTGACAAACAGAACACAAACTCAATTTATAATTCTTTAAGCTATTGCATAGCTTTTATCGCGGGCTTTGAGCGCGGCGACTGAACCAAGAAATTCCGTAACGAAAAAACCCTCACAATCCGGCACGGTGTTTGTGTGCGTGCGGTTAGATTGTACGACTCTACGAAACTCGCACGAATCTAGACGAGCTGCTCCGAAATCGGACGATGCTATGCAATAGCTATACCGCGGCAGTCCCCGAGTGCCACGTCTTTTTTATCACACAACTTCACATGAATACATTGTACAAACACTAATTGTATCAGTTTTTTAAGCAATCATGCTGATTGTTAAAATTATCGAACTGGATGAATTTATTACTCTTTATGTACCATCAAATCTAGTAATATATTGCTTTTTATAAAACAAAATTATCAAATTGTATGAATTAATATGGAGGGTAACTTTTCAAATAATTTATAGCCAATAAAAAAAACAATCTTTCAATTTGCTTCCTCATCATGTCCAAAACATGCACCCACAATCACACCACACAGCTACCCAGAAAAAAAATCCCAAACATTTCCCAAAAGTCACGCTTCAGTAAACGCGACGCTCCCCGAACTCTACATTGAAACAGTACTCCGATACACGACCCCGCATTCCGTATCGCAACATCGGGCATAAAATGCATCAGGCATAGAGCCTCGTCGTTTCTTTTCCCGTCCCGCCGGCTGCCGAATCCGAACAGATAGTCGGCCGGAATTTTTGAATCACCCTCCACGTGCTGATGAATAGCGGTGTTTCCCGAACCCCTAGAAAAACAACTATTAGAAATCCCACGGAAGAATGGGCACACGATAAGTTTTTAGGGTGGATTCACTCTGTACGAAACAACGGCTGACATGTGGAGTTTTTCAGCGGTGTCGAATCTCTGTTCGACTTTTTCAGGTGAGCGGAAAAGCGTGTTTGCTTTTGTTAGAGTTTTGTAGTTGATTCAAAGGTGTTTTGCTGTTTGGGTACTGACATTCATTATAGACATGAAAAAATATTGCTATCAATAGGCATTGAAGGAGGTGATGTAAAATGTCGCAATTCGAGCCTTACTATTTCAAGCGTGACTTCCTAGAGAAAAAAAAGATAATTTCATTTCAAAAGTAGGTTTACAACAAATAATAATTAGTATAAGTAAACCTAAATCCGACTTATTGCAAAAAAAAACTTTTATTGAAATAATTACTAAAAATAAATAAAAATCTGAATTCTCTATAATCACATTTCACTTTTTGCTATAATTTTCGTGTGTTATAGAGGTAGATTTGTATCATCCGTGCTACTGGCGTCTATCAAAGGTTCTGCTAGAATATCAGAGCTGTCGCGACCTAGCGCCCGCTACAGCATATGCTAAGGCAGAACCTCATTAATTTTATTTGTATATGTCTTTGTATAGTTATTTTATTTTTGTATGTGATCAATTAATGTCTCCTTTGTTATTTTTTTAAACTGTAACCCGTCCGTGTGATGTCGTATATCACTCTAAACTGTTAGGGGTGGGAGCCATCCGCTCCCCCGCAAGTCTGGTGATGATGACCAGGCTACTCGAACTACTAGCCATCATCGGATGTCTAGACTAGGGTAGGCGAACCAATGGCACGCGTGCCACAGATTCGGGCACGTCACCGATCCTAAAACATATGTAAAAATATGTGTTAAGAAGTTATTTAATGACGATCGAACGTTTTATCATTATTTTCCAAAAAATCAGAAAGTCAAAATTATTCGATGGCACGTCAATGACACGATTAAACATTTTTCAGAAGAAAATGGCACGTTGATACATAAAGGTTCGCCTACCCTGGTCTAGACTATTTTTATGTCTAATTTCATTAACGATTTAATCAGCTCAGTAATTTTAGAATGAAAGCACTTACTTTTGCATTTACAATATTAGCAAGGATTATATTAGTAGAACAAAAGTCCCCTTTCACGCTTCAAACACATTTCTTCATAAAAAGCCTGTACGGCAATCAGGTGGCCCCATTGTATGCTCCACAATACGCATTGAACAATAAACTTAATTAAATGAGAGAAAAGGTTGCAAATTACTTGTAATTATATTTGCGCTCTTTGTTCCAATTCTCATACAAAGGTATGAAATGAAACTTTCAACTCTGTTGTTATCCATAGAAACCTGTCAAGAAGAATAATGATAAAAAAAAATATTCTGGATATACCTAAATTACATGCTTTAAGCTTGTACTAAAATTGGTTTAGATTAAGCAACAGCTATTTCAATACCTATCCTAAATACAGAGAGTGATTATTCCCTCATTATATTCCTTGATTATCCATTGTTACAAGTTAATGATTTGGATATTTCCTAAAATAGAGTAGTGTATGCAAATTATGAAATGTGGCGAATTCGCGATATTATTATATTTTGTCATTATTTGATATGGGTCTTAGATATTATTAGAGTCGATGTTTTTAAAAACTCGAATATATAGCTAGAAATAAACTTTTGAAATTTTTATGCGAAATCCATTAGTTGTCAAGACGTAGAGGCTTAACTGATACGTGATTGGTGAATATTGTCATGTCACGTCAATAATAACCAATCATGCTGCAGTTCCTCACGCCTACGTTTTGCCGTCTAGTGTATTTCTCACACGCGAAAGATCTCATTGGACTAAAAAAAAATGAAAAACACTCAAATCTCCATCCACAAAACTTGTATCCCTCTCCCTCTGTAATGAGCTAGCCTATCTTCCCTCCCAAAACTGACGTTTCTCGTCACCCAGGGTAAATATAGGATGTATTTTTTCGCAAAGAAGCACCCTGCAAACATTGTGTGGGACGGATTATGATTATTATACTGAGACCGAGCCGTTTTCTTGTATATTGTTGGAATACTTTGTGCCCGAGTTAGGGAAAAGTGTAGTGATTTACATGAGGTTACTGTTAACTTTGTTGTTTAGGTAGTATAAAAAAAATTACAAAAAAAAAAAAACCGACTTCATAAACTCGATACACTAAAAATTAAAAAATAATATAATACGACCAAAAAAAACGTCGATGGCCGAGTGGTTAAGGTCGTTGCTTGCCATGCGAGAGGTCGCCAGTTCAAACCCCGCCAGGTACCAATGTGTTTTTCAAATTTGAAATTTATATGTAAGTACCATCATTCGACGCTTTAATGGTGAAGGAAAACATCGTGAGGAAACCTGCACACCTAAGAAGAAATTCTAAGGTTGTGTAGTCGACCAACCCGCACTTGGCCAGCGTGGTCGACTAAGGCCTTATCGCCCTAGTTTAGGGTAGGCCCGTGCCCCAGCAGTGGGGATGTATATGGGCTGATGATGATGATGATGATAGTACGACCATTTATAATTGTCTAGGTAGGAATTTGATATGTGTTTGAAGGCGGTGTTAAACTATATTTTAAGAAAAACGTATCTCACTGTGCTTATCTGCACGAAATACAAACGGCTTGGTTAGTTAGTAGTAAGTAAGTAAGTAGCCTTGTTACTATCACCGGACTTGTGGGCTAGCGGATAGCTCTCACCCCTAAAGGGAAAGTTAATGAGTTGTGAAAACATGGTCATCTGGTTTCACTATGGCTTCAGAAACTGAAATATACAACCTTTTCCATCAATTTCATTCTTACAAACTACAAGTTTTGACTGGCTCGGTGGAACAGTGGTTAGTGACACTGGCTGACAGTAAGTACCAAGAGTCGTGGGTTTGATTCCCACTCGGGACAAATATTTGTGTGTTGAACATCGGTGTTTGTTCCGTGTCTGGGTGTGATTATATATTCAAGTATGAGTTTATAAATATATACAGTATGTATGTATATCAGTCTCTGACGCCCATAGTACAAGCTCTGCTTAGTTTGGGGTCAGATGACCGTGAGTGGAAATGTCCCAGACATTTAAAGCAAAACAAAAAAAAAAGCCTATCAACAAATTGCTAAAAAAAGTTTTTACCATCCCAAGCTTGATTACTCACACGAGATAAAACCTTGGAGCTTGTTACACGCTGGCTTTGCCAAAGTTTCGCACTAAAATCTGTTGTTTCAGTCCAACAGGGAGATTCTTGGACGGGATTCAAATGCATCCAGAAGGAAATTTAGCAAAAAGGTAAAAAAGTGTTTTCACGTAACCGGTAAATTAGAAAGCGCAATATAAAGCTTGCGAGTGCGAGTCCAATTTGAGCATCGGGGTTCCGGACAAATTTACCGGACTATTTTCTATAAGAGAACGTTTACCCAATTCGATAGGAAAATTATAAAAACAATTTCTGAAAAAAAAAAAATTAACAAGAAAACTTATTCTAAGATATCATGTATTTTTAATTGTATCGATTAGAAGGAATAAAAATAAAGAAAAACATTTATTGATCACGATATAGACACGAAAAGTGATTATGAAGCATTATTACCAATTATAAGAGACCACTAATATTAGTAGTATTATATCAATATCTACTTAAATGTGTAATCCTAGCATATTTATTATTGGCAGACGAACAGACAGACTCGCTCCCCACACGTTCAGTGATGAGAACTCCAAGCCATCGTCGAAGTCGGAGAAAAAAAGATCGCTACATGAAAAACGGTCCATTCGTTTAAAAGCTATACAGTGTCACAGATCGACACACGGGCACACAGATACACACAGTCACACTTAGCTATCAAACTTAAAATACCCATCTTTTTTGGGTTGGGGCCCTAGAGGGTTAACAAAGTAATGCTACAATAAGGGTTTTCTTTTTCCTTTTCAGAACCCTAAAAAGACGATTGTTGCCAAGTAGGACTTGGGAAAAAACTATCTGTGCCTACTAATGGCCTGATAGTTAAAATAGCATACACAACAAGAATGCAAAATATAAACGTTTATTGTACTTTATTGCAAGCAACTGAATCCCAGATATTTAAAAGAACATTTTTGTCTACTTTTCCTCCGAGTGTAATGTATGTGGAGTCATTTGTGTACATTTTATTTATTAAGTAAAATATCATTTTCTTTTTTTCGTAACACAAGTGCCTTAAGCTACTTACCCCGGTCTCGGATATGCATGTGATAATATCTAATAAAAAATATTATACATACAGACGAATTGAGAACCTCCTCCTTTTTTGAAGTAGGTTAAAAACTATAATCGAAGCGACACGCAGTAAGTAGCTAAGTGTTAGCTGTGCTACTGATTTTATCGCGTGTACTTGACTCGTATTAGGGGACCTAAACATAGATTTATTGAATAGTAATTCGACTCGTTCAAAAGACTTATTAGCGTTCTGTCATCAACAGGGCTTGGAACAATTGGTCACCGAAGCAACAAGAGTAACAGATGATTCTGAGACACTGCTTGATATTGTTATGGCAAATATTCCTTCGAGTAGTAAAATGGTGACAGTCGTACATAATAGAAATCTTAGTGATCACGGTTTAGTGCTAGTAGATTTTAAGATTAATAAACCAAAATTTATAAAGAAAATTTGTGTTCTGCGCAACTTACGAGATATAGATAAAAAAATCTTTGAGGAGGATTTGAAATCGGTACCTTGGGGATCAGTTTTGAATTCCAATAACGTAAATCACATGGTAGAACTTTTTAATAAGTATGTAGTTGACCTTTTTGATAGACATGCGCCAAAAAGAAAGGTAACCATAAAAGCGCCCCAAAAGCCATGGATTACTGACATGGTCAAATTCATGATTAAATTAAGAAATAATGCTTTGTCTCGATCGCTAAAAGAAAAAACCATGAGTTCAAGAGCATATTACCGAAGTCTCAAAAATCTTGTGGCAGGAACTATAGAGCGCGAAAAAAAGGCTTACTTTAACCATTATCTAAATAGCAACATAAATAGGCCGAAAGAGCTGTGGGGGCATATCAAACAGACTATAATACAAGATACTCGTAAAGGGGACATACCTAAACATCTAGCCGATCCTGATAAAATTAATGATTATTTCCTAAAACTACCGGAAAATACGATGAGCATAAGTTCGCAGGGTCAGATGATGAATTTTGGGGATGGGAGTAGCTACGATGACAAATTTCGTCTTACACCTGTAACAGAAATTGAAATACGGAAAATTATAAAAAATATTACAACTACTGCAACCGGGCATGACGACATTAACATAGATATGATTAGAATGACTTTAGACTTCACTCTACCCGTTATTGTAGGAATTGTAAATAAGTCAATAACTACAAATACTTTTCCGACATGTTGGAAAACGGCAATAGTTAAACCCATTCCCAAAAATCACTCACCTGAGCAAATGAAAGACCTGCGCCCTATATCGATTTTACCCACTTTATCAAAAGTACTTGAAAGAGTAGTACTTAACCAGATTGAGGTTTATTTGGAAAAAGAGCAAATAGTACCAAAACTGCAATCAGGGTTTCGCAAATATCATAGTACAGAAAGTGCTCTACTTCATGTTACAG
The DNA here is from genome assembly GCA_039566165.1 of Maruca vitrata. NCBI lineage: Eukaryota > Metazoa > Arthropoda > Insecta > Lepidoptera > Crambidae > Maruca > Maruca vitrata. Next base: position 16,344,466 of record CM076912.1, on the reverse strand, counting down.
GTAACATCACTGAAGATTCGGATAGAGGCTTAAGTAGTATATTAATTCTTTTGGACTTTTCAAGGGCATTTGATTGCTTACACCCTGACATACTATTGGGAAAGCTTTGCGCATACGGGTTTTCCAACGATACATGTTTATGGTTGCGAACTTTTCTAACAAATAGAGAACAGGTTGTTGTAATTGATGGTCATGAGGGCAGTAAAAATGCTCAAATATCAGTAGGGTTACACGCGGCGTGCCACAGGGTTCAATCCTGAGCCCAGTGCTATTTACAATTTATACAGCAGACTTACCTTCCAATCTAAAAACTTGTAAATATCACTTATACGCAGATGACACGCAACTATACCACTCTTTCCATTCCAATGACACAAAAGAGGCTGTGGTAGAAATCAATAGCGACCTCCAACGGATAAATGAGTGGTCGTTAAAGAATTCCTTGTCACTCAACCCCACAAAGTCCAAAATTATGATTCTAGGTACCAAAAAACAAATTGACCGAGTTAAACACCATGATATCTCTATTAAAATAGATGGATGCTCCATAGAAGAAGTGACAAATGCACGTAACTTAGGACTAATCATAGACGGCGAACAAAAATACGTACAACATATTAGTGAGAAAGTTAGGAACGCGTTTTATAAATTGAGGGTCCTATATAAGATAAGGTCGTATATCAGTGAAGATCTCCGAATACGGTTGGTAGATACATTGGTGTTATCACCTTTTAACTACTGTGACACAGTTTATGGACCCAGACTTACGAGTAACACGGTAAGATGTATCCAGCGGGTCCAGAATGCATGTATAAGGTTTTGTTTCAATGTACCAAGACGAGCGCACGTTACTCCTTTCATGAACAACAGAGGGATCCTTAACATGAGTGCTCGACGGGAACTACATTATGCCTGTTTAACTAATAAAGTCATATGGACAGGGAACCCAAACTATTTGTTTGAGCAGTTGCGGTGGAGGAGGGATCAGGGTCGGTCAGATCTGCGCTCGGCGTCTTCAAACCTGCTCTCTGTGCCTGCTCATAGATCCACCTTCTACCGAGGATGTTTCAAGTTTATGGCAACAAAAATATGGAATGACCTGCCTCCACCACTACGTTTTTCAATGTCAACTGAAAGTTTTAAAATAAAATACAGGACTGCCTTACTTAAAAGACAATATATGACTGAAGACTTGAAACATTCTCACACGGCAACTATAGCTCTTAGATCATTTTTCATTTCAAATTAGTATCACACACAAACACATTCACTTACACACTTACATAATTCATTACACACTCATCAAGACACACACACATGTACTTGTACACTCAGATAGTTCGGAAATGAATACTTATTAGAATGGTGATTGATACATTTTATTGATATTGGCTTTGTTTAGTTTTAATTTCATTTTTTCCCCCTTTTTTTTTTATTATTTAAATTTCTTGTTTTTTTTATTGTTTGGAATAGGTTAAATTTGAAATTCTTTGGCTGTACTTGTTATTTAAAACTCACCAAAATGATAAAAGTTTGATTTCTTTTTCTCAACCAAGTTACACCTATGCCTTCAAACAACTTCTCAGAGGGCAGGGGAGTAGCTGAAAACCAGCGTTGCCCGGGAATACTCTCCCGAGGCAACATCAGCTGAGCTCCTTCCCTTTGTCTCATGCATGCATCCTGTATTTTTTTTTTTGTTATGTTATTTATGTTGAAACTTGTAATATGAGACAATAAATGTATTCTTATTCTTATTCTTATTCTTATTCTTATTACATACATACGAACATACATACATTCAGTCACGCCTTTGTCCCAGAAGGGTATTGAATATTATTAAATTTACGCGATAAAAAGTCATAATATGTACACGTTTTTTGCATTAATTTTAAAAATCTTACCAGAACAATAAGTAAATATTTGAATATTCTAACTTAACCCGCTTTGTTCGTTTTGATTGGGCTGAAAATAGCGATTTCATTTCAGTTTTCAATCTATCCGTGTCGTTTCCAACAATGATTGGCATTTGTGGTCTCATGTGCGAAATATTGGCTTCGTACCACACAATCCCATTTGTTGATTTTACTAGCTCTATTTCAGTGATGTTGTCGTTTAGTGTCCAATACATAATGGATCGGAATTCAGTTTTTTGTACGGATCAAAACGTAAGCAAATGGATTTGTTTTATCATCATCAACTTGAGCGGTTATTATGGAACTCTAAATGATTGCGCACGTTGGCACTCATCTCCAACACTACATGATGACCACGACCACTGTTTGCGACTTTAGTTCACCAAGCCACTAGATGGCGCAATGTATACAAACGCAAGCATTACCTATTAAGTACAGTACAACGTAGTTCAGCGTTACGCCGCTAGATGGCGTTGCGTGTATTGTACATCGCGCAAGCGTTTTGTTTTCCGAATAGGATAAGGCTAGAACAAAATGTATGAAAAAAAAACATTAGTTCAAGCTACATTGTCGTTTAATTTTGATAATAGTAGTCCCTCAGTGTAACGTAGTACGTTATTTTTCTTATATTTTTACTTATTTAATTTCAATAAATTAAGTAAATAATAAATCATCAATAAATATATTGCAATGGATACCAAATATCCTAAGGCTGTCCAGTCCATAGCTTTATTCTTTTGCCTGCGTGCAATTAGTGCACATAAATGAAATGTCAGTTCAAACTGACATACGTCAAACAAAGCGTATAAATTCCGGCGCAGACGCCGCGGGCTTCCTCTTTTGCTCCTGATCATCCTTTTGTAATTTAACGCGAAATTGCGGCTCTCATTGCCACGTTAACTTTCTACGTTCACATTTTTATAGATTCAGTGATACCCCAGATCGGGTGAGTGTGTTGCAATAGACTAATAGGTTGCATTTCTTAGGTCGTAATTATGCCTTCTTATTGTTTAGTTTTATCAACCTACCGGCATAATTACGTTTTACAAATCTTTTTAGTTTAACTTTTACTTTTGGTTCTGTTTCTAAATTCTATTTTCTAAATTAGCTGCTTCCTATGTGTTCCTTATGTATTTCTTGTTACTGTAATGGATTCCCTCACCTCAGCAATTAATTAGTGGGAATGCTGCTCCCACTGGTGGTTGTTTGGGGTGGTTGGAGTCCATTGCGGGGACACTTGGTGACTCCTACCTACCAACTTTCCAGGGTTCAAAGTCTGGACTGGACTTCAAAGTGCGGGGCACACATTCAGCGGACACGAGTCAGTGCAAGCGGGATCTCCTACCTACGCTGCTACCAGCAATCCCTTGTGCTTGCCTACACAACGTGCTTGGCCGCCTACCACGTGCCTACGCCTTTACTGCGTGTCCTGACCGCGCCGCCTACAACCTCGTGCAGAAGCTGCCTGCACGACCTACCCTCAACGGCTGCGGACTACCCTACCAGGACAGTAGCTTTCCTAAGCGGTTTGATAATCACAGCTCAATCTCGACCCTCGTCCCTCGCTCTCCGAACTAATTTACCGAGAAGGTCTTTTCTAAAATAAATTTGTACTGTTAATTAATCTTTTTTATTTCCTCCCCTACCTACATACATTGTTTCATCAGTACAACAGTTCAAGTTCAACCTTTAGTGTACAATCCAGTACAACCTCTCTATCAACAAGAGCTGTTCGTCTAAGAAGAAGAAGGCATAATTTGACAACATCAAATAAATCGATCTGATCTTGTGGTAAGTAGGTTAAGCACTTGTGTTACGGATATCAGAATCAACACTGGATACACAAACATACTTAAATATATTTAATAACACACCTAGACACGGGACAAACACCGATGTTCGACACACAAATATTTGTTCCCGAGCGAGAATCGAGCCCACGATACTTGGAACAGTATTTAGTGAGCCTGGGTCACTAACTACTGTTCCACCAAGTCAGTCAACTTTCAAATATGATTTTATATTACGTTATCAGCAACATGCAGTAATTAAAACACTAAGCACTCAATGCTAGTTTGCAGCTGTTCTCATGCGGCCAGTTGGCTTAGTCTAAATAATTAATGTAGATCCTGGCCCACCTTTGCCGGCATTATATCACCCGGCCTCTTACAATTAATCGGGGTCGACTGAAGCGCCTAAGCTTCAGTGGGAAAAACACGCACAATTAGAAAGTAGGAACAGAATCAAACTACAAGTTTCTACGCCTTTTTGTGGAGACTAAGCAGAAAAGGCTAAGTTATTTATGATATTTGTTTTTATAATAGGTAAACAAAATGACCACACTCCACCTGATGGTATGCGAAAGTGAGATCCACATAATTATGAGAACTCACCCTGAAGGCCGCTTAAATCCGGTTTCGCACCCCGACTGAAGAGCCCGGGATCATAGGAGGGAGGGAAAACATGAGCTGGAAGGGCATTCCATGCCTTAATGACACGTGGCAGAAAAGAGGAACTGAACCTTACGGTATGAGACACCAGCGCCTGCATTGTATGTGGATGGCAACACTGTCCAGCACGTGTCGTTCGGGAGTGAGAAGAAAAAGTCTATATATTTGTACATACATACATACATACATAAAATTACGCCTTTTTCCCAGTGGGGTAGGCAGAGATCACTTCCAGCGATTCACTTTTCACCTTTGTGGGAAACGTGACGTGACGGGTTGTGGACCCACATCGCCAACATTCTGCCTTGTGCATTGTTTTAACAAGGTCATTGCGTTCCGAGTAGCAAGGATATATGATGGGGGAAGGAAAAGGGGAGGAAGGATACTATCGCCTCGGATGATTTGGACTGAGTCGATAGTAGCTCGAGGAGCCGGGGTCGCTTACCCGTATACCTATCATCAACCACCGGACAGATAGTTGTGACTGGTATCCCTATCTATTTGTAACAAGTATTAATTATGAATACGGGTTAATTTCGTCTCTATCCTTAAGGGCTGTCATCTATAAACTACATACACATTAGAGTACACACACGTATCTTCCCAAAATAGGTTGTTACAGAGTGTCACTATCCCACGGCATACTCATGTAAACCCCTCACCCAGGGTATTATTCAGGTCATTTTCCTTCGCCGGTTATACTAAGGCGATGTTATTGAACCGGGGTCGATTGACTTAATCACTGTAATAGATATCGTTAGTAATTATCGGAATATCGTGTTTATTTACTTGAAACTACTCGTTAACAAGGCAGTAACAAGGTGTATATAGATACATATAATATAGTAGAGTATGAAATAGCTTAGTGTGATATTATAATTGATAACAAGGTGTATTGGCTGCTGCGATTCGAGAAATTATGCTTAGCGCAGAGTCGCTAGATATAAGGATCATGTGTAAATTACAATTTTGCATGACTTGGTACTATTGACTTCTTTTTTAACTAAAGGAATACTTCAATATTATTTGAATAGGATCAATAACTAATTTTGACATTTGCTAGAAATATTTCGTTACTATAATATTATAAGATAACAATATGTATGTTTAAAAGGTACCTATATGTAAATAAGGATAGGTAGGTATTCAATTTGAAACTTTCTCGTTACATTCGCTTTGATAAGAAAATAAAACACTTAATTATTGAATTTGTTCATAGAAACATTTTAATGTTCTAAAAAATAAATTGTGTTAGAAATCTACAGGAAGAGGCACAATCTTCCCGCTCAATCTTATTATCAAATAGGAAATAAGCTCTGAATATATTGGAATAGAGTTACGGTAAAAACGGCCATCATTTATTCCCACCACATTTAAGACAAACATTCCCAACCAATGCAGTGCCCAACGTGCCATATCTCATAATCTCCTTCGCGCTGTCACTTTGCAAGGCTTACCGTAAAGAGGATTACCTCAGATTTAATATTATTCTTCGCCGCCAGATGTCACTGACAGTTCAGCCTGTCAGCCCGTCCGTCTTTTGTTATACCTACGTTGAATTCCCGCGAGGAAACCGTGATGGATTTGAGCGGTTTGGTAATATTGTTTCCTGTTGTCTTTTCTATGTGCTGCGGATGGGTGGTAGTGCCGGTTTTCCGTTTGTACATTTTAGAATTTCGTTCTTTTTCTAAGTGGCAAACGACGATGGCTTGGATTAGCCTCGTCATCATCACCGGACTTGCGGGGGAGCGGATGGCTCTCACGCTTAGATTGAAATTACGTGTGATCATCTGTAGCCGGAACACAGTTTAGTACATAGATGCTAGTTCGATGTAATAGTTACAAGAGTCATGGGTTCGATTCCCACTCGGGACAAATATTTGTGTGACGAACATCGGTGTTTGTTCCATGTCCGGGTGTATTGAGTTTACCAATATTCATAGTATATTTGTGTATCCATTGTTGATATCTGTAACACAAGTGCTAAAGCTACTTACCTGGGATCAGATCAATGTATGTTATGTTGTGTAACATTTATTTATTTAATTGATGTTTTTAGTGTGTTGCAGCTTCTCGTGTTTATCTTAATTTAAAACACAAACATACAACAAAAGAAACAGTCCTTTAAATACGCAAAACATTAAAGTAAACCTTGCGACGCTTCAGCAATAAAACTGCAGTTAATTTTCCTTCTTCAGAGCAAATTTCTGAACTGTCATTCCTTATTTTATTTTAATTAAGACATTCAGTTCATTTGACGGCCCCGCATAATTTTCAATGGCGATTTATAAACCATCCAGCAAGGTGATTTAGAGTGAAAGCTGCTTTACGAAGACTATTTGAATTTGCAAAGGAAAATCATTTTATGGTTGTAATATGATTTTGTTGTAATTTCCTAGAAAAGGTTGCTCTCACTCCGTCCTCGATATTTTTCATAGAGAACGAGAATTGAACGAAATGGAGTAGATATTAAATAAAGGGTAGTACGGAGAATTTCGAACAACACCCACCACTTTTTGCTGGACATGAAATTATTTAGTTACTCTCGAGACTACAAAAGAGTATTTTACTTTGTGAACGTAGTATAATAGTAATTTTTTTTTCTTGTTGCTAGGTAATTTTTTCCCGAATTCCCAATAGGGTAGGCCCGTGCCCCAGCGGTGGGGACGTATGGGCTGATTATGATGATGATGATGATACGGTAAAGTAACAGAATCCTTTTACTGGTAAATAATTGTTGAGTCAAAGCGAGATGGTGTAATAGAAAAAAAGAAAAATATGTTCACAAAGGTAACATAAGTACAGTTACAAACACGCAACTGATTTATACTAATTAATTAGCTCTTATCTCCACATGCTCTGTGCATGATAAAAAGATCGCAACAGCACAGGCATTCTACAGAACAAAATGTAATTACTGTTGTAAAAACAACTAACAAAAACGCGAACCGGTAAACTCCGCTCTGTTTTTCAAAGCCGATGACACCAAAACGCTTTTAAGCGAGTTACCGGGAAATTTTCATTACGCACCTAGAGAGCTCCTCAAAGATCACATACCCGCTGTGTGAAGGTTGTTTTAGTACAAAGCGTACGGCCAACGCCTTCATTTAATCCTTCTAAATTAGTCCATCGCCGGTCGCATCTGGCCCCACACATTCTGAGCGGACCGAACCGGCGACCCGAAAATATATTCGGCGTTTTAATAAATTCCTTGACAGGGCAGGTGTTTGTCATAGCTCGTAAAGCTTTTGGCAAACGAAGCGCGAAGTCTTGAGATGGGATGAGGGTGTTTGGCTTTAATGCTTGTTTAGCGCCAGAACTGTGTGACGATTGCGGGAAGAGCTTCAATTGTTTCGTTCGCGAGTTGACATTGTTTGTCTACACTTTACAGCGGAGCTTAAAGCACTAAAAATGTATTAGTAATCAATCTTTACAAGTACAATTTATTTTCACTACATAGTATAAAGCAAATTCGTTTGCCGCGACTGCCTGTCCGTATGTATGCTTAAAACTTTAAAACTAGACAACGGATTCTGATACGGCTTTTTTAATAGATAGAGAATTAAAGAGGAAAGTTTAAATGTATAAAAAGCGGGGGCGGGTCTCTAGTTTTTTTAAATGGCTAACAGGATGACCTCACTGCACCTGATGGTTAGCAGTAGTGAGATCCACATATGAGGTCGACAGGCACAATTTATAGACCATTTTGAGCCTGTCGCACTCACCCTGAAGGCCTGCTTAAATGCCGTCCCGCCCAAAGGGCCCGAGATCATAGGAGGGAGGGTAAACATGATTATTAACGAACTTATTATCATTTTTATTACACATTGACAACATTCGTATTACCGCCATTGTTAGTTTTTAAAACATAAATGTAATATTTTCATGGTCAATGATTTGATTGTACTTATCTTTGTGAAACCAGGTATGCTAATTGTAGTCACTGAAAAATTACTGAACTATCTTAATAATATTATGAACAAGTCATTAAACGGATAACCGAACACTGTACAGACAAGCGGCTCATATAATATAACAATAACACATACACTAATGTCATACAAATAACGCTAATTGATCCATTACCACAAATTGATACATCAACCATCTCAAAATCATACCGTCAGTGATACCAAAGCGTTCATTAGATGTAAACAAATTTGGTTACGCATATTCTGACAAAAGCCAGGAAGCGGTATAAAGGGCACGAAACAACATGGCTAATAATACGAAACCACAACGGATGGAAAGGGACGCAGTATTGTAGGGACTAATTAAATTCCACCAATCCCAAAATAGGGATGCGCTTACAGTTTTCGTGTAGTCATAGAATGCTGACTCGACATGTTATCATATACATAATATGATTACCATGTCTATGACACATGCCATGACGCAGTAAAGTATTTGACCAAATATGTTCGCAAGAGATTGCTGGATTTGAAAGAAGAGACAGTTGTGTGTTAGGATCGTAGCACATGGCATGAAGTGATCTCTGCCTATCCCTCTGAGAAAAGCGTGATTTTATGTATGACTATGCATGCATGTCTGTTAACAAGTACATCTTAATAAATAAAAAGGAGAAACTGACTGACTGACATATCAATGCATTGCCCAAACAGCTAAACGTAGGCACTTGAAATTTGGAAGGGACAGGTATCGTAGAGGTGCACTAAGAAAGGAATTCCCGAAATCCCACGGGAACGGTAATCAGCGGGAGAATCCTATTGTATGAAATATAACCCGTAAGTTAGTAAACTTAAAGCTTAGTTGCAACAGGATATTGCAAAATTCCCAGTCTTATTGATATTTCTATATTAAAATGCTCAATTTCGTATCAAAATCGAACACGACAGAATACTCTATTCAGAACTACACCTTCCCTTCACTACAATCACAGTCTCACCTTTTGATCATACTGTGACAAACCACGCGAGCACTAATGGAATTGGTTTGAACTATACGGTAACAATCGCTCCGGCAATGCGGTATGGTTTCCATTGAATGTAATCGAGCTCGAACAATTATGCTGAAACAAATCTCGTTTTATGACGACTGTTCATTAATAACATTATAAATGGAAATGTTGTATCGAAATAGAGGAATTAGTACTAATTACGTTCACATGATTGATGCTTCTTTGAAATAGTTTCCCGTGGGAAATTCTGGAATTCCTTTCTAAGTGCACCTCTGCGGTAGCTAAGCTACGTCTTTTTCAAATTTCAAGTGCCTACGTTGAGCCGTTTAGGCTGTGCGTTGATGTCAGTCAGTCAGTTTCTCCTTTTATATTTTAGATACTCGTTTGGCTAATTTTCCTTGGAACTGTCACTTTGGACATCGACATCGGTAACTAACTTTACAAATGCTGTTGCGTCTTCCAAAAGTTTTAAAAAACAAATTCCGCTCCAGAGTACGAAAACAAACTGACCTTGAACCAGTTCCGACTTCCATTACCATAGGTATCGGTGCCAAAGCCTCTTGGCTAGGATATTGTACGTCCGTCAAAGTTACCGCAAAGATATTCCGGCGAAATGCACTTTATGCACCGTTGCGCCATCCGTTTGTCCGTTTCGACGTAAATGGAGTAATGATTGGAGGATTTCGGACCACAAAAGAGGATGTTGTCAAGTCCTCATCGCATTCAGACGGGTTTAGACGTACTTGGTCGTAAGTGATGTCTTGTCAACAAAACATCACTTGCAAACACGATTTATGTAAATAGATCTTGTGTTATATGTTTATTAAAATAACACACCCAGACACGGAACAGACACCGGCATCCATCACACAAAATTTGTGTGATGGACGTCGCTGTTTGTTCCAATCCGGGACAAATATTTAATGTTTGTTCCGGAAATCGAACCCACGACTCCTGGGGCCGTAGGCAATGAACCTCGGCTTCTAACCTCTGTTCGAGCCAGCCAAAAGGAATGGATGGAGTCAGGGAAAAGGAGGAAGAGGTTGTATAGTGCTCTTCGCATTCTGACAGGTTCAGACACACTCGTCGTAAGTGATGTCTTGTCGAACTCCACAACCATCACTTTTAAAAATAGCTTTAACTCTTGTATTACGTACGAAACGTCAAGTAAATATAAAAATAACACCCGATGATAACGTCACAACCATCACTTTTAAAAATAGCTTTAACTCTTGTATTACGTACGAAACGTCAAGTAAATATAAAAATAACACCCAGACACGTTATCATCATCAGCCCATATCCCCACTGGGCACGGGCCTACCCTAAACTAGGGTAAAGCCTGAGTCGACCACGCTGGCCAAGTGCAGGTTAGTCGACTACACTAGGTGTGCAGGTTTCCTCACAATGTATTCCTTCACCGTCAAAGCGACGAATAATCGTAAGTTACTCATAAGGCTTAGACAAAGTAAGTAACAATTTCATAAAGATAACGAAGTTCGAAAATAATAAAATGTCTGGTATTGACATTAGACGCGATATGATATCACATTAAACTTTGTGTTCGGCACCTGGATAGACACAGCAAAGAGCTACAAAATAGACAAAACCCTCAGAGACACCAAACCATTAACCGCTAATCGCGTACGCACAATAACGGTACAAAGCACCACGTGCCGTTAATCAGACCTCATATTTCACAAGTGGGTGTAACTTCAAACCTAACTGCGATGTCGTTCATAATTCCCAACACATATGGGCTATTAGGATTAGGTGGCTAGCTGTTAACAAAAACAACGTGTGTGATGTTTGCGAAGGTTTTTGTTCGAGTTATGATCGGATTTGTAATAGATTACGATAGATATGACTGGCTCGGTGGAACAGTGGTTAGTGACCATGGCTGGAGGTTTGAAGAGTCTTGGGTTCGATTCCCACTAGGGTCAAATATTTGTGTGGTGAACATCGGTGTTTGTTCCGAATCTGGGTGTGATTATGTATTTATAAATATCTATGTATGTATATCAGTCCCTGACTCCTATAGTAAAAGCTCTGCTCAGTTTGTGGTCAGGTGACCGTGTGTGGAAATGTCCCAGATATTTATTTAAATTCCCAACACAGATGGGCTATTAGGATTAGGTAGGTAGCTAGCTGTTAACAAAAACATACGTGTAATGTTTGTGAAGGTTTTTGTTCGAGTTATGATCGGATTGTAATAGATTACGAGCTGATTCGGTTAGTCTTGTTATTTATAGTAGTTGGCTTAGGTTGATCATTAACGTTTTTACTGTTATTGCTGGCTATAAAAGGGTTAAAACAGGACCCCATTAGGAATAATTCGTTGTTTGTCTGTGTCACGTAAAACCTATGAAATAAAATTTAAGATTAAAATAAAGATTTACTAAATGGGTATAATTCTATATCGGTCTGTCGGTATTTCTATTTGTTCTCGCTAATTTCCAAAACGGCTGGATCAATTTCAACAGGACTTTCAAACTCAAAGTCAAAATATTTATTGCTTTTCCATGATGTACAAAAGGTATTGCTTAAATAGTAAGATTCAACTATGGACCCTGTTGGGCACAGCAAATTTTGTTGGAGTTATTCACAAAGAAAAGCTTATTTTACAAGGTATATTATAGGCTATTTTAATAAATGATTGGTTCCAAAAGTTACTTTTCCGCGAGCGCGAAGTCGCGGGCAGCCGCTAGTAGCTATATCAATTTAAAAAACGTTAATTTTTCATTAATCTTACACATTACATAAGTCGCTTAAAACGCAAAGAAAGTGACCAAAAGAAAACATCTCAGAATGACTAATCTAGGAAACAAGATAATGTTGTTTTTCAGATGACTACAAGAAGTAGTACACTTAAATCTAAAGTCAACTCGGTGACACGACTCATTGAAACTAGCACGACTTTGATGACCTAAGTCCGTCTAAGTATTCAGAGGCAACCAAACTTATGATCACCGAGTTTTGTTATGTTAATTCAAATACCCATTTAGTTTCCGAGATGAGCTTCAGAATCGGTGTCTGTCTGTACCGAGCTCCCTTGTTTGTTTAAAATTGAAATTCTGAGTGATGTCTGTAATTTCAGTTGGAATGGGTTGCGCGCTGAGACAACTTTTGATTCGTTTAGATGTAGTTTGATGATAGTGAGTGTCTTGTTTTAAAACGTTACACAAGTCACATTATTGTGAAAAAAAAAATCATTAATAAGCTACGCTGTTTTGTCGTTGTATCAGGAAAATATTAAAATTATTTTGAATAGCGGAAAAAAATCAATTGCCACTGTTGACCGAGGATTTGAAAACCCTTCCTCCCAGGAATCGCGCCCAGGCGTGCGAATCATCACACCAACCCACAGCTTATCGAAGCCATCGAATTTTTCATATTACCTGTTAGCTAGCACTAAAACCTTTTAAATTTACATAAAAAAAAATAGGAAAAATTTTCACGCAAGATGCAACAAAAGTATTGACTAACTAAATTAATTGCTTGATAGTAATCTCAAATGTCAATGAGCATGTAAGAACGATAAATATCTCAATATTTACTATTATTATTAATGATAGGTGAATTAAATAACACTACGATTCCATACCTCGTCAACTGTCACCCGGAAACCCATCAACAAAACGGAGTTGAATCGATTCTCGATACCCAAACTCGAGCCGGTCCCGAGAATTCCAGAATTCATAAAAATCGGGCCTTCAAGCCTATAGAAAACCTACTTGACAATAATTTTAATCGACCGCCAATCTACTCTGCGAACGCCGTTTGCGTATAAATTGATTATTTTCAAATAGGGTGAAGGAATGACAAAGAATATTTGCGTCTATCTCTTCGTTTGGGTTAAGTCGAGATTGTTTTGTTCTTTTCTAGATCCACAAAGGAAGTCTGTATCAGAATGGCTGGTTGTCTGTGTTGGTAGTCTACAAGAGTTGATTTAAAAATTGCTATCTAATTGCTAACAATCTTTTATAATTTTATGAAGCTGAAGAGTTTGTTTGTATTTACGCGCTAATCTCAGGACTTACCTACTGGTTCGAATTGAAAAAGAATTTTTGTGTTGGATACACAATTTATCGAGGAAGGCTATTTAATTTTACGCTGCGACCAATATAAGCAAAGAAACGATAGAAAATGTTTGGAAAACAGGGGGAAACGTGGACGAAGTCACTGGCACACAGTAATAATGATAAGAGCTTGTTATACAGTTTTTATTTGGATTTAATAAAAGTTATTAAAGATTTTAACTGGCGCGTTCCATTACATTGAACTAATGAATATAGGTCTACATGCAATGATAGGATTAGAAGGTACATAACTACTTACTGCCGGACATTTTGAAGTTCGCTCGAGACCATTATTGGTGTAAGCCATTCGAAACGTAGGTATTCAAATCAATAAAAGCTGCTGATATGACATTCCGATCAGGTATCAAACTTAGTACTCTGCTCTACAAAATGCATTCACACGATTTGTAGTCAGTTAAAACACTAAACATATAGACGCAAGACAATAGAACACAAGTTTAAAACACGCAATTCGAGTTTTGACATTTCCATACGCGGAACAATCAGTCCGATTGTACATTTTACATTGTGAACCGGTGACACGGAAAAATGGTTGTGCGTGATAATCCCGTCCAGTACAGTTCTGTACAGTCCCGTACAGTCCCGAAATGTCCCGAAATGTCCCGTGTTTCTGTACAGTTAGTCCGTTCATGTCCGCGGCGTAATCTGCCGTTGTGATGAGTCAGGGATTTGGGGATGACGGTTTTTTTTGTCTATATTCAAGTCTGCCCTTTGTGATGCGTTTGCATAAATCCGGTGTTTGAATTTGGATTGTTTCTGTATTTACTTATTTATTTATTTTAGGAAGACCAGGATTAAAATTTTTAACATTGGATAATATTTTAACAATAAAGAAATCACTTATAGGCTCTCACAAATAAAAGTTAATTATGTGCAAAAAAAACAATAGTTAAGAGCACATTCACCGTCACATAGGAAGTTTTTACCTATAATTATAAGAAAAAATTCGATTATGATTTATGAGGCACAAAGAACTGCCCGCCCATAAGCCGTTCAACCATTGTAAATATATCTTGGTCGAGTTCTTTAATTAGTTTTTTAAACCAATCGCTCACACATTTACTTTATAATACTAGCTGAAAACAACCATCATTGGACAGGTTCGATCGAACTGAATGACAAATACAACACAAGATAAATTATTGAAAACTCATGGTAACTTTTTCTTCGAATATTTATAAAGATCTCCGAAGGTTCAGAATTAGGGAACATTTGTTCCATCTTCAGCCGAGGAACAATGAGAGATCAAACAATGGGAGAAATTTTAACAAGGCAACGCTTGGAATTTCGATTCGTTTGAATTTTCGCGAAACGATCATAATTAATGAAGATACAAACATCCCAATTAGAGAGGTCGTGATTCGGTAATCGGAGTTAGATAATTTTCAGACTAAGCTCTATGAAGGCACTTTTACTCTTTTTGTTCAATACATAGTCTACAAGTACTCGTAAGTAAACTTGAAGTGTCCGTTTTAAATACCAAAATAACGAGTTTCAACTAAATTTGTAATAATAATGATAATGTTTATTTATTTTCACCATAAACAAGATAATAGTAACAATTAGACACAATTTATTGTTGACAAAAACTTGTTCATGGAGACTAGTGTGATAAGTAGGAAATACTTGTGTTAAGAACCACCAGGTCTCCACCCCCAGGCATTGTCCATTCTAACAAATGTAGACTAAACAAATCAGTAGGAATCTTTATGGAATACCAATAACAAAACACTTTTGAAAAATGTTTGTCTGTCTGTTTGTTCACGCTAATCTCCAAAACGGCTGGACCAATTTTGACAGAACATTCACATATAAATAAATAAATTTACAAGGTATATTGAAGACTATTTAAATAAATCATTCTTCCCGAAACATTACCACACGGAAGAAGTCGTGGGCGGCCGCTTGTCTATGATAAAACCTAAAGCTTTTTTCATGACATGTCCTGTCATAATTAACTACCCTTTACTTGTCAGTAAAGAAGAACTTTACAAGTGAGAGATAACTCTAACACTCTAGAACTCTTGCAGTATGGTTTGGTATGGTATCATATTAAAGTTACGGTAAATTATGTTATTTTTACAATGAATAATAGCGATTATTGTGTATGAATAATCGCACGTTAGCATCGCTCCATTTTACATACAACTCGATAGTTGTATTTCAAAATGGAGTATAAACTTAGTCGCAAAAAGTTTTTATTAAATCCAACAACGCGAAGCTGGGGCGGAATTCTTTTAGAAATCACGTACGTACAAATCATATACGTCCCCACTAATGGGGCACGGGCCTAAACTAGGGCGCTAAGGCTTTAGTCAAACTTGCTGGGCAAAAATTACACTTAGTCCAGTCAAATTAGCTCTTTTAAACACCAATCTGCGGAAAAATTACTAGTGAGCTGAATTTTGGTACACACCTTTATTACGGCATTGTAATGAAGGTGTGAAAAATCGACATTCATATCGTGCCGGCTTAAAAAGTTATAGGGGTCAAAAGGTCGCGAAAATCAGTTTTTCGCGAATATCTTGCGATCTATTGCTTGTAGGTTAATTGAGGTCATTAGAAAAATTATTTGTTATAAAATTATCTACAAAAAATGTCCTTTGCATTTTTTGTAGAATTGAAAGTTTTCGGAGGAGAGCGCCGAGAAAGCACTCACATACGGTATTGTATACCAAGGCGTACGCCCTATGCTTTTCATTGATATTTGTAAGCGTGTTGTTAGTAAAATCTACTACATACAGACATATAGCATTAGTAATACTAGTACAGAAAGTTTTCCTTTTTGGAAAAGGAAAACTGAAAATCATGAAGATGTTTAAAAAAAAGATTTGTAATTGTACAAAAAATTGCAGCGGTAGAAAATATGTCCTAGCATTAACAATGCATCTCGAGAGCAATTTTCTTGTTGGAATATTTCTGCAAAATTGTTTAAATCAGATCTTTTTTCAAACATCTTCATGATTTTCAGTTTTCTTTTCCAAAAACAACTACGACAAAAAACGACGCTGAAAAAGTATAAAACAAGACTTTTAGAACACTGAACTGAACAAAGTTGCTTATGTAGTTCCAAGTAAATGGACACAGTAGACTCTACCAAAATGCTTATGTTGAAAATTGACAATAATGTCATACAATACTATTTTGAAGTATGCAATATTCACTATGTAGAGATAGGTTTTCATGTTTGGAAAACCGCAGTCACACGTTGTCAAAGTGCTACGGTAGGTAGGTACTTGTGTATGGAACGTGTGACTACGCCTTTCCAAACATGAAAACTTATCTCTACATAGTAAATATTGCATACTTCAAAATAGTATTGTATGACATTATTGTCAATTTTCAACATAAGCATTTTGGTAGAGTCTACTGTGTCCATTTACTGGAACTACATAAGCAACTTTGTTCAGTTCAGTGTTCTAAAAGTCTTGTTTTATACTTTTTCAGCGTCGTTTTTTGTCGTAGTTGGGTTTTAGTTTTTAACTTTTTATTATTTGTACTATTTTGGTGTTAAAGTGTATTTGTGGCGCATAATATTATCAAAAGTTAAATTGATGAATGGTACTGCAGTGGTCTTATTCTGTTAAGTAGTAAAGAAGCTATGAACGAAAAGATGTGAACTATATGCAATCAGTCCATGAATATACGTAAAGTCACATGCAAATGCTAGTAATATATATATATTTAAAATGTACAAGTAAAGCGCTTTCCAATGATACCAAACACGGCGTATTTATCTCAACTTTATTTTTTACTCTGTATGTTTTGTCCGCTAGTGGGCGCCACATTAGATTTTGTGTAACCCTATATAGCCTATAACCAGCGGACAATTAAGACGCTTCTAATGATATGTCATTTGGCGAATTCTGACAAGCAATTTAGAAGTTATGTGGAAACAGATGAACATACATACATACATACAAACATACATACATACATACATAGCCTGTCAAAATCATAACCCTCCTTTTGCTTTGCCGTAGTCGGGTAAAAAGGAAAACTTTCTGTACTAGTATTACTAATGCTATATGTCTGTATGTAGTAGATTTTACTAACAACACGCTTACAAATATCAATGAAAAGCATAGGGCGTACGCCTTGGTATACAATACCGTATGTGAGTGCTTTCTCGGCGCTCTCCTCCGAAAACTTTCAATTCTACAAAAAAATGCAAAGGACATTTTTTGTAGATAATTTTATAACAAATAATTTTTTTAATGACCTCAATTAACCTACAAGCAATAGATCGCAAGATATTCGCGAAAAACTGATTTTCGCGACCTTTTGACCCCTATAACTTTTTAAGCCGGCACGATATGAATGTCGATTTTTCACACCTTCATTACAATGCCGTAATAAAGGTGTGTACCAAAATTCAGCTCACTTGTAATTTTTCCGCAGATGAAACCTAATTTGACTGGACTATACATTAAAGGAAAAAAAAACAAAGTTGTTAAAACCATTTTCTTGACCGACCGTACTATCGATAGTATCGAGACTAAACAATACATTTTTCGAAATAAATTGAGTTATTATAACCGTTTACCCAGCACGATATTAAAGTAAGAAATATCTAGAACGCTCCGGGGCACAGACTATTATCATGCTCAGTTAGGCCTTTACTCGACCGATGTCTTATATTGATCAGATATTAATAATGCCCTGTCGGTCCAGTAGAGCTATTTGCTAGGAAGCAATATTAAGTTTAGGCTTACCGTCTTAATATTAGTTCTAGGTCTTCGGAGTAGCCCTAGTTTCGAAACTAAATATAAGGGGGTAGGCGCCCTTCAGTATACCTCTACGGTATATTCTAAAGCGTCCCTTATATTCTGAAAATTACTAGCTGTATCTAAAGTTCTTGTAAAAAAATCTCTTTTTTTTTCAGTTCTAATACTTGATGCATAATTTTGCATGCCCTCTCATAATTTTATCAAGATCATAAACCTTTCGTATTTGAAATAAGATAAGTTTTCCAAGGTTCCAATAATCGTAAATTTTTTTTTTCAACTTAAACGGTGGTCACACTGTCTACGATGATCGCATAGAGTAGTCTTGACACCATTACTGGGCTTGCGGGAGCGGATGGCTCTCACCCCTTAGTTAAGTAGAGCATGGTAGTCAATACGACACACACACTGACAAATAAATAAATATCACATACATACATTGATCTGATTCCGCGGTAAGTAGGTAAGCACTTACATTACAGATATCAGAGCCTACCATGAGTTGGCTATCGAAAACTTACGTACGTTAAAAACCTATCGAGTTGTTTTTTTCATATGGTCGATTTTAGTTCTTCGCGTAACCACCAGCGGCGCTGTACAAGTTTTTCATAGACATATTCACGTAGGCGATATCAAGTGCGTTAGTTTTAAACTCATGGTAGCCACACTGAATCAACAGTGGATACACAAACATACTATAAAATATTAAATATCCACCGATGTTCGTCACAAAAACATTTGGCCCGAGTGGAATCGAATCCACTCTTGGAACCATAGGTTCAACCCTTGGTCACTAACCACTGTTCCACCGAGCCAGTCACTGATATCAATCTGAATATTAGATTCATTGTAGAGTACAATCAAACCAATACTTGAAACTCTGAAGTCTTAGTCTCCCCTTAAATAGTAAAAGAAAAATATTGTACAACATCACATACATTGATCTGATCCCATGGTAAGTAGCTTAAGCACTTGTGTTACAGATATCAGAATCAACAGTGGATACAAAAATACACTTAAATATATTTAATAACACACCCAGACACGGAACAAACACCGATGTTCATCACACAAATATTTGTCCCGAGTGGGAATCGAACCCACGACTCTTGGAACCGTTGGTAGTGAGCCTGGGTCACTAACCACTGTTCCACCGAGCCAGTCAAACGATTTAGGTGAGTACCCCTAAAGTAATATTAATCGTAGTCCCCTAACAGAACTCCCTAGAAAAGTCCGTTGTCTGCTTACTTGTATCTCTACCCAGCATGATAGTTTCTGTTTTCATTATGACTAAGCGACATAAAATATATAAAAGGGGCTCAACCACAATACACGTACCCACCCCATTTTGTCATTTTATGTTTTTTTTTATAACTCGTTGCTAATAACTTAAAAAGGTAGATTTAAAAATTTTATAAAATTGAAATGAAATGGGTATGGAATCCTCCATGCTTGTACGACACTTCTTCTTCTTATCGTATGGTTGATGAACAACCTGGTGTCAGAGTTTAAACCGCCCGTAGGCCTCTGACATGGCTTCACACACCGTTGAAAAATTTCTCAGGTGTGCTGGTTTCCTCACGATGTTTTCCTTCACCGTTAAAGCGTCGAATGATGGTACATATGAATTTCAAATTTGAAAAACACATTGGTACCTGGCGGGGTTTGAACTGGCGACCTCTCGCATGGCAAGGAACGACCTTAACCACTCGGCCATCGACGCTTTTTACGACACTAACTTAGCCAATTTCATTATTCGATATAAAACTCGCTTGATTGTGTTCATTAATTTTAGAAGTGGAATTTGAGTCATTCGCACAAGTCTTCTAAGGAGCAAATTAAAACTTTTTCACATCTAATTACTTTTTAATACCGGTTTCTTGGGATTGTGTAATCTTATATCAAAAGGGGGAAGAAAATTAGATCGTTGGTTCACCACTGAGCCTACCCTTGCTTCTCAAGTTTTTGTGGAATCCCTTTGATGTTTGCCGGCGGTCTACCTTTGAGAATTATTATCAAACGTGACCTTGAACATTTTATTGCAAGAAATACAGCCTTGAATTTGGCGTGGATTACATTACTAGGGTGGTAAGTGATTGGGATTTCCTTAAACGATGGCGTAGTAATAACACCCCTATTTCCTTCGAAGTTAAATACGAACTATATTTTTTCTGGAAAACTTTAAATTATTTTAGTAGTGTAAGCTTTCTCAGTTACATGATTTGCTATTATTTTATTCAAATTCCGTATGGTTTCTTATTTATTTAAAATTATGATTGCACTAATTAAGTAAATTTGTTGAATACAGTTTTGTATTATTTACAACTCAGGGAGTGATTTAATTATTTTTGTTCTATTCCAAAAAAGAAGCATCGATATTGCTTAATAAACAAAACTGCTCTTTAAAGACATTCATCTCTAAAACAAGATCAACATCAATTTATAAATAAGTAATTTAAACTTGAATGAAGAAAGCTATGATAAAATTAAATGGGTAGCTAATATTTTCATTACATTACCTATTATTAGGCTCCTAGTTAGCACACATTTTCACGAGTTCAGTTATAGAAATAATATTTTTGACACAAGCTTTAAAGTTGCAAAATTGGATTGGCAAAAAAAGATTTTTGCCAGTCCAATTTTGCTTTGGTTTAATTTGTCATTTTAATTGTCTGCAATAGATACGGGATCTCTTGACTTTCGTAAACCCGCCTTGTCTTACTAAGTTAATATTCAAAGCTTGTCCAATAGGTATCAACTTTAGTTCATCTTAATTTAATGATAAAGATCAATAAACTACGTTACAATTACGTAGTGGCTCCATATACAAAACTGCGTTAATATATAAATTTACCTCCAAAACAGCATTCCGCCTTTCAGGTATCCAAGAGATCCTATCGGCATACCATTCTCATGATAATCGTCACTTTTGCTATCTGAACACACAACTTAAAAAAAAACACGATTAGTTTTTTTTTCACTGCAAGTCAAGTTCCAAATTCGAATGGCACAACGACTGTTACAAAATACTGGCAACTAATTTGTTTAGTAACGACACATTAATTCCGAGGTATTCTGTGCGAGGCGCGGACACACCCGATCACCGGCGTGGCCTTTGGACGACTGAGTATTTCCAAATACGAACCTAATTTCCCCGGAACGCTCCTCCATATTGGAGGGATGCGAATTTCGAGGGTGCCTAGTTCCTTGGGGTGAAAAGAGATGGCGTTGTTTAGGAGTTTTGCTACGCAGTTTTCGTAAGAATAAAAATCAAAAAAGATTAATGCAGTTCGATTTGGTGCTGTATAAACATTATGTCGTGATGTCTTTTTAGATTGTTTTGTTAACAACTTCACAGTCGTTAAAACAAATGTGATGATGGACAAAAATTACACAAAATATAACACAGTTTAGATACTAAATGTTAATAAAATCAAGTAATGCCAACTGCCAAAGTTTTAAAATACTTTGAGCTGGTTGAAGTATTTTAATTATTTGATGTGATTTAAAATGCAAAGGTAATTTTTCAGGTAATGTTAATTCTTTATTTATTTTCATCGTGTAATTTATGCCAATTTCAAGTGATGCTTTAAAACAGTGGTAATAAAATCTTCACGAAAAATTAAATGCAAGTGAACATTAGTCAAGCATCACTTAAAACGAAATATTAGGCTATGCAGATGATACAGCCATGATTTTCAGTGATAGAACCTGGAATTTAGTACGTCAACGTGCAGAGGATGGATTAAGTTTAGTGTCAAAATGGTTAGATCAGAATATTCTGACTTTAAATACCCACAAAACAAAATTTCTCTGTTTCCACAAAACTGCCGCTTCTGCTCCCGCCGCCGATATGTCTAATATCAGGGTACACCAGTGTAATTACGACGATAACACCATATGCAATTGCGACAATATCGCTCGTACTGATAACATAAAGTACTTGGGAGTCATACTGGACGAAAAACTTACGTTCAACCAGCACATCGCACTCACGTCTGCAAGAGTTAGAAAAACAATGCATATCATGAGGAACCTTCGTGAATCAATAGACGGTAAAACCCTAAAAGCGGTTTACCTAGCTCTATGTCAGTCTCTCATAAATTACTGCATTCTTGCTTGGGGAGGAGCCACCCGGACTTCCCTTAAGCAACTAGAGAGAGCTCAAAGGGGAGTCCTGAAGGTGGCTCTTTTCAAGCAAATAACTTTCCCCACCACTTCGCTGTACAACGAGGCAGGTGTACTAAGCGTGAGAAAATTATTCATTGCCAGAGCAATTGTCTACACTCACAGGATAGTTATAAATTCAGAAGAGTATAACGAGCTACTTAAAAAACGTATTTTCAGAATCCCATGCACTGTCACTAAGACCATCTTCTCACACAGATTCCGTCGTTTTCTGTTTCCCTACATGTACAACAAATTGTCATCAGTTCTTGATTTTAAACATGAACCAGTTCACCAGACCAAAGATCTGGTGACTGAGCTGCTGTTAAAATGGACGTATGATGAAACCGAAAGCTTTCTGAAGATCACAAAGTAAACACAGTGAAGTATCATATTATTTTATTGCTGCTAACACAATTCGCAACTTACACACACTCGCACACACATACACTCACTCTCATACACTCACACACACACACACACACACACACACACACACACACACACACACTCACACACAAATAATGCCCTTTCTACTGATATATAAATATTACTTTTTGTTATTTTGTTTAATTTAAAGTGTAGAAACTGATTTAATTTGATTATTTTATTTTATTAGTTGTATTGAGATGTATTTAAACTAAATAAGTAAACGTACAAGTGTCATCGTTGAAATTGTCAACTGTTCCTCACAGGACAGGCTAAGCCTAGTATGAGGACCGTAAAATTATTTTGTAATGCTTATTATGGAAATAAATACATTATTATTATTTTGGGTCTATCTTATCTTCTCAGTTTTACAACCGGTATTTCAGAAGTTAGGAACGGGCTATGCCAAGTACCTAGACTTCTTTTTATTTATTGGCTAGTTGGGTAATTGAAAAAACGGCGTACTATGTTGCATGTGTCTAGTATTACAGATTTTTGTAGTTGTATGTATAGGGAGCTATTGAGTTCTATTGCTTGTATTGCTGTGTGTAGTGACTTAGGTATGAGACCAGTGGATGATATGATGATTGGGATTATTTTTACGGTATGTTGGTGCCACATTTGTTTGATTTCATCGGAGAGAGCTATATATTTTTGAATTTTTTCGTTGTGCTTTTTTCTAAGGTTTTCTGTGTTTGGGATGGATATGTCGATAAGGTATGTTGTTTTTAAGGATTTTATTGTGAGTGTGATGTCGGGTCTGTTACAATTAATCGTTCTGTCTGTTATGATATCTCGGTCCCAGTATAATTTTATTTCTTGGTTTTCCAGTATACTCTTAGGTTCATATGTGTAGTAAGGGGTGTATGTATTTATTAATTTATATTTTAATGCTATTTGTTGATGTATCTGTTTAGCCACATTGTTGTGTCTGTGTGTGTATTCTTTATTAGCTAGTGTTTTGCATCCTCCTGTAATATGGTCTATTGTTTCTTTACTTTGATTACATAACCTGCATGTGTCGTTTACTATAGTAGTATCTTTTATTATATATTTGGCGTAGTTACGGGTCCTGATGATCTGGTCCTGGATGGCGAGCATAAATCCTTCTGATTCAGCAAATATATTTCCTTTACTCAGCCAGCAATTAGATGCATCCTTGTCTATGAATTCTTGATCTAGATTATGAGCGTGCTTACCATGAAGTGACTTTTGTTTCCATTGTTGAATTTGGGTTTCCTGTTTTGTAAGTTTTAGCGTTGGGTCATACTGGGGGTTGTTTAATTGTAGAGGTGTACCTGATGTTGTTATTATAGTCAGTGCTTTATGTATTGGGCTGTGTATGGATTTGTCTAAAAAGTATGTACGTAGGTTATTAATTTGGGAGTAATTAAGGTTCTTAATATCTATAGCACCTCTTCCACCTAGTTTGCGAGGTAGAGTGAAACGTTCCTTTGCTGAGTGTATGTGGTGTATATTATGTTTGTAAGCTGCAGTTCTAGTCATTATGTTTAGTGAATCTAAATCTGTATCAGTCCAGTTAATAATTCCGAATGAGTAAGTGAGGATTGGGACGGCATATGTATTGAGGGCTTTAATCATGTTTCTGGCAGACAGGTGAGTTTTAAATATCTTGTGTATTCTATCCTTGTACTTTTTCTTCAGTTCTTCTTTAATTTCACTATGGTTTTTCTGGTATTCTGGAAATATCCTAAATATTTGTATGTATCGTTTATATCCATATTTTCTATTATATTTTCTTCTCTTTCTAGTGTATATGAATCTGTTTCTTTGTGTTTTCCCTTTAGTATGCAGTTTATCTTACATTTCTCGATGCCGAATTTCATTCTGATATCATCACTAAATGATTCTGTTAACTTTAGCAGTGTATCTAATTCTTTTCTGGATGCCGCGTATAGCTTGATATCGTCCATGTATAGAAGGTGGGTTATTTTAGTACTATTGCCTTTGTCTATTGTATAGCCGCAGCCTGTTTTATTTAAGATTCGTGATAAAGGGTTTATTGCTAAGCAAAACCATAAAGGGCTTAGAGAATCACCCTGAAAGATTCCTCTTGAGATATTTATGGTTTCAGATGTAAGATTATCTTTTTTAGTTTTAATATTTAATTTTGTGCTCCATTTTGTCATTATGTGTGTAAGGAATGCTATTAACTGGGTATCTATTTTATATATTTTAAGGATTTCCTGAAGCCATGAGTGGGGGACGCTATCAAACGCTTTTTGGTAATCTATGTATGCAAAATGAAGATTTTTGTGTTTCTGCCTGACTTGATTGTGAATCTCTGTATCTATCACCAGTTGTTCTTTGCAGCCTCTCGAACCTTTACGGCATCCTTTTTGCTCTTCTGGAATGATTTCGTGTTTAGTTATGTGGGCGTTTATTTTGTAAGTTATGATGGATGTCAGTAGCTTATATATTGTGGGCAGACATGTAATAGGTCTGTATTTTGAGGGGTTAGTTGTATCGGGGTCTTTTGGTTTTAAGTATGTAATACCTTGTGTAAGAAAGGTTGGTGTATTATTTGGCGTGAGTATTAAACTGTTGAGTATATTTGCAAGAGGTTCATGAGTAGATGTGAAATATTTTAACCAATAATTTTGAATTCTATCTGGTCCAGGCGCTTTCCAGTTCATAAGTTTTCGAGTTGCATCTGTTACATCTTCTGGTTCAATCATAAACGGGGCCATAATCGGCACGTGTTCAAAAGTATTTGCTTCTTCTTCTATCCAAGCGGGCTCAGCACTGTGCTCCATAGGTTCAGACCAAATATTATTCCAGAATTGTGTTACTTCGTTTATGTCTGGGGCGTTTGTTATTGTTTGCTCTTTATTGAAATTTCTGTAGAACATTTTTTGGTTTGTTTCAAAGGTTTTGTTATCCTTACGCCTTTGGTTTGATCTTCTATATCTTCGTAGTCTTTTAGATAGCGCCTGTAATTTTTGTTTCTTCACATCTAATATGTCTTCTACTTCTACTTTATTTTTGTTATGTATTTGTAATTTATGAATTTTGTTGTGTGATAGTTTTCCTTGCATATGTTGTGTTATTTGTCCTATTTCTTTTCGTAGTATTGTGATTTTAGATTCTAGTCTTCGTTCCCAAAGGTGATTTGTTATTATTTCTGTTGTTGTTTTTTGTTATGTTTGTTATTATATGGTTATTGTTAAGAATAATTATTATTATTATATTATTATTATGGGTCTACACGCGATATTGAAGCTCGCGACAATGATTGGTGTAAATTAAGAATCAATCAAAAACATAAATGTGAAATGAGAGCCAAGTTCAATATTATGATAATTGCCTTGGTTGTTGACTTCAACGACAAAAGAAGTGAGATCTAAATGGGTGCCAAGTTCAATGGTCAACCCAGAAATTTATTTATAAGTAACACTATAACATACCTATCATATCTTCTTATAACATAAGATAATGTATGGTGGTAGCGTATGAAGGTCTGTCTTGGCTAGTTTTCATATATGAATTATAGCCGTCGCAAGTTCTAAGCCTACAAGTATTTGTCGGTTTTTATTTTATAATTCCGAAATTTTGGATTTTTGGTAGAAACTAGCGAGCGAACATAATAATACGTTGGTAGGTTTATAGAAACTAGCCAAGACAGACCTTCATAGGCTACCACCATACATTATCTTATGTTATAAGAAGATATGATAGGTATGTTATAGTGTTACTTATAAATAAATTTCTGGGTTGACCATTGAACTTGGCATCCATTTAGATCTCACTTCTTTTGTCGTTGAAGTCAACAACCAAGGCAATTATCATAATATTGAACTTGGCTCTCATTTCACATTTATGTTTTTGATTGGATATCATTACTTTTTGTACAAAAGTATATATCATCGTAACGCCGTGGGTCCTTTGAAAAGGACAAATAGAAAATTAAAACAGGACTTTATGTAGGTAACTCCCCTAAGTAATAAATATGAAAACCGACTATAAGTACCTACTCTTAATTGTAAATAAGTAAGTATATCTAAATATATACTTAGTGCTCTGCCTTCCCCGGTATATAGGCGTGATTAGGCACTAATTAGGTATTTATGTTAAGCGTTCATAATAGAACCTAACCTAATTATTAAAAAATTGCCAGTTTTTTATTTATTCCTTTGTATTCATGTAATTACCTATCTGCATACCAAATTTTAACTCTCTAGGTCATTTGGAACTGGGTTAGAATTTTGATCTGTCAGTCAGTCAATGATAAAAATGAGGATTTTTGGACATTAATATCTAAATAACCGTTTGAGATAAGCTTATGAAATTTAGAACACATATTTATCTCGCAAGTCTCAATATATGAGCCAAATTTGATACGTTTATGTGAAATAGTTTTTGATTTATGAGGGGTTCAAAAGTGGTTCCAAATGGTTCGTGTAATATTACACACGGTGCGGCTCGCCAGTTCTGTTTCTTGAACTTGGCTTGACACGCTACCGCGTGTCTAGATTTGAAAAAAATCGTACAGGCGTGGTCATGAATGCGTATGTTCCCAAATTTAAAATTTACGTAAGAGCTTTAAATAGCACTAATACATCAAATAAAAAAATGTATTTGCAGCTCCTAATATCGCGTGTAGACCTATTTAGACCAATATTTAAGTGTAATGGAACGCGAAAGATCTTATATATCACTTAAAACTTTTTAACCAAATGCTATTTAGAGCTTACTGCACTACGGACTCGGATTAATCCCAGATGTGAGGCTATTGTGTATGTTTGTCGAATCTCATGAATAAACAACCGATCCTGTATAAAATGTATAAATTGTATTGAACCCTAGTCGATGACGTAGTAAGGTTTGTTATAAATTTCGCCTTAAAGTAACCTTCGACCCGAGAATGCAAATAATATGGTAAACAGCGTGATTTTTCGGGGGACAAAATAAAAGAGGAATATCTTCGGTCAGATTTTTTTCGCTGCAAACAAGATTTAAATGAGACAAACGGACGGACCTAAAAATAGAATGAACGGAATAAACTAACATTACCGGATATTTTCTGAGAAATATATCCCGCTTTGGGCCGCCTGATATTATTGCGAA
Organism: Maruca vitrata; assembly: GCA_039566165.1. Classification (NCBI taxonomy): domain Eukaryota; kingdom Metazoa; phylum Arthropoda; class Insecta; order Lepidoptera; family Crambidae; genus Maruca; species Maruca vitrata. Next base: position 16,316,674 of record CM076912.1, on the reverse strand, counting down.
TTCACGTTTGGTGCAAGTATTGAAATAATAGGATGAAAAACTGTATACTAGTACATCATTGTGATATTGGATTATTATCGGGCTGATGTGGCACATGCTGAGGCCTGCATCTCGTTGACCACTTCTTATGAACCTTGTCTATGAGTGATTATTTTGTCGAGTATTCATGTCTTGTTTATTTAAGTTTCATTGTAACTTTTCGTGTCTTTGTCGTAGTCAATAAATATTTTCATTCTTTCTTTATTTATATCACACATTATATTATATTATAATAACCGGAGTGTCAATCTTGTATCCTTATCACATACCTAGGTGGAGTAGAAGATGCATTAAACAATTACGTATTTACTGAAATTGCGTTAGAAATATGGTTTTTAGATGATAATGGCAACTCATTACCGACCTACTGGCGTTTAGTTTTATCTCATTAAAAAAAACCTAATGTTTTTTTTTTAAATACTTGATAAATGAAACTAAGTTATTGATAGACACAAAGGCTGATTTTAGAGGCTAAATTTTTGTAACGAGGGTCGACGCCGACCGGTCAGCATTTCTTAAAACAATCCCTATATCTCTATGCATACTTGACATTCTGCGCTGACGCTCATCTTGTGGTCAACATGATTCTGAAATCAGCTTAACTTAAAGATAGGTATTTTTCAACAATATAAAACAGCTTTTTGAGCCTGAATGTCATCCGTCTGTCGACCGATACCAATGTTCAAAACGCTCATAGCCAATACCTTACACCGCACAGATTACGTTTGTGTAAGGCCGGGAATATTTTTTCGCTATGGACACGATTTAGTATCGCTTTTATTTGTTTACACAAATATATACGGTTTTGCGGTATTAAATTTTCCCTTTATTCTTCAGGAAGCTGATCTTTGGAACCTTTTCCTCTGAAGGGCATTGTTATGGCGAAATACTGTTGAGTCTTTTTATCTTATGTGAAGCTTAAGTCACCTGGGTAGGGTACAGTAGCTGTTTATTTTTAGTATTTTGTTCGGGCGTGTTTTTGTCCTGATGTATATCAACACAGACGTGGTTATTGTTTTCGGGAAAACGGGACCCTATTCCTAAGACTTCTTTGTCTATCTGAGGACAGACAGTGGCCGACATATCACTTTGCTGTACCCTCAAAATTGCTATAGCTTTATTGCATACATAACATATAAAATCACGCCGTTTTCCAGAGGGGTAGGCAGAGATCACTTCCTGCTATGTGCTACGGTACTGGCACATCACTTTCAACCTCTTTATGCATGCTCGTTGTTTACGGGTACTTTTGATCTGACCTCTCTTTAAGATTTGACCTATTTCGATTTGGTCCTGAAAGGTTTCTTGGTTTTCCCCTGTCGATGTAGCTATATTGAAATTTTACAAATCATGTGTTTCTTTTTTTAACTACATAAAAGACCAAATAAAATAAAAACTGCTCCCGTGACAATATACAACAAACCTGAGTTCCTCTGCTAGTTTTACGATGTAGTAACTAAACGCAAAATCGAGCCAGTCAACCATTCAAATCTGTTCAAGCACAAACCAACGCTTTCCACAAAACCGCAAACTAGGTCTCAAGAAAAACATATTTTTCCCTATGCTCCGGCAGCCATTGTAAAGTGCCAATATGTGGGCTCGGTGAGTTTTCACAGCTGTAAATCAAAGTTCAACAATGAGGAGTCTCCTGAGGGAGGAAGAGGGCTGACGCGAAGCCAGGTAAGACTGGGATATGAGGATCGGGCCGAGTGATAAGGGGAAACATTTTTACATCGGCTATTTTTATTTGGGCTTTAAGTTGGTATTTATTTAAATGTAAATGGGCTATGAACGATAGAATGAAGAACTATTTCAACTAGTTCCTCCCTCTCCCTTCCACTAGACGAACGAAACGAGCTGAAAGTGCTGCCATCCATGTGGATGCATTGTATGTACAATGCAGGGGCTGGTGGATCGAACCAGTATGTTCATTTCCTCTTTTCTGCCGCGTCATTCAGGCATAGAATGCCCTTCTAATAAATTTGATGTACGAAATTTTTTTAAAACACTTTGCATGGTAACTTCTTGAAGCAAGAACTTTTGGAATAAGAAGATTCAAGTAAGTACATTACCTACTTGCTACTTCAGATAAGATTTGTTGTATTTGTCGATTTCAGATTTGATTGTCTACTCATAATAGCATCAAGTCTAGTAAAATTGCAAACTGGCATGTACCTACCTAGTCATTATGTTACACTTAAATGTAATTGAATCGACAGATTCATGAACCCAAAAACTCAAAAAAGAACAATCCTTACTAATATTATAAATCCGAAAGTAACTCTGTCTGCCTGTCTGTTTGTTACGCTTTCACGCATAGAGTACTGGACCGATTTAAATGAAATTTGGTACAGATATAGTCCAGAGCCTAGGAAAGGCTACTATTTAACCGACTGCGCTATAAGGAAGTAATGTTTTACCCGTTAAACGTCTCTACGCGGACGGAGTCACGGGCGGAAAGCAAGTAAGAGATAATTTGGACCAAATGCGTGTGTTATATCGTACGAGTATACTTAAATCTAAGAAACGTATTACCTAATTCTGTTCGGTACGTATTGCCCGCCGAGTCACCAACATTATACCATACATTAGAGACCAGATCTAGCTGAGCTAGCGCTTTTGAATGGTCTTGCATGAATAAGAATATGGGTCGCGGTGGCCGTTAAAAGTTGTGTAGATTCAACGAATAGTGAATGTTGGCAGATGTGAGAATTGCGAAACATCGTTAAGTTCTGATTCAGGTAAAAATTGCTTGGAGCACTGGGTTGTGGTGTGTTAGGAAGAGAATGATAAGTCGATGCTTATTTTGTACAAGTTAATCGTCTACTTTATAGTGTCTTTAGGGGTGAGAGCCATCCGCTCCCCCGCAAGCCCGGTGATGATGACAAGGCTCCTCCAAGCCATCATCGTTAGTCAGTTAGGAAAAAAAAAGTGTCTTCCATCAAAACATTAATTTGGGCTCAATATATAATTTTAAACTGTCATGGTCACACACATTATTGAATTTGAATATTAGGAAACTGAAAATGTCCGGGATATTTACCATGTTGTTTTGTTTACAATTTTCCCATGATCATGGCGCTTGCAACAGTGCCGAAATATCGGGAGCTCATTAAAACAAAAAAATATTGTAAATATCCCGGACATTTTCAGTTTACTAATTAATTTGGGCTTGTCTGGCGTGCTGTGTAATAGTAGTTTCGTTGACTAGAGCAAATATGTAAAGTCCGTCAAGAATAGTTCGCTCATCGAACACAACAATACCGTTATTACTACTAGGTACAATATATACTGTGTATTTATCCACAACAAAACTATTTTGTCATGTTACATGTTCAGCTAACATGCTGTAAAAGGCTTAGTGTTAAAAAACTCTGACAAATATTCAACCAAAACCCAACGTCACAAATATCAATCAATATCTATTGAAACACGATTCAAATTCAATTGCCTCCATACCAAATCTACACAATTTATCCTTTTCATCAACTTTCCTTCCTATCTCTATGCAAATAAAGCTCACTTCACCAAATCATTCAACCTGAAAGGAGGCACGAATGCAATTGTCCGTTAATAGGCTATTAGAAATCTGTTCCCTATACCGTTCGATTTAGGGCTGTTATTCCTTTGAGCGATCAGAAATGCGTCTTTGTTAATTGGCGCATTTGTGCTAAGCCGTGAACGCGAGTTAACCTCCGTTTTGTGTTTGCATTTCACGTATTCAGTCCGATTGATGGGTAAATCGTATCGGCAATTGGCATCTCTGTGGAACTTAACGGAATAGGGGGAATTGAATGGAATGGAGGCGTGAGTTGGGTGCAACATTGTTTCACATACGGCATCGATTTTTAGTTAAATGCGATAAAATAACAAACACAGATGGTAAAAATAGTTTAAAATATACAGATCAGGGGCCATATTTCAACGTCGTTACATTTAGTTCTGCGCTATGCTCCATCTACTCTCCAGATGATGTTTACTATGTTTTTAGTTAAATGCTTAATTAACTTTACTGGAGATTTATTTTCAAAGATAATATGAAATATTACTACTTTATGTATTTTCTAACGCATGCGTACATTTTCTTATCAGTCAAAGGTACACAAATCATATTAAGTGCAATATCTTGACTACACAACAGATTAATCTACATCCTGAATTTATAAACTACTAATTTTCCACATGCGATTTCGCTCACATATTTATATAATGTGTTAAACTCCACTCCACTCTCTTGTTGTAGCGGTCGTTTATGAAGCCAATGTCAAGGCAAGGTGATATTAATGTACCGAAATACATTTAAATCTTAAAATCTGTACAAATGTTCTGGCGTAAAAACACGACAGACAGCGTTATTTCCGCATTAAAACACAGCATCCTAAAAGAAAAGCCCGAAATGCGAAAACAATTTCAGATTTTACATCGCTAATGTACTGTCAACAAACTGAAATCCGCATCCAAAATCACTGCCCCCATTAAAAGTCAAAAAGCAAAAAGGTGTTAATAGCCAACCGTCGGAGGCCTATTACCACCCATCAGTCGCAAATGGCCTGAGAAAAAACAGCGTTACCAAATTGTAGAGAGAAAATCCAGCTATCCCGTTTGCTAAGATAGCAAAGTTGTAAATTCATTTGCCGTTAGAATGGAGAAGTGGAATTGGAAGTTTGATATGGTTCCGTAGTTGTGTCAGTTGATAGATTTGTTTCAAAATTCAAAATATTGCTTTTGAAAGATTTAACATACTCTTAAGTATAACAAATACGAAACAGCAAAATATATATAATACTACCGCCAGTTTGGAATGCCAACTACTGAGAAGAAACAACAGTTACTCTTTTGAGCCGTTGAATGTAACAAATTGTAAATGTCTACACAAATTATTCAAAATCAATGTTGCAATCTTAAAATACAAAGCGTCTCGAACTCCCAGTGGAACGCTGAAACGTAACTTGGGCAGCAACTTTGTAGCTCCAACCGTGGAAAAAAGTTGCGAATTAAATTAACTGTGGGACAATTGAAAATGTCCGAGTCCAGAATTAACAGTGGAGGAGCCAGGCAGGGCGTTTTAATCGCGAACGTACGCTCTGTAATTGGTAATAAAGAAAACTTTAGCTGTGTTGCTGCGTTAGGGATTGGGGTGCAAGAGATAACTAGATAGTTAAAAGTTTCGGTCTGACCATTGGAGCGGAAGGTTTCAAACATTTTGTCCTCGGTCCAATTTAAGTAACGCTCCGGTATAATGATTCTGAGAATCTATTATAGCAGGTGTTTCTAGTAGTTTCCCAGAAAGTCAGTAATTGCGATTGTATCGCTCAAATTGTACTGGTTACTATGCCAACTTTGATTTCATGTGAATTATTTTCTTCTTTCTTCTTCTTTACTATTATTTAAAAATGTTTTCATTTTATTTCTTCTTTGTAGTTATTAATAATATGCTAAGCATTCTTTATAATACATTTCATAACTTGTTACGGGTCTTTGATAACCAATACGTCATGATTCACATTTGAACCACTGTTTCACCCTCATTTATCATATATCCTCTCCCTCCGGGCCATCAATAGTCCATCTTTTGTATTCGAGAGGCGTAATAAACCTTATTTGATCTAAGAATAAGAAGTTTTTAATATTTTTGTTGTTAGTGGCAAAACAAATTAAAATTGTTTTGTGACTAGTAACAAGGCCTACCAAGTCACCTAACTTGAACCTAGCTTTCCATATTAAGCAGTCATTACTAGCCAATATTTAAGGCACACCTAGTTGTTGAGCATAGAAGCATAATAACTACTCCTAATCTAGGCATATCTTAATAAATCAATATTCCACTATCTATGTGTTCTGGATGTCGATATTACCTATCTACTGTCAAAGTTTCTCCTACTTCCAACAATTGAACATTGGTTTAATCAGTTTGAATGTCATTGAACTACAAGTCCCGAGCAGCCGTTGCATCCAGATGGCACTTTAAACTTGCAGTGCTTATTAGCATTTAGCCTAATTACCGAGTGGCGATTACACACGGCATTACGAGATAGCTCTGATGTAAACGCTGGATTAGATGTAAATGAGTTTCTTAGAAAGAAGTTTTTGTCTCAACATAAAATACAGGACTTTAAAAGAAAAAACAGGAAGATAGCGGTTTTTTATACTTTTGAGAATTTGTTGTTTTGTTTACGATTTTAGACTTTCGCGTTCCATTATACTAAATATTTGTCTTTATGGGTCTACACGCGTTAATAGGAGTAGCAAATTACATAGCTACTTCACTCAGTTCGCTCGCGACCACGATTGGTGTAACCCAGTCGAAACGTCGGGCAGTAAGTAGCTATGTAATTTGCTACTCCTATTAACGCGTGTAGACCCATAAAGACAAATATTTAGTTGTTGTTTTGTTTGTTGAAGTAGCAAACCGATTTTCTGTTTTCTCTAGAATCGTTCTTATTATTGAAATAAAGAGCATTATATCACTTTAACCAGCTTTTTTTTTTTATAAAAGGCTAACAAGATGACCTCACTCCACCTGATGGTAAGCGGTAGTGAGATCCAAATATGAGGTCGACAGGCACAATAGATCGTATTGAGCCTGTCGCACTCACCCTGAAGGCCTGCTTAAATGCCGTTTCACGCCCCGCCTAAAGAGCCCGGGATCATAGGAGGGAGGGAAAACATGAGCTGGAAGCATTAAGAGATTGGATGAGCATTAAGGCATGGAATGCCCTTCCTTCATTGCTTCATGCCAGCTGATATAATATCAATATAACCGAGTATTTTTCAACCTGCTACCTTTTTTTATAATAGGCTAACAAGACCTCTCTCCACCTGATGGTAAGCGGTAGTGAGATCCACATGTGAGGTCGACTGGCTTGATTCTTTCGTCATTTTTATTAGCTCCTAAATCACCCAACAACTGCCTTTTCACACACAAAATCCTACATTTCATGCCACCGCTCAAAATTACCAAAAACCCTCACCGTGCGTACCGGCAAATTGTCGCATAATAATACCATTTCGAAGGTAAGGAAAATTTCTAACCGGCGAATTCAGTGAAAGGGCATTCATTGCGGACTCTCAACATCGCCGGTTACAACATATCGCGAGCATGAGGGCTCTCGCCTACAAATACAGGTCGTTTGTTACCTAAGGGTCGCAGCGGGTGGCGTGCGTTGGGTTCGACAAGCTAAGGGCCCTTGTCCACTCGACGAGGCTGGAAGCTGCGCCGGAGCTGAGTGTGATAGATAGTTATTATATTCGAGGAGGGATCGAGTGCAGCGACGAGGTTAACTGTTTTGTTGTACTTTGATGACATCTTTAGTTTTTCTGGAATGTCAGAAGGTTTTCTTTTGAGTCTCTCCGTAATGTGCGCAAGCACATAGGTAAGTTAGGTATTTCCGCATTGCCTTTTCTTGTATGAACTATTTATTAAATTTGTAGAAGAAAATACCGGTTGTCAATTTCATTTGGACAACATGCTACATGAAGATTTTGAGCTTTTGAATGTGTAATGGTCGATCCAGAACTAAGATGCCAGTAATCCAAGCATTCTATTCTCAATGCTACTTGCATCTTTATAGCTCTGTCCTCTGCTGAAGAATGTAAACGACTCTTTTCACTCGCATTCGTCTAATGGTGTCCAAATAGAGGCGGGACCTTAGGCCATTTTACAATCATTTCGGGGAGCAACCAAATCCTTTGTCTTCAAGAGGTCGTTCATTACGTCACCACGACCTCTCCCCTGATGCAAGTCACTCAGGAAAAATGTATCTGGAGTATACTGAAGCCTCCCAGGGAGCCGGTTGACCTGAATCTGTTGCGAATGTTAAGTACGGTCTAAAGGTAATGTAAGGGTCTTTAGGTAAGCCTGATCGGTTTTGTATCTACGAGTATTGAATTGGAGGAATCGTTCAAGAACGTTGCTGGTTCTTTAATTTGTTGAAAACGTTCATTGAGATAATTGGCAACCATCGTTGATGTATTTATAGCATTTCTGGAGTTCTATTGCTTTTAAATATAACCAAGAATTATTTTTCTAGGTGGAATCAAGTGTTTAAATCTCACAAAGCTTGAAGATACTCGTACTTCTGGCAGACCAATGTGGTAATACCAATAAAATAGAACAGTCGTTTATTTGGTACAAAATACAATATGATTATTGTCTTGGTTATGGCTTAGGCGAAATAATACCTGTATTTCTCACTTTTACTTCGAGAAAGCCTAGAATAGTGAAAATTTTATTAAAAAAAAATTTTTTTTCAATCAAGTTTATTTAATGTGTAATCATTTCTACATACGTACGTTTATGTACATATTATATTGTACACCAACACCTAAAAATTGCATTCAATAAAGCTTTTCTAAGCGCGAGTTCGTAAAATGCTTAGCAAACGTTTTGTATTCAAAGGCCTAAGTGTACTTCTTAACGCACTTCACAATTAACGAGCCTCTATGCAATGACCTACATCTAAATTTAGCTTCCTTTAAGCTCATAATCCCCCATCAATATAAATTGAACCTTATCCCTACAACCCTAGACTAACATTCGTAAGACCAGTAATATGTCTGTGACAGTCAAACGCCTACGCCATCTGAAAGCGATCGAAATTGAATTCTAAATCACATACAAAAAGTTCGGAATCGCATAGCAGTAAATCTTTGACGATTTGTGTTCTTTTCACTGTTATTGCAAAATCGTTCTTGATACTTTAAAGTTAAGGTTTCTTTTTGATTGTTCTTTGGAATTGTGACCGGAATATTACATTTGATGACGAGTGCAGGGTCGGAGAAACCGGAACGTGCGAGGTTGAGGGCACAAGTGGCTGTAACATATGGGAATAATAGGTGCCGTAGGTATATAATAGGAAACTAACTCAATGTCCCGTTCCGATGCCCCAAGTTTTTGAAATGATGTTGTAGACGTGTGGAGCAGTTTTGATGGTTTCGAAGGAGACGTCCGGGTGTATTGAGTCGTTCAGTTTGGTGCTGTGATGGAAAAGGCAATTTTGTTACCCTAACGGGAAGTTAAGGCATATCGAAGTACTTTAAATTTTGTTTAACATGTTTATGCATATTTTTTTAAGTTAAATAAGATAGAGGTAATCAGATTTAGATTTCGTATATCTGTTAGTTAATTATATTTTGAGTTTAACATTGGAGTGAGTTAGTTAAATATTTATATTTTTATCTTTTATTTTATGTTTTTATAATTTTGAGTTTTAAATTATGTTTGACCTGATAAGTAACTTTATTACATTATTTTCCCTCTTGATTTGTGAACCTATTACACAAGCAAAAGTAGTTCTTTTATATGAGGTGTTAAGTATTTTTTTATAACTGTAAGAAGACTTAACAATATGGCATAACTGGACTGGACACCGGACCCACACCGGGCTTTCTTCCTGTTTAAATTATGGACGTTCATTAAACAAGTGCCACATAAAGTATTTACGTTAAATAGATAACGAATAATATTCCTTCATTTTCATACGACAACATTTTAGCACATCACAAAGTTTCCACACATACATGCTTCCCTTCAACGCACGAACTTCCAAACACATAAATAACATAGGAGCATCTTGAAAATTTTCCAACTTTCAAAATAATTGTATGCACCAACATTTTCTCGTCAACTTCTCGCCATTCCTAATCCTCTTGGTGATTTTCAATTTTCTCCGTAAATAATTCCACGGAGTTTCGTTCCGCCGGCAAATTGACAGCGAACTAGGCAGCTGGTGGTTGGCTTTGAATATTTTTTCTATGAAAGAACTTTCAAATTTTAGCACTCACCGGTCCGTTTTTGTGGGTGTGGAAATTTTTGGGAAATTGCTATTGGGATAGTGTGTGGTGAACACCGAAATTCAAGACAAGCCGCGTCTTTTTGGGGTTACGTACCGAAAGGGTTAAAACGGGACCCTATTACTAAAATGTGGATGTACGTCGGCATCCGTCCATTCGTCCATCCGTTAATCCAACCAATCCGCCTGTAACCAGGCTGTTCGTCAAAAACGGTGATAGCTAGACCGGTGAAATTTCCACAGATGATGTATTTCTATTACAGCTATAACAAGAAAATTTGTTGTAGAGTATGTGAGCCGCCCCTTTTGAATCCTTACTATCCTTATCCTTACTAATATTATAAATCCGAAAGTAACTCTGTCTGTCTGTCTGTCTGTTACGCTTTCACGCATAGAGTACTGAACCGATTTAAATGAAATTTGGTACAGATATAGTCCAGAGCCTGAAAGAGGACATAAGCTACTTTTAACCGACTGCGCTATAAAGAAGTAATGTTTTACCCGCTAACCCGTCCCCACGCGGACGAAGTCGCGGGCGGAAAGCTAGTACAAAATAAAACAAATATACAGGGGGGCTCCCATAGAACAATTTTTTTTACATAATTGGTACGGAACCCTTCAAGCGCGAATCCGATTCGCACTTTGACGGATATTTTTGTTTTATTTCAATTGCAGTTTTGGTCATTCTGCACTCTACTTTCATCAAGTTTCATAAGCTTTGGAAAATGTGTCCTATATGCATTTATGGGTAAACAACAATCGTCTTCTTATCCTATGGTTGATGAACAACCTGATGTCAGAGTTCAAACCACCCGTAGGCCTCTGACATGGCTTCACACATAGTTGAGAAATCTCTCAGGTGTGCCGGTTTCCTCACGATGTTTTCCTTCAACGTTGAAGCGTCGAATGATGGTACATAAGAATTTCAAATTTGAAAAACACATTGGTACCTGGCAGGGTTTGAACTAACCACTCGACCATCGCCGCTTTTTTAAACAACAATAAAGTCCTGGTATTTCTCATTGAAGATTTTCGCGTATGAGAAATTTACTAGATAGCGAGACGTAGATAATGAGGTCTAACTGCTACATGATTGGTCAATCTTGACATGTCTGTCGATACCACGTTAAAATTAACCAATCATGCTGCAGTTGGACCTAACGCCCTTGTGACACTTGAAACTTGGCGCACTTCTCGTTGGCTACTTGACGAAAACTTCAATGACACACTTACTGGACTACAGGTATTACACACGTATTATTGTTTCGGATAAACGAATGCGAGCTAAAGATAATAATCTGATGATTTTATAATAATAATAATAATAATAATAATAGTTTATTTTTCTCATAAAGTACACTTACACAATCTACTTAAAGAAATTAAATTAAGAACTTAACCAAAATGTATACATTATTTTGTTACAATACATATTTAGATACAACTTAATAGTTTGAACAGAATATAGCAGACAATGTAGGTGTTTAAGTTAGGAACTCTTACCTCCCGTGCTAGTTTTAAACTGTGTTACGGCAAGGTAATAAAAAGCTCTCGTCTCTCGTAATGTATTTTTATAATGTATTAAGATTAAATAATTTGGTTTGATAATGATTAAAAAGCGTCGATGGCCGAGTGGTTAAGGTCGGTGCTTGCCATGCGAGAGGTCGCCAGTCAAAACCCCGCCAGGTACCAATGTGCTTTTCAAATTTGAAATTCATATGTACCATCATTCGACGCTTTAACGGTGAAGGAAAACGTCGTGTGGAAACCTGCACGCCTATGAAGAAATTCTAAGGTTGTGTAGTCGACCAACCCGCACTTGGCCAGCGTAGTCGACTAAGGCCTTATCGTCCTAGTTAAGGGTAGGCCCGTGCCCCAGCAGTGGGGACGTATATGGGCTGATGATGATGATGAAGATGAATAATGATTATGTGATAATTTTCTTTCTAATGTATATCATTCGAGCTCTATTATTATTAATTCTGATGTAATTGTCATTAATTTAATTTTAAAAAAAACGAAGATACATGAACATTTCATAATAAATCGTGTATTGATGTCAGAAACATCCATAAGACAAGAATAATAAAGTTCTCATTTGAGTAACATCCGCATTCTTTTTATTGTAAAAGAGTTTTCTTTAAAGATCAAACGATATTGTATTTTATTAAGAACTTCGTAATAGGAGAGAGCCTTTTAAATTTACCAGTTTTATCATCTCTTCAAAATGAAAATAAAACTTAACGTTTTTCTGAAAGTAATAATATGGACTAAGATTCCAGGGCCGCCAGACCTACGTCATTTTAGCAAAGCTAGAATTTCCATGACTTATAGTCTAGTATGTACTTAGGAGAGTACGCGTACTCACTTGTTTGAAAGCGGGGCCGTTTCACAGGTAGCGCGAACTAAAGGTGTCCCAAAACTGAGGCAAACTACGTCATTTTAGAAAGCCTAAATTTGATATATACACCGTGAAATTTTAGTGGTTGTTTTCCCGTGGCAGAACGATTTGCCTTTAGTATTACAATCGAATCATGCAAATAATTCGCCGAAAAAAAATTTTTTTTTTTTCAAATTTTCATAATAATAATTTTCCAACTCGAAAACGAGACAAGATATCGTCCTTTTATAAGATGTGACGTAATCAGGTACTGCTTGCCGCACCAAATCGATGCTAAAGGTGAAGAAGCTCGACACCCTAAGTCATAAAGCGGTTCGAACGTGCTTTCGAGTTTCGGTTAAACCTTTCGTAAAACCGGCATTTATTGATTTTAACAAAAAAGAACTGCACAAATCTATTGTACTACTAAGATAGAATCATTTTACTGCGGGAAAACAACCACTACAATTTCACGGTGTATATAACTACGTGGTACTATTTTAACTGCCTCGTTGGTCTATTGGTAGCAAGTGCTGCCGGACCGAGAGGTCCCCGGTTCGATTCCGGGGTCGGGCAAAATTTGTGTGAGTTTTTCTGTAATGAAATTACTCAGCCCGGAGTTAGGAAGTTGGCGGTTGAACGCCCGTGCCTCGGAAAGCACGTTAAGCCGGTGGTCCTGCGCCCGATCTCTCATCGGTCATGTCGGATTGCCGTCTCACCGAATCATGAGAGTAAGGGAATAGAGAGTGCACTTGTGTTTGCGCACACACTTGTGCGCTATAATATGTCCTGCGCACTTGGTTGATCTCAATTGAGATCGGCCGCCATGGTCGAAATCAGTCGGACGCCTTATATATGTTACGGTTAATGTGGATAGAGCGGTTATTATGTATAATTACCGGTAACTATGCATAATTATCAGTGCTCGTGGTAAAGGTGGTAAAAACTATCGAATTAATCACATTTACCGATGATTATATAAAATTAACATACCCTTTGTGTAAATGTGGTAAATAATAAAATCAAACTGATTTGACTGGCTCGATGAAACAATGGTTTTGTTAGTGACAATGGCTGGCGGTTCCAAGAGTCCTGGGTTCGATTCCCACTCAGGACAAATATAAAATATATTGTGTGATCAACATCGGTGTTTGTTCCGTGTCTAGATGTGATAATGTATTTAAGTTTGTATTTATAAATATATATGTATGATGCCAATAGTACAATCTGTGCTTAGTGTGTGGAAATGTCCCAAATATTTATTTATTTATTTAAACATATGAAACAAATGTTTGTTAGAATAAAAATAATTCTAGTCCTAATTATAATAAAATCTGTTTACAAACATCGGACAAACAAAAATATTCCTCAAATATCAAGAGATCAAACCCTCTATTCGGCTAAGCAAAACATAAAATATATTCTCATTAAATTAACAAATTAAATATGACGGTAAGTTTGTATGAAACTCCGTCAATTTTGAACGTTGGCACGTAACGTAGGTTAGATACCGTACAGGTGCACTAAGAAAAGAAATCACGAAATTCTAACGGGTAACAGGTATTAGCGGGAAAATATTAAAACTGCTTAAGATAGATGATTGAAATTTGGCATGCTGGTACCTTATTAAATTTAATGCTTCATTGCAACATGATATTGCAAAATTCCCTCGGAAACGGGAGTTAGCAGGAAAAAACTTTTGTATAAAAACATCTAAACCGCGTAAGATAGATGATTAAATTTGACATGCAGGTACCCTAATAGACGTAACGGAATCGGTAGTTACTGGGAAAAAACTTTTGTATGTAAAATCCTGTAGTCCACGCGAACGAAGGCGGGCACAATTAGTTATAAAACAAACCAGTCAAGTATCTAGAAATCAATCTTCATGTATGGTTTTTAAAAAAATATAATCTTATAAAAATGAACTTAAATAAAATTAACAAATTGGCAGGCAATTATCAGTGGAACTCTTAAAATTCTTTCTCGTTAATATATTTTTGCAGGTTTGAGATTGTGACATTTGGAATTGCAGAGTACTTGTAATTTTTGTCAGCAATGTCAACATTTACCTCAGTTGCGCGGGAGTTTTATATAATTACCGGTAAATTTGAATAATTCACCACATTTACCATGTGCGTTGGTAATTATCTATAATTACCGGTGATTATAGATAATTACCGATTGCTCACATTGACCGTAACATATATATACTATTTCCAGACTAATTGTAAGAAGCCAGACCAATCCAATGGGCCAATTATTCTCCCAGACACCTCAAAGGTTCCCTGTGAGTGCTTATCTTACTCTAATAAGGCGTCCGACCGATTTCAGCCATGGCGGCCGATCCCAATTGAGATCAGCCAAGTGCGCATGACATATTATAGTGCACAAGTGTGCGCGCAAACACAAGTGCACTCTCTATTCCCTTACTCTCATAATTCGATGAGACGGCAATCGGACATGACCGATGAGAGATCGGGCGCACGAACGACACTGACGGTTTTTAGAAACAATACGTCGCATAAATCTGAGTCGTATTTAACAAATACATTTTCCGTGACGTTTATTGTAGGTATCGAAAAACTGTCAGTGCCGGACTTAGACAACTTAAAAATGTTGTCATTTGAGGCGCTAGTTAGAATCTTTGCTTCGCCAATAACAAAAAGCTACTTAGAGTATTATTTACATTACATTTAGCGATACATTGTGTTATACTCAATTGTTACAACCAACCAATAAGTGTAATGACAGTTATCTGTTTGTGTACCATAATAAATCAAAAATAAATTAGATTTCCGCCCGCCTGAAACATTAGCGAAGTCGATTAAAACGTAGCATATGTCCTTTTGCAGGTTTTAGACTATATCTGTACCAACTTTCATTTACATCGGTTCAATAGTTTAGTAGAATACAGTCATTTTAAGTAATTTTATTTGTAAGGCGGAAGATTTATATAAGCTTTAATATAAGTTTTTAAGAGGTTAAGCCCTCCAACTACCTACTTTACTTTATACAGGGTGTAACAGGAGGGGTGGATCATCGTAAGTCAATCGATGGGGACTTCAATACCTATCGATATAACCCCATGTATGTTCAGCGATTTTCAATAGTTCCAAAGTTATTGATATTTTTGTGAAATTTTTGTAAGAAGCCGGAATTCACTATAAAAGTCTTCACTGTAGCTTAACTACTGGACCTGCTTGCATGATTTTTTTTCTAGAAGTAGTTCAATAGTGGGTCTTTATAATTACGATACCGATTTGAGTCATAACCCTATCATATTGGAGTAAAAAAATAATTCTTCACAAAAGTTTTATGAATCGAATTGTGTCTACCAACTTTCAAAGCCTCCAGTGAAAAAAAAGTGCCTGTGTTTTTTTCTAGAACTTATTTTAAAAACTACCTACATTCATGGATAGTATACCCTGAAAATTTCATACCGCTACTACCAGAGCATCAAAACGAAAAATGAACGCGAATGGCACAGGTGCCATAAATCAGTGTTTTTATTTTTCATGAAAAACTTTAATTTAAAAATAAATCGATATGTTTCAGCAAATTTATGCTATGTTAGTAACATTAGTAGCAGTAATTTTACAGAATTGCAAATTAAAGGGGTGAAAATCAAACAAAGAAAATTTACATAATTTTTGTTAATTATTTTTTTACAGTAAGTGTTCATAATGGGCTCCATTATTGGCTATGCATAAACGAGTACGACACCTTTTTACAAAGGTTTTTCGGATGTTGCAAAATGCTACTACTACATTTTGCCTTGTCACAATTTGGGCCCCTGAAAATTTTTACAAAAAAGAAGCATTCCACAACCTCCAAAAAGCTTTTTGAGAAGGTCTAAGCTATGCATAGCCAATAATGGTGCCCATTATGAACACTTACTGTAAAAAAAAAGAATTAACAAAAATTATGTAAATTTTCTTTGTTTGATTTTCACTCCTTTAATTTGCAATTCTGTAAAATTACTGCTACTAATGTTACTAACATAGCATAAATTTGCTGAAACTTATTGATTTATTTATAAATTAAAGTTTTTCATGAAAAATAAAAACACTGATTTATGGCACCTGTGCCATTCGCGTTCATTTTTCGTTTTGATGCTCTGGCAGTAGCGGTATGAAATTTTCAGGGTATACTATCCATGAATGTAGGTAGTTTTTAAAATAAGTTCTAGAAAAAAACACAGGCACTTTTTTTTCACTGGAGGCTTTGAAAGTTGGTAGACACAATTCGATGCGTAAAACTTTTGTGAAGAATTATTTTTTTACTCCAATATGATAGGGCTATGACTCAAATCGGTATCGTAATTATAAAGACCCACTATTTATCTATTTCTAGAAAAAAAATCATGCAAGCAGGTCCAGTAGTTAAGCTACAGTGAAGACTTTTATACTGAATTCCGGCTTCTTACAAAAAATTTCACAAAAATCTTAATAACTTTGGAACTATTGAAAATCGCTGAACATACATGGGGGTTATATCGATAGGTATTGAAGTCTCCCATCGATTGACTTACGGTGATCCACCCCCCCTGTTACACCCTGTATAATATAGGTCATATAGAAGAACAGGAACATCTGAAAACAGCATTATCTGGTTTACTAGATAAGCCATGCTGAGATGTTTCCTTTAGTATTTTAAGAAACATTGTGTAAAATGTATAAAGCAATAAACATTTTTTATTATTATTGAATATTATTATTTTCGCATTTATAATATTTAGTAAGAATTCATGATTGAATTACATCATATTCCGTTGGTACATATTATAAAAGTATTTTGCACAAAATAAACATAATAATCTCATAAGAAAACCGTAAAATGTAACATCCAAAAAGAGCCTAATTTAATACGAATACTATATAAGTTGGGTCTGCAAGCTCGGACAGAGCTTTGCTGGTAGGATTAGTACTTACCACATGTAAGTAATTCATACGTCCTCTAGTCTAGGGATTAATGCGAAGCTTTAGTTAGGTTTCGGTCTATCATTTAGCGCGAAATGAGATAAAACGGCCCTGAAAGTAAACATTAAAAACTAAGATTTTTGTTCTGTTAAAGGTAATGTACCTACGGTATTTGTAATAAGGTTTCGTTCTATAATTTAGGGCGAAAGTAAATAAAACAGCTCTGACTGTGAAATTGTTATAACTAACATTTCGGTTCTGCAAAAGGTAGTGTACCTACGGTATTTGTAATCTAATTTAGGATCTGAGGGCCTACCATGAGTTGGCTATCGAAAACTTACTTACGTTAAAAACCTATCGAGTTGTTTTTTTCATACGGCCGATTTTAGTTCTTCGCGTAACCACCAGGGGCGCTGTACAAGTTTTTCATAGACATATTTACATATGCGATATCGAGTGCGTAAGTTTTAAGCCCCACTGATGTAATTAATCTACACTGTCTGTGTTGAACACTGTAATGATTCGGATTATAATCCTTTTGGCCTAAAGTTTCTTTTTATCATAGGTCTACACGTGATAAAAAGAGTAGCAAATACATAGCTACTTGTTGTGAGACGTTTCAACTAGATTTCACCAGTCATTACATTACAAACTACTACTACTACCATGTTGTACTAGTTTACAACGTAACAGAACAAGAAAGTCTAAAATCGTAAACGCTTTTTTTATCTTTGTCAACTATGTGGGGCTTTGATTTGGGCTAGTATTTTCAAACTAGTTTGAACTGGATTATTAGTGGTTAAGAGAACCTAGGTCGTTTGCCAAACTTCCTTAATTAACATGCTGGGTTAATTGTCTTTTTTCTGTTGATCCGTTTTTTCATTTGAAATATGAGGCCAGTTTTTATCATATTTTTATACTTGGAGATAAATATTTATTGTATTAATGATAATATTAATTTACTTATAAAGATGGTTCCCATTGATAAATTTTAATTACCATTTCCCTATTAAACGTATAATTTGTCAATTTTCGTGGTTTCAAATCAAATCAAAAGACATTTTCATAAAAAATTTAATTACATAATTATAATAATAAGTCGTTTTTACTGTTAATGAAATAGAAATTCGATCAAAACCTGTAGAGAAGAAAATACTTGTGGAGAAAACGTCTCGCTCTCCCTACGTAAACATAACATATTATTTATTTACATGGGCCATAGAGAAATAAACCAGATATTAATTTATTCGTGAGAACAAAACCCTTAGAAAACATTCATCATCATCATCAGCCCATTTCAGTCCACTCCTGGTCATAGGCCTCCCATATGCTGGCCACTTCTGTCTATTTTTTTTGTCGTTGACATACGCTAATGGTTTGGAGTAGCCTCGACTTGCGGGGGAGCGGATGGCTCTCACCCCTAAGACACTTCTGTCTATCTTTGGCTACCCACATCTAGCTCCTACCGACTGTCTTTTGCAGATCGTCAGTCGACCTGGCCTGAGGGCGTCCTACGCTACGTTTGCCGAGACGCAAAACATTCAAATGGTAGGAATAAATTCATCATCAGCCCATTTCCATCCACTGCTGGACATAGGCCTCTCCAAATGCACGCCACTTCTCTCTCTCCTCGGCCACTCGCATCTAGCTCCTACCAGCCGTCCTGCGCAGATCGTCACACCACCTGGCCTGCGGGCGTCCTGCACTACGCTTGCCGAGACGCGGTATCCACTTCAGAACTCGTCTACCCCAACGGTTGTCGGTTCTACGGCCAGGAATAAATTACCTACCTACAAAAAATAATATTGTATTAATATTTTAGTATACTCCCAATAAATATAACGACAAATAAAGGTTCTATTGGAAACATTTGGAGCAACACTCATTTTAATAATAATGCACTTTAAATCTGAAGAGGTAAAGATCAACCCTCGATAATGAATTCAATGGGTTCTGTCTTCAAACAAAATAGCCGATTTTCAACCATTATCGAAAGTTGGGAGATTTCCGTAAATAATGTGGGGCTGAAAAGCTTTGAAACGGCCATATTTGATTACATGGATTTCGAGAGGTGAATCATTTCTGTTTTAATTAAACGAATTTCTGTTAAACTGTATTCTGCTACCTTTCTGAATAAATAATCAAAATTTAAGGAGAAGTGTACCTAAAGAAGGCAAACCAATAAATGATAAAATAACTTTATTAATTTATCAGTGCAGCTGAAGTTGTGTCTTCAAGATATTACATCTATTGATGCTTTTACTGTTCTGTTTACAAAATTAATTTCAATTTGTGGTAGAGGAATCGCATTTTTTATTATGGTAACACAAAATGATAAGATGCATTCCCATTAACTTAGTATTTCTACAAACAATCTTGTACATTTTCATTCAATAGAACAATTACCAATGCTACAAAATGTATCAATATACAGTACCTATAATGCAAAGTCGCCTGTGTTAGGATCGAGAGGTGCCCCGTTCGATTCTGGGGTTAGGCAAAATTTGTGTGAGATTGTCTGTAATTAATTTACTCCGCCCGGAGTTAGGAAGTTGGCGGTTGACCGCCCGTGCCTCGGAAAGCACGTTAAGCCGGTGGACCTGCGCCCGATCTCTCATCGGTCATGTCGGATTGCCGTCTCACCGAATTATGAGAGTAAGGGAATAGAGAGTGCACTTGTGTTTGCGCGTACACTTGTGCACTATAATATGTCATGCACACTTGGCTGATCTCAATTGAGATCGGCCGCCATGGCTGAAATCGGTCGGACGCCTTATATTTAAAGCAAAGTCGTATCCCGTGTCTGTGTGTCCCTATTACATGCATAAATCTTTAAAACTACACAACGGATAACGATGTGTTTTTTTTTAATTGATAGAGGAATTTAAGACTAAGGTTTTTGTATATAATATACCCGAAACGAAGCGGGGGCAGGAGGATAAGAGAGTATAGGAATATTTATTATACTACTTAGTATTATAAACGCGAAAGTGTGTGAGGATTTATGTATATGTTACGGTAAAAGTGGATAGAGTGGTTATTATGTATAATTACCGGTAACTATGCATAATTACTAGTGTTTGTGGTAAAGGTGGTGAAAACTATCGAATTAATCACATTTGCCGGTAATTATATAAAATTACCATACCCTTAATAAAACTGACTTGACTGGCTCGGTGAAACAATGGTTTTGTTAATGACCCAGGCTGGCGATTCCAAGAGTCGTGGGTTCGATTCCCACTCGGGACAAATATTTGTGTGGTGAATATCGGTGTTTGTTCCTTGTCTAGGCGTGGTTATATAGTTAAGTATGTATTTATAAATAACTTTTCTGAAAACATTTAAACCACTTTGGCATGAAGATTTGGAAATTTGGCATGCAGATTTAAGTTTAATAGACTTAAAGCTTACTTGCGACGCGATATTGCAAAATTCGTAAGGGATCGGGAGTTACTGGGAAAAAACTTTTGTATGTAAAATCCTGTAGTCCACGCGAACGAAGTCACGGGCACAGCTAGTTATAAAATAAACCAGTCAAGTATCTAGAAACCAAACTTCATGTTTGGTTTTAAAAAAAATATTATCTTATAAAAATAAAGTTAAATAAAATTAGCAAATTGGCAGGGAATTTTCAGTGGAACTCTTAAAATTCTTTCTCGTCAATATATTTTTTCCGGTTTGAGATTTGTGACATTTGGAATTGCAGAGTACTTGTGATATTTGTCAACATTTACCACAGTCGAGCGGGAGTTTTATATAATTACCGGTAAATTTGAATAATTCACTACATTTACCATGTGCGTCGGGAATTATCTATATTTACCGGTGATTATAGATAATTACCGATTGCTCACATTGACCGTAACATATGTTTATTGCTCTTTAATGAAAACAGTACCCAATGGAGTTTAATGTAAAAATATATGGTCACAGCGTAAGATGTAAAAAAATGATTTTATTTCAAACTAATTTAATTAATAAAAATTACAGAGTTATAAATTATTAATAGAATGAGACCCGACCGATGTTAGGTACAAGAATGCGACGGAAAACGACACGATGAGGTGAGGCGCGGCGGCAGTCACGTTGCGCAACTTGCGTGGTCAGCAATCGACGCCTCGTGAGTGGTCAATGTTCAAGTCGGAATCGGGGCAATGCTGCATCGGTGATATCCATACATCAGCTATGCGTAACATCTCCCCCCGTAGAACAGCGACTATTGAAGACTTTTGTCGTAAATTGAGCTGGGGTTTTGTTCATCTCCAATCTTGTTGTAGCAGGGCAGGCATAAAGTTCTTGTATTGATGGGGAAATCTCTTGAGATTTATCTGCATTGATTCTAAGCCTCTTGATGCAGTACTTGCGGTACGTCACTCCAATAATCAGTACACATGCACTCAATAGTAGCAAGTACATGGGGATCGTAGTATGATAGACTACGAGATCTTGATTTCGTAGCGGTGTTGTCGGCGCTTGTAGAGAGATCTTAGAGTTTGTCTCATGCAGATGGTTTAAGCTGATTGAGTTGAGCTTAAATGAAGATTCTGGTGGTGTGTCAGGTGTGTCTTCTTTAGGTAGGTCCATGATCTTCAGAGCTTGGCCTCGTAGACGATCTTTGATGTTGAGCAGCTTGAATTCTGGTGTTTCGAAGTAGCATTCGTGCGGGATAATAATGAGATAGTTGCCGTGTAGCCTTTGGTGTAGGTCTTGGCCACATGAGAGATGCACTCTGGTGGGACTCGGGAAGCTAACTGTGTAGTGTCTGTCATCTAATTTCTCGAAGGCAGGGCTATCCAGTGTTACTGTGACGGGGCTGCATAAAGGACTTCTCTGCTGGGTGATAATGAGCTGGTGGATGCAGTCCTGAGATGTGGTACTTCGAAAATTCCGTGTTTCCTCACATAGATATCCTTTACTTGTCTTCGGGCATTCAGCCTCTATGTACCTGAAATCTTTCAAATGGATGGCGAGGAAAGGGGACAATGGGGTCAGGATCTCGTGTTTCTTATTAGGTACAATAGATACTTTATATAAATCATAAATGTTAGATAAAATTATGGGGAATTTATAAACTATAACTATACTATTACCAACATAATAGGAGCCTAACTTTATTACGTTATAGTATTCTCTAATATCTAGATCTAAGATGCTATCTTTACCATATAAATCTCGCAGTTTAGAGACCATCTGTCTAACTAAACTGGGTGAAATAATCGAATGATGTACTGTCGATGTACTTATAAAAGCCAGTATATTCTGTAGTTTACCTATTTCTAAAGATACTGAATCTATATTATCACTCAAAATGAGGAATACTTGTGCCAGATGGGCGTATTTAATAAGGTCATTATCATTTGTTGCTACGCTACGTCTAATTTTATCTAATAAGTTCTCTATTAATTTTTGATTTTTTACGATACTATCTACTATTTTAGAATATTGAGATGACCACTCTTTCGTTAAACTAACATGATTATTAAGTTCCGCTATTACTTGATTCTCCTTATTCTGAAGGGACTGAATGGCATTGTTATAATGTATTGCATCTGTATAATCAAGGTTCCCTGTGATACTTTTAACTACTGAACCAAGGCCGTCTATGAGTCCTCTTTTTACTCGATTGGTCTCAAAGGTCTGTAGCTGTTCCGTTAAAGTAGTGAGTTTTTCTTTCAAATAATTAATATGAGGCTCGAATAAGTGAGACGTTCTGTTGTTAAGATCGGGTCCTATACTATTTAACTGTAAAGAGATGGTATTAATTTTATCCTGTAAATTATTTAACTCTATAGTTTGTAAGAATGAATGATAATTAGAAACAATATTAGCGGGACCTAGTCGGAATGGTAAAACACCGGGTCCATTATCAAGATTTTCCAATTTTATCTCCTGTGTTAAGGCCGGATGCAGGAGAAGATGTAGTACCAGAAGAGTCCTGCAACAATTGGGCACTTTTAGGAACTCTTTTTAAGCGAGACTTAGCGATGGGACCGCGCTTCCTTCGGGTGTAAATGTGTATGGGAAGATCTGCCATAACCGTATCTTGTGTGTAACGCGGGGCTAGTTTCTGACGGGATGCAAAAGGATTCTTTACAAATATTTGTTGTTCAGGTGAATACTCAGCCTCCGGCTCTCGATCTCTATTCCTATTTTCTGTTATATGTTCTCGTAGGCTAGAACAGGACTCATGAATTAATTTATAAGCTTCTCTCATCTTATTTTTATGATCTGTTACGTACTGTTGCATCAAGTGTACGGTGAGGTCTATGTCAAAAGGATCACGTGGGTCAAAGTGGCCCGTGATAACTTCTGTTGGTTTACATTTAGTGAAGCTATGAATAGTACTGTTATAGGCTAAAATTGCATAAGGCATCATATTTATAACAGAGTCATTTTTTCCTTTCTAATTTTAAAATACGCAAGTGTTCTAATATAGTCGAATGAAATCTTTCGACAATTCCATTCTCATTAGGGGTATGCGGGGCTACTTTATGATGATGGATTTTATGTATTCTTAGAAATTCCGAAAATAGTTGGTTATTAAACTCGGGGCCATTATCTGAAACTATAGTTATTGGTATGCTATGGTGAGTAAAGTAGTTCAATAAACCTTGTACGACACTAAGAGCTGTTCCGTCTCTGAGATGGTAACCCTGAGAATATTTTGAGAAAGAATCTACGATAGTTAAAAACTTTTCTCCTTGGATAGTTAATAGATCTAAATGGAGCAATTCGAAAGGCTTACTGGCGGGAGGAACTATCTTGAACTGTTGTTTTATCGGGTTGCGGTCATACTTTGCTTGACCGCAAATTGTGCACTCATTAATAAATTTAGTAATGTGCTCTCGCATCTTTGGCCAAAAGAATCGATTTGATAATGCTAGGTAGCACTCGTTAATACCACGGTGGTTAGTTTTACCATCGTGGTACTTGTTAATGATGTCTTGCTGACGTAAGTACTCCCTAACATTTTCTAACTCTTTCTTAGCTAGCGTCAGATTCATTGCCGAATTTTTAAAAGTTTTTTGTATAATAGGTACGATCTTATACATGGCTAAAGGAGGATTAATGAGAAGGCCAGTTTTAATTTTGGGATGGACATATTCCTTGATTGCGTTAATGACATCTTCCTCAATATTAGACTCTGATAGTTGGATAGTAGTTCTTGTATGAGTTTCGAAGGGTTTAGTTACTGTAGGCCGGCCTTTGATGTCGCCTACTACGTTAAAAATAATCTGTTTGGTAAATTTATTTAACGGCTCATCCGTGATTGGAACTTCAAGGATGGGGTTCTCTTGATCTGTATGAACGGTCATGGTTCCAGATTCATCAACATCCTCTACAGCTGTAATGGTTCTAGAATCGTCTAAACCCTTTTCTGACGTGTTTACTATAATGGAACTGATCTCATCGTTATTTAATTCGATGCGTGACAAAGCGTCCGCGTTTGCGTTACATTTACCCTGTTTGTACGTTACGGTGAAATCGTACTCACTAAGTTTCAGACGCCATCTTGTGAGACGCGAGTTGGGCTCTTTTAAATTTACCATCCACTGGAGTGGTTTGTGGTCGGTGACAATTTTGAATTTACGCCCAAAAAGATACGGCCTAAAATATTTAGTGGCCCAAACGATAGCCAACAATTCTTTTTCAATTGTGCTATAGTTGAGCTCACTTGAGTTTAGCGTACGGGATGCGTAAGCTACAGGCTTGTCAGAACCGATAGTACCTTGCGATAAAACTGCACCTAATGCTACATTAGAGGCATCTGTAGTCAGAATAAACTCGCGAGAAAAATCAGGGTATTGCAAAATGGGGACATTTGATAGTAAGGCCTTGCAATGTTCAAAGCAGTTAATGTAATTATGGTCAAGAGTTATTTTAGAGCCTTTCTTTAAACATTGGGTAAGGGGTTTTGTAAGTTTAGCGAAATTGGGTATGAACTTACGGTAATAGCCTAGCAATCCGAGAAAACGTTTGATTTCTGTTGTCGTTTTAGGGATAGGATAATTTTGTATCGCGGTAATCTTATTAGGGTTAGGTTTGACACCATCCTTGCAAATAACATGTCCTAAAAACTCAGTTTCCAACTTTAAGAACTCAGACTTATCCATCTGGATCTTAAAGTTCGAATCTCGTAGTTTTTTGAATACTTTCTCTAAATTGAGGATGTGCTCCTGCAAGGACGTACTGAACACGATTATATCGTCCAAGTAAACTAGGCAAATTTCATTTTGAAGGCCTCTTAAGACATTGTCCATCACTCTTTGAAACGTTGATGGAGAATTCTTAAGTCCCATTGGCATCCTCAAAAATTCATAATGTCCGTTCTCGACATTGAATGCAGTTTTGGGGATGTCTAAAGGATCCATTTCTACCTGATGGAAACCACTGGCCAGGTCCAGGGTGGTGAAATACTGGCATTTGCCTAGTTTGTCCAAAACATCTGTGATATTCGGAATCGGATATTTGTCGTCAACCGTTTTCTCGTTTACTTTTCTGAAGTCTATGACAAGACGCCATTTGACTTTACCTGAAGCATCGGCTTTTTTGGGAACGACCCAAATAGGAGAGCTCCAAGCAGAATCTGAAGGTCTAATGATATTCTGACTAAGCATCTTCTCTATCTGATCACGAACTTCCTGTCGATGGATATACGGGTATCGGTAACTTTTCGTATGTACTGGGATTTCATCAGTAGTTTTAATTTTGTGTTTTATCTTATTGGTGAATGTTAAGCATTCTCCTTCAAGGTAAAACACATCCGCGTAGTTAGCGCACAAATTTTCTAAGTTAGCAATTTCTTCCGCGTTCAGGTGACTTGTTCGTAGACGTGATAAAACTTCCCTAGCTCGGTCTGATAAAATCTCAGTACGCTCGCACTCGTTATTAAATAATTCAGCTGTTACTGGGCGGTCCATTGAGAAAATTACATCATTAGATGACGTATTCTGAATTTCTATCCACCCGCGGTTATCCCTAACCTCCGTTAAACATTCGGTTATTAGGCAATTGCATATGGCTTGACTTGGTACTAGTACATCTCCATCTTGACTGTTAATAGGTACTTTAATTAACTTTGAACTATTAGCCGGTATTATTTCTTCATATAAATTCGAGTTACGTGAATCGTACATCTCAATGGGTACTCTTGCGGTTTTAGTTATAAGTAATTTGTTTTTTAAGTCTATATTAGAGTCCCAATTATCTAATAAATCAAACCCTATTAGCCCGTCAAAGTAGTTATGAAAATCGTAGACAAATAGAGTAATATCACCGGGTTGGTTAAACTCCGCGAAACAAGGTAATGTAATAGAGTAATCATTTTTGCTAGTAGCATGGACGTTGGTTACTTGAAAAGGTTCGTAGTTAAGAGGAACATGGGGAAAATATTTTTCTACAGCTTGAGGGCTTAAAAACGATTGATTGGCTCCTGTATCTAGTAACAATTTAAGAGGTGGATCGCTAATTTGTATGTAGCCTAATTGTCTCTGAATATGGAAATTAACTTCTATTTTCGCCTGCCTGATTTGGGTGCCTTGTGAAAATTTTCCTCCTCATGAGGGACGGAACTTTGATCAACTTCCTCGACTACAGGCGTCTCAGTAGTTGTGGGCTGTTCAAAGGTATGGTAACAGTCTGGGTACTGTTCATAGTAAGTGAAATCCTGATAATAGTTGTCTTGGTAGTATTGGTCATAGTCATATTCACATTGAGGGTCATAGGCATATTCGAAATCGTTCAAATTTACTTCACGGGTTTTGAAGTAGTTGCTTGGCGGTGGGTTTCCCAATTTTCGCCAGTCATGACCACTTGGGGGTAGTTGCTTAGGAACAAAATGGCTGACGCCGCTCATAGGGCGTGGAGCGCCATAATTAAATTGAGGTTGTTGGGGCTTATTCGGCATCCTAAAGACATTGCTCTGAGGGTTGTAATTGGGTGGATGAGCACGGAACATTTGTTGGGTTCTGGTTGGTCCACGGAAGGGTTGCATCTGATGCATATTTTGAGGTTTCCAACCCTGGGCAGGGTGAATTGGCATAGGCGGCTGTCTGACAGGACCGGGAATATTAAAGACTTGTGCTCGGGAATTACCAGGACTATTCAATACAGGCATTGGCATTCTTTGAGCGAAATTATTTAAGGGTAGATTGTAACTAGCGTTGGAGGTTGAGGGGTGAGCCCACTCTTTCCTAATTGGACCTTCATTGCGTTGTTGCAAATAGAGTGTGTTTAGCTCCTCTTGAACGAATTCGAGGGCTTTCTCCATTGTGTCTGGTCTCATACAACGAATCCTTGATCCGAGAGGATCTTTTAAACCACGTAAATAAGATTGCAGGGTGAGTTTGCCATAAAGGGTGCGTTTTGCTTCGACTGTTGTTGGAATAGTTTCGTTAAGGGTGATATACGTCATTATGGTGCTATAAAGATTTTGACAGCGCTCATAAAACTCTTGAGGAGAGCTAGACCCTTGAGTTTGCATCGACAAATCGCTGTATAAAGCGGTCTCATCGCGGTGGTCAGCAAAATTATTGATTAAAGCACTACGGATTCCGTTCCAATTGTCTGAAATACCACCTGAATTTATCAACCTGGCCGCGGGGCCAGTCACTTTATTAAGAATGCCATTTATTAGGGCGAGATTATTTAATTCGTGCCCGGGTGTTACTTTAAAATGCGTAATTACTAATCTATCACATAAATTTATAAACCGCGTTAAAACGTGAGGGTTCCCGTCGAACTCAGGCAAGAGCCTAAGTGACTTATAAATTGCATCAATATCGTCTTGAGCCATTACTTCCTCTAGGTTTCTATTCTCGTCTATAGTATTAAGCCTAGCACTAGTTGCCCTATCACTTTTTGAACGCGACTTTCCCGGATAAAAAATCTTGGCGGCTATAATAAAACGTTACACAAATTACACACAGTAAAACACAATAAAATGTATAGAAAAATATAAAAAGAGAAAAATATAAAAGGATAATTATAAACTAGGATATATCAGGACCTTGGAATAATCAAGGACGGATATGTGAATTTTAAAGTTAGGAATATTACTAGGAAATAAGGGATAGTAAGGACTTGAAAGATTCAGAGTACTTACAGCATCATTCCTTTTACGGAATCTATGTCTGGATTCTTCTTCGCTGCGGCCACTTGTAGATTCGTGATAGTCAAGGTAAATCGATCGATATTAGATAATCTACTCTACGACTATCCTACCGACTGCGCCAAAAATATATGGTCACAGCGTAAGATGTAAAAAAAATGATTTTATTTCAAACTAATTTAATTAATAAAAATTACAGAGTTATAAATTATTAATAGAATGAGACCCGACCGATGTTAGGTACAAGAATGCGACGGAAAACGACACGATGAGGTGAGGCGCGGCGGCAGTCACGTTGCGCAACTTGCGTGGTCAGCAATCGACGCCTCGTGAGTGGTCAATGTTCAAGTCGGAATCGGGGCAATGCTGCATCGGTGATATCCATACATCAGCTATGCGTAACAATGTATCTTTGCTATAATATTGCTTACATACCAGAATAACACATAGGCTACAATTCGTGAAGATATATTGTAAAATTATTATCCAAAATGTCCTCCACTACACGTGTATGAGACGCACGCGGCGGTAAGTCGACATAATATGACGGCCCATGTCGTATTTGATCAATCAACAAGAGAGCCGATTCCTAGCAATAAGCACTTATTTTTCCTGACCAATCATTGTATTGGTTCATAATAGGATTGCAATGTTATTCGTTGACCATTTTATGATTTATTTTACTATGATAAACCCAAACTCTATGACTTGTTTGCTTATTACATTAATACATATCATGTAACACATTATTATCCTTTTGGCTAAGGCCTTATCGCCCTAATTTAGGGCGATAAGGCCTTAGCCAACCACGCGGCCCAAGAACGGGTTTGTCGACTACACAACCTTAGAATTTCTTCGTAGGTTTCCTCACGATTTCTTCGTTCACCGTTAAAGCGTCGAATAATTATTTCGATTATAATCGTACATGTGATTTTAAATTTTTACACAGTGGTAAATAGCGGGGTTGGAACTGGCTACCTCTATCATAACAAGCAACGACCATACCACTCGGCCATCGACGCCAAACCGATATAGATTATCCCTGTAAAATAGACATAAATTGTCAAGCGAAAGCTTCTTAGCTTTGCTTCTTTAGCAAATGATTTTTTTCATAATTTATCAAATCCAATAATAATGCATTTTTTTTTCTCTGGCCTCTTGATGCTCAATCAGAAAAACCTTGTAGATAAATCCTTTATGTGACATTTAACTGCCACCAATCTCTCTGTTAACTAAAAGCCCTCTGCAATCTAGAGGATAAATATTATGTTGCTTGGTGAAACACTGTGTGCATCGGTGCATTCAAACGCATTCAGACTAAATGCGGAACCGGCTTTTAGAAGCTATGTTCATAGTGATCGAGTATCTTCATGTTGAATAAGTTATACAGATACTAGTTAATGTTCAGAATATCAATACACGCGAGTTTAATCCGTAAAATTAGTTTTATTTCAAATGTGTAGTGCTCGCGCGAATAAAAATAGACACTACTATGTTATACTAATTAATGGCTTCCGAGGAATTCGTAATACAGATTGCAGATAGGGAAATGTACTTATCATACAATTTTTTTAGTTGAATATGTTTTTATTATAATAAACAAGTTTTGTATGGGAGAATCTGCTGGTTATTCCATTTATCAATCATACAGCATTTTATTATTGTATTTATCAATCATTTAAAATAACCAAATTTACTTTCAACATCCTTATCATTATCAGCCCATTTATTTTACTTCACTACGTAGAAGTGTCTAGTATCTTTAAAAAAAAATTGTAAATTACATTCATGAACCCGCCTAGACGGGGACTTAATTTGCAAACTAAACAAACCTGGAGACAACTAAAATCAAAGAATAAGTTACTGGCAGTGACATCTGTATTATTATCAAAAAACTTCATTACAATCCTGTAGTCATAAAAGCATACTGACCGTGCTAAAATACTTTTGCGGCACGTTAGTTCCTTTACCCTTCGCTAGATGGCATTGTCTTATGTACTTTTATTATAAGGTATTTAGAGATAGGTATAAGAAAAATACAATTTATGTTAAAAAATTCAGTATTAATAAAAATTAAAAATGTGCTATATTGATTTAATTAATTAATTTTAAAATTTGACTAAACACGCTTATAGAATTTTTTTAACAGGTACTTTTTTCCTGTTACAAGATAAAAAAAGGTTTTTTTTATTGTCATAAATTAAAATGAAACCTTTCAGATTCATTTATATCAAAGATTAAGTTAATAACTTAATAATAAATTGTATTAACCCTTGTAGTGCCTTCTGTCTGACATGAAAAAAACACATTTCAAAGGGAAAACAGAGAGGGTACACAAAAAATCCAAACTGTTTCCGAGGACTTCCTACAAAACATCGACATTAAACTCAATTAAGATACATTTCCCTTGAGACGATATGCCTTTGCACAATAGACTTACCTATACAGCTAATGTTTATGAAAGTGTGCTTCAAGTTAAACGTTGAAGCGAGAATTTAATTCTGAAACTAGCGGCCGACATTGTCCGCGTTGAATGGTAACTTTTACCTTTACCTTGTAAAAAAGACTCGTTGAAATTGGTCAAGCCTATCCGAAGATAAGCAGAAACAAACAGACAGACATACAACAATTTTAAAATAATAAAATTTTTTTTGATACCGATTCATACCTATTTAGTAAAAAGTCGTTATATTAATATTACAAAAGACACATCCATTTTATTTAGTTGTATAGATGTATAGATCAGTAGCGGTACCATGAGTTGGCTATCGAAAACTTACGTACGTTAAAACCCTATCGAGTTGTTCTTTTCATGTGACCGATTTTAGTTCTTAGCGTAACCACCAGGGGCGCTGTACAAGTTTTTCATAGACCTATTTACGTAGGCGATAGCGAGTCCGCAACTTTTTGAACTCATGGTAGCGCTACAGGAGGAAAATGTAAGCACTGTTAGGAATACTGGAACACTGGAAAGTTAGATATAACTTTCAACTGTCATGGTTACACATTAGAAAACTGAATATGTCCAATATATTTATAAGATAAATTATCCAATATATGTTTTTCTGTGATATAGGTGTCAATTAAACACAATTGAGTTTCTCTGCAAGAAGAGTTTTATTTCATTAGTTTACATGTTACAACTATTACATTGAATAAAAGTAATTACGTTAAATCTTACATACCTGCAAGAAGAGAAACGACATTTAATGTTATTTTACAATGTCTCTTCCTAAATCACAATATTAGAGATAATTTAACAATTTAATTTAACCGCTACATTTTAACGGCATGACGTATGACGTATGACGTTTGACGTTTTAGGAAAATTTATGAAAATAAAACTTATGAAAATAAAATTAAAGAAAAGTATGGTTTTCTTTACATATTTACCATATTGTTTTAATCCAATCAAAAACATAAATGTGAAATGAGAGCCAAGTTCCATATTATGATAATTGCCTTGGTTGTTGACTTCAACGACACAAGAAGTGACATCTAAATGGGTGCCAAGTTCAACGGTCAACCCTGCAATTTATTTATAAGTAACACTATAACATACCTATCATATCTTCTTATAACATAAGATAATGTATGGTGGTAGCCTATGAAGGTCTGTCTTGGCTAGTTTCTATAAACCTACCAACGTATTATTATGTTCGCTCGCTAGTTTCTACCAACAATCAAAATTTTCGGAATTATAAAATAAAAACCGACAAATACTTGTAGGCTTAGAACTTGCGACGGCTATAATTCATATATGAAAACTAGCCAAGACAGACCTTCATAGGCTACCACCATACATTATCTTATGTTATAAGAAGATATGATAGGTATGTTATAGTGTTACTTATAAATAAATTTCAGGGTTGACCATTGAACTTGGCACCCATTTAGATCTCACTTCTTTTGTCGTTGAAGTCAACAACCAAGGCAATTATCATAATATTGAACTTGGCTCTCATTTCACATTTATGTTTTTGATTGGATATCATTACTTTTTGTAGAAAAGTATATATCATCGTATCATTGATGGGCGCTAAATATAAAAATAATAATTAATCCCAGTTAATAAAGTAGGTACCTACCCTAAGTAATAAATATGAAAACCGACTATAAGTACCTACTCTTAATTGTAAATAAGTAAGTATACCTAAATATATACTTAGTGCTCTGCCTTCCCCGGTATATAGGCGTGATTAGGCACTAATTAGGTATTTATGTTAAGCGTTCATAATAGAACCTAACCTAATTATTAAAAAATTGCCAGTTTTTTATTTATTCCTTTGTATTCATGTAATTACCTATCTGCATACCAAATTTTAACTCTCTAGGTCATTTGGAACTGGGTTAGAATTTTGGTCTGTCAGTCAGTCAATGATAAAAATGAGGATTTTTGGACATTAATATCTAAATAACTGTTTGAGATAAGCTTATGAAATTTAGAACACATATTTATCTCGCAAGTCACAATATATGAGCCAAATTTGATACGTTTATGTGAAATAGTTTTTGATTTATGAGGGGTTCAAAAGTGGTTCCAAATGGTTCGTGTAATATTACACACGGTGCGGCTCGCCAGTTCTGTTTCTTGAACTTGGCTTGACACGCTACCGCGTGTCTAGATTTAATCAGCCCTCGATATTTCGGCACTGTTGCAAGCGCAAATAAATGTGAAACAACATCACATACATTGATCTGAATCCGTGGTAAGCAGCTTAAGCACTTGTATTACAGATATCAAAACCGTAGGGAGTGAACCTGGATCACTAACCACTGTCCTACCGAGCCACTCCAATGACAATTATAAATTACATACATATATAAAATCACGCCCTTTTCCCAGAGGGGTAGGCAGAGTTCACTTCCAACGTGACGTGACGGGTTGTAGACCACGTCGCCGCCATTCTGGCTTGTGCTTTGTTTTAACAAGGTCATTGCGTTCCCACGAGTAACAAGGATATGTGTCCTCCCCTTTTCCTTCCCCCGGGAAGGAAAAGGGGAGGAAGGATACTATCGCCTCGGATGATTTGGACTGAGTCATAAATAGTCAGTAAGTGTATGTATGTATGTCCTACCGAGCCACTCAAATGACAATTATAAATTATTTTTATGTAATTAAATTGTTGACAAAAAATAATTTAAAAAAATTGTGAACAAAAAAAGAACGGCCTTCAAAAACCCGTCTCACAAATTACAAAATAATATATCTGGGTATGAATTTGTCATGTTTTTGAAGGCGGTGCCGTTATATTTCATGCAGACAAGCACAGAGTGCTTCGTTTTCCTCAAAATTTTGAGAGGTCGCCAGTTCAAACCCCGCCAAGTATCAATGTATTTTTCAAATTTGAAATCCATATGTACCATCATTCCACGCTTTATCGGTGAAGGAAAACATCTTGAGGAAACTTGCACACCTACGAAGAAATTAAAGGTTGTGTAGTCGACTAACCCGCACTTGGCCAGCGTAGTCGACTAATGCCTTATCACCCTAGTTTAGGCTAAGCCTGTACCCCAGCAGTGGGGCCGTAAATGTGCTGATGATGATTATACTTTTAAAATAACGTCTTTTAAAACACTAATCTCATTACTTGGACCACTTTCAGCTCTCTGTTTAAGGTAAACCTTCCCTTTGAATGTTCGGGTCATTCTCTAGAGATGTAATGTTTTGTGATAATCATCTTACATAATTTATTAACTTTATACTTCGTAATAAATGTGCATAACTTGACAGTGTTTGAAATATTGCATTGGTGTTTTGTTGTGGTGTTATCCCTATACAATTTAAGGTTTTCCCATCTGTAGGTAAACAATCAGAATACATGTAAGGCGTTTTTAATATATCCGATTATGGAGGTCAGGGGATACCAGTCACAACTATCTGTCCGGTGGTTGGTGAACGGTATACGGGTAAGCGACCCTGGCTCATCGAGCTACTATCGACTGAGTCCAAATAATCCGAGGCGATAGTATCCGTCCTCCCCTTTTCCTTCCCCCGTCATATTTCCTTGCTACTCGTGGGAACGCAATGACTTTGTTAAAACAATACACAAGGCAGAATGGCGGCGACGTGGTCCACAACCCGTCACGTTACGTTTCCCACAGAGGTGAAAAGGGGATCGCTGGAAGTGATATCTGCCTACCCTTCTGGGAAAGAGGCGTGATTTTATGTATGTTTGTATGTATGTAAAAAAACTCACTCACCTAATGTAACTAGTGACCCGCCCTCGCTTCGCTTCGGGTATATATTACATAAAAACCTTCCCCTTGAATCCTTCTATATATTAAAAAAATACCCATAAAAAGTATTAGCGGTACAAAGTTTTTTAGTAAATTTAAATTAGAAAGAAAGAAAACATTAACTGATCACAAAAATTAAAAAACAAGGCAAATTAAAACAAACACACACATATATGTATATTGATAAAAAACTTCTGTTTAAGAATGTCCCGTAGTAGCCGCCAGAACGCGACGGCGCTGATATTCTGGCAGAACCTTAAAAGACAAAAGCTAACTTTAACGTAATAAATTAAAGTTTATTAAAGTGCCTGTTCACACCTAGCGATTTTTGGGCGATATCGCCGCGAGCTCGCCGCGATCACGCCAACACGAACGGACCTGCGCTGTAGAATGCGGCGCATGCGCTAAGCGCTTGGATGAGGCGTAACCGCCGCGAAATCGCGGCGATATCGCGGCGTGATAGCGGCAAGCTCGCGGCAAAATCGCGGCGATATCACCGCGATTGAAATCGCTAGGTGTGAACACGCTGTTAGAGCTTTATACCGTGGTCACAGGAGACATGCGTACAGGATGGAGACATTAAACGTTCTATAGTGAAATTCAGACTCAATAAAATCCTCTACTCTGAAGTGCATTCCACACGAAGCTCTCTAACATTCTACGAACCGAAGTAGAAAGCTCGAACCGGACAATAGAGGGATCCTTGCAAAAAATCCTGACAAGACTTAACGGGCCGTTACATGAAAACAAAGACCAGAACCACTTCAAAACACTTAGTCCCGGCAAAATATACAACGTTACTCTGTAAAAAACTCTTGCTAACTTCGTAACGAGCTTGGGAGCCTCTTACAACTTGCTTACGTCACAGTTAGTGCTTGAATTCAGCCAATAAGGTGAACGGAGAGCTTTGAAAAGTTTCAGGCTCGTATGTTGGCTTTTTCTGGCTGGATTAGTGAATTTTAAATAAGCAGTTTAACAAAAAGAAAAGAAAAAACACGATATAACCAAATAAAAAGCGTCGATGACCAAGTGGTTACGGCCGATGCTTGTCGCCAGTTCAAACCCCGCCACGTACCACTGTGTTTGTGTTGAGATTCATATGTACGATTATTCGACGCTTTAACGGTGAAGGAAAACATCTTGAGGAAACCTGCTCTCCTACGAAGAAATTCTAAGGATGTGTAGTCAACCAACCCGCACGTGGCCAGCGTGGTTGACTCGCGGCCTGATTGCCCTGGCAGTGAGGACGTATATGGGCTGATGATGATGATGATGATGATGACGACTAGGAAAAATAACCCCAATGAATATGTAAGTGTTAATTAAGCTAGCTAATTTAGGCTTGTTGGCATAGAGAAAACAGGAAAGAAAACATTTATTGATCACATAAATTTACATTGTTTGACAAACACATATTATACAGTACATGTGATCAATAGGTTCTGCCTCAGCATGTGCTGCAGCGGCTGCTAGGACGCTACAGCGCTGATATTCTGGCAGAACCTTTGAATAACTAAAATATAGAACAAATCGTTGTAGAAACATTATAAAAATGAAATCTCCTATTTAAATGTTCAGAAAAGATATGGACCAAACGGGATACTTCACTGCAACATCACAAAAACGTGCAT
Source organism: Maruca vitrata (assembly GCA_039566165.1). Taxonomy (NCBI): domain Eukaryota; kingdom Metazoa; phylum Arthropoda; class Insecta; order Lepidoptera; family Crambidae; genus Maruca; species Maruca vitrata. The sequence continues at coordinate 16,280,561 of CM076912.1, read as the reverse complement.
AAATTGACCGATCACAAACAAAAGTTGCGTTTAAAAGGCAGTAAACTGTGATTGTAGAATCTGCGGCTAAGCACCTTCCGATACACACTGTAGTGATAGCCGGTGAACGAAACGCTTATAACTTAAATGCTTTTAGTTGTATTTTGAAAAATAATAAATAAGGCATCCGACCGATTTCGGCCATGGCGGCCAATCTCAACTGAGATTTTTTTGACTGGCTCGGTGGAACAGTGGTTAGTGACTCAGGTTCAAAACCTACGGTTCCAAGAGTCGTGGGTTCTATTCCCACTCGGGACAAATATTTGTCTGACGAATATCGGTGTTTGTTCCGTGTCTGGGTGTATTATTAAATATATTTAAGTTTATTTGTGTATCCACTGTTGATCCTGATTTCCGTAACACAAGTGCTTAAGCTACTTACCACGGGATCAGATCAATGTATGATGTTGTGTAATATTTATTTATTTATTATAGATCAGCCAAGTGCGCAGGACATATTATAGTGCACAAGTGCACTCTCTTGTTCTCTTACTCTGATAGTCGGTTACTCTCGGTGAGACGGCAATCCGACATGACCGATGAGAGATCGGGCGCAAGACGCCACCCACCGCTTTGACGTGCTTTCCGAGGCATGGGTGTGCAACCCCCAACTTCCTAACTCCGGGCTGAGTACTCTCCTCACAGAAATACTCATATAAATTTTGCCCGACCCCGAACTCGAACCTCTCGGTCCTTACACAGCTAATGCTACCAATAGATCAACGAGACAGTCTGAAAAATAAGTACAACAACAATGAATATGATTGGATATTTACTATTCATCAGCGTTTTCGTCAATTTAAGCACACACTAATTTGAAACTACACTTCTACGAATTTACCTACCCATGTACAAAAAAAAAACAATTAATAAATTATATTCTACGTACAATTTATTTCTGCATCAGAAGTCCTTTAAAAAGGTTGAAGTGGGTACATAATGCAATTTTTAAGTTACAATAGGTTCAGATTTTTTTAACAACTTATCATTTATCAGAAACGTCAGTTTTCATTAAATTTAGGCTTTGCCCGGAATTATAAATTAAAGCAGTTATTTTATTGAGGCACTGGATATCAATCCAGTGCCCTAATAAAATACCTGCTTTATGAATTACATTACTTTATGTTTAAGAGAAATATTTTGAACTTTAACTAACGCTTCACTATTAAACTCAAAGTTTCGTCGTTTACAACCATGAGAACGAATACTACAAATGCCCCAGTTCTCACCATTCAACAAAACCATGAATCCGAGTTCCGGTAACCATCCTTCCCGTTTTGAAAGTTCCCAACTTGACTTTAATCCTGACTAACGTAATTGCTAAAGTTGGAATACAAAACCTTGTTTCTGGAACGCGCGATTTACTGTCAGCCATTTTGTAATTGATGTAACGCCTTTGCACCCTTGCTTTGGACGTGCGAACTGCTGTTTTTACTTATTTTTTCCTTAAAGGACATAGGACATGTAAAAGCCAGATACTGAATAAACGATGGCTTGCAGTAGCCTCGCCCGCCATCATCACCGGACTTGCGAGGGAGCGGATGGTCTTGGACTTCAAGATCCCGGGCCTCTTTCCTATGACTCCAGGCTCTTCAGAGAGAGCGTGAAACGGCAGTTAAGCAGGCCTTCAGGGTGATTGCGACTTTTAAAAAAAAATAATAAGAAAAATCAAACCAATAATAGAGTCACCATAGAAGGGACCCAGATCACATGACACTAATTAACATACTAAGTATTTCATCATCAATTTTGTATTCCGAAAGAGGTTCATTCGTTGAAAAGCCTCTCCCAATGGTTTCTAAAAAGTAGAATACTATTTGGTGAGTACCAAACTTTGACTGGCTCGGTGGAACAGTGGTTAGTGACTCAGGTTCAAAACCTACGGTTCCAAGAGTCGTGGGTTCGATTCTCACTCGGGACAAATATTTGTGTGACGAACATCGGTGTTTGTTCCGTGTCTGGGTGTATTATTAAATATATTTAAGTTTATTTGTGTATCCACTGTTGATCCTGATATCCGTAACACAAGTGCTTAAGCTACTTACCACGGGATCAGATCAATGTATGTGATGTTGTGTAAAAAAAAAAAAAAACATCGATCGAACTTTTACGGGATGAACGTTAAAAGCATGGATTTGCGTGAAACCGCTTTTTTGGCCTATAAAAGGCGCTAAATATATGAGGAGCTTTTTCCCGTGCCTCTTTTTTTTACTTGGTAACGTTTCAGCCCAGCAAACTAGCCAAATATATTAATTTTGTTCTTAGGTTTACTTTATTGTTGGAATTTGAGAAATACTAGGACTTACATTTATTCTAACATAAATAAATCACTAACAGGAAACATTTACTGACACATAAAAATAGAGTACGTAAAAAAACTGTAAAGAGCAAATTCAACGACACGTAGTAAATTACAATTTTACCTCAAATTCGACAAATAAATCGGAAAGTTTTTTTAAATGGTTTTAACTTGACATCCCAATGTGAGCGGCGAGGCTCGGGGATATCTAAGACACTCAAGAATAATGTTGATACCGCGATGCAGGATTCAAATACCGAAACAAATAAATAAACCATACTTCAATATGGTTCACGATTATAAGTTTGTTCGGTACATAGAGCGTAAGCAGGATAAGAAGTTCATTAATCTAGAGGAACAGAAAACGGAAAATTAAAAATGGTTGTTTTAACACCGAAAATAAAAATTAGTCCATTTGAAGAACTAGTTTCCTACACAAAATATGATTAACATAAAAGTTTGTTTTAGACGCCAAACACGCGAGTATAACTCGCTTTATATTTTTAAAATAACCAGACGTTCACCCAGACGTCCTTGAGTTGATATTATGTCCTATAACCTAAATATACGTTTTTCAAATTACTTAACACTGAAAAAAACCATCCGAGACTTTCTCAAGCTCTCATAACACCTCGCCATTACAAAATCGTCAAGAGAATCCCGAGCATCCTCCCCCAGTTTGATAAATTACTTCTATTGGTAGAACTGTCGCGGGCATCCATCATCCTCGCAAGAGACTCTTACGGGACACAAATTGATCCGGATCCAGTAATCGGATTCGTATTATGACGGCTCAGCTGATTCGGTAATAATAGATAGTATTGGACGAATTCGGAAGTGGGCGACAGTTAATATTGGATTGGAAGATGTTACAATCGCGGATTCAATTTGGATCACCTCCGGCGGGGTGAATTAGGATTTATTAAATTTTGGACGTTTAATAATATTGAAAGGTAAGTAAGCATTTGGTCGTAAATTTAACTCGATAGTATGTTATATAGGCCTATCATGAAATTGCTTACTTGTAATATAGCGTTCTCATAAAGGGCACAGCATACTGGTATATATTTTTCTATTTGTAATTAACCTATGTCAAATACATAATTATAGTTTTCGTTTTCGTTATCTATGTAGTTAAAATAGATCAATAGGCAAAAAAGGAAAAAAAAATATAAATTCCGTATTTCGAACTTTTGTAAAAAAAAAAAAGTAATTTATACGTTCTGAAACAAAGGAAATAAAAAGTACAAAACGTAACGTCCACAATTCCACCATTGATTGGCGAAACCGCGCCGACCGTTACGTTCCCTACCGTACGCTAAGTTAACCCTCGAAAACACAATGAAAGCCTACTCACACAGTAAACATTTTAACCGCCACCAATTCGGCTACTCAAAATTCCCGTCGGTTTTGCACAAATTGTTCTTGATGCCCGTTCCAAAAAAGACTAGAGAGTGGCGATTGAATTGTAGCAACGCTCGCCTCTGCGGCATCGTAATTTTTTATCGGCCATCCCGCGAGTGCATTTAGTGCGGAATGGCAGTACGGTGCCAAAAATAGCCGTGGCTATTTTACGGTTGATAAACTGGGAAGAATTGGACCAACTTATCTGGATGATACAGGTGTTATGGTGCTTCCTTTGTTTTACGTGTTTTATGCCTTGCATTGTCTCGATTTCAATCGATGTTGATTCATAATGAAAGAAATTAGTATTTTGTACCATTGTTGTATCCAGTGACTGGTAACAAAGCAGCATGCACAAATGTTACTGTAGGGCTACCATAAGTTTAAAACTTACGTGCTCGATATTGCCTACGTAAAATGTCTATGAAAAATTTGTATAGCGCCGCTGGTGGTTACGCGAAGAACTAAAATCGGCCGTATGAAAAAAACAACTCAATAGGTTTTTAAAGTTCGTAAGTTTTCGATAGCCAACTCATGGTAGGCCCTCTGAGTATGAATACCATGTGTCTGGCGACTAACTTAAAAATCTTGAGGGCCGTTGAAAATTTTGACTCTTTTTAGAATCAATAAAATTCAAATACTTTTTCTTCTTTTATACTCAAAATATCAGTAGGACATTAGTTTAAATTATTATAATCTTTACAAAATTAAATACATCGAGAAATTCCACTAATAGCAAATGTAATCAAAATGACTCGCCGGAATATCTACTGGAGGTTATTAAATGGCAAAAAAGGAACATTTTCAAATTTATTTGTGTATAAAATGAAACATCGACGCGTCCGTCTGTGGCACCGCAACATCTGCCGCTCGGAATCCGATTTGGGGTTTTCTTTATTAATTCAAACCCATTTCGCTAGCGAGCTCGAAAAAAAGCTGGCAAGTGCGAGTCGGATTCTCGCGCCACTGGTTTTGTTTGAGTGTGTGTGACTAGATGTCTTAAAAACAACTTTTAGATATATATTTTTTGTGATGTAACAACAATTAAAAAAAAAATTACAAAATATGATACCTCCTTTTAAAACCCGTCGCACTTAAAATTACGAAATAATTTTACTTTTAATTTTTAGAGCATTTATAAGTATCTGGGTTAGAATTTGATTAGTTTTTGAAGGGGGTGACCGTTTGTATTGCAGACTAGTGGTCCCGGCGAATTTCATACCGCCAATACTATAAACCTTCCCTGGACTATCACGAACATTGTAAAACCATAATTACCTAAATCGGTCCGGGCGTTCTCGAGTTTTAGTCAGACTAACGAACAGCAATTCATTTTTATTTATAAGAAGATAAGCATAGTGTATACATGTGCTTCGTTGTTCTAAAATCTTGTTTGGCACCGCCTTCAAAAACATATAAAATTCCAACCCAGATAATTATTATTGTTCTTTCCTATTATATTATTTTGTAATTTTTGGTGTGTCGGGTATTTGAAGGTGGTTCTTTTTTTTGTTAAAAATTTGTAAGATTAATTTTGTAAGGTTTGGGATAAGAAGGTGTGCTATACCACTATATCCCCCGCCGAATTTAAGTAATACATTTTAATTATTTATTTCAAATTGTAAGATAAACGTTTGAAAAAGCTCAAAAGACCACATCAGTGAGTATTTCACTAATTGTAAAAGTTTTCAAGTAATCGTTTTAAAATACTAACTGTAGCGCTACCAGGAGTTAGCTATCGAAAACTTACGTACCTACGTTCAAAACCTATCGAGTTGTTTTTTTTCATACGACCGATTTTAGTTCTTAGCGTAACCACCAGGGGCGCTGTACAAGTTTTTCATAGACATTTTACGTAGGCGATATCGAGTCCGTAACTTTTAAACTCATGGTAGCGCTGATCACACAAATTGATTTTACAAACGATCCCGTTTTTGAGATACGGTACCCTAAAAACTTAATTTTCTGACCTTTAAGGGTGAAAGGCTTACCGTTATTTATTTAGGAGTGATTGCTTGGTACTGTGTGTTTTGTGGTGGGGCCAGTCAACAGTGGTTTTGCGAATTATAAAATATACCTACCACCTAGGAGTTACCTGGAGCTAATGTTGAATTTTGGTCGAATTTGAATAAACAGCTGGTATATGATTATGTTACTATGGACGGTCACTAAGCTTTTAATTATATAATAAGCTATGTAGTACGTTTATAGAATTAACACTTATATACAGTAGATACGAAAGACATTAACTGAAAAGTATTATCTTTGGTTTTCCGATTTCTAAATTTAAGAGTTAGATAGTGTTTGCCTTTATTTTGCTGATCCTATTTACTTTTATTTGCAACTGAATCCTTAACAAAAAAAATGTATTGTTCAAAATTAAGTTATTCTTTACCACACCTCAAGGAGATCTCTATCATTTCATTTCGATAGTGTACTAACTATTTGATTGACTCGGTGGAATGGTGGTTAGTGACCCTGGCTGGCGGTAACGGAAGTTGGTTCGATTCCCACTCAGGACAAATATTTGTGTTATGAACATCGGTGTTTATACCGAGTCTGGGTGAATTTATACATTAAACTTTATTTGTGTATCCACTATCGTTTCTGATATCCGTAACACAAGTGCTTCTACTTACCAAAGGATCAGATCGATGTGTGTGATGTTGTGAAATATGTCATCATCATCATCAGCCAATATTTGGTCCCACTGCTGTGGCACAGGTCTACCCTAAACTAGGGTAATAAAGCCTCAGTGTACCACGCTGGCCAAGTGCGGGTTGGTTAACTAGACAAATTGAGAATTTATTCGCAGGTGCGCAGGTTTCCTCACGTAAATATGTAACGTGGAAAAAATTAACATGTACGTAAATGTCTCTACCCTGGGTGCACCTCTCATTTCGCCGGCCGCCAACCCTCCCACAGTATGGCCTCCATCGATCACCCGAAGGCCAATTTGTCAATGAAACAAATTCCGGTCACAATAGCACAAAATGGCGGCTGACCATAAATCAACAGACCCGGACCTGCGCTGTGAATTTGTCCATTCCCTGGACAACAGATAATTGCTGAGCCAAAGAACTGATTGATCGCACAGATGGTACGGCGGGTTTGTAATAGGCTGAGTAATAATGACTCTTATCTTCATATGATTTAATAATGTTACCTATTATGTGTCAATATTATTAAATAAAAAAATGTCAAACAATATCACATAATATTGTTCTGGTTCCGATGGAAATTGCTGGGTGGGTTATTAAAGTATATTGATTGTTGATTCTAATATATGTAACACAAGTACTAATGTAATGTGTATAAGAAGCTTGTACTTACCACGGAAAAAAATACAAAGATCATCTTTGTTTTGCAACGGGTCAAAGCATAACGTAACGTTAGTTTAATTTATTAGATTCATACTATAGCGAATAAGGAACATCATGACGAAAAATGTGCCATCAAAAACTACGAAAGATATTTTCCTTAGCAGTGTGCTTCATTGTCCTTATAAATTGATGTGGCACCGACCGCAAAAACTAGAAAAAATGCTACCTTGCTTTACCTTTTGCCTAAATTTTTAGTAGGAAAGTCGATCCTTAGAGACGGATCACTTAAGTTAAAAAAAAAACAACAACAATATATAAACAATACGTACGCGTGTGTACTTAGATGTTTTTTTTTTTGTAGATAAATCTATCGCTTCTCACGCTTACGAGGTAAAATTATTTATTTGTAAAATAAAAAAAAGGTTTTTTTTTTAAGAAATAACTAGCATGATTCGAGAGTACTACAAATGGTAAAAAGTTCTGCCATGGGACAACATCCACTAAAATTTCACGGTCTACAATAATATTACGTTTGTGGAAGTTATACGTAATAAATGTAACCTACCATAAGATTATTTTTTCCCCTAAAAAAAGAGAGAAACAAAGAACTTTAACTTAACTGTACTTAAAGGCGATGTTTTAGGCGATAAATGAATTCGTGGGCTAAAGTTAATCTTTCTATTAATCAGTAGGTAGGGGGCCAATAACATTTTAATCCAATTTTAAAAGTTAGACAGTTGAATGTAAGTTGGTGTTATTTATCGCTAGTGCGTTTTATTGGTTCGGGTTTGGTAACAGTTTCAATTGTAATTAATATCTCCTACCAATTAGTTTGATACCGACTTTAGTAGTAAACCCTTTTGTAATTTTGCTTTGGGTAATGCAGTAGATAGATAGATACCCTTAGATAAATTGAAATTGATCTTCACTCTTATGAAGTTTGGTACTTCAAAGTTTAATATTTTTCAAACGGAAACGTACGAAACGGAGTGATTGATTCACTCAATCATATAACCGTTTTCCTACACCCTAAAAGTTTTTAAAGACCTTTCAAATGATACCCCACACCATGGAAAACGTGCATAGGAATGTGGCGAATAAGGCGAATAACACATGGCAAGGTAGGTACGCATTAGGGGAGAGGGGGCAGCTTTGAACAGGGGCACCTTTGAAAAAGTGTATTTAACAAGCTGTAATGTAAATAATTTTTGTAGTTTTTTTGGGTAGTGGTAACATTAACCCGCATAGCTGTCACTTATCACTGCTCACATTAGACAGCTTGCCGACGAGTTACGAGGAGTTTTTTTTTACGAGTTTGAATTTTACACTTTTTGAAATTCGCGCGTAAGGATCTCAGAGATTCATTTCAAGGCAAATGAAGTGTTTTTTTACTTTTTAGTCAGAAGGTTTCATATATCACGCAATAAAGCAGATATTACTAACAATTTTAAAAAATATTTGGAAGGAAAACGTTTTTTGTTTTTCAAGGACCATTGGGGCAGCTTTGAACAAAATAAAGGGGGCAGTTTTGAACATTGTTTAAAACTGCCCCACCTTCAGTCTTAAATACTGAGATTGTTATAATGCATTATTTTTTATTATTTTATTCTAACATGGAATATATTTGTTAGCGTAATGTTCAATAGGAATAAATATCTGTATCTTTTTCATTTAAAGGTAATAATGGTACCCAACTATAAAAAAAAGAGAGAGAATGAAATTGATGAGACATGAAGACTGCAGTTTTATTTATATCTCGTTTATTTTTGGGTTTCCTTTGATTGACCTCATAATGTTAATTAATAATTTTATTTGTTTCCGTATGTTAATTAATATTATTTAATAGAAGTTTGTTATTCCCTAGTACATATTTTATCATTTTTAATTTCTAATGTGGCAATGATACTTGATCTCAGTCGTTTCTAATTTGTTTTCTTTTAATAAAATTAATATAAAAAAGTATAAAAAGTCATTAAAAATCCATTTTTTAAGGATAGTTCAAAACTGCCCCATAATCATCATCAATCACCATATTGAACTATTTTATCATTTTTAATTTCCAATGTGGCAATGATACTTGATCTCAATCGTTTCTAATTTGTTTTCTTTTAATAAAATTAATAAAAAAAAGTATAAAAAGTCATTAAATTTCATTTTTAAGGATAGTTCAAAACTGCCCCATATGAATTCAAAGCTGCCCCAGGAGTGGGGCAGATTTGAACAGTTGACTACTGCTATTATAATTGATATTACGGCTATATCTTAAATATTCTTCTTCATATGATACTGAAATTTTATGGCATAATGGTCGGGTTAAGCATTGCGAAACTATAAAACGATATAAAACTAAAGAATTTTAAGATATAGGACAAAGTTTTAAAAATGTTCAAAACTGCCCCCTCTCCCTAAGGGGATGTCAAGTTGCAATAGCTTTTATTAATATTATCTTCAGCTTCTATTAATATTAACTTCTATTAAAATATCTAGTCTAAAAGCTTCGATGGCCGAGTGGTTAAGGTCGTTGCTTGCCATGCGAGAGATCGCCCGTTTAAACCCCGCCAGGTACCAATGTGTTTTTCATATTTGAAATTCATATGTACCATAATTCGACGCTTTAACGGTGAAGGAAAACATCGTGAGGAAACCTGCACACCTACGAAGAAATTCTAAGGTTGTGAAAGCTATGTCAGAGGCCTACGGGCGGTTTAAAACTCAGACACCAGCGTGGTTGACTTAAGCCTCATCGCTCTGGTTTAGGGTAGGCACGTGCCCCCGCAGTGGGGACGAATATGGGCTGATGATGATGATGAAAATATCTAGTAGCCCAACACTACTACTTATGCCTAGCTACAAACCCACGAAAAGTGGCACTTCTTCATTTTATTAGTCAAGATTTAGCTACATCTAAACTAACTGCCACTTTTCAGAAGAAAAATCATACAAATTATAACCTCTTTGAAGGTGAAAGGTATTTAAATCATTCGAGGTCTGAAATTTTATTTTTAAATGAAACCAGCAAATGAAATAAAGCTTTTTGCCTTGCGTAAAAGTATCCCGTTATTTTGGTGCACCCGTAATTTCTCCGTTGATTAATAAATTCCCTTTGGCTACTGAATCGTTGCGGCCAAATTGATCAATGGGGGAATTGTAAATATCGAATTTCACGTGAATTATGGTAATTGATGCCGGTTGGATTACTATATTTTGGGCTTTTCGACATTCGTTCATAATGAGACTGAATCCGAAACGATGACATTCGCAGAAACGTCAGTGTCATCTACGTAGTTAGTGAAGCTGGTATTTTAATTAATTATACTTTAAAAAGGGAATAAAATTTGTGGTGGTAGGTATTTCAAAGTGCATTTCAATCATCGGGACAAAATTGTAGTCATAGGGTGAAAGAATTCCTCAGGTCACTGACTACGTCATTGGAACAGTCGTTGGCTACAGTTCCAAGAGTCGTGGGTTCGATTATCACCTGGGACGAAGATTTGTTACGTGTCTGGGTATAACTATGTATTGAAGTATAGATTTAAATAATATATCAGTCTCTAACACCCATACTGCAATATCTGAGAATGCTCAGCCTAGTTTGTGGTCAGGTGTGGTCAGGTCAGGTGGCGGTGTATGGAGATTTAACCAAACTATTACTAATTGTTTTTAATTTATCATCATCATCAGCCCATATACGTCCCCACTGCTGGGACATGGGTCTACCCTTAATTAGGGCAATATTATTAATTAATCGAAATCAATGGTTCTAACTTGAAATAAAAATAAAAAACATACATAAAATCACGCCTTTTTCCCAGGGGGTAGACAGAGATCACTTCCAGCGATCCACTTTTCACCTCTGTGGAAAACATTAAATCAATGGTTCAAACTTGCAATAAAACACTTGGTTTATTCAACAAATATCTAATTGATACCTATTCTAAGGACTAATACACTAAACAGCTAATTATTTAAATTCACAACATCGACATCTACAAGCATAATTATTTCCAACTCTTTTATATTTCTGTCGTACAACACACATTTACTTACACTCATAATACCCTGATGTTAATTGTTCCAATATTTATTTAATTTACAATAAAGTTACGCACATCAAGCACCAGTAAATCCTTGTCTAATAAGTTTATTAATAATTTAAAAAAATATACTTTGACATAACATTTATAGTGCGACAAGGATATTTTGGCGTCTGGCTAAATCCGGAACTAACACGCCGCCATCTTTAAAGCGTCACTTTGTACCAGTCAGTACTGCTTGGGTTGGTAGCGTAAATACATTAATTTCCCAAAAACAACAACATATTCCAAGACCACAGGATATTGTGCGTTATGTGTCATCGTATTATCTATGATCTTCGCCACGAGGACTGTGAAGAGTTCGAAATATCGGGTCTCTAAATTAATATGTTTAGGATTGCAATGCTGCTCATGCAGAGCTATCTCGACGAACGCAATAAACGAATTGTTTAATTCGTAAAATAAGTTTTAGTTTAAATTCGTTCACATTGTCAAAATCACGATAATATTATCAAGCATAAATCCTATCATCCGAAAGTTTTCTAGGTTGGCGTTTAATAATGGAATACGGAGACTGGCGTTTGAACGATTCTCTAAAACTAAGGAGGTTTTGTCAACTGGTAACAGTAATGTCACACCCGCGCCCCCTGTCAATGTCATCCACGCGCCAAAATATCCTTGTGTCATTTTATTTTTTGTAGTAATTGTATTTTACATGACGTAAACATGTGCGCACATATAATTTTGCTGCATTTGACTCACCAATATCACTTTATAACGAATTCCTTATCAATAAATGTACCTACTTGAAGTAAGCTAACCTACGTTAAACTACGTGTTTACTATCACTTAAAGCTTTAAATAATTGTTTACTGAATAAAGATTAAAAAAAAAACAACACTTTTTTAAATAGAATAAGGTATTTTCGTGGGTTGTTGGCAGGTTTCTATCTGTGTGACATCATTAATTATTATTTGTGCTAACTTCCTGATTACAAGAAAACCTTTTTTGATATTTATCAAGTTTTTTTCCTAACTGGCATAATGATGGCTTAGAGTAGCCTCGTCATTATCACTAGACTTGCAGGTGAGCGGATGGCTGTTACCCCTAAATATTATGAAGCGCATATTCAGTTTATGCAATTCCTACGATGTGAACTAGGGCAGAACTCAAATCAAAACTTGACCTATGCCACTATTAGCAGAAGTTGTTTATAAGTTTCAAGGGGTTATCTGTGAAAAACCAATCTTATAATGTTTACAGTAAAGGTGTTTCTCCAACGTAGGGGGCGTTTCCGGTCCAAGTGATTTTTGCATCTTGCCACCTGAAAACAAAACATTTTTTATTTTATGACAGGATCGATTTGGTTTGGGAAAGTTGAAAAAATACACAATTTATGAAATGCCCTTCCAGTTCATGTGTTTCACATTTTAAGCAACCTGGACTGGCTTGGTAGGACAGTGTTTAGTGACCCTGCCTGGCGATTTCAAGATTCCAAGGGTTCGATTCCCACTCGGGACAATTTGTGTGATGAACATTGGTGTTCGTTCCGTGTCTGGGTGAATTATTCTTAATTAAGAACGTATTTAAAAAATATCTTTGTAGATATAACATGTATCAGTCTCTGAAGGCCATAGTACAAGCAGTGCTAAGTTTGGAGTCAGATGACCGTGCGTGGGAATGTCCCAGATATTAATGAATTTATTTACCTAATTTTAGACGACGCGTCGTCTAAAATTAGGTAAATAAATTCATTTTTGTAACAAGATTTTGATTCATGCGTCGCGACGCATGAATCAAAATCATGAAAAAAAATCAAAATTACAGCAGATTTGTATTCGGAACCCATTTAATAGTCAAATCAGCGCCCAAATATCCAATCACCATTTCAATATTCAACCGAAGCTGAATCAGCACCATTCACGTCCATATACGCCTATATACGTTCTTACTGCTGGGACACGGACCCACCTTAACTAGGGTGATAAGGCCTTAGTCAATCACGCTTTCCCATGTGTGGGTTGGTTGAGTACACAAACTAAAAATTTCTTCGGTGTGCAGGTTTCCTCACGATGTTTTCCTTCACCGTCAAAGCGTTATATCGTACATAATAATATGAACTTCAAATTTGAAAAAACTGTGTTACGTAGCGAGATTCGAACTGGCGTCATCTCGCATGGCAAGCAACAACCTTAACCACTCAGCCATCGACGTTTTTTTCCGAACAACCACACCTCAATAATAACAACCGAAATCTTAAGACCCACTATCACAGAACGTACGAACATCTGTCTGTGTACTCATTATCTTTCACCCGCTTTCCCCAACCTTCTATCCGGCAATAATTTATACTTACCACAAAACTGTAGGTGAGTATATCGATCTACATTATCTGGCTGGGATCGGCAGGTGTGTGGAATGGGGCAATAACAAAACAGACCATAAATTGGGCCCGGCTATCTGTTCCTATGTTATTGTGTGTGTCACTCGCGGTGGATATGATAACAATTCGGTATTGTGTCGCTTGATATTGGTAATTGGTAAATATTTATAACTGCCGGCTGGAGGCGACTTCGCTTGACTCTCGAGTGAGTTAGAAGTTATGTTGGATAATACAAAACTAGCTATTCCAGCCACTACGTCCGCGTTTACCCCGTTTTTTTATGCATTTCCTTCTGTTACTCTGCTCCTGTTGGCCGCAGCGTGTTATATAGACTAAATCCTTGATAAATATGACTATCGAACACAAAAATATTTTTTTAATTCTAACACAGTAGTTTCTGAGATTACCGCGTTCAACAAACTCTTAAGCTTTGTAATATTATGTATAGATTATATTTATGAATTCGTTGCATTTGGGTTATTCTGATAACATAAACTGTATTCTTTTAAAATTTCATCGCAATCCCCTATCTGTCTTATTGGCTACGGCCTGATCGCCCTAGTTTGGTGTAGGCTCGTGCCCCAGCAGTTGGTACGTATATGGGTTGATGATGATAATGATGATCAAAACCTATTAAATAATATACTTAATAGTGTTTATTACTTGCGCGAGAACTCCACATTTAAAAAAATATTATTCACTAACTAACTAATTAGTGGTCATAGGCAAGACTACGAGCGCTGTAAAGAGCTCGAAACGTCGGATCTCTAAATAATTATGTTTAAAATCGTTATACACGCGAGTTTAATCCGCTCAGTGTTTCTGTAAAAGAGTACTAGAGTAGAAGAGAAGGATATAAGAGCTGTAATACCGCTTTGTAGATTGTAGTAATACGTTTACATGAACTTTATCATTATCAAAACAACTTAATAAAATTAAAGTGTCTGTTTGTAATATTTAAATAACGACTTTTTAATAAATGGGCATGAATCTAAATCGGGTACCAATAAATAAATAAATAAATAAATAAATAAATAAATAAAATAAAAATGTGTTTTTTATACCTTAAAGAAACTTACAATCTAACATAGTTTATACATTTTAAATAGAGCTCTCATTGTTTCCAGGGGTTGCCCAAACTAAGCTTAGCTTGTATCTTGGGAACCATATACAATTTGATACAGAGAAATTAAATAAAACAAAAGGAAATACTACATTAGCACAAGTGTGTTAGGCTGTAGGAATTCATGTGTGTGTGTATGTGTGTGTGTAAGTGAGTGTATGTGTGTGTTGTGTTTGTTTGTGACTATCTTTATGTAATTAGTGCTTCTGTTTCATCATAGTCAAGGGGGGACAAAAACTGCTCAACTTTGATTTTTACTTCCCTTAAAGAGCAATCTTTCATGCAACATCTCCTAGATACACGATTGTAAACTGAGACTTGACAATAGCGTGAGAATCTCTTACCAGTAAATAACCAGTAGGTATGTCTGTCTGTCTGTTTGTTCCCGCTAATCTCCAAAACGGCTGGACCAATTTCGAAGGGACTTTCACTAATACATAGCCAACTTTACAAGGTATATTTTAGGCTATTTTAATGTCCACATTTCCACGCGGACGAAGTCCTGGCCGGCCGCTAGTCAGTAATAAAATAACCATTTTGGACTGACCCGGTGGAACAGTGGTTGGCTGGCGGTTCTAAGAGTCGTGGGTTCGCTTCCCACTCGGGACATATTCGTGTGATGAAAATTGGACTTTGTTCCATGTCTGGGTGTGATTATGTGCTTCAGTACGTTTAGTACGCTAAGTTTGGGTTCAAATGACTGTAAGTGGAAATGTCCCTATATTTATTTAAATAGAATCTGTTTGGTTATTTATTATCAAAACAATATTAAATACGAGTATTGGATAGGCTAGACTTAATAATTTACAGGCTGAAATCCTTCAACATTTCGCAGCCAGCGGATAAATTCATTACCTTATATAAAGTAAAACTTTTACACTCTTTATGCATAATAAAACTTAGCCAAGTCTTGCAAAACGCCTAAAGCCTTTGAAATAAACATTCCCTATTAACTAAGATGGGTTAATTTGGAAAGTTTAATTCCTAGGAAGATAAGCTAAACACCTTCATAGCTATTACGGCGAAGTCTTTAAGTCATTATAAACACTTAAGTTATATTTTCGTCCTGAACTAATATAACATTTATTTATATAAATCCTTAGTAATATTATAAATGCGAAAGTAACTCTGTCTGTCTGCCTGTTACGCTTTCAAGCATAGAGTACTGAACCGATTTAAATGAAATTTGGTGCAGATATAGTCCAGAGCCTGAGAAACTTTTTAACCGACTGCGCTATAAAGAAGTAATTTTTCACCCGCTAAACATTTCTACGTGGACGAAGTCGCGGGCGGAAAGCTAGTACTTTATAACTGTAACTCTTGTCTTTATTATAAAAGTCCTTGGTAGCAAATTTCATAAAACGTAGTAACAATAAACCTATTTTTTACTTGGTACCACGAATGATGATCTCGACCGACCATCATTATCATTGGAATTTTAAAATAATTTTCCTGTTAGTTCTCGTTCATAATATTAACAAGGTATTTGCCCCTAATTGTTTAAAATCGATATATATTTTATTATTTATCATTATTTCCGTTTACATAACTTTAGGAATTTTCTCGGTAGAATCAGCAAACCGGTGGTGGAATTGAATTATTTCCGTATTGACGATTTATTAGCGCATGAATGCCTTTACGAATAACTCAGATTTGATTTTAATTTTCGAGCCGTATAAAATGTTTTTTTTTTTTCAAATAGGCGTTTAAGATGACCTCACTTCAACCGATGGTAGGTGGCCGTGAGGTCTACATATGAGGTCGACAAAATACCCTTTTGACCCTTTCGCCCTTACCTTGAAGGCCTGCATAGATGCCGTTTCCCGCCCCGCCAGAAGAGCCCGGGATCGCCGGAGAGTGAAGAAACGTGTTATATAATAATGATAAAAAGTAAATGCTAAGATTCTCACTTGGTATGAATTAGTTTCTCCAACGGAGTGGCGCTAATGTCGTCATTCCTCATCGGACCGACAGCTTCATCATGAGCTCTGGTGTCCACGTTCAAGAGGACATTGCACCCACCACAGGTGTAGTAATGTATATCGAACCTTGAAGTAAAGAAAGGAATACAATTACTTGCACAGACTACATACAAAGTTAAGACAGTTACATATATACATACGTAGATTCGCGCCTTTTTTCCCAGAGTGGTAACAGAAATCACTTACTGCCATGTCAACAGGGACAAGACCAAGAAAGACATTCTATGATCAAATAGGTAACATCTTGAAGAAGAGTTAAATCAAAATTGCCCGTAATCAACGAGCATGCATGAGGAGGTTCATGGAAGTGGAAGAAGCGAAAGTGGTGTGCCAGAACCGTAGCACATGGCAGGAAGTGATCTCTTAAGACAATCATAAAGTTAAAATCATCATAATAGTACATATAACATTTATGCTGAGAGTCATCGCTACGGCGTATATTCGTGACAAATAGTTGGAAAATTCTAAAAAACACTATTGCAAGCGTTAGAATTTGTTCTATGGGGCATTCCATGCCAAGCGGACAGGTAAAAAATGTTGATGCTTCAGATTTCAATAATATTTTACTATGTTATACCTATATAGGTCCTCAACATATATTATGAATATTTTTACTCTGTGATATATAGTTATAGATTTAGAGGCTAATGAAATTTTGTCTCTACAGCAGGAATGCACTATTTGTAGAGCCAAAAAACAATATTTATTATGTAAAAAAATTAAACTTAATACATGAATTTTATAGTTTAGTTATTGAGCTTACTTTTGACATTTTTAGAAAATGTTTTTTTTATTTTTTTGAAGAAAAAAAATTGATTTTTATTTTTTATCCTCGATTTTCTCA
The DNA here is from genome assembly GCA_039566165.1 of Maruca vitrata. Lineage (NCBI taxonomy): Eukaryota > Metazoa > Arthropoda > Insecta > Lepidoptera > Crambidae > Maruca > Maruca vitrata. Next base: position 16,263,130 of record CM076912.1, on the reverse strand, counting down.
AACTTGGACCACTTTAATTTTTATTATTTTTTTTCCTAAAATAGCTCATAGTATGTAAATAATCCTTGCCAAGTCTCATAATGGGCCCGGGAGTAGTTTAGGAGCTAGACCAGTTACAAGGCCGGAGCGCAGCGGTAGGCGCCGTGCCGCGCCTGCCGTCCGTAAGTAACAGTTTGCAGAAACATTTGATTTTATAATTAATTAATTTATTTTTCTTTTACAACATTAATAATTCAATAAACAGCAGGTTTATTTACATATTTTTACAAGGTTATGAGTCTTAGCACTGCTGGTGCGTTTTATAATAACACCCTGAGCTGGACAAAAAAACTATAGTTGTCGGAAAACCCCACTGAGTAATGATGTTACCTTCTGTAATACTCTCTTTTAACTGTCTGAAATATTGAGCTTGCTGGTCTGCGATATACGCATGTGGCTTCAGCAGTTCCAAGGCTGTGCAAAGGCTGACGAAATCATCGGAAGGAAGGACTTGAGTGGCGATGGTGAAACGATCTGTTTGCGACTTCTGTGACAATACCCGGTACAATATATGGGTGTTTAGTGTTTACCCGTGGCCCCATTGGGTCGGCCCATTAACGGGTCCACGGGTAATTTTGATTCACATTTTGATTAAACATAAGTTTACTTCTTCGAATTCCATTCATGTATCAGTTATGAATTCAACGTTTTATTAATGGAATGAATAACTGGTGAAATATCAGTCGAATACGCATTAGAAATGTTAAGATAATTCATCATTACTTCTCTATTGTTTCTAGGGTGTAAATATGTATTTGTTTTTAAGAATGCAATAATTTAATTTGAACAAGTAAACTTATGTTTAGTTAATGGTTTACATTTTTTATCGATAAATTATAAGACCAGAGAGCAATCCCTAACGCAATGGGACCACGGGGAATCAAAATTACCCGTGGACCCGTTAATGGGCCGACCCAATGGGGCCACGGGTAAACACTAAACACCCATATATTGTACCGGGTATTGTCACAGAAGTCGCAAACAGATCGTTTCACCATCGCCACTCAAGTCCTTCCTTCCGATGATTTCGTCAGCCTTTGCACAGCCTTGGAACTGCTGAAGCCACATGCGTATATCGCAGACCAGCAAGCTCAATATTTCAGACAGTTAAAAGAGAGTATTACAGAAGGTAACATCATTACTCAGTGCGGTTTTGCCGACAACTATAGCTTTTTTGTCCAGCTCAGGGTGTTATTATAAAACGCACCAGCAATGCTAAGACTCATAACCTTGTAAAAATATGTAAATAAACCTGTTGTTTATTGAATTATTAATGTTTTTAAGAAAAATCAATTAATTAATTATAAAATCAAATGTTTCTGCAAACTGTTACTAACGGGCGGCAGGCGCGGCACGGCGCCTACCGCTGCGCTCCGGCCTTGTAACTGGTCTAGCTCCTAAACTACTCCCGGGCCCACTATGAGACGTGGCAAGGATTATTTACATACTATGAGCTATTTTAGGAAAAAAAATAATAAAAATTAAAGTGGTCCAAGTTTGAGAAAATCGAGGATAAAATAAAAATCAATTTTTTTTCTTCAAAAATAAAAACATTTTCTAAAAATGTCAAAAGTAAGCTCAATAACAAAAATATAAAATTCATGTATTAAGTTCAATTTTTTTACATAATAAATATTGTTTTTTGGGACTACAAATACCGCATTCTTGCTGTAGAAAACTTCATTAGCCTCTAAATCTATAAATATACATATATCACAGAGTAAAAATATTCATTATCTATGTTGAGGACCTATATAGGTATAACATAGTAAAATATTATTGAAATCTGAAGCTTCAACATTTTTACCTATCCGCTTGGCATGGAATGCCCCTATATCACTTAGGTTTAGGGAAAAAGAAACACAAATAAAAAAATTCACAAAGAGAACAATTTCCCCCGCAATTCCGGTGATGATGACGAGACTACTCCAAGCCATTATAGTATGTCACTCAGGATAAACAATTTTGGCTCGTATCTTATAAATATAATACCTTCTTTCGGCGTGATAGTTTCGCAGTAGCTCGCGATTAGTATTGAAAAGAACCCCGAAATGGCCGGAACAACTGGTTACCTGATAAATAGTAAATATAAAACTTTAGTAGTCTCCTTTTCGGACCAAATTGTGTGTTTAATAAAAGTACGCTTTAAATCAATAACTCTGTTCAAGCATATTGATTTAAATGAAAGACTTTTGTATTAATTACGTCGTAATTACTTGAGGCTTGATTCTTTATAGCGATGATTAACACAAAAAAAAATCATATATTAAACGTTATAATATACACAATTACAGAAATTATATATCATGCATAAGAAGATCACCTGGTTATTTATTTAAAGTCGGTTTAAATTAACCCCAATATAAATAAAGATGATAGTACCCAAATTGGCAGAGCTGGTGTCTTCAATCTAGATCCAGGATACTGCTTGTTCAGATGATGCTTGCTGGTATCGTCTCCTCCATAAAAGACTAGAAGACCAACAGCACTTCTCGACAGGATCCCAAATTGTGGCATGGCCTGTAGAAATGAAGTGGTTGATTTCCCATTAGAAGCGAATTATCTAGGTGTACCTAACACTTTCGAGTTTTAGACTGCCTATCCACCGGTACGTAGAGCAATAGGTTTGCACCATCTTGTTTCCTGGTATCATATTCAGAGTTGCCACCTTAAGTGGAAAAAATGGGGACAATCGGCACCCTATCCGATATCTTTACTTGGAAAGATGTCTGGGAGTTTTGGAAACTGGCAATTTTATATAGATTTTACATCTCCCAAAAATCGCTAGGTGTGAACACTCTGTTAGTCTTGCCCGTGACCACGAGCGCTGTAAAGAGCTCGAAACGTTCGATCTCTACATACATACATACATAAAATCACGCCTTTTTCCGAGACGGGTAGGCAAATATCACTTCCTGCCATGTGCTACGGTCCTGGCACACCACTTTCGCTTCATCCACATTCATCAACCTCTTCATGCACGCTCGTCGATTACGGGTACTTTTGATTTGACCTCTAAATATATATATATTTGTTTAGAAAAACAAAACACGCGAGTTTCAACCATACCAATACTGTTAATGTATCAAAATATTTTTTTCTAATACTAGTAACGCCTTCTAGTGACGTTAGAATACTTTTCTTATTGTGTTGTCTAATTTGTCTACTTATAGAGTGTAACTTTATGGTGGGTGATTATAAAAAATATATACACCGTGAAATTTTAGTGGTAACCGTGTTTTCCCGCAGTAAATACAGTGCATTCTATCTTAGTAGTACAAAAGACGTGTGCAGTTCTTTTTTGTTAAAATCAATAAATGCCGGTTTTACGTAAGGTTTAACCTTAACTCGAAATTACGTCCGAACCGCTTTATTACTAGGGCGTAGAGATTTTTTAGCTTTTAGCATCGATTTCACGCGGCAAGCAGTACCAGATTACGTCACTTCTTATAAAAGAACGATAGCTTCTCTCGTGTTCGAGTTGGAAAATTATTATTTTGAAAAATTAAAAAAAAAACAAATATTTTCGCGGAATAATTTGCACGATTCGATAGTATTACCAAAAGGCAAATCGTTCTGCCGCGGGAAAACAAACACTAAAATTTCACGTGTATTGTAGGGTTTTTCCTAACTGACTACTTGATGGTTTGGATAGCCTCGTCAACATCACCGGACTTGTCTTGTCTTGTGACTCTTACCCCTTATATAAAATTGTAATGTACCTATAGTAAGTTTGTTTTAATGCGTAGTAAGCCAGTTTATTTTAGTGCATAGTTTAAGTATATTTGCAATACCTGTTAATGGACACTAAGTTTTAAGTGCATTAAAGTTTTAATCTAAGACCTACACTTAGTACCCCAAGAAACATTTGAATTTATTTTTAATCTTGTCGGTTATTAATTGACGCGGCCATCGCATGAAAACACGTGTAAATTAAATTGATTAGTGCAATGGCCAAGTCAATTATTAACCGACTTGGTGATAACATGGATCTCACAACTTTTTACCGTAGAACAACTGAGTTGCGAGACTTGTTTTTTTTTGACAAGTATAGTTTTTGAAGGTATTTAATTTTATAATTCGTTTTAGTAATCCATAGTATATTATTCCGGGGCACAGTGTAGCAATTGATTGTTTTATGTTTTTCCAAGTTATTTAAACAGCTAGTGCAAGCAGTCGCACTTAAAACTTTTAATTTTAAAACTTCAATAACTCATTCAATGACTTCTCTCTTAGAGTAATATCTCTTTCCGACTATACCAACATAAACCCTACAAGGCTCTCAATACTCACATAATGATCTTCATCTCCGACATACAGAACACCGTTGTGAAGGTATGGAGTAGCTCTTCCGGTCAGCAAAAGGGTGACCACATTGAGGGAACCTTCCACTTGGTTCGACACGAGATGTGTCAGCTTTCCGTCAAGATCCTTTTTGATGCTGGAAGTAGTAGTAGGTTTAATTTACTGTTCTAATCTTACACTTAATATAAATGTAGCCGACCGCTGTCTCTATATGCATTTTCCATAAATAAATAAATATCTGGTACATTTCCATACACCTGACCAGGAACCTGACCCCAAACTAAGCTGGGCTTGTACGATGGGCGTCACAGACTGATATACGAATATTCATAAATACATACTTAGATATATAATCACACCCAGACACGGAACAAACACCTATTTTTATCACACAAATATTTGTTCCAGTGGGAACCGAACCCACGACTCTTGGAACCGCCAGCCAAGGTCACTAACCACTGTTCCACCCAGCCAGGTAACAGGGAGCCATATTTATTCAAAAGTTCCAAGAAACAACGAATTTCAAATAATATTTATTGTTGTAACAACTTCTCATTTTCCTCAAACAACACGAAGATTTTTGGGAGATTGTTGCGTAATGTATGATTAATTTTTTGTATGTTTTTCACAAAATTTGGGTTAGAAAAATGTCCTCGTATACAAGTTTGTTATTGCAGATATTCGTTCAAACAAAAAGTTACGCGCCCAACATACTACCGATTATACTTTACAGGCGTTACGTCATTAATGTGAACTTTTTCATCACTTGAAACGCAATTAAAAAAAAACACTGTTATAATTTTTAAGTTTATTTTTGTCGACTATGAACTTCTTTACTTATCAATGTTAAGGATCATAGATTGCCAAATACTGGTCACATGAATCACATAGTTTTTTTTTTTTGTTTTCCTTGTGATGTATTTCCTTATGGATAAATACGCCATTAAAATTTACAATCTAGTCTTAAAAGATTAATAAGTAATGTATGTTTAACTTAAGCTGCTAAAATAAAGTAATGTCTAAGAATGTGTCCATTTGCACTTTTCTTATTGTCTGTATTAAGGGGAAGAAACTTTGTTCTTGTGTTTAAAATGGTACACAATTCACTTTTTGACACTTATTAACACTAACTCAAAAAGGTTTTGTCCTTTTGAGTCACATACATCATCACGTTGTGATTTACTATTTATGATATTTATATGACTTACTTTTCAGTACCCCTTGACAGCACAGCAGCATACAGCAGAAGCAAGGCACCTGAACCGTCTTCAGTTTGAAACTGGAAATATACCGTTCCAATAAATATAAGTCTTTATGGGTCTACACGTGATATTAGGGGTAGCAAATACATAGCTACCTACTGCCCGACGTTTCGACTGGGTTACACGGGCTAGCGTGTAGACCCATAAAGGCTTATAATGTAGTGTAATGGAACGGGGAAGTTTAAAATCTTAAATATACCGTTTAGTGGAGGTAGGTCTAATTAAGAATAAGACAGACAGAAGTGGCGTGCATTTGGAAAGGCCTATGTCCAAGAGTGGATAGGAATGGTCTGATGATGAATAAAAAGATAAATTGAAAATGATCGTTGTTTAGAAAGTCAAATGTGGCAGATGCATGTGCAGTGTTCACCACACAACTAATTATTAAATAATGAACTCCATTTAAACACTGAATTAAAAAATAAGCAACATCACATACCTACATTGATCTAAGCCCGTAGTAAGAAACTTTGTCAAATCAGTACCAACAATGGATACAGTAATATACTTAAGTATATATATATCTATTTAATAACACACCCAGACACGGAACAAACACCGATGTTCGTCACACAAATACTTGTCTAGGGTGGGAATGGAACTCACGACTCTTGGAACCGTAGGTAGTGATTCTACGTCACCAACCACTTCCACCGAGTCAATCAAACCTAAAAGTTCAGATTTTTTGGCAAATAAATTAAACTGTAACGAGCCAAAGTTTAATTGAAAATATTTCACTGCAATCACTTATATCAATAGTATTAAGCCTTATCAACCTCGTGCAGAATATACGAAAGTGTAATCATTAATTATTAATGAGTAAATTGCGCGATTTTCGGGCTTCGACAACGCTTGAATTTATGTCACTTTGGTTTTGAGAGATAAAATCATTACATGCCAATCAAAAGGTGAGGTTAACATTGATGAAATAATTTGACCGACGATATTCATGACGGCTTTTCTGCTGACTTTTCGAACAATTAATACTAACTAAATTGAAAAGTTAAAGATATCACATGGTAGCTATGCATTTGCTACTTTTAATTATTAGTCTTTATGGTAACACCCGATATTAGTGGTAGCAAATACATAGCTACTTACTGCCCGACGTTTCGACTAGGTTACACGAGTAAGTAGCTATGTATTTGCTACTCTTAATATTGCGTGTAGACCCATAAAGACTAATATTTAGTGTAATGTAATAAAAGTCTAAAATATGTAGACTTACCAAATACAAGTACCGCTTGATGAATATTTGAAGATCATCCAAGTTCTTGAATTCGTAGATATGCAGCTTGAAAGAGATTATGTAACTGTAAGCATTAAGTGAGTTAAAATCAAAAAAGTATACATAAATTAAATCTTATTCAAGAGCCAAGAGAGTTATTATTTTAATTGTTCAAAAAAGAAACATCGAACTGTCATATAGTTATCAGTTCAGGGAAACAGCTGTTAAGAATTTATTAAAAAAAAAGTAGAAAAACCGCCTTTAAAAAACACTAAAAATTACAAAATAATATACGAACATTTTTAATTATCTGGGTAGGGATTTGATATTATTATGTGTTTGAAGGGCGGTGCCGTTTCGTGCAGATAAGCACAGTGCGTTTCGTTGTTCTAAACATTTTGTCAATTTCTTGACAGAAAAACTCGCAAAAATTTTGCCTGACCCCGGTCTCGAACCGGGGACTTCTCGGTCCTACAGCAGCACTTGTTGCTAATAGACGAAGTTGCTAATAACGAGGCAGCTGTTAGCTGAAAATATCACTTGATAACTTACCTTTTCAGTTATCCCATCTTGATAGTACTGAGAGCTGTGTTGCACGTAGATCATCTCACCCGGCAAAGCCACTATGGCGTTGGGTTCGACTCCTGCTTGAGGGTTGAAGCCGCCAGCACAGCGCCAGATTACCTCACTACAGGATCTCCAGAGGGCTTCCTCTTGTCGCTCCTCTGAGGGCCGGAGGTAGCTGTAACATAGTTAGTTGAGAATTGTATGAAGAAAAAAAATTGAAAGTGTGCTTTTGTCCGGTATGACAGTCATCATTCTCCTGCCCTGGTTCCACGCTAGGTGCGGTCGGCGCATGTATATTTCTTCCGCTCGGGCCTGTCATTCGTAAGCTCTGTGTCTACTCCTTCCACTCCCATATCATCTCTCACGCAATCCATCCATGTCTTCTATGGTCTTTCTCTACTATTACGTCCATTGACATTCATACTAATCGCTCTTCTAGTCACATGGCTTTCTTCACTCCTCATAACATGCCCGTGCCAAGCCAACCTTGTACTTCTTGATATTGTTTTTAAAATTTTGAAAAACGAAAGTTATTGTGCCCAGACGTGTGAAACCATTTCACCAAACAACAGCTCATTGAAGTCGTCGAATTTTTCCCGCATGTCAGCCACAAATGAGTGCTGTAATGGTTTCGCACGTCAGGGTCCTGGAACGACGGGTGTTCAAATCCCTGGTCAACAGAGGAGCAAAAGGTTTTTTCTGTTTTTAAAATTCTAAATCAGCCAATATAAGCTTAAGCACTTAAAAATTGTTTTTTTTTTATGAAAGTCGTTCAGAATGACCTTACTCCGTCTGATGGTAAGAGGCTTTGAGGTGAACTTATGAAATCGATACCTAGACACAATAGACTCTTATGAGCCTGTCGCCCTCACCCTGAATGTCCACGTAAAGTTGATACTTGAAGCTGAGAAAAAGTTTCTCATTAAAGTGAACGCCGTTGAAAGCTTGTATTCTTTCTCGATCTCTGGACTATTTATGCAACAATTTTAATTGGTAGCCCCAAATAGCAAATAGTTTTGGTGAAAACAACAAACCAAACAGAGAAAATATTATGTGCGCATAAAGAAATATCTGGGACATTTCCACATACGGTCAATTGACCTCAAACTAAGCTCAGCTTGTACAAAATCATACAGTAATTATAAATATCTGTGTATTTATATCAGTCTCTGATGCCCATCGGACATGTTCTGCTTAGTCCGGGGTTAGATGGCCGTGTGTGAAAATGTGCTAAATATTTATTTACTAGCTTTCTCCCCTAACCCTTTTCCTGCGGGAACTCCGGGATAAAAAGTAGCCTATGTGTTATTCTGGGTTGTCAGTTACCTGCATACCAAATTTCATTGTTATCGGTTCAGTAGTATTTGCTTGAAAGAGTAACAAACATCCATCCACACGTACAAACTTTCACGGTTATAATATTAGTAGGATGTAGGACCGGCCAAGTGCAAGTCAGACTCGCGCACGAAGTGTTCCGTACCAATTATGTAAAAAAACACGTTTTTTTTATGGGGACCCTCCTTAATATTTTATCTTATTTTTATTGTTAGAAAAAAATTCCAGCTTTCTAGCTTTCACTGTTTATGAGATACAGCTTGAAAACAGACAGACGGACAGTCGAACAGCGGAGGCTTCGAAATTTAGAAATACATACGGACAGATGTACGACCGAGGCTTCGAAATAGGGTCTCGTTTTTACCGTTTAGGTACGGAATCCTAAAAACAACCTAAAAAAAAGCAAAACAGACAATTTCCATCGATTCCCCTCGCACCTCTATATAACCACTGCCAGTATACAGCAAGCACACAACAGCAACGGAATGCCGATCATAACTCTCACGTTCCGTGCCTCGGCATAAATCTGCAATATGCACCATCGGACGATATTTTACTTAAAACGGGCCACTTTATGCCCTAACCATTCCCTGGTGTTTATTTAAATTATGACCCGTACAGTCGGTGGGGCAGTATTTTATTAGAACGTGGGCCGATTGTACCCTGCACGCTTGCAGGTAAGTTGGAATTGTCGAACTAACAGCAGACTGCAATGCAAATTTATGCTGCAGAAACTTATGGAGTTACCGTGAACAATATACTAATGGTCCAATATGATGTTATTTTTCATCAAATTTATATAAGTTGTACTGCACGTAAGAGGGATTTTTAGAGAAGAGATGTACCAGTATCTTCAACACTAAAATATACACAGGTTTGTAGGAATCTTTAGACCAACTGCTCTCAATAGATTTTTTTTTTCGGAGTTTCCTTTGTGGCTAAATTTTATAGGAAATAATCTGCATTAAAAGTTTTGAATATAGTCCTTTGGAACGCAACCAAAATTTTTTTATGTTTATAAAACATTCTAAATGACTTCTATTATTTCTATCCATTCAATTGCCAGGCTGAACAATCAACATATTCAATGGATGCAGTGCAATGCGAACATCATCAGTCAAAACAAACTAAAAAAAAACATTCGTCCATTTGACAAGATAATAGAAAAGTTTAATAGCCCGTAAATCCTATCAATTGAAAAACATATAAAACGGCATTTCGTTTGCAAAATAAACAACACCATTTGCCATCGCCCGGCTCTAGAATTTATTTGTAAAGCCAAAACTAGTTACTGGTACTTCAATATTTGCACTGCGTCAGTTTATAACACGACCGGCCGCGCGTTAGAATGCATGTTAGGCAATTAATAAAGTGTTTGATAGGATCATTTCGGGGTTCCGTACGTAAGAGGTTAAAACGGGACACGATTACTAAGCATGTTTGTGCGTCTGTCTGTCTCCAAGCTGTATCTTATAAACTGTGATAGCTAGAATGCTGAAATTTTCACAAATTATGTATATCCGTACTTAAAATTTAAAAAGATAAAATATTGATCCTCATTGATGGCAAAAGTAGGCGTGAGGTCCAACTGCAGCATGATTAGTTATTTTCGACATGATCTAAACTAGTGGCCATCTCTAACCACAGATCCGCTGAAATTAAATAGAGAGATTTGGCGGAAGCCTTGCCCAGCAGTAGGACACAACAGGCTAGATAAAAAATTGTGTTTTTTGCAACGACGCACAGATAATATGCTTAGTAATAGGGTCCCGTTTTGACCATTTAAGTACGCAACCGTACAAACACCCTACCAACATTCCCAATAGTCCCCATATAATAAACGTGTTTTTTTAATTGGTACGGAACCCTTCGTGCGCGAGCCCGTACCCCAGGGGCTGGTGCGGGGCGCGCAGCGCGAGCGCGTGCGGACCCACTCCCCTCGAGAGGGACACACGATACCGAAGCAGACTACACAACCTTCGGATTGCTTCATAGGTGAGCTGGTCTCCTCGCGATGTGTTTCCTTCACTAAGCCTCCGCCCTCTGTCTCCAAGCTGTATCTTTTAAACCGTGATAGCTAGAAAGCTGAAATTTTCAGAAATGATGTATTTCTTTTGACCTCATATTTGGATCTCACTACCGCTTACCACCAGGTGGAGTGAGGTCATCTGTTAGCCTATCATAAAAAAAAATCCGCGAGTGAATATTTCAGTTTTCTAGCTATCACGGTTTATGAGATAGAACTTGGAGACAGACAGACGGACGGCGGAGCCTTAGTAATAGTAAACCCTAAAAACACCCTACCAACAACATCCCCAACTCACAAGTCCGGGGGCAAAGCCGACTTGTTATCCTTCGTCTGCGGGCGAGAATCGAACAGCAGCCATTTGATGATGTGCGCCTGCAGAGCGGCCAGGAGCGAGCGGGCCCCGCTCCGGGGCGCGGCCAGCCCATACCCCAGGGGCTGGTCCGGGGCGCGCAGCGCGAGCGGCGTGCGGACCCACTCCCCTCGAGGGGGGCAAGCAGCTGTACCGAAGCAGACTAGACGGAGTTCCTGTGTAGAAACAAGAAGGAATAAGTATCTAATCCAATCGACATCTAAAAAAAATCTCATTCATGACCCCGCCTGAAGGGGGACTTGAACCACCGGACCTTCCGATATCACGTCGGATGCTCTTACCAACTGAGCTGACCATTTGTTGAGTCATCAATGCAAATTTTCCCATCACTTTTTACCCGTTAGCCACGGGTGGCGCCACCACCGGTAGTGATCAAACACTATCGGTCCGCAAATAATCCACATCAGCCCATATACGTACCCACTGCTGAAGCAGAATCCTAAACTAGGGAGATTAGACCTTAGTGAACCACGCTGGCCAAAAAATAATTGCCCGATGCTACCATTTCTGTTTAACATGTCTGTTAAGTACTGTTTACAGACCTTTGTTTTTCCTAACTGACATACGATGATGGCTTGGAGTAATCTCATCATCATCCTCGTCATTTCGTCATCGTCTTGGAGTAACATTGGACTTGCGGGAAGCAAATGAATCTCACCCCTTGTTTACAGACTGATAGTCTTGATCATTATAGCGGTGTCACGGTAGGGGTGTCATCAGTGGCTAATGGGTAAGTTACGTAAAAATTCACATGACGTAACGCCTGGATAGTATAATTGGCAGTACATGAGGCGGGTAACTTCAAGATCGTGGTTAAGCCCCGTCCAGTCAGGCATGAATGTGAATTATTATCACTTACGATAGCTTCCTCTTCAGTGACTGGTCTTCCTCCGATCACCGCTGGTCTCACTCCAGCCAGAAGCTTGCTGCGGGCGTAGAGCACCCTCTCTGAAAAAGATAGACTAGCCCCTGTAAATGTACTTAGTTTTACATTCACATAGTATGTATGGTTTAATTAACTTGACATAATGATCCGCTTGAAATAAATAAAATTTTACGGTATAAACTCGCGGGGATTGTTATTCTAAACCAACGACTTCATACCCAATAGACACCTAATAAAGGACGAGCGTTTTCAGACAACACATAAGATAAATAGATCTCATATTAAACCACGCCCACTGATGCTTCGTCAGTAACGACCAGATCTGAGACCCGTAAACATCTCTGCGCTCGCTTACAGAAAAAATTAAAAACCTTGTTGCCATGGTTCCTTGTAGCATAAGATGGTATGGAAAACATAGCAAGAGGTAAAATTTTAAAATTGATGGCATTTAGCTTCACCGGTTAGTGCTTTTAATCAATTAAAACTAATATTATTTGTTTCACCGGAGGCCATCTTAGATGGCCGGTCGGTCGGCGTCATCAACCGCCCATCTCTTTCTTTAACATGCAGTTTTATATACTTTATCCTTATCGATCTACGTGCACGTGTACGTAGTGCTGTACCGTACCAAATACTCAGAATCGATCGATTTCGATTTTTAATTGGATAATTCTTAATTATATTTTGCTAACAAGAGTTGACTTTAATTTATCATATTTTTTGATCAAATAAAATTACCTCGCTAAGGGTTATCCCAGTAATCCCCATTGGAAATCCCCATCAATGGGGATAAGTGAACTTTTTGTCCACTAATGTGATAAAGTTCACAAATTATTTATTAAACCAACGTATTATATGTATAGATTTTTTTAAAGCGAATAAAATCGCGGAGTACAGGTATGAGAAGGTGCCCTTGTTTATTTAGGTATATAATGCAGTACTTTTGTCCATTTGTTTCTAGTCCCTTTAAATAAATTACTTTCGATGCCTATTTGTTACTAACATACAAATCTTAACTGTTACTGTAAAATTTTCGTTTTGTCATCTTCAGCGAACCTGTATCGGTATCCTAAAGATAGTGAAGTGAAAGAAAAATAAATCAAAGCTGGCGGGAACACTGGTTACCATCAGCGTATGATATATAGCGTAATTTGCTCTCGACATTTTACTCAAGACTGCTTTATTAATATGAAAAAACGTCGGAGACTCCTCACATTTGCCCTATCTTCACTGTTTTTACCACTATAGGTGAGATAATTATGTCTATACTAAGTAATTAGAGGGTTCCGTACCTAAATAAATTTCAAAGGTTGGAAGATTGGAGATTGGAAGACACCAATTATGTCGTTGACCTGGCAATGAGTGTGATGCAAAAATATGTATCAACAAGACTTGCATTTTTATCCAAGTCCGTCGATCGCAAGCCCTCAGTCTGGCGAAGTTAATTAATTTTAAAAACGATTAAATAAATTGTTATACGTAAAACTACAATATACTCTCTTTATTTCACTAATGTTATTCACACGCAATAAAAATAAATAATCTTTTAAAATTTCACCTTTTTTTTAACCCGGTGAAATGCGTTGCGCACCTTCACCCTGAGAGGGGGGTTCTCTCCGAGTGGTGTGTCGGACTCCCCAGCGACCGGCGAAGAGATGGTAAATGCCAGCCGCGACTCCTGGACGGACTGCAATGCCCAGGGGGTCTACCGACTAAAACACCGGGGTGTACCTCGTCGCCTATTGGCGGTGTCGTGGTACCTGGCATAGCCTCCACTCACAACACCGCCGGCGATTAGCTATCCGATACAAATGGTGACAGACAGACATGCTTTCCGTCTATTTGTCTATTACCAAGTTAGGCCTCTACCTCGGATGTTCATCACACGTCCATCAACAAGGTGGTCTCTCAGGTTTAGAGCCCATTTTTACCGTTTGGGTATGCAATTTATTTATTTATTTTTTTTATTTTTAAGGCACATCAACAATGTAAACACAAACATTCTTAAATTAAGCATGCATTATAAATATTCTAGTGCTTACATCTATTACAGAAATGCACAACATGATTACAGTTAACATTTTAGTTAGGTAGGTATTCTAAAAAATTCCGTTCCTCTTCAGCCTGATATTAGACGTATTGTCAGACAGCATCAGAGACCACCATGAGCAGCCACCATGGCTACTTATGTATGCTGATGATATCGCGCTGGTGGACTCGGACAGGGGACGGCTGGTGAGACGTGTTAATACATGGAAGGAATCGCTTGAGAACGGGGGTCTGAAACTCAACGTGGCGAAGACAGAGTACTTGGCCTGCTACACTACAGATCCCATGTCCGTCCGCATAGGCGAAGACACGGTCGAGCGCACGGACCGGTTCAAGTATCTGGGATCTGTACTCCACGCGAACGGCGACATCGACTCCGACGTCAAGGCACGCATTGCTGCTGCGTGGGATAAATGGCGGGAGGTGAGCGGCGTCACTTGCGACCCTAAAATGCCGGTCAGGTCAACTGAAGGGACAGGTCTATAAATCCATCATTAGGCCTGTTCTCTTATATGGCAGTGAAGCATGGCCATTACTTGAGCGGCACAAGCAGGAACTGCGGGTCACGGAGATGAAGATGCTGCGCTGGATGTCGGGAGTTACGCGAGCAGATCGCGTAAAGAACTCCCGTATTCGCGGCAGCCTTCATGTCCGAGACATCGCTGATAAACTGCAAGAGTGCCGCCTACGTTGGTACGGTCATGTTTTACGGAAACCGGAAAACTACGTAGGGAACAAGTGTCTAGCCATGTCGCTACCGCCGGGTCCCGGCAGAAGGGGAAGGCCCAAGAAGGCCTGGCTTGACGTCGTAGTGGATGACATGCGTGCTAACAAACTCTCCATAAAGGATGCCGAAGACCGTGCGAAGTGGAGAGTTAGGAGTAGGAAAGCGGACCCCGGGCTCCGCAAGGATGCAACCGGGAAAACGCAAAGATGATGATGATGATGAGGTATTCTAAAAAATTATAGCAAATTAAAAAAAAAACAAAGCAGGTACACAGATTTCATTTTCATACTTATAAACAGTAAAACGTTATTTATGCAAAAGTTTTTCTTAAAAGCCTTGGGGTGGTCGTGAAAAATGTCAAGTTCAAACAGTTTATGCCACTCGTTATAAATAGAAGTTAATCTATTGATTGGCGCGTGCTTACCCAGATTAGTTCTGTGAGGACGAGTTTCGAATTTTTTTTATATAAACAATATAATGTAAAATAAATAAATCAATCATGTATTCCAGATAGTAATAATCTTTATCTTAAATCAAATGAAATCCATTAAATGTAGGTAAATATAAATTATATGTCCAATAAAAAGGTAATTATCTTTTATAATATTTTTAAATTATGTTACGAACTGCATCAATTTATCGATTACCTATTTTCAAGGAAAACTTATGTACCCCATCCCTATGTTTTGTGGTGATTTTGTTGCGACCAATTAGCATTCAGCACCCTCCCCCCGCGTACCTCAGGTAGTTGACTGAAATGTTTGCATTGCGAATAATTGACATTAGGTGTCTATTGGGTATGAAGTCGATGTTCTAAACATATTATTTAGAGATCCGACGTTTCGAGCTTTTTACAGCGCTCGTGGTCGAAGTCAAGAATGGAGATGACAGTCTCTTAATAATTATGTTTACAATAACAATACACGCGAGTTTTATTCGTAAAATTTGGATTGTTTCAAATGTGTTTGCGCAAATATAGACAATACTATTATGATCCTCGTTTTACGTTGGTATGATGTTTGCTAATATAGTTATTATAAATTCAAAAGTGTGTTTGTTTGTATGTTACTTCTTCACGCTTAATCTGCTCAATAAATTCTAGCAAAAGATGTAGTGTGGACAAAGCCATAGGGTTCCATAGCCACAGGGTATCATTATGAAAAAATATTATATTTGTGAAATATTATTCTTTGCTTATAGATAGCGCTAAATGCCAATTTACAAGATGGCGGTGAGTACATTCCACGTAAAAAAATAAACCGTTGTTGAGGGAATTTCGTTTATGACGTAATGTTTTTAATTTCCGATACTGTCCTTTTTGCGTATATTATGATTCCTTTTATTATTCATAATTATGAAAGAAAATTCAGAGTAATCAACTTAAATAAATCTCTTATGTATAGTACAAACTGATCCAACACCTAAAAAGGTGAGTACTGATCAAAGATCGCAATTTCATCTGATTCTACGGTCACTGCAATTTAGACGTTCCATCTTCGGTAAACACCATACATCTAGAGGACCATATCCATAACCTAAAATGGCTGAATGGAAAATTTACGAGACCATTTAGGAACGAAATCTCAGACATATCGTTCGGCTAACACAATCCGCCCGCTCGGCACGAACAAGCTAAACTCCTCGAAATCTGTCGTTTCCAGTTTTCCGTGTATTGTTGTACACAATGCGGTCCAATTTGCCTTCAAAGATTTGAAGCATGCGTTATTACGGGCCGAGTGGAGAGAATATCGATAACGGATACGGTTTTTGTTGCGATAACTTGGTAACGATATACGGTTGTTGTATTTTAGAAAAATATAGTATTTTAAATGCTTTAATGACGGAATTTAAATTGATAAAATATGTTACGTAGCACGTAGGAAACATAGAAAAGTCAGTTATTCAGGTCGAGCGCAGTGTGTCCACTAGGCATGGATGCATGCACGTAAGTAATCTACTTGGTGCCTTTTAATAATGTATAGTATGCAAATGTTCGGCAACGTGGTCGCAATAAACTTGGAAGCCGATAACCAGAGAAATGTATACTTTTGTCTTTTTTACCTGTCAGTTAGACTAGACTTACGAAGGTAAAGCCTGGAAATCCAGGAATAGCCTTCACCGGACCATTATCAGCGGACTTGCGTGGGAGCGGATGGATCTTACCCTTAAGTTACAAAATTAGTACTTATTTTTCCTAACTGACTAACGAAACTATGATGGCTTGGAGGAGCCTTGTTGTCATCATCACCGGGCTTGTTTGGAGGGAGATGCCTTATACTGATAGGAAAACGAAACGATACCGCGATGTAGAATAGACGCAGCGCCATCTAGTCACCGCGCGAGTAAACGCCGGCAGTTATACGTCAAAATGCATCTGACGTTTTATTTTTGATTATCTAGACACGCGGGAGCGTGTCAAGCCAAGTTCAAGAAACAGAACTGGCGAGCCGCACCGTGTGTAATATTACACGAACCATTTGGAACCACTTTTGAACCCCTCATAAATCAAAAACTATTTCACATAAACGTATCAAATTTGGCTCATATATTGTGACTTGCGAGATAAATATGTGTTCTAAATTTCATAAGCTTATCTCAAACAGTTATTTAGATATTAATGTCCAAAAATCCTCATTTTTATCATTGACCTAGAGAGTTAAAATTTGGTATGCAGATAGGTAATTACATGAATACAAAGGAAAAAATAAAAAACTGGCAATTTTTTAATAATTAGGTTTTTTTTTATTTTATTTTTTTTATAAGAGGCTAACAAGATGACCTCACTCCACCTGATGGTAAGCGGTAGTGAGATCCACATATGAGGTCGACAGGCACAATATACCATGTTGAGCCTGTCGCACTCACCCTGAAAGCCGTGAAAAAGGAGACCACTGCTGCGGTTAGGTTCTATTATGAACGCTTAACATAAATACCTAATTAGTGCCTAATCACGCCTATATACCGGGGAAGGCAGAGCACTAAGTATATATTTAGGTATACATACTTACTTATTTACAATTAAGAGTAGGTACTTATAGTCGGTTTTCATATTTATTACTTAGGGTTATACCCCGTAAACGTAGGAAAATACAGTAACTGATTCAATTGTTTTATATTTATAAAGTCTAGTTTTAGTTTTGAATTTGTCCTTTTCAAAGGACCTACGGCGTTACGATGATATATACTTTCTACAAAAAGTAATGATATCCAATCAAAAACATAAATGTGAAATGAGAGCCAAGTTCAATATTATGATAATTGCCTTGGTCGTTGACTTCAACGACAAAAGAAGTGAGATCTAAATGGGTGCCAAGTTCAATGGTCAACCCTGAAATTTATTTATAAGTAACACTATAACATACCTATCATATCTTCTTATAACATAAGATAATGTATGGTGGTAGCCTATGAAGGTCTGTCTTGGCTAGTTTTCTTTAGTTAGTTAGTTAGTAGTCTAGTTAGTTGTCTTGGTTACTTTGGTATTTGTCGGTATTTATTTTATAATTCCGAAAATTTGGATTGTTGGTAGAAACTAGCGAGCGAACATAATAATACGTTGGTAGGTTTATAGAAACTAGCCAAGACAGACCTTCATAGGCTACCACCATACATTATCTTATGTTATAAGAAGATATGATAGGTATGTTATAGTGTTACTTATAAATAAATTTCAGGGTTGACCATCGAACTTGGCACCCATTTAGATCTCACTTCTTTGTCGTTGAAGTCAACGACCAAGGCAATTATCATAATATTGAACTTGGCTCTCATTTCACATTTATGTTTTTGATTGGTCTTCTTATAAATAAAAATGAATTGCTGTTCGTTAGTCTGACTAAAACTCGAGAACGCCCAGGGAAGGTTTCAATGAGAAAATATAGGAAAAGAATCAGTATTGGCGGTATGAAATTCGCCGGGACCACAATTTTGAAATAAAAACTGTTGATATGAATAGATTACTTAACTGAACTTACTTTATTTATTTAAGTATTTAAAAAGGCTCGTCAGTCAAATGGATCTTTGTTAATATGGCAGTTGGGAAATGGGTTTCGACAAAAAGACTTTCGAAGTCTAGTCCGACCCCCGTTTTTGGATAAACAAATACCTATTGGGAAACATCACATACATTGATCTGATCACATGGTAAGCTAGTATCGACATAGCGATGTGAGCGAATGTGAGCGAGTGAGCGAATAGACAGAACCTTTGGATCACTGAGTTGAATTGAAATTTTTGAATGTACTTTTACTTTAAATATACATCCTAAATTGACTCTTTTAATCGTGTGACCAATAAATTGTTTCTTTCGTTCGTCTATTTAAATAATGTTGATAGATTTGCCCCAACGAAATACAAATTAATGGATTAATTGTATGTATATTTTCATAAAATATATAAAGGTTAACAAAATTATTTCGTTTATATCATTATCAGCCAGTTTAAATTCCAGTCCGTAAGCGAATGAAATGATTTTGTAATTAAAATACCGTCATGATCAATGTTCCGTTGATAACACAAAAATCAATTAACTGCCTCTGAAATACCGTATTTGAAACTACATCTCACAAACCAACAAATAATAAATTAAAACACTGTTTAAACCCAGAAATTTACTTAAACGTGAATCGAATCTGAAACCATTCGCGTTACCCAACGTTCATGTTTACGCTTGTTCCATTACTCCAACGGCGCAACATCAACACTGTACTTGTTATTTCATTTATATTCATAACACAAACAAAGTTACTTATAAGTGAATATCGGAAATAAAAAAGGGTCTAAGTGCCAAAACATTCGAAACGTATTTTATCCCAGAAATATATTCTATGTGTCATCGATATCACCAATAACCTAATAATTAGGTAACAAGTTTAATTTTTTTGTTCAGTACCTACAACATTTATAACTAAACGCGGTGGAGCGGAAATATTATTTTAATCAACAATTCCTCCACATGTTGTTTTTGGTACAAATACCATTTATTATTTCCGGTATTTGAGTGTTTATACTTAGACTTAAATAGTACTAGCAAAATAAGGCGTCCGACCGATTTCAGCCAAGGCGGCCGATCTCAATTGAGATCAGCCAAGTGCGCAGGACATATTATAGTGCACAAGTGTGCGCGCAAACACAAGTGCACTCTCTATTCCCTTACTCTCATAATTCGGTGAGACGGCAATCCGACATGACCACCGGCTTAACGTGCTTTCCGAGGCACGGGCGTTCAACCGCCAACTTCCTAACTCCGGGCTGAGTAATTTCATTACAGAAAAACTCACACAAATTTACTAGCAAAACACATAATTATCCATATGCTCCGAAGTACTGAAAGATCAATTAAAGTGATATTTCAGTTGGTTTAGCAAAAACCAAACAGTTTTACAGTGGCGCTATTTCATTGCCTTTACTTTGTTGCATCAAAAACAATTGAAGCAACTTTGTAACGCTTGCTTGCCAAAACATCAACACTAGCCTAGTTTTTTTTATCGTTGTAAAAAAAATCACATCACGAACATTGCCACCCAAATTTCAAATATAAAACATACCACCACTTTTATAGCGACTCATTTTCGATTCTCAAAGGAACTGCATCATTTTCGATGCCGCGTGCATGCCACCCTGGTTATTTTAGTTAAAGTGTAAACTTTACGAGTGCTCAGACGGTAATATGTCATTTCGTATCACATGAATCTTTCGTTCCAGGTACAATGTAATGTTATATTTCGCACGTATGTGGCAATTTCGCTGCGATTTTCCATGAAACCGAAATGAGTTTGAGATGGTTCGTGATATGTGTTTTTGGAGTGTTAAGTCGAAAGTTAGATAGTCTTGTGTAATGCATTGCATTAAAGATAGCAATAAAATTACGATACTAATCTTTAACATAAAAACAAGATTTCGGAGAGTTAGGGTAATAATGTTTGATAGAGTAACGCGCGGATAGAAATGTTATTTGATTCACCGCCAAATGTAACTCGCTATGTATGGTCATACATTTTTATGATGTTATTTGTAGATAGAACATATAAATATTTCAACGTACAACTAACTGACTACAATTATGGCTTGGAGAAGCCTTGTCATCATCACCGGACTTGCGGGGGAGCGGATGGCGCCCACTCCTAAAAACACTTGCGGTGATGGTGTAATATTCAAATAGTTTGAGCAACAATGGATGTTTTCACGGTAAATGAAAATATTCGAACCATAAAATTCCTCTTGCGACGTACCGAGCACGCTCTTTTTGAACATTGTCTCTAGATGTCCTTATTATATTTAAATTATTTCTCCTGCGGTGTGATCTTCAAATATCCTCACTTCTCCGTATGTTTGTGCTTGAACTGCAGATGTCAATCTTGAATATTTACAGAGGTACCTACTTGCTGAAGTTGAGAGACAATTGTAGATTTTTTTTATGTTTTGTTTAGATAATATTTATGAAAAAAATTACCGATTTGAAGTCCCTGTGACAAAAAAAAATCAATACTTATTAATGATTCGATTTGTGATTTCAGATACGAACATTGATCGAATCGCTTACGCTACTCGAAAAATATAGTTTTTTTCTTAAATTTCAATTGTTATTCTAGTAAAAAGTTGTTTATGTTTTATAGATTTTCAAGTTATTAATTTCACCACCAATTAATTGAATATGACTTTCAACTTTTATTTTCTCTTACTAGGTATTCAAGAAAACAATTCGGTTCAGGGTTGCATTGGACCGCTCAGAATAACCAATAAACTTTGCCCGCAATACTTCCACAAAAAACCTTTTAACTCCTATCTAATCGATACCACTGTTGAACAAACAGACGAATTAGAAGAACTTCGAAAACAAAACGACTTCCCACTACGGAAGCGAGGTGTGAAATGTGGACTGCATTACATGTAATTCAATTCGTGACTGGCGCCCGTCTATAGGATTGCAGATGATTCAGTTTATCGCTTTGCAAATATGCGGTTGATAGATAATCTGTTTGCAAACGGACTGGTTTTTCTATTAACTAGTCATTCAATCTGCGAAAGAGCCTTATTTGCTTGTCTCTTATCGGTCGTGTCGGATTCCTTACCGCCGATTATGCCACAAGTCAAAGTCAAGTCAAAGTCAAAGTCAAATTCCTTGTTTTATATAGGCATTTACACGCACGTATAAATCGTCAGTCGTCACATTTCAAGTACTTTTATCATAAGCCCATCTACGTCTCCAATGATGGGGCACGGGCCTACATAAACTAGGTCAGTAAGGCCTTAGTCGACCACTCTGGCCAAGTGCGGGTTGGTTGAATACACAACCTCAGAATTTCTTCGTAGGTGTGCAGGTTTCCTGATTTTCCTTTCAAGATGTTTTCCTCCACCGTTGAAGCGTTGAATAATCATACATATGAATTTCAAATTTGAAAAACAGTGGTACCCGGCAGACGGCCATCGACGCTTTTTACGGTACATCTTTAAGTTCTTTATGCTACTATATTACCGATGCCAAATACGTAACATTATATAATCGTATTGGTTAGCCGCATTAGAAAAGTGATTATGTCCGGAATATTTAGTATTGTTTTATTTGAATGAGCTCCCAATATTTCTCATTTTGGACACTTGAAACAACGCCAAAATATTTGCACATTAAAATAATAATATGGTAAATAATCCGGACATATTTAATTTTCTAATGTGTTATAATAATTATTTTTTAATATTGTATAAGTACTTTGTATCTCATTATAAATGAAATACAAATTACTTGTTAGAAATAAAAATCTTTAAGAGAAGAAGTTTAGTTATCACAAGATGATGGGCTGATGATGATGATGATGAAGAATATTTGAAGTCTTGCTAACTGTGAAATTATGAATCCCATTTAAATGGTTAACAATTAATACGCAACACATTTTATGATAATTGAAAATAATTTACGTTACCAAAATCATTCTTGCAAAACACCGCCCCGATATTCACTCTCTGGTTTGTTAATTTTTCAATTCATAAATTGCATAGATTTAATTAAATATTTGAATCGACTGGCAATGATGGAATTATCGGCGAATGTACATACAATGCCCTAATGGAACGAAGTCATTATAATTATCATTAATCCTCGTTTCATTTGTATGTTTCATAATCCTTAACATTATAAATCCGAAAGTAATTTTGACTGTCCGTCGCGCTTTCACGCCAAAACTACTGAACTGATTGGAATGATCAATAATAAATATGACAAAACATTACATACATTGACCTGATCCCGTAAAAAAGCGTCGATGGCCGAGTGGTTAAGGTCGTTGTTTGCCATGCGAGAGGTCGCCAGTTCAAACCTCGCCAGGTACTAATGTGTTTTTCAAATTTGAAATTCATATGTACCATCATTCAACGCTTTAATGGTGAAGGAAAACATCATTAGGAAACCAGCATACCTAAAAAATTTTTCAACGGTGTGGCCAACAAGGCCTACGAGCGGTCTAAAAACTCTGACACCAGGTTGTTCATCAACCATACGACAAGAAGAAGATTGGAATGTTCATGATAATATAAATAATAAATATTACAAAACATCACATTTACATTGATCTGATCCAGTGGTAAGTAGCTTAAGCGCTTGCGTTACAGATATTAGAATCAACAGTGGATACACAAAATATATACTTAAATATATTTAATAACACATCCAGATAGGGAGGACCACCGCGTCACACAAATATTTGTCTCGGGTGGGAATCGAACCCACGACTCTTGGAACCGTAGATAGTACCACCACGGGTTATTAACCACTGTCCCACCGAGCCGGTCTAATGATGATGATGATATAAAAAGGTTATTAAAGAAATTACTTTAAATCTAAAACCATATAACGAAACTATTTGAGTTTTTGATGATTGGCTCCTTGTTTATCTTCTCTATGTTTATATCTCTATGTTACTTAAGTATAAGTCCCATGTTTGTGACCCAGGTTTACTACCTACGGTTCCAAGAGTCGTGGGTTTGATTCCCACTCGGGACAAATATCACGACGACGACGAACATCGGTGTTTGTTCCGTGTCTGGGTGTGTTATTAAATATATTTAAGTTTATTTGTGTATCCACTGTTGATTCTGATATTTGTAACACAAGTGCTTAAGCTACTTACCACGGGATCAGATAAAAAAACAATAAAAAAAAATGTTTATTTAACTAATGTATTGAACTGAGTCCCATGTTTGCAATACCTACATGGTATCTAAGTTTTAAGTGCCTTATCTGTATTCCGCCTATGTATAATGTACACTTAGTAAGCAAATAAATGATGATTTGTATTATAATTATCTATTATTTGAGCGAACAATACACACTTGAAATAAAACTTATCTAGACTAATATTATAATGATGAATAGTTTATTTGTTGTGTTTAAGAAATCAATAAAAAACCCTTTTATACTTTATTATTATACTAGCTTTCCGCCCGTAACTCCGTCCGCATAAACGTTTAACGGGTAAAACATTACTCCTTATAGCGCAATCGGTTAAAAGTAGCCTATAAACTTTTCGAGGCTCTGCACCATATCGGTGCCAAATTTCGTTTAAATCGGTTCAGTACTCTATGCGTGAAAGCGTAACAGACAGACAGACAGACGGACAGAGTTACTTTCGGATTTATAATATTAGTAAGGATGTCAAATGCGCTCATAAACTACATAATATCTGTATGTAGTATCAAAGTAAAGGATTCAGCAAAAAAAAAATTAAAAGGTATGAGTAACGATAAATGATAAAGTGTTGAAAATGAGGTCGTTGGAATGTAAGTGTTTAGGCTAATAGAAAGAAACTATATTTTACTTTCCACAAATGTTCTTAAAATGTTAATGTTACTATCCTAGCATGTTAATAAGTGCAACCTACAACGTTGAAATATGCTTAGGGACGGGTTAGGGGTGAGAGTCATCCGCTCCCCCGCAAGTCCGGTGATGATGACAAGGCTACTCCAAGCCATCATCGTTAGTAAGTTAGGAAAAAAAAGTTGAAATATGCACTTAAGTTAGGTTTATAAAATAAATAACAAAGTTATTAGTTAGTTACTTTATCTGTTTAAAAGTTAACATAAAAATTATAGCGTCCTCTCTTCAATTTCATTTGCAGTGCCCTTGCAGGGTCTATAATGTATCGATAATTATTACTTATTTTTGTGTTGTTTTCCCAAGTGCGCAGGACAGTAATTAGTGCACAAGTGTTCACTGACAACGGTTTCAAGAGTCGTGGGTTCGATTCCCACCCGGGACAAATATTTGTGTGACGCGGTGGGTCTTCCATATCTGGATGTGTTATTAAATATATTTAAGTATATCAGGCGCAGGACCACCGGCTTAACGTGCTTTCTGAGACACGGGCGTGCAACCGCCAACTTCCTAACTCCGGGCTAAGTAATTTCTTTACAGAAGACTCACACAATTTTTTTCCCGAGGTCGGATTCGAACCGGGGACCTCTCGGTCCTTACGCAGCGCTTGCTACCAATAGACCAACGAGTTGCAACATAAGAAAAAGTGTTCGTAACTAACAGAATATGAAATATCACTCTAAATTAAACAAAGTCTACTATACTACAAGTATTTTGTATGAAGGCATGGATGCTACAAGAAATAAAGACGTACATATGCGACAGATAAATCCAAGTATGGTTTGACCTAATAAAAATTTACACGCGAGTAGGTCAGAGAAAAAAAATCTTTACTACTGTACGATGTTTAGGTTTTTTTTTATAAAGGACTCCCAAGATGACTACACTCCATCTGATGGTAATCGGTTGATTAGTCCACATATTATGAGGTCGACAGGTACAATGACCCTATACAGCCAGATTAAGGAATATTAATTTGAAGTTTAAAAGCTCTGGTAATAAATATTTTATAGCTAATTATTAAACAAAACATTCTTACAAGATTAGGAGGTTTCATTTTGGAAGTAAAAGCTCTTTGTGTTTATAAATTTCAAGGTGTATCATAAAAGAACTATGAAGATAAACTTAATGACCTAAAACTTTCCATAAAGTCCGGTTGTTCTTTTTTACAAATTTTCCAAAAATCGTTTCTTTAATTTAATAAACATTTACTAAAGCTCAAATTAAAATAGGTTACTAAATTTACAAGAGTTTTGTAATGCATCTTTACTATGGACGTAAAAAGTTTGTAGATAGAAGAAAGTGAATTCAGTATAGTATTATATATAGATAGATGATACTGTGTAAAAGCACTAGAAAAAAGTTTTATTACAAACCTTCTAAATGAGAGGGAGTACCCTCTCGCGCCGCTCGAAGCATTTCTTAAACTTTTTCAAAACGTTAATTTATTTAAAGTCCCGCTTTCAATTGTTTTAGTTTTTCAGGTGTTTCTTTCTTCCTCTTCGTTAAAGTAGCTTTGCAGCATTAACGAACACTAATAGCACACGTTTAACCAATCAGAAATCGCTTACGTGCGTTCGATCGCCTCTATTTCAATTTACATTCCAATGACAATAGCATCAGGCTGTCAACCAATCTAATTCTACTAAATCGAATATCACTCACAAATGTCCATCAAGCCTACAATCAAATTTGCAATAACGACGACGGTGGGAACAAAGGAATATCGCTCTACACACAACGAGATACGGTGCTAACGGGTGCACTGTTGTTAGCCTCAGGCTACACGTCAATCCAGTGAAGGCAGTGTTTGAAAATGCTTGTATTTGTAGTTAAATGCAGACAGGTACCAACGTATAGTTCAGTGTTGATGCATGTTCGTAACGTGTTCACGTGTTAAATAAAGATACTAGTGTAGTGGAAACGGCGTTGCAATATACTGCTCAAGGTGAAGCGAGTACATAAATTTTTGATAACACCAGAATTGTTCGAAATAGGTATTCGCCTAGTTAAACGGAATGCACCGTTCAAACTAGGTCTAAGGAGGTGTGAACATCAATATTTAAATGCAAATTACGAAATATTTTTTTATATCAACCATTAGCTACCAGTTTGACAGCAAGATGAAAATAGAAAAACCTTATCTTGATCACGTTGAAAATATATATAGATTAGCCCCTAAGAAGCCTTAATATTAAGTTAAATCAAAAATAATAAATTATTTGTATAATTTTTCTAATTGAAAACTCTTTCGACGTATTCAGCTCGTCGCGTCATGAAATAGAACTTTTTTTTTAAATACTAAAGCTAGCCCATACATATTTTTGATGAATAAACATTAACACGTCTCTTCGTGCAAAAATGAGCATAAGTAGAATCAAGATAGCTTCACCACTGAGCAGATTTGCAACTGTTAAAACATCATTAATAATGAAAACATAGATACCAATTTAAAAACTATGTTTTGCCAAGCTTAACAGATATTTGAACAATGGAGATAAGCACTAATGAGAATTATACTCGTAAGATTTAAACAACTAAGTAGAGATAACTTAACACTACAAAATTCAAAATAGAACTAAGACAACGCTCATTTTATTCTTCAGTTTTAAAAACACCTTAAATAAGAATTATATTTAGTTGGAAACGAATAAATAAATTAAAATATAAAATACATTCATTGCAATTCTAACAGGTTAAAAACTATGGAAAGAAACATTCTTACGATTCTTGCTTTATTTTAATACCATTAAAAAAAATGCTGTATCCTATTACGAGATTTTTGTTTATCGTAATCCCAAATGTTAGATTTACAGAATTTTATTTGACCAAATTTTACATTAAGTCTCAATTCCGAAAACTTCCGTGAGAGATAAAGCAAAAACGTCTAAACGGATTTTCGGACATACGAAGAGGTCTCTTTAGGTATTGTGTTGGACTCCCAAAAGCCGGTGCCATGGTCGAAATGACCGTCGACTGCTCCTGGGAAGGTATCCCTGAGGAGTACGAATGAAACCCAACAGGATATCTCTACTTTAGCTTCGGCAACATGGAGCAACATGGAGCTCTCGCCTAGTTCTTAAGCCTTAACGCCGCTGGTTATAGGAAAGCTCAGATTGTTTCCTTTGTCAACACTTCTACCTTTACCTACAAACTAAAAAAGAAAAAACCGCTTCCTCCTTCCTGAGCAAAACACCAAATAATTTGTCTGAGAATTAAGCAAACACTCTACCGACAAAATAAATCTCACGTCGATGTTTTACAAGAGCCGATAAAACCTTAGTAATAAAAGCAATAAATCCGGCTCCGTACTAGCCGTTACGTCACGTTTGGCAGATTAAAGACATGCCACCTAGCGACCTCATAGGGAATTAATCTTTTATTTTTAGACTCGACACTCGCGGCGCGAGAGGATTATTCTGAATGGATTGAAAAGTTTCGCGATCAAATTGGAAAGTTTCATGTAATAGTGGTGCGATTGTAGTTTGTTTTAACGAATTTTAGTTTTTTTTTTCTTCTTTGTCTATAGATTTTCTATTTAGTGATGGCATTTCGCTTGATTTTTTGGAGTAAATGCTAAGGGCTTATGTTTATTTTATATCTTATGGTCATAAATACGATTGGCATTTTTGAATTTCGTGTAAAATTGCTAATGTAAAACAATATAGGTATATTATTAAGAATCAAAAGTCTTGTGTTTATTTTATATGTGTTTGTGAGGTATTGAATTAGTACCTACCGATTTAATTCTTTGCTATCAACTGGCCCAAAAGCAGCATGATAAAATATTTTTGAGACTTCTTTAATTCTTGTACCAGACTAAAATGCTTCTGTAGCACAATACTAAGTAATAAAAGTAAGTTTTCTATATTGCTTTGTTCCAATTGGTGACCTATGTAAATAAATTACTTACAAGAATAATATAATACAATCTAAGATGATATTAACGGAAGCTCCCAGAATAATCCGCCTGAGGCGAAGGGCGCAAACTTGTTCGTGTGTACCCGCAATAATGTGTGGCGGCCATATTTCAAAATGGCGTCGGGTTCGATTTTTAAAAAGACCGTTACTTGGCATTTGGAATTGTTTTCGATTCTGATTTATGCTGTTGACGTTTTTATCGGTGAATTTCGAACTGGCTTGAATCATTTTGTGTTTATTTTTTTTTATTTTGTTCGTTTTTTATACGGCTGAAAGTGGAGTTTATGTAGGCATGAAATGATAATGGATTTTTATTATGCTCGCTTTCCGTTGCTTTTATCATGTTTTATGTATCAATTCCGACTCTATTTGAAGTGTTTGTTAATTGGCTTAGTAAGAGTATGTTTTTTGATATTTTGTCTGTTTTGTTTTTAATGTAATTGATTTACTCCATATTGGTACGTACGTGTTGATTTTTTATTCAATGATGTTTTTATAAAGAAGATAATAACTTATATCAATCTGTTCAGTATACATACAAACATTTTTATTAGGTCAACAGAAACCAGAAGAAGTAGGTTAGGGGTGAAGCTGTATCAACATTTTGATTAAAGAGCATTTTTAGGTTTCCGTTCCTAAAGGGTAAAAACGGGACGCCATTACTAAGGCTTCCGTCAGTCCGTCTGTCTGTCATAAGTCTCTATCTTAAACTGTCATAGCTAGACAGACAGCTAACTTTTACAAATGATATATTTCTGTTGCACCTATAGCAACAAATACTAAAGAAAAAATCAAACAAATATTTCAGGTGAGGTCCAAACAAAAAACGTGACCATTTTAAACCTGAGTACGGAACACTCTGCACTCTGCGCGAGTGCGTCTTGAACTTAGCCGGTTTTTTTCAATATTTAATTATGTAAAATAATCTATTCTGAAAACAATGTATGTAGCAAGTATTAATTAGTAAAGTAACTCACCACACTTTTTGCTCTTCCCCGCCATTCGAAGAAGCACTATTTTTTATTGAACTAATTTCCTAACTAGCTCAGATTTCCTAGAAAGATGGCGCTTTCTAAGAATGCAATTACGAACTGAACCGATGACTTAACTCGGTCTTGATTATAGTTAGCACGATATTCAAGATGTGAGATTCAGGCGGAATCAAATTAATAAATAGTACACCTATTTATTAGCTTTCCCATTAATTTGACCCGCGAGGTATACACCGTGAAATTTGAGGGGTTGTTTACCCGTAGCAGAACGATTTACTTTGATTTGAGTAATAGTGAGATTGATTTAGTAATACTATCGCATCATGCAAATTTTTCCTTGAAAAAAAAAAATTCAAAATAATAATTTTCCAACTCGAAAACAAGAGAAGCTATCGTTCTTTTATAAGATGTGACGTAATCTGGTACTGCTTGCCGCATGAAATCGATGCTTAAAGCTAAAAAAGCTCTACCCCTTTAGTAATAAAGCGGTTTAAACGTACTTTCGAGTTTCGGTTATACCTTTTGTAAAACCGGCATTTATTGATTTCAATGCAAAAGAACTGCACAAATCGATTGTGCTACTAAGATAGAATCATTTTACTGCGGAAAAAAACCACTGAAATTTCACGGTGTATATCTTGTAAACATTCTGAGGTTGTTTAGTCAACCACCCGCACTTGTCCAGCGTGGTTGACTAAGGCCTGATTTTAAGGGTGAGAGCCATCCGCTCCCCCGCAAGTCCGGTGATGATGACGAGGCTACTTCAAGCCATCATCGTATGTCAGTTAGGAAAAAAATAAAATAAGGCTTAATTTCCTAGTTTAAGGTAGGCCCCAGCAGAGGGACGTGTTTAAAACCCATAGTTTTTATAATATTTTTCTTAAATATAAATAAATATAAGTGCTCTGTGCATTTAAAAACCTCATTTGCTTTCTGTCGCCACGCGCGCTGTCCAAAACTTTCTGGTCGCTCTCATTTATAACATTTTTACGAAATTCCCAACTTTCGTCCGTCCAGAACTCCGAATTTATAACATTACACAACTTCTGATACTAAATCACCGTTGACTGCACATTTGTGAACAAAGAGTTTTGAGTTCAAAAACCTCGTTTCTTTATACAAAATAAACAAGTCTTCAGTTTCATTGCAGTTTGGATGGAATAAATGCAAGTCTTACAACATTGACACCACATAACCTAGGTCAACATGACATGAAGGAAAGATTGCTTTTTATTATAGTAGGAGAAATAAAGCTGAGAACACACACTGGAGTGAAAAGGTTTTTTTTGTACAACCGAACAACACAAATTAAAGTGGAACACTAATTGGACCACTTTTTTGGGGGGGGATGGGGCCCTACCAAGATCTTTGGGCCCAAGCCAACCTCACGTGCAAGTACGTACCCCTGCTGACCAACGAACGAGGCTCTGGCACCAGCTTTCCCCCCGGGGTTGGGTGGTCGGACGGCAGTCGCTCCCGTAAAAGTGAACACGCCACTTTAAAATGGAAAGAAAAATCAAGAAAAGTGCCAGGAATAGGGCGCCGCCGCAAAACGGCGCGCAGGAGTTTCGCCCGACTCCTGTGGCAAGTGGGCGAGGGCTACCGCGTTGGGGACGGACGCGGCTAAAGACGTTAGCCCCAACCCCACGGAAACTCCGCTTCGCGACGTGGAACGTGGGCACGCTCACCGGTCGCGCGAGAGAGCTGGCCGACGTACTCACCAGGCGGAGGGTGGCAGTGGCGTTCCTGCAGGAGACTCGGGCGGGAGGCAGCAGATCCCGGGCCATTGGGAATGACTACAAGCTGATCTACACAGGAGCACCTAGTGGAGAGAACGGGGTTGCGGTAGTGCTGTCCGGGGAGTTGCAGGATGACGTGTTGGAGGTGAAACGCTACAGCGACCGCTTAACGGACGTAACGGTGCTTATCGAAGGGGTTACGACCCACTTGATAAGCGCATACGCTCCACAGGCTGGTTGCAGCGACACCGAAAAGACTTCATTCTGGGATAGACTTGGAGAGGTGCTGCGTGGAATCCCACCATCTCAGGGAGTCGTTCTGGGGGGCGATCTGAACGGTCATGTGGGTGAGGAGCCTGAGGAGTTCGAGCGTGTTCATGGTGGCTATGGGTTCGGCAGACGCAACGCTGAAGGAGAACATCCTCCAGTTGTGTTCGGCTGCCGACCTGGCTATTGTGAATACGTTTTTCCAGAAGAGGCCTGAACATTTAATCACCTACAGGAGTGGGCGGCACGCTACCCAGATCGACTTCCTACTCACTAGGAGGCACCACATCGGCAAAGTAGTCAACTGCAAGGTCATACCCGGAGAGAGTCTCACAGCACAACACCGTCTACTTGTCATGGATCTCTGCGTGAAGCCCAAAGCCAAAAGCTTTTGAGCGCTGTCGGCGTCAAATAAAGGTGGTGGCGGCTTGACGATGACAAATCCCAGGTGTTCGTCTCAGCTATCGGCGACAAGTGCGCTGAGGCTGAGAACGAACCAGTTCAGAACCACTGGGACAGGATTCAGGCAACCATAACCGAAGCGGCAGAAGTCAGTGGTTGGCACGTTTAAGGGTGGACGCAAATTTGACAAGGAGACTTGGTGGTGGCACGACACAGTCCAGACGGAGACGAGGGTGAAGAAAACCCTCTTTAAAAAGTGGCAAGCGTCCAACTCTCCCGAAGATCGCGACGCATACAGGTCCGCAAAACGTGCTACTAAGAAAGCTGTTGCCAGAGCCAGGCGAGCCCACCTACAACCGCTCTACGATAGGCTGGAATCGTCTGAGGGGCAGAAGCTTATCTATAGATTGGCACGTTCGAGGGTCAAAGCGGCACAGGATATCTCCAAGTGCCGCTGTGTTAAAGACTCTCACGGTAACCTACTATGCGAGGACCTCGCGGTGAAGGAGAGATGGCGCTCTTACTTCCACGAGCTGTTAAACAAACAGCATAGAGAGGTGCAGCCACCGGACCTCCTGCGAATCAAGGACTTGTGCCACCGGTAACGCCTGAAGAAGTAGAGAAGGCTCTTCGCCGCATGAAGAATCGGAAAGCTGTCGGAGCCGATGGAGTCCCCATCGAAGCCTGGAAGGCAATGGGTGGTCGTGGTGTGGGCATCCTAACTAACCTTTATAACCGCATACTAAGCACCGGCGGGATTCCTCGCCAATGGAGACTGAGTGTTATCACCCCGGTCTTCAAGGGCAAGGGATCAGTGCAGGAGTGCGGTAGTTATCGCGGTATAAAGGTCATGTCCCACACCATGAAACTATTCGAGCGGATAGTGGACTCTCGAATCCGTCAGGAGTGCACTGTCTCTGGATGTCAATATGGTTTCCGCCCCGGTCACGGGACTATGGACCCCGTTTTTGCCCTAAGAATCATCATGGAGAAATACAGGACGAAGAACACGCCTCTCCACTTCCTATTTCTGGACATGGAGAAGGCCTTCGACTGTGTTCCGCGTGAGATGATTTGGTGGGCCCTGAGGTCCAAGGGAGTGCCAGAAACGTATGTTGATATCATTAGAGACATGTACTGTGATTCCGATTCTGTAGTTAGGACCGCTGTTGGCGACACATTGCCCTTCCGTATTACCGTCGGAGTACACCAAGGCTCCGTCCTGAGTCCGTTCCTCTTCAGCCTGATATTAGACGTATTGTCAGACAGCATCAGAGACCACCATGAGCAGCCACCATGGCTACTTATGTATGCTGATGATATCGCGCTGGTGGACTCGGACAGGGGACGGCTGGTGAGACGTGTTAACACATGGAAGGAATCGCTTGAGAACGGGGGTCTGAAACTCAACGTGGCGAAGACAGAGTACTTGGCCTGCAACACTACAGATCCCATGTCCGTCCGCATAGGCGAAGACACGGTCGAGCGCACGGACCGGTTCAAGTATCTGGGATCTGTACTCCACGCGAACGGCGACATCGACTCCGACGTCAAGGCACGCATTGCTGCTGCGTGGGATAAATGGCGGGAGGTGAGCGGCGTCACTACGACCCTAAAATGCCGGTTAAACTGAACGGACAGGTCTATAAATCCATCATTAGGCCTGTTCTCTTATATGGTAGTGAAGCATGGCCAGTACTTGAGCGGCACAAGCAAGAACTGCGGGTCACGGAGATGAAGATGCTGCGCTGGATGTCGGGAGTTACGCGAGCAGATCGCGTAAAGAACTCCCGTATTCGCGGCAGCCTTCATGTCCGAGACATCGCTGATAAATTGCAAGAGTGCCGCCTACGTTGGTACGGACATGTTTTACGGAAACCGGCAAACTACGTAGGGAACAAGTGTCTCGCAATGTCGCTACCGCCGGGTCCCGGCAGAAGGGGAAGGCCCAAGAAGGCCTGGCTTGACGTCGTAGTGGATGACATGCGTGCCAACAAACTCTCCGCGAAGGATGCTGAAGATCGTGCGAGGTGGAGAGTTAGGAGCAGGAAAGCGGACCCCGGGCTCCGCAAGGATGCAACCGGGAGAACGCTGAGATGATGATGATGATGATGACTTATAGGATCAATTTTTTGTACGTATGTTTGTCATCTTTAAAAAAAACGGGTGATGACGTTATATTTTGAATGAATAATTAGGTACTCAGTGGCGGTCATTGGGAAAATTTGAATAAGTTATCCATCATAAGTGTAAAAAAATAAGTGTAGTTGTCCCGTCGCAGAATGATTTACCTTTGGTAATACTATCAAATCATGCGAGTTTTTTCGGCAATTTTTTTTAATTTTTCAAATAATAATCATCTTGTTCGAAAGCGTAAGATAATATATTATGTTTAATCAATGTGACGTTACCAGGTACTGCTTGTCGCATGAAATTGATGATTAAAGCTAAACTAGCTCTACGCCCTTTGTAACAAAGCGCTATTAACATACAGTCAACAGTGAACACCACCCTTAGGGCTGTCTAGCAAGTCTCAAGCCTCGCGCGCTGACACGAGCGTCCAAGTTTATTCATTTAGATGTCGCCTTACGTGCGGTCTAACAGTTCGGACGTGGACAGTGAGCAGTTAAAAGGTTCAAGAATCAGTTGTGATTATTTTTTTACAAAAAAAGAACTGCCTTCAAAAACCCGACACACTAAAAATTATCTATAAAATAATAAAAAAAGAACATTCATAATTATCTGGGTAGGAATTTGATTCGTTTTTGAAGATTTGATTTGTTTGTATTTAATGCAAATAAGCACAGCGTGCTTCGTTGTTTGGTATCGCCTGTAACATAACAAAATCAATGCATACAATGCATACATTGGGACTAACAAGATTACTTCTTTTTTGAAGACGGTTAAAAACATATAGTCAACAGTGAACACCGCCCCTACGGCTGTCTAGCAAGTCTCAAGCCTCGCGCGCTGACACGAGCGTC
This sequence comes from Maruca vitrata, assembly GCA_039566165.1. NCBI lineage: Eukaryota > Metazoa > Arthropoda > Insecta > Lepidoptera > Crambidae > Maruca > Maruca vitrata. The sequence continues at coordinate 16,228,163 of CM076912.1, read as the reverse complement.
CAAGTTTATTCATTTAGATGTCGCCTTACGTGCGGTCTTACAGTTCGGACGTGGACAGTGAGCAGTTAAAAGGTTCAAGAATCAGTTGTGATTAATTTTTACTGCTTGTGATCTACAGTACGTGTCACTAGGAAACGACATTTATTATATTCTTTTATTCTATAAATAAAGTCACTTTATCTGCCTGTGTGCACTTTCACGCTGAAATTTAAAACCTATTCAACTGATTCAATTTATTTACGTACAATTTGAACAGATTTAGTTAAGCAACTGAAAAAAAAAACAAGCTACTTTTTAACCAAGTTATAGTTATTTGATTCTACAATTGAAGATGTTTGCAAATATATGCATGAATCAGTGAAACTGTTGGTAGATAAAACAAATAAATCAAAAACATATAGTCAACAGTGAACACCGCCCCTACGGCTGTCTAGCAAGTCTCAAGCCTCGCGCGCTGACACGAGCGTCCAAGTTTATTCATTTAGATGTCGCCTTACGTGCGGTCTTACAGTTCGGACGTGGACAGTGAGCACGTATCTTTAGAAATGAGTTTAAAAGCAGTCAAAAGGATCATGGTGGATCGTATTTCCTGATTTCGTGTAGCTGTAAATGTAAATACTTGTAGATACTATTGAACTGATATGGAACTAGTAATGTTAACTATCAATTTAACTTTACATTTTGATGATCATAAAATTACGGTACTGTATGTACGTTTAATTAAAGAGTCCGTTACTTTAAAATTGATCAGGTACAGTCAGCCAAGAAAGTGGTCCACCACTTTTGACAAAAGTTTCTGCGAGATGTAACTTTCGCTAAGGTTGACTTTTCACTTACACAGTCTAATTGCCAAGGAAAATTGACTTTGTTGTTTCATGACGCACAAACGAATCTCAACCGGAGGGTGGTAGACCACATTTTTGGCTGACTGTACTTGTGTGGTATTTTCATTGTTCTGACTTTTGATTCAAAAAGTATTAAAGTGATTTGCGTTGTCAATTAGATATGCGAATAATGCCTATAGATTCTTTAATCTAGTTCTTTAACTATAATGTATGTTTATAAGACTAGGTCTGTCATAGGAGAGCCATTTCTGTAGTTCCTAGTATTCCTAACTAATATTCTAAAAGTCTGCTACGCGCAAACTACTTTGCCGATTCAGGCTAAATGGGGTAATAAAGTAGTCCGGAGACTGAAAAAGGATAGACTTGTTTTTAGCATTGTTATAAGGATATAATATTTTAAGTAAAAAAAAAGTAAACGGACGAGAACAGAATATAATAATAATAGTGATCAGCCCTTGCTTCTCTTCGAGTGAATTTGAAAAAAATCATCTTGAATCTGGTTGGATTCTATCCTATGGATGGCTATCCAATCCAGTAGTCTTAAGCATAAATAGAGCATTAGGGATAAAGGGACAGAGAAAGCGAATTTGCTAAAGCATTATAAATAATACGTTGTGATGTTAATTTATTACAGGCAAAACAAATAATTTCGTCCAATCCAAAACTGAAAAATAAATAATAAAACATGGTTTTTAGAAATAAAACCGCGGTGTTTAATCCGTGTAAACACAACCCAACACTATAATAGGTATTGTGTGTATTGAATGTTACTGTCAAGTCAACACTCGCTTCCGTCGCTATCTTGCACTGCAGCCTGCAAATGCGCTGTTATGCATTCATCAAACTAATTGACAAGATAAGCAGAAGGAATTTGAAAAGCGCATCTTAACGGGTTTGATATTTGACTTGGAGTTAGGGTTTTATGTGATATCTATTCTAATAGAGTGTTCGTCTCTCTTCAAAGTAAAGATTATGTCTTAGGTATTAGACGTAATATTTTTATGCAATTATTGATTGCAGATCAGACAGACAGACATATCTCGCGGATGGAGTCGCAAGCTAGAGCTAGTATTTTCAGGAAATAACACTTCTAAATTACTCTTAAGAGTCTAAAAAAGAAAAATTGTATCATGGATTTCAAATTGTATTGCATAAACAAATCTATACGTGAATACAATGTTTGAGTAATCCTATTCTATGGCGGCAATTTTTTAACAAACTTTGGTGTTTGTTTTCCAGAAATGTTTGGTTAAAAAAAATATAGGGTAGAATGCTATATAATTTGAATGTATAAAAATATTTGAAAGCTGCGTGTTTATTTTATTTTTTATTGTAAATATTGTTTCTTTTGGTTACTATACCCAATATACAAACAAGCCAGTACTATAATCTTTAAACCATAGTTTGAAGAAGGTTTATATGGAACCTTTCCTCAACTATCAAGACTAGTAAGTTCCATTTAGCAAACAACTAATGTTCTGAAGGTTACGATACGCGAAAAGCTACATCATCGCACGGCTATTAAACTCTTCTGTTCATACGAAACTTCGAGGTGAGCTTTACAAAAGATTTCCACTGCTTGTTTATTGTTAGCTTTCTTTTATAGCGATTATTAAAACAGCGTTTTGAAGGTTAGATTTAAAGGAGTCGATTATTTTTCAATGGCTTTGGGCAATTTTGTCAATGGATAAAAGTTTTACAAAGTATGTACTTAATTTTAATAGAGATGTCGTATGCCTTGAAATGAATTGTGCGTTTTACGGGTTGTTTAGTTTAGTTGGTTTTTAGTTCAACAAAGATATGTGACGTAAACAGTGTTGGTTAGCAAGCGTATTTAGGTATTGTGAATTGATTATGTTAGTTTCCAGTGCCTCGGCAAGCACAATCATTAGTTGTATTAACAACTCCATCCATCCATTAGGGTTCATTAGGATTGTCATCACGCCAAGTTATGACATTAAAAAACACAGTGCACCTGTTTGCACACACTCTAGTGCATTATATCCGCATTTGTCACTTAATGATTATTTCTGTTTTTTATACAAAAAGACTTTGCCTATGATCTTATTCCATCTGATGGTAAGCGGTCGTAAGGTCTACATATGTATGATGTTGACAGACACAAAAGCGAAATCAGTTGGAGAACATAAACAACTCTGTCACGTCACTTACCTTCTACTTTTCTTCCCAATTCTGGAGACAACAGCAACAGTCTCTTACTAGATGCTTCTCCTATGTCCTTCTTCTTCTCTTTTTTCATAGCTTCATAGTCCATATGTTGGCTGTTCGGAGTTTTGTTGTACACCAGAAATTTTGTTAGTTGATCCATTGCTTTGGCTTGATTCGTTTGTTTGTTTATATTAAGTTACATTTTCATCATAAGAAGAAAATTTTTGCTTCATCCATTTTATTATTGCAATTATTTCATGTTCAATGTGAATTTTTTTAAATATTTTAATTACAATAGATCCGATTTGGTTAACTGATAGGTTCTGATACTTTATTTTTATTTGAACAATTCGTAATTTTTTTATCACCAAAAATATTCAAGCATGTCAAATTTTAAAAACTTTTTCATCAGAGCTCAAGGCTTATCACTTCAAAACACGATACATACTAACACACCATCCAAAGAATATCGAAATAATTCTAACTATGAACTAGATATTAATAGAAAATGCACCACTTAAATGACGTGCAAGTGTTGGTTCCCGAGACGACGATGGTGAAATAATTTCACCGCAATATGTGGGTGTATTCAAATCGCAATTTACTCCGCACCGATACGATTGTCGCCTTCCGTGTGGGAATGGCTAATCTAAACATGCATCGGGCTTTATCACAGAATTCTGCATAATGTGCAAAACGTCAGGTGTGACAGGTAATGTCAGAGAGTCAGGTGGTGAGAAAATTGAGGCAAAGTTACGTTACAAGAAATAAATAAGTTTTGTAGCCAATTGTCTAATAAAATGCAATAAAACTCTGAATTTCCTAAAATAACAAAAATCAAAAAGAATTTTTGTAATTATAGGAAATACAGAGTGAAATCTGTTATTTTGAAATGAAATGATGCTATTTATTTCAATCTCTAAATAGGTAGAGACACATTTTGAATGTAATAATATCTATCGTAAGAAACGTCTGGAAAGTCTCAATCAATATTTTAACGATCTACTTATCCGCTCAAAGTGAAAAAACGATAATGGATTGGCACATAAAACAAATAACAAAGGAAAAATTTAAAAAAAAACCGAACAATATGTGTTGATCCTCGAAACGCGAGCAACGAAATGATTCTATCAAACGCGGCAATTTCAAATGGTTCTCGCACGAATCGTTGCATAACAAATAATCATGCTGCAATAGGAAATACTGCAAGTGTGCATTGAACTTTCTCAAGAAAATCCTCAAGTAAATCAACAACAAACTAAACTATGTACCTTATGAGTTGTAAATCTATACTAATACTAGATGACCCGAAAGACTTCGTCCTGTCAAAAAAAATAAAAAAAAAAAGGGCTGTTTTTACGGATTTCCCGGCAATTATTCCATTTTTTCTCGCCGTAAAAACCATCCTTGGACTTCAACAAACATTAGAATTGGCCAAATTGGTTCAGGCGTTGTTGAGTTATGCGCTTACTAACACATTTTGCGATTCATTTTTATATTATAAATATAAAGCTGAAGACAAACTCTTCAGCTTTGAAGTTTGTTTGAACGAGCTAATTTCAGGAACTACTGGTTCGAATTGAATCTTTTTGTGTTAGATACACCATAATATACCGAGGAAGGCTTTGGGACATATAACATCACGATGCGACCAATAAGAGCAAAGATACAGAAATAAATGAGTTAAAAAAGACGTGTGGCACTCGGGGACTGCCGCGGTATAGCTATTGCATAGCATCGTCCGATTTCGGAGCAGCTCGTCTCGATTCGTGCGAGTTTCGTAGAGTCGTACAATACGTCTAACCGCACGCACACAAACACCGTGCCGAAGTCTACCGAACTGAAACGACGTTAGACGATTGTGAGGTTTTTTCGTTACGGAATTTCTTGGTTCGGTCGCCGCGCTCAAAGCCCGCGATAAAAGCTATGCACAGCTAGTATATCATAAGTTAGAGTAAGTTTATTCTATACTATATGTTAAGTAAGAATATTACTCTATTGCAAGTAAAAAATATTTGAATTTGACGACTTACATTAGAAAATTGTTTCTATTAATATCGGGAGCTTATTAAAACAAAGCAACATGGTGAATATCCCGGTCATTTTCAGTTTTCTAATATGTGTAACCATGACAATTTAAAATTTTGATGACCTACATTATAAAAAAAACCCTATGAAAACTAAACGCAACCTAATCCTTACTATAGTATTTTTCACCTAAGATGATCCCTGTGACACTTCATTGTGTTCTGAATCACGCATTTTACGTTTGACAAACGAAAATAATTTTATTGCACACTTTTTCATTTTATTGCGGCGTCATTAGGAAAAATATTAAAATGTAACAACAATATAATATAAAAACAATAAAATATAACAGAAAGAACACAATGAAGTGTCACAGGGATCATCTTAGCTGAAAAAGAGTATAATATTATAAATGCGAAAGTAACTCTGTCTGTCTGTCTGTTACGCTTTCACGCATAGAGTACTGAACCGATTTAAACGAAATTTGGTACAGATATAGTCCAGAGCCTAGGAAAGGATATAGGCTACTTTTTAACCGACTGCGCTATAAAGAAGTAATGTTTTACCCGTTAAACGTCTCTACGCGGACGAAGTCGCGGGCGGAAAGCTAGTTTCTAATAAGTCCTTGACGCACCGGGAACCAATCAATGGGCGAGGTCGTTTACAAAATGTGCATGTTATGTAGCAATTAAGTTAACACGTTTTAAGCTTTGTTCTTCGATTTTAACAGTGAGGCTATTGTTAGTCAGTAATTAATTAAAATACCTGGGAAATACCCGGGACATTTCCACGCACAGTCAGATGACTGACCCCAAAGTAAGCAGAGCTTGTACTATGATCGTCAGACACTTATATAGATACAATTATATTTATAAATACATAATTAAAACCAGACACGGAAGAAACACCGGTATTCATCACACAAATATTTGTCCCGACTGGGAGTTGAATCCACGACTCTTGAAACCGACAGCCGGGACAAATAACCGCTAATCAACCGAGACTGTAAAATTTACTTCTTTTATTATTACCAAAGCTAAGTTCTTTACTATAAAGTTGGACAGTACCCTTTTTTAGCATCCCCTAATTTATTTGCATCAAGCAAAACGTATTTTTTGCAACAAAACTTTTCGGAAATCTATAAAAGGTACTGCTTATCTTACTGGTTATAATGGTTGCAAAGGAAACTGTCGTTTGTAATTTCGTGATAAAACTAATATTTTTGAAAAGAACACAGATAGTTAGAGACTAACAAAGGACAACAAAGGCATAATATTTAAACCAAATTCGCTATAAAATGAGAAATGTTTAAAGTGGTATCCAATTATTTTATTGCAAGCGCCATGATCAATGAACATGGCGCTTGCAACAGTGCCGAAATATCGGAAACTCATTAAAATAAGACAACATGGTAAATACACCGTGAAATTTTAGTAGCTGTTTTCCCGTGGCAGAACGATTTGCCTTAAGTAATACTATCGAATCATGAAAATTATTTCTTGAATAAAACCGGCATTTATTGATTTCAATAATAAAGAACTGCTAAGATCTGTTGTACTACTAAGATAGAATCATTTTACTGCGGGAAAACAACCACTAAAATTTCACGGTGTATACCGGATATAGGTATTCAGTTTTCTTATGTGTGTAACCACGACAGTTCAAAATCATAAATTGAAAATGAGTTAGTAGAAAATGTTAAACCAAAAATGTCGATAAAGTAAAAAGAAACAGGTAAAACAAAATTGTTTTAGAACGTTAGTTAGTGAACTAATTTAACATAGAAAGGCGTAATTTAAGCTCAAACAATTCGCATGTACACAATTCGGCCGCACAAAGAACAGGTGATAATCCCTCAGACGGGAACGGCAAAATAATACTGGCACAATACGCGCGATGTTATGCAAATAGCAATTTACATCGCGCCAATTGTTGAATCTTCGTGTGGGAATGGTTAATCTGTTGAAAATTCAACGTGCATATCTGACAGTCAAATAGAGAATTAGTGGGGTATTCCCGGCGGTTTCGCTTATAATGCGCGGCGAGTGTTGATTGTGAATATGTTTATGAGCGGTTGTTTGGGGGTTAATGGGAAAAGATGCGTTGGTAAGGTGACGGGTGAGAACGCGACGACGACCTAGGTCCTCGGTGCCAGTTGACAGATGACAGAACCTCCGAAATTCATAACCGCTGTGACAGACGAAGACGGGCGGCCCCAGTTCGGTCGCGACCATGATTGGTGTAATCAAGTCGAAACGTCGGGCAGTGAGTAGCTATGTTTTTGCTACTACTAATATCGCGTGTGGACCCATAAAGACTAATATTTAGTGTAATGGAACGCGAAAGTCTAAGATCTAGTAATGTTTTTCAGTTGAGACTGGCTCGGTGGAACAGCGGTTAGTGACCTTGACTGGCGGTTTCAAGAGTCGTGGGTTCGATTCCCACTCGGGGCATATATTTGTGTCATGAACATCGGTGTTTGTTTCGTGTCTGCGTGTGATTATGTATTTAAGTATGTATTTCTCTCAGTCATCTATCCGATACTGTCCGAATCACTACGGGTACGCGACCCCGAACTGCTCTAGCTGCTACTTTTACTTTCCCCCTACTCCTATGAAGTAGTATCCTATCCTAGTCTTCCCTTCCAAATTACCCAATATTGTGGATGCCTCCCACTAAGACCGGCTGGCGACCCCGGTCAGCCACAGGGCGTCGCATGCCCATGTTCACGCTAGAGGCCTCGCTAGCGCTGGCATCGAACGTCCCTACCTGTCTCCGATCGTAGCGGGTCACTGCTCCATTGGATTTAGGCTGGTAGGGGTAAGAGTGCACCTGTGTTTGCGCGTACACTGTCATTTATGTTTTGTGCACTATAATATCTCCTGCGCAAATGACTTGACTTGACTTGGTGGTATTTCTCAGACGCCCATTCATAGTGCAAGCTCTGCTTTGTTTGGGGTCATATGACTGTGTGTGGAAATTTCCCAGATATTTATTATTATTATATGAATTGGAAAAAGGAGTGATTTATGTTTGATTGTATGTATTTATTAGTTTTCCGTCCGCGACTCTACCTACGAGAAGTTCGTCACCATCATCATCGTCATATAACTGGGTCCACTGTTGGACATAGGCCTCAGCATACATGTACAGGCACATGGTGAGCCATATGCTCGACACTACCTATCTTCGGGTACTCGCATCCAGCTCCTACCAGCCCTGCGCAGATCGTCACTCCACCTGGCTAAGGCGTCCTACACTACGTTTCAGGAAACGAGGTATCCAGAACTAACACCACCAGAGTATCGCGTGTATGACGACCCATAAATACTAATATAATAAATTAAGGCAATAGCCTAAAATCCTACATCCTTACTACTTCTTACTAATATTTTAATTGCGAAAGTAACTCTGTCTGTCTGTCTGTCACGCTTTCACGCTTAAAGTACTAAACCGATTAAAAATAAATTCGGTACAGATATAGTCCAGAGCCTAGAAAAGGATATAGGCTACTTTTTAACCGACTGCGCTATAAAGAAGTAATGTTTTACCCGTTAAACGGACGAAGTCGCGGGCGGAAAGCTAGTACAATATAATATGAAGGATTTAAAGAACTGAGTTTTTAATTAACCATCCCAACTTGTAAGGGATGGTTTCACTTACAATGTATACTTAGTATGATACATGCTAGTAGGTATACTTAAGCCCTGCATCGTTCGCTTATCGCAGTAGGGAGGCTTTTGACAGTGATGGCTGTATAAGACAACGGAACGATATTGGTCCTCAATAATGAACAGAAAAGAATTGAATTTTTAATTGCAACATGTTCTTCAGCTAGGTGCAAAAACAAGACCCTGTAAGGGTGTGTTCAAAATATGTGTTATATCATTACTAATTATTTTTTCTATCTTGTTTAGTAAATAAGTTAAATTAATAAGAATTTTAATGATAAAGACAAACAATGTAATAAAATATTAACCCGCGTAGGGTATAACTCGATTTAATTCGAAAATAAAATTACTTAATGATATTTTTTTTTGTTTAAAACAGTTTTAGCTTTGTTAAATATAATTTTTTTAAAAATAAAACTAAAAGGACAATTGAAAACTATTTGGGTTTCTTTTTCGCCTTTGAACAGAAGCGTGTCCTTTAAACAACTTGGCTCATTTACAATTCGTAACAAGATTGTCGTGTAATAACTATCAAGTTTTTTGCCGGAGTCTTGCCGGTAGAATCGATTTTGGTGGAAGAATCTTATTATTACTAACGTGACGATATAAAAGTGCATTAAAATTGCCTGTGTAAAAAAAGATATTTTTGATTTCGCTTCGATTTTCTTGAATCTATACAAAAAAAATTTTTAATATGAAAATAACGAATAAATATCAAATACCAATAACAAAACAGTTTTTTTTTCTGTCTCTCTTTTTGTTTTCGCTAATTTCGAAAACGGCTGAACCAATTTTGACGGGTCTTTCACATATAAATAACTAATTTTACAAGGTATATTAAGGGCCATTTAAATAAATATTGTCGCCAAAACCGATTCCACGCGGACGAAGTCATGAGCTGCCGCGAGTTTATGAAACTCATAAACTTGTGAGCTACCACTCAGTCCAAACGGACGGTAAATTCAGCTGGCATAACTATCATTCTCACTTTCGAGCAATTTCCCTGCGCTTGGGAACTGACGCGCTAAACCCCCGGGCGCAATTAGCGGTTACTCTGAATACGGTAAGGCAATATCGCCAGGTGATTTGTTGGGTGTGCGTTTTGAAAGGCATTGTTTGCAAATTAGTTTTCGAGTGGCGATTGTGGGTTTGGTGCTGTGCGTTTATCGTTAAACGATGACTAAGTGGCACTATCGTGAAACTACAACTGAATAAATATCTGGGACATTTCCACACACGGTCATCTGACCCCAAACTAAGCAGAGCTTGTACTATGGGCGTCAGAGTCTGATATGCATACATAGATATTTTTGAATACATACTTAAATACATAATCACACCCAGACACGGAACAAACACCGATGTTCATCACACAAATATTTGTCCCGAGTGGGAATCGAACCCACGACTCTTGGAACCGCCAGCCAGGGCCACTAACCACTGTTCCACCGAGCCAGTCGAATGAACGAGAATGAGATAATTAACCTTACTAACATTATAAATGCGAAAGTAACTCGGTCTGTTACACCATCACGCATGGAGTACTGAACCGATTTAAATGAAATTTCGTACAGATATAGCCCAGAGCCATGAAAAAGGACATGGCTACTTAATAATCGACTGCGCTATAAAGAAGTGATGATTTATCCGTTACGCCTCTACGCGGACGGAGTCGCGGGCTAGAAAGCTAGTTATTGATAAGTCAAAAATTAAGTGCGTTAAAATATTAAATTTGAGAAAATCAAGTGTTTTAAACGTAGATGTCATTAAAACCTTTAATTTTTTTCGATCAAAAATGTCGTAAGTTGAGCACCTCAGTTGAACACGACCGTGATTATGATCGTAAATAATACAAAACATAGTATTTATAATAGTGATAAGAAAAAGAAACAAAATTGATTTACACGCATATTAACGAATTAGGTCACTCACACAAATAGTTCAAAATAATTATAGTTTGAAAACTTTAAATGAATATTCGTGATAATTGATCAAAAAAACATTCTTTGTTTTGGATGCCTGTAAAAAAGTACATAACCGGATTTTGTGTTTATTTAACTTTATAATTCAGTAAATATTCCAAAGTATCAAGACCGTTCACGCCGACAGCATCGTTTAAAATTAGAATGATTTGTAATTGGTTCGTACCATGAAGTATGCCAAGCCTTCGTATGTACATACAGGCATGTACTCAGTCACAAGTGTGTACGCCAATGTTATCCGTTTAATTACGAAAGTTTTAAGCCTGCAGCCAGCCCTGGCAGCTACCGCTTTTACTGCAGTGGGTTATTATGAGATTAGCATGTGTAACGTTACGTTTATTTCTTTTAGTTTTATAAGAAAGTGGATATGTTCCCTTTCTTCCAAGTAACTAAGAGTAATGAAAATAAATTCATTAAAATTACTATTTAACTGGGTCAGGCTCGCTACGGTTCCAAGAGTCGTGGGTTCGATTCCAATCCGAGAAAAATATTTGTGTGACGAATATCGGTGTTTATTTCGTATCATCATCATCATCATCATTCTCCTGCCCTTGTCCCACACTAAGTGGGGTCGGCGCAACATGTATTATTTCTTCCACTCGGGCCTGTCATTCGTCATCTCTGCGTGTACTCCTGTTTCGTGTCTGGGTGTGTTATTGAAAATAAGTAAGTATATTTGTGTATCCATGTATCCAAATATATCTCTTGATTTTGATATGGATGACACAAGTGCTTCAGCTACTTATCATGGGATCAGATCGATGTATGTGATGCTGCTTAAAAAAATATATAGCAAACATTTTCCAAAGGCTGTTCATGTTTTCAATTAATATTTGAACCCAATTTTAAATTGCACATTGTACAGTATACACAAATACAAAAAAAAGGATTACAATAAAATACTTTTCGCGGAACAAGAGAGCCCCAGGCAAAATGTTCTATTTTTTTCTCCATTTACAATTTATGAACAACGAATAAAGGCAGGCAGGAAATCGTTGGAATGCCTAAAATAAATATTTAGTTCGATATGGCATACGAGTTAGTTCAATATTTGCTCTTGTTTGCAAGAAATAACCTAACAGTTAATAGTTTCCAACTGATTTTGGTTTCCGCAACTAATTTCAGTGAGAGTTAACGCGCATGAGAAATTAACTAGATGAATATTGACGTGTCTGTCAATGTCAAGTCAAAAATAACCAATCATGCTGCACTTGGACCTCACGCCTACGTATTGCCATATATGGTTAATTTCTCATACGCTTTAACACTCATTGAGATCAGCTAAGTACGGACTTGCGTGGATATACTGCACACACATAAAGTGCACCCTTTGTTTCTACAATATCATGGTTCTGAAAACCAATCATATAACCTGAAGCGTCTAATAGCTACTTGACATTTGAACAGAATATTTTTTTATACTTGATAGTTTGTTTAGGCACTCATCGTCGAACATTGCAACAACAAAAAAAAAGAAAGAAATCATTAATGAAATTAAACTTACTAACAACTGAGTGAACTAAAATTGAAATAGAGTTTAAAACAAAAATAATTCAATCAAAATAGAGTTTAATATAAAATAAATCAAATCTTATAAAGAAGATACTTATCCCGAGATTATATCTATGTAATCTACTTTAGACAACCATAGTACTAACCTTCTAGAAGAGCCATAGAAACTGGATCTGGGACATCCTTTAGCACTTTCTCTTCACCATTAACGTTTTCAATATTCTCTTTACTAACAACGTCATCTTTATTTACAACGGCTTCGGTCACTTCTGACATTTTACTTTTTAAAAGTAAACTGTTGCAAAGACCACCTTTCAAAGGGCCGATTACACAAAGAATGAGTGACAACAGGCAAGTTTGGAATTGCGTAAATTTATCGTCCTTGAGTTTTGAGCGCACAAGTCCCTAAGTCAAACGCTTGCCGAAGCACTAAAAAGTGATAGAAACCACTAAACAGACTGTTAGTCTGTTTGTAACGACGTAGTATAAATTCTGTTATGACACCTTATGGTGCCTCCGTTAGTATTATGACGCAAGTTTCACACTTCTAGGTTCAGTTAATGTTAATGTTATCGTATAACCAAATCGTTTTATTGTTCCAGCCTAAGACATAATGGCTGATTCTAAAGTTTTAGAACGAGAAGGTGTGGTTTTTTATGATTTTTCATGTTTGAATTTATTTTCTTAGGCTGTAATGTACCTAGCCTCAGTATTCGATATAAGTTGGTATTGTAGAGACAACTTCCGATTTTAAAATCATTGATGCAAAAGGAACTGACAATTTAGACAAAAAAAAGTAAAAACTTTTTGGTCGAACTTACCAAACACTACAGCAAACTTCCAATTTGTACCTGGTATTTTTATATACGATTCTAGGTTTTTATGTTTTTATATCGAGCTACCTATAATTTGAAAGTACATTGAAGAAAAAAGTATTCAAAATATGGATCAAAGTTTTGACGAATAACGCAAAATAATTAATAAAATTGTTTATTCATCACCGTATGGTGCCAGCCCATACACGTCCTCACTGCTGGGGCACGGGCCTACCCTAAACTAGGGCGATAAGGCCTCATTCAACCACCAATTCCTTTGTAGGTGTGCATGTTTCCTCACGATATTTTCTTTCACGGTTTAAGTTTCGAATAATATTATGAATAATGTACAGGTGATTTTAAAATTTGAAAACACCGTAGCGTACGTGGCGGGGTTTGGACTGGCGACCTCTCACATGCCAACCTTAACCACTTGATTATCGATACTTTTTAATTTACTACGTTTTCAAAATAATGATAGCAACTCACCTTTCTCTTTGCTTATTTTCACCACACTGTTCACAAGACCTGCGTTTTTCTCTTTGTCTGCCGGTAGGATTTCATTTTTCTTTTCGTTTTGATTCAAATTTAATTTAACATTTTTCCAACGATTTCCCGTTCCTCTACTCATTGTTTTTACATGCGGCCACTGTTGATGGAAGGGTTTCGTTATCTTTTTCACTATTTATTTCCGTTGTTTTGATGGGATTTGTTAAATTGTTCGCGAGTTCACGGACGATTGGCGAATGTAGTTTTTTCGTTGGGGTGCTAAATAGCTTTTCATTTTATAGTGTGGTCTAAAGATCTTGATCGTGGAATTCAACATTTTTGTTCTTTGATCGGTGTTTTAACATTTTAACATTGATATACCTATCTGTTTGTTTTTTTTTTAAGAAAAATTGCGATAACGCACTGTTTTTAATAATATTTCTTTCAATATCTTTAAGGCTGTACCTAATTAATTGTAGTGTATATTCAACAGCCAACTTTGTAGGTTCAGGCTACGAAAGTATGTATATAGTATACGTACTTCCTTGAATAGACACTCACTATTTTACAGTAAACCAGATTAGACTAGCTTAGAGGAATAATAATGTATTTTGAAGTTTTGCGAACACTCTCCATTCTTGATAAAGGTCTTAACCAGCGATTTAACGTCAAGCCGGGAAACGTAGACCCGATAAATCTCACAGCTCAAGACCTTCCAATCTGCATACGAATCGATTCAAGTGATTCAAGTGTCGTATAAGGGCTTCACAAAGCACGTGTATAAGGTCACGATCGGATCGGCCATTAGTGCCGACAAATTGTATGGGCCACACGGGCCGCTTAGAAAACTATTATGCTCACCCGTGAATAGAGCTTTCATATGAAAACTGATTCAGAGTGACTCTTTGTTGCACAGTGCAAATGTACGTACGTTGACTTGCATTATTTTGCAAGGATAATTGTTGTAAGTGTTCCAGAAGGGAGGATTACTTTTTATGTGGGTACTGCTCTTTCAGTGTTAGGTATAGAGGTATATAGTAAAGATGTTTAATGGGTGAGCCTCCATTATGATGATGATGAAAAGGCTACTCCAAGCCATTAAAAAAAGGTGTTGTGCAAAATTAAGTTTGAGATAAGATATTTCAATCAAAGATTATTATTACAAAAAGTAAACCGTATAACTATCGTAAATACCCTTTTTGGTTTATTTATTGATTTGTAATTTATTTTGCCTGTGCAATCAAATGGAGGAATACATATTTTCAACCAATTTCTAGAAGAAGGTAATTTAATGTTTATGTTGTGACTGTGTCTTTGACAAGTAGTTATCAATTTGAAACATAATTAGCTTCGATAAAGAACAGATACCTTCCCACAGGAAATATCTGTTATTGGTTGATACAAACAAAACCATTGTATTATGCACATCGACATCTTTGAAGATCTATGGGTTAAGAGATGAGCTCTGAAAAAATGATGGTGATTCAAATGTACACATCCTTCATAGAGGAGGTATCTTCATTCATTCAAAGAGCAATTCAACTTGTTTTTTCGGTTCAAAGTAAACCCAAATCCATTACGACCCCACCAAAAGCCCGCAGCACAATGCTCCCTGACAATACACTTGATAAACGGGTCATTGTAACTAGAAACATAACCTAAAAACGGGCGAAAGGTGACTTGGAACGGTCACCGCAAACGATGGTGTCTCCGTAAACACGCAATTAAGGTTGGTTTGCGACAAAATTTTGACAGTTTTACGAGCAACATGACAATTTACAGCCCGGTGTTTGATGTCGAGGCAGTGTAATGGAACCCCTGAATGTTTGAGATAAAACGAAACGTAATTGAATGAACTTGAGACTTACGGCACCGTTACGTGTAGGTAAGGCATTTCGTAATATTGCAGTCGAGATTTCAAGAGTGCGAGTTGAGAGGGAATCTTTTCAGAGGTCTTTGTTATCTATACTAATATTAAAAAGCTGAAGAGTTTGTTTGTTAGTTTTTTTAATGCGCTAATCTCAAGACTACTGGTTCGAATTAAATAATTATTTTTGTGTTGGATAGACCGTTTATCGAGAAAGGCTATACACCGAAAACTGACTGAAATTCGAGTGGTTGTTTTCCCGTGGCAGAACGATTTGCTTTTAGTAATACTATCGAATCATGCAAATTATTCATGAAAATATCGTTCTTTTATAAGATGTGACGTAATCAGGTACTGCTTGCCGCATGAAATCGATGCTTAAAGCTAAAGAAGCTCTACGCCCTAAGTAATAAAGCGGTTCGAACGTGCTTTCGAGTTTCGGTTATACCTTTCGTAAAACCGGCATTTATCGATTTTAATAAAAATAACTGCACAAATCTATTGTGCTACTAAGATAGAATCATTTTACTGCGGGAAAACAACCACTAAAATTTCACGGTGTATAAGATCACGCTGCGACCAATATGAGCACCACCACCACCACCGGGGGAAAAGCAGACGATGTCGCTGGCACAGCTAGTAAATAAATAAAATGAAATTAATGAATTAATTAAACGTTTTAGGAAATCAAAACTATTTCATTCTTCACACACACATATTTCTGTCCCCAAACTAAGCATAGCTAAGGTACCAGAGTTGATGTACAAACATAGATATTTATAAATACATACTTCAAGACATATATTTTTACACCCAGTCACAGAACTTATCAAATAAAGGTCGAAATCCAAGACTAACCTAACAGTACCTATTTAATATTAGTCTTTATGGGTCTACACGCGATATTAAAAGTACCAAATACCTATGTACCTATTTGGTACTTTTACTACTTACTGCCCGACGTTTCGACTGGATTACACCAATCATGGTCGCGAACGACCACAAAGACTAATATTTAGTGTAATGGAATGCATAAGTCTAATATCTTATGTATCTGAACAGTAGAGTCACTAACCACTGTTAAATTCAATATCCATCAAAAATTGAGATATCAAACTAGAAAATCAACCAAGTGGCCAAAACTGTAAGAAATCAGTTAGCCAATCTCTCTAACACACTTTATGATACTAATGCAATTGCGGTAATAAAATAGATATCGAGTCAGCCAACTCACAAACGCTACCATTCCCGTGTTTAGTAATAAAACCGATAAACTTTTACGACTATTGCAATATGCTCTTAGTTCTTTCAGCTTTCCGTACGTTCGGATTCATTCCCTAAGATGTAACAATCGTTTGGTGCACTTTTTGAAATGGCTCGAAATCATAAAAAAATATTGCCAAAACCCAGCTAATTAAGTAAGTAATCTGATCAAAATTTCGATTGGCTCGGTGGAACAGTGGTTAGTGACCCTGGCTGGCGGTTCCGAGAGTCGTGGGTTCGATTCCCACTCGGGACAAATATTTGTGTGATGAACATCGGTGTTTGTTCCGTGTCTGGGTGTGATTATGTATTTATAAAATATATATGTATGTATATCAGTCTCTGACGCCCATAGTACAAGCTCTGCTTAGTTTGGGGTCAGATGACCGTGTGTGGAAATGTCCCAGATATTTATTTATTTAAAAGTATTACTTAGATTACTTTCTTGGAACACCAACAGCAAAATGACAATTTACAGCCCGGTGTTTGATGTCGAGGCAGTGTCATGGGACCCCTGAATGTTTGAGATAAAACGAAACGTAATTGAATGAACACCCGTTGAAAAGCTATCGTGCCATCAATATTATGCATATAAAAAAAAACCGGCCAAGTGCAAGTCGGACTCACGCACCAAGAGTTCCGAACCTATTATTAAAACTTATTGTATGAGGACCCCTTTAAATTTTTTTCTGTTTAAATTTTAACGTAACGGAAATACATCATTTTTGTGAAAATTTCAGCTTTCTAGCTATGACGTTTTTTGAGATATTGCTCGGAGACAGACAGACGGCGGCGGAGGCTTCGTAATAGAGTCCTGTGTTTACCTTTTAGGTACGGAACCATAACATGTGTTCAAGTAACCATTTCACTTGCACTTATAAATCGTCAATCTTAATCAGTTAATCATTCCGTACCAATTATATTGTATAAGGACCCCCTTAATATTTTATCTGTTTAAATTTTCACGCAACGGAAATATAATACATCATTTGTGAAAGTTTCAGCTTCTAGCTTAAATTTTTTGTGAGATTTAGCTCGGAGACAGACAGACGGCGGCGGAGGCCTCGCAATAGGGTCCCGTGTTTACCTTTTAGGTACGGAACCATAACAAGTGTTCAAGTAACCATTTCACTTGCACTTATAAACCGTCAATCTTTATCAGTAATAGTCATACGATATTACGTGTATCTACACTGGTTCAGAACGCTGATTCTACCAAGAAGACACCGGCAAGCAACTCACTAGTAACTCTACGATATCTACCGTTGTACACTAACCTTAAAAAGTAAGCATTCTAAAGACCCTACCTGTGTCAGAGTAAATGATTTTACTTCTTACCTTATTCTGCACATTGCCCATTCAGTTTTACAGCCCGTTGCAACAGGCGCCTCTGTTTCTATATTAAAATAATATCTTCTGCTCATGCACTACGAACGAAGACTTAATGAAAATATGATTGCACCGCTCCTACGTGGCGTTCCTGCCTGAAGGAATAACGGGAATTCATTTTGCCCCGACGCGCGTTGCTTTATAGTCCAATTTTTACATAGTTGAGAGTAATGGATCGGAGTGAGACGGTAATGATTTGGTTGGTACTTTTATAAGGCAGTCGATTCGCGTTTAAAATTATTTTTATGTGAGGGTCAATAGGCGAGTGGTTAAAGCCGTTGTTTTGAGAGGGAGCCAGTTCAAAGGCAGCAATGTACCAATGTTTTCGAATTTTAAAATTCATATTTTCGTTTATTCGGCTTTCTTACGGTGGAGGAAAAAACATTGTGAGGATAGGTATCCTCACGATGTTTTGGAGTGCAGATGCACTAGGGAAGAAACTGAGGTTAATCAACAAGGCTGCACTTGGCCAAATCAGTTGACTAAGGCCTGATCGCCCTAGTTTATAGTGGGCTCATCAAAAGTGGGGAAGGCCATCCGCTCCCCCGCAAGTCGGGTGATGATGACGAGGCTACTCGAAGCCACCATTGTAAGTCAGTTAGGAACAAAGAAATGATGATTATGAAGTTTGAAGATAATCACATTCATGACCCCGTCTGAACGGGGACATATCTGATTATGTGTGATTTATAATTAAACTAAATAATTATTATAATTCGTATGCTGGGCAGGAACATTCATTGTAGATTGCACGCGACTTAATTTCATTCCATTTTATGTCGCTGTTGACTCTATACCGATTCTTGTTTGTTCTGTTCATGATAATAGACGTAGAAAGACGATTTTCCGATCACAAATTAATAGCTTCCAAAGAACGAGGTACAAATGGGTATCCAATTTTAAAGGTAGTTGCGAACACGAAGGACGGATATAAGATCCCTTACGTTGTCACTGTACGTACACAGATGAGTCCTTATGAAAATAAGGAAAAAAAAAGCTTGAAATATATTTGAATTTTTCGGTTCCCATACCCTAAGCGTAAAAATGGAACCCTATTACTGAGACTTCACTTTCCGTCCATCCGTCCGTCTTTCAACAGGCTGTATCTCAAAAACGATGATTGTTAGCCAGTTGAAATGTTCACATCATCAGCCCATACACGTCCCCACTGCTGGGGCACGGGCCTACCTTAAACTAGGGCAAGGCCTGAGTCAACCAAGTTTTAAAAAAGACATACATACAATCACGCCTTTTTCCCAGAGGGGTAGGCAGAGATCACTTCCAGCGATCCACTTTTTCACCTCTGTGGGAAACGCGACGTGACGGGTTGTGGACCACGTCGCCGGCATTTTGCCTTTTGCAATGTTTTAACAAGGTCATTGCGTTCCCACGAGTAGCAAGGATATATGACGGGAGAAGGAAAAGGGGAGGAAGGATACTATCGCCTCGGATGATTTGAACTGAGTCGATAGTAGCTCGAGGAGCCGGGGTCGCTTACCCGTATACCGTTCACCAACCATCGGACAGATAGTTGTGACTGGTATCCCCTGACTTTAAAAAAGATGAAAGCAGAAATGATATTACAAGTAATATTTATATATTTCCTTCTTTTAAAATATGCTGTATCCGTCAATTCAGAATATCTTGAGATATTCATTATTGTATACTTGAGAAGCCTCGTTGGTCCATTAGGACCAACAGGTCTCTGGTTCGTTTTTCTGTAACGGATATACTCAGCTCGGAGTCAGGAACTTGGCGGTTGCACGCCCGTGACTCGAAAAGCTCGTTAAGCCGGTGTTCCTGCGCCCGATCCCTCATCGGTCATGTCGGATTGCCTTCTCACTGAACTGTGAGAATGGAAGAAAAGAGAGTGCACTTGTGTTTGTGAGCACACTTGTGCACTGTAGTATGTCCTGCGCACTTGGCTGATCTCAATTAAGATCGGAGAACATGGCCGAAATCGGTTAGACGCGTTATTTTTAATTGAGGATAGGTAGTATTGAGGTTTTTTCAAATAAATCAATCAATCAATTCACTAATGAGTGAATTGATTGATTGATTTATTTTGAACAATGGTTCAGCCTGTTGAATAAAGGTAAAGGTATACAGTTAATAATTTCCAAAATTTCAATAATATGACGGTCTCTATCAAATTAATCTGTGATTCATATTTGCTGGCGCTCATAAAAATTATCAATTTAATTGGAGACCATAGAATATTATCTCGATTCCCACTCGGGACAAATGCCATGGCCTTAAGGGTGAGGGTTCGATCTCCACTCGGGACAAATATTTGTGTGACGAACATCGGTGTTTGTTCCGTGTCTGGGTGTATTATAAAATATATTTAAGTATATTTGTGTATCCACTGTTGATTCTGATATCCGTAACACAAGTGCTTAACCTACTTACCACGGGATCAGATCAATGTATGTGATGTTGTGAAAATATATTATAAAATGGGTTCAAAATAGTAGCGAATACATTTTTAGTTACTGCTTAACGGGGACAGTGGTTGTGGCCCCGGTTCCAAGAGTCCCTATTTGCAACCGTAGGTAGTGAACCTAGGTCCCTAACCACAGTTCCACCGAGCCAGTCAAAGTTCTTCTAAAGTCCTAAACACTATCTCATGTTTATTCGTAAATGGAATACCTGAACTGGTTATCGTTGGCACTAGTGCTGAATAGTAATACTATTGAGAGTTCTCTCTGCGGTTGTTTTATTGGTGGCCCGGGGCACTTCGGCAAGTTGCAAAGGAAATAGCTTCAAACAGCTCTGAATGGCCGTTTCGATACAGCAATTTTGAATCTGTTGCTTCTTGGTCGTTGTGTTGTATAATGTTGAGTTACCTCGTAACCGTATTTTCTTATTGAACTGTTCGCGCAATAAGGTTTACGCAATCTCTACTAATAAGTCTTCAATTCAATTAAAATGAAATTAAAAGAACTGAAGCTTCTCCTTAGTTATAATTGAAACCATTTCCCATAATAAACGATTTCTACTAAGACAGGTATTTTATAGGTGTGAGCTTCCCCGCAAGTTCGGTGATGATGACGAGGCTACTCCAAGGCATCATCGTATGTCAGTAAGGAACAAAAGTATGATAATGATAATTCAATAAATAAATAAATAAATATCCGGGACATTACCACACAAGGTCATCTGACCCCAAACTAAGCGTGTGTGTGCAGAGCTTTACTATGAGCGTCTGCGACTGATAATATACATACGTACACTAGCTGTGCCCGCAACTGTTACAACTAAGCTTAAGGTTTACTAATGTACCTGTATGCCGAATTTCAAGCGTCTTTAGATTATTTGTAGGTGAATTTCTTTCCTCACGATGTTTTCCTTCACCGTTAAAGCATCGTATGTCATACATATGAATTTCGAATTAAAAAACACAGTGGTACGTGGCGGGGTTTGAACTGGCGAGCTCTCGAATGGCAAGCAATGACCTATAACACTCGGCCGTCGACGCTTGTCAAGAAGAACTTAGACGTAACATTAATATTAGGATATCGAAGACTTAATCGAATTACCTAACTTGTTTCCACATGCGTTTAGATGTTACAAATTACTGGCGTGATAATCAGAGTTCGACAGGCCATCACGCGTCTGACTCTGCAATAACTATGTGCAAGTCACGAGTGTTATAGACGATGCTGCCTCGATAATAACCGCTCAAGATATTATAGCTAACGAAAACATTTGCTGGAACCTACTAATGTGAATATTGTTATTTTGGTAAGTAGCCTAAGCACTTGTGTTACGGATATCAGAATGAACAGTGGATATGTCGCAGTCGGATTGTATAATCCGCCGTATTACATCACGGCTAGCCGTTATCAAAAACAGGGCCGTTATGTATTACGGCGGATCAACGATTAGCCGGATTGAATACGGCTGAATGAAATTCCGCCGGGATGTGTTCGGCGCTAAACGTTATTTAATGCGGCTAGCCGTAATGTCAAAGAGCGGGTCGTTAACCGCCTCTTTGACTGTTTTTAGTTTCCATGTTTATCGCTCGCGGCGCTGCCTGTCATAATAACAACAATGGACTCGAATACAGAAAGTATTTCACAAAAATGTGATTTTAACAGTGGTTTTAAAGAAATAAACGTGACAAATACGAGTGTAAATAGTGACTTTAAGAATAAATTGGACGTGCAATTGAACTGTTTCTATTCGTCTCAATGTCTCATGGACAAAAGAACGAGTTGTAGAGGTTATATTGCATATCAAAACTGCTAAAGTGGCTATGGATTCTGGTATTCGGCGGAATCCTACACAGTATTATTGGTGCAAAAAATATGACCTCATGAATTTTGCTGGTGAAGATTATCTGATCTTGAAAAATAATCCTGAGGACCATAGCATTCGCGTTATACCCATGGAGCAATATTTCGATACTCTGATGGAAATTCATAAGGAAATTGGCCACGGCGGGCGAGACAAAATGCTGTATACCGTAAAAAACAAACTTTATATTAAAAAAAAGGCTATTGAAATATTTGTCTTTCTATGCCCAACTGCGAATTTTCTAATTCTTAATTTCTATAAAAATCTTTAGTTTTTATATGAGGTATTATACTTTCGCACAAACATGACGTGTCCACCCTACAATATTGAATAAAGTGCAATACGACTGAACTTGAGTCTCAAAATGTAGAACGTATCGTAATGACAATCCGGCTAATCGTTGATCCGCCGTAATACATAACGGCCCTGTTTTTGATAACGGCTAGCCGTAATGTAATACAGCGGATTATACAATACGACTGCGACAGATACACAAATAAACTTAAATATATTTAATAACGGGTGTGTTTTACGGGGTGTGCATAATAATAGACGATGAATGATGCACGGAACAAACACCGATGTTCGTCACACAAATATTTGTTCCAGGTGGATATCAAACTCACGACTCTTGGAACCGTAGGTAGTGAACAGTCATAAAACACGTAATTAAAAGAAAAAAAAATTATATATAATTCGCAATTTAATTTATAAACGCAATCACGAATCTTTCTTGAGTTCATCGTTAATTTGAAAGCCAATATTGGGTCCAGTCGATCTCTCACGAAGCATATCATACCGTATGTCAAGTGTGTAGGTCTTCGCTTCAGCACGACGGAACATGTGACGACTGAGAAGCCTTGGGGCTTCCGATCCGATGTACTACAAAAAGGGCTAAATTTAGTTTTAAAGGTTCCGTACCTAAAAAGTACCTACACTTACTATGGCCCCCTATCCACTGCCCGCCCGTGACCCGAAAGCCGTCATCCAGTCGCCGAGATTCCGGGTCAATGGTGATAATTATGTATAAAATTAAAAAAAATCGCATTCATGACCCAACCTGAACGGGGACTTGAACCACCGGTCTTCCGATATCGCGTTGGGTGCTCTAACCTCTGAGCTATCCAGGTTTTTAGTCAACAATGCGGATTTTTCCATCACATTTTACCCGTTAGCCACGGGTGGCGCTATCTCCGGTAGGGATAATAGGCGCGACGACTGGATCAAAATCGTATTATTCTCTTTAGTCCGTAAGTTAGTTTATACAAAAATATGGGATACATAATTTTTTTTGTTTTTCAATTGATTGAAAAATGACAAAATTACAGCTTATCAAACTTCTGGAGTGAGGGCTTGTGACGTCCCGGTTAAATAATCTAAAGAACGGACTAATTATATTTTTTAGTCGTCTCGCCTATTATCTTTCTTCTTCAGGCCACCATTTACAGATGTATTTGTCGCACTTATAAGAATTCTTTCTTTATAATCTAAAATTCATTATCTTACCTACTGTCAGAAAAATATTCTGTCACTATTTTATTCATGTTCTTACCTCACGAGAATCAAATTCCTTTCTCATTTGACGGACAGTATATTCCGGTCCCCAGTTATTATTAGGTCTAAATAACGACCAGAATCCCTACAATAAAATAAACCTTATAAGTATAAACACACCATGAAATTTTAGTGGTTGTTTTCCCGCAGTAAAATGATTCTATCATAGTAGTACAATAGATTTGTGCAGTTCTTTTTTATTAAAATCAATAAATGCCGGTTTTACGAAAGGCACAACCGAAACTCGAAAGCACTTTCGAACCGCTTTATTACTTAGGGCGTAGAGCTTCTTTAGTTTTAAGCATCGATTTCATGCGGCAAGCAGTACCTGATTACGTCACATCTTATAAAAGAACGATAGCTTCTCTCGTTTTCGAGTTAGAAAATTAATAATTTGAAAATTTGAAAAAAAAAATCGCGGAATAATTTGCATGATTCGATAGTATTACTAAAGGCAAATCGTTCTGCCACGGGAAAACAACCACTCAAATTTCACGGTGTATAAAACGAGAAACTGACTGACTGACTTAACGGGTTAACAGATCATAATCATACCTTTTTTTCCTTGTAAATATGTTTGTAAATAGCATAACATGCACCCAGTGATATAAGCGTAGCCGGGACCGCGTGCAACATATATAATGTTTTTTTTTGCATAAAATGCATTTTTGCAATGTAACATTTAGCCTGCGTATACAAAATAAATATCAGACACTAGTGCAACGAACTGAAAAGGTGACTACATACAGAGTATTAAGAGCGGGGCCCTTTTTACCTTGCCATACATTTAGTCGTTCTAAATGTTCTACAAAAGCGTCGATGGCTGAGTGGTTAAGGTCGTTGCTTACCATGCGAAATGTGGCCAGTTCAACCCCGCCACGGTACGTGGTAACCTGTGACTGGGTGAACTGTGTTTTTCAAATTTGAAATTCTTATGTACGATTATTCGACGCTGAAGGAAAACAACGTGAGGAAACCTGCACGCCTTCGAAGAAATTCTTAGGTTGTGTAGTTAACGAACCCACACTTGGCCAGAGTGGTTAACTAAGGCCTTATCACCCTAGTTTAGGGTAGTCCCGTGCCCCAGTAGTAGGGACGTATTTGTACCTAATATTGTTTTTGTTTTGTTTTACAGTCAAAATACAAATACTATTGTTACGACCACGGGGGGTACCGTGCGGAATTAGATCTTATCGATCTTTGGATAAAGTCTATATCCCCTTGTACTACGACACATACGCCAAGTTGTACGAAACGCGTTCCAAGCGCATTCCAGCGCGTTCGCGCAGGAATGTTCTGGAAGCAACGCGAGAGCCAGCGTCCCCGCTGCGTATAAAAGCGGCACTTCCGTTAGTTCCGATTTGGAAAGCGAAGCAAATTAGGCTCCTGTGAAGTAGGAGTGTTCGAGTGAATTGCCTGGGAAGTGTTTCGGAAGTGTTTAGTGTGATTAAGTGTTTTAATTGTTTCTTTAAGTATTAAGTGTGATTAAGTGTTTTAATTGTGTTTTTAAGTGTTTCGGTGTAATTAAGTGTTTAATTGTGTCTTTAATTTATATTTATTTATTTGTTTAAAATTTAACTGTCTCTGTCTGGGACATTTGCATGAATTTTACGTACCCGGTACCCGCAACACTGTTAATACTTACCCCGAAATAAAATGGCACCAACTTCAGACTCAGTATTCTCAGCCTGCTCGGTTTAACTCCAGTGTGAAACGTAATGTCGTCTATGAGTCTCCCAACTGGGTACAACCAGTAAATGCCAATGATCTCTAATAGCGCAGACACCCATCGGGAGGTTATATACCAGATCATTCTAAACTAAAAAAAAAAGTTAAAAAAGAACTTTACTCAGAATTATGTTTATACACCGTGAAATTTTAGTGGTTGTTTTCCCGTGGCAGAACGATTTGCCTTTAGTAGTACTATCGAATCATGCAAATTATTCCGCGAAAAAAAAATGTTTTTTTTCAAATTTTCAAAATAATAATTTTCCAACTCGAAAACGAGAGAAGCTATCGTTTTTTTATAAGATGTGACGTAATCAGTTACTGCTTGCCGTATGAAATCGATGCTTAAAGCTGAAGAAGCTCGATACCCTTAGTCATAAACGGTTCGAACGTGTTTTCGAGTTTCGGTTAAACCTTTCGTAAAACCGGCATTTATTGATTTTAACAAAAAAGAACTGCACAAATCTATTGTACTACTAAGATAGAATCATTTTACTGCGGGAAAACAACCACTAAAATTTCACGGTGTATATTATATCATAAAATTAGTCTAGTTCAAGAGTCAGCCACATGTGGTTCTTTTCATGGTAAGCTGAGGATTTCAGTTCCATACACAAAATTATTTATTTTATTTAAAAAAAACATTTAATAAACTTTCTGATTCGATCAACAAAGATACGGCACCATTTGTATCTAACTATAGAATCTGTACTTAAATGTGGTCCGGCCATTTGTACCATCCATTTGATTGAATCACCATGATTTTCCGAAAGAAGTTGACTCCGTGCATTGGGGGGCACGTTAAGTTGTGTTGGATTTGTAATGGTATTCTGAACATTGTTATCTTGGCTCATTTTCTTTTGATTTTAATTATCGATATTTTTAATAGTAGTAAATATAGTATATGGTACTTTTTGCTATGGCACACCCAGGCTGCATGACTTGTTTATTTTATTTTTAAAACAAGTGCTCACCCCAAATCCTTTATTGAAGTAAACAATGATCAAACCGAAAACGAAGAAAAATCCAGTCACAAATGCTCTCTTTGCTAGGCGCCATTCGCACACTACTGCTTCTAAAAGGCACTGATATGTTATCATCTGAAAATTATAAATTTAATCATTGATGTTTAATTTATGGTTAAAAGAACTTACCTTAAGTTAATTTCTACCATAAATATACGAGATGTTGCATCCGAAGAGATTTAATATTACCATGTAGTCCGTCTCTCGAGATACTGCATCGTCACACTATTTAAAGCATATTTTAATCATTAAAATTAAAATAAAATAAAAATCTGAAATTCTATAGTTTAATCGAATATTCGGTAATTCAATACCCGGTAACACTGTTTGACATAACTTCATTTGTTTAAGAGTAGCTATTTACCTTTCAGTCTGCAACCCATGGGAACTCAATACTCAATACTTTATTGCTTCTATAAGGGTTTACAATAGGATATGCGTTGTCCTATTTTTCAGGGTGGTTGGGAGATTAAATCTCTTCGGATGCAACATCTCGTAAAATTATGGTAGAAATTCACTTAAGGTAAGTTCCTTAAACCGTAAATTATACTTCGATGTTGCATCCGAAGAAATTTAATATTACCATGTAGACGTTTAGCGTTTGTTGCAGAATGAAAAAAGAAAATACAATACTCTTGTAAGGAAAGCATTTAATTTAAACAAAAACTTTTACTTAATGGTAATCATCTATTCTAAAAAAAGATAATAATAATTAATCACATGACAGTATAGCTTCAGCAAAGGTTGAGCCTTCGAATCAATTAAAGGTTGATTGTAAAATTTCGAGAAGCTAACACCTTTGCCGTTGCCTGTCCACCCTGAAGTTCGTTTGATCAAGTAGATGGACACTCCAGCCCTGCTGGCTGCGAAGGTGGAGGCGTGGCGCGTGCTGTGCGCCGAGAACACGCTCACGTTTGAGAACTGGTACTGCGGACAGGCTTTTTTTATTTTTTTGTTTCCGTTTACCCTTAACTACACTCAACTTTGTTAAAATCACGAACTTTTTTGCTTCTGGGATTAATTATCCGTGACGTAAATGTTAACGATGCAGCACACGAAACACGAATGAAGTTATGTCAAATATTGTTGCCGAGTATTGAATGACCGAATAATCGATTAAGTGATAAACTATAGAATATCAGATTTTTATTTTATTTGAATTTTAATGATTAAAATATGCTTTAAATAGTGTGACGATGCACTATCTCGAGAGATGGACTACATGGAAATATTAAATCTGTTCGGATGCAACACCGGAGTATAATTGTGTCGGTACAGTGAATATTACACGATCACAAAACAGGTGGGCCGTTGTGTCCGACTGGTTCGGTGGAACAGTTGTTAGGGACCCTGGCTGGCGGTTCCAAGAGTCGTGGGTTCGATTCCCACGGGACAAATATTTGTGAGATGAACATTGGTGTTTGTTCCGTATCTGGGTGTGATTATATATTTAAGTATGTATTTATAAATATCTATGTACGTATATCGGTCTCTGACGCCCATATTACAAGTTCTGCTTAGTACGAAGTCATCTGACTCATCTGACTGTGTGTGGAAATGTCCCAGATATTTTTTTTCTGTGCCTGTGGTCGAACTGCGAGTAAAATACGAATACTTTATTAAAAAAATTATGTCAGATTGACACTTGCTCACGGCCCGTGTAGTACTTAGAGTCCTTCACTTAAGGGCGGAGGGAGATATATTCCCACCAAATTCTTGACCTTATGCCCCCTTTTTATTTAAATAATCGGCTAACAAGATGACCTAGCTCCACCTGATGGTTAGCGGTAGTGAGACCCAAATATGAGGTCGACATGCACAATAGATCATATTGAGCCTGTCGCACTCACCCTGAAGGCCTGCTTAAATGCCTTTTCACGCCCCGCCCTTGACATAAAGTCCAAAACCAATGAAAATTTTCAACAGGTTATGCCCTTTAAAGGGTTAATTGGACTTAATAATAATCTAAAAAATTCATTATTCACTTACACAGGCTGAAAATTCCATAATGAAATGTAGCATAAAAAATATGAGTGTGTATAATTCACCCATAAACATCGTCGAAAAATACATCGGCCATAAATAAAAGAAGCAATTGGCACCTGTAAAAAAATTTAAGGGGTGAGATGTACATCCGCTTCCGCGCAAGTCCGGTGATGATGACGAGGCTACTCCAAGCCATCATCGTACGTCAGCGTCAGTTAGGAAAAAAACTGGTAAAAATCGACGATTTAAATAATTTTATCATTTTAAACCTGCAACATTTCAATAATTCTGTGATATTTACTGTCTCCCATGATTGTAATGGGTGCTCCAGCAAGGGATCCACAATATTTCTCGAGTCTATAACTCAGTAATCCTTTGAAGAGGAAATAAATAGTGTTTGAAACTAATATTGTTGTACTGTCTCCGCTTATTTTGTGCTGAAACAAACGAAAGTATAGGGAATTCGTGTTTCGTTTGAAGTCTGGTCTGGTTCCTCTGTCCAAGGGTTATATATATATTTCAATCGATCGAAACGGGACAAAACGCTAATGTGATTATTTTTAGTGTCAAACAATGCCCTAAGAGCTATATCGACGAATCGTTCTTTGTTGAAAGATTCTGTCGACGATTCACCCGTTAAAGAATCATTCTTTCGGCGAAACGTTCGTAGTGCTAAGGTTGGTCGTTGAACAACTCATAAACGAAACATTCTGTCGGCGGGTCATCCGGCACAGAAACGTTTGTCGAAATCACGTTTCAGAATCTTGAGAGGATTGATTAATAGGTATTAGTTTCAAGGACATTTTCAGTGGGTTCGTTGTTGTATTTTATTTAGATGGTCGTGTAGTAAGAAACAGGCGTTGACCTTAGAGAGTTAGAGTATTTGCTCTTAATTCTTAAAAATTTAATTTAAAACAGTTAATTTATAAGGGTAATCTTACACAACTTTGCAAAAAATAAAGAATAAATTACTGATAATAATATGAAATGTTGTGAATACCTGTCGATTTGTTCTTGTGGTCAAAATATGCATTATGGGAGGTGCAGTTGTTGAATCAGATGCCGCGTCCAGGTCCATAATCTAAAATGAATCATTTTGATTAATGCTTATTGAGGGGTATGCTTGAGATTTATTATAATTTGCGAACGAAAGCCATTTGCTCCCCCGCAAGTCCGGTGATGATGACGAGGCTACTCCAAGCCATAGTCGCATGTCAGTTGCGACTTTCATTCCATTAAAAATCAGCCCGCATATTATTGATAATTTATAAAAATAAATAATTAATATTATGATCGATCGCGTGTAGTAGACCCATAAAGACCAATACTCAGTGTAAAGGAACGTGAAAGTCTTAAATCATACGTAATTTATTTAAAGATAAAAAAATTGTATCTAGTCTTTCTAGAAACATTTAAGTTAACTTCCGGGAGTAGATTCGGGCAGTCAACTAATCCATTCACCAATAATTGGCTACTTGACAGTTTTCGGAAAAGTATTTTAAAATGTGCGTTTTGCTTATTTTCACCATTTAACAATAGTTTTTTTCAAATACATTTTTTTATATAAAAAATCGGTAAAAAACTTTGAAGTTAAACGGTTTTATTTTATGTTACTATATGTAACGATTATTATAATATGTGCACTAAAATCTAGAAAAAAAAATAGTTACAACTTACCAATCAACCTACGTAGGTGCTCATTATTGTCTATATGAAATTCTACCTATAGCAGAGCATATCTTTATACTTTGGTAGATCATAACTCGGGGTTCGCTGGCCCCACGTTTTTATTTCAGTCGTACCTACCACTACCGGAGACAATAATGAACCCCTACGTACGTTGATTGGTAAGTTGTAACTATTTATTTTTTATTTTCTAGTTTTCAGTGCACATATAATAACCGTTACATATAGTTACATAAAATAAAACCATTTATATGATAGCCGTTATATATTATAGTGACGTCAAACGCCAATCAGTCATGGCCGCTCGTGTTTGATTCATTGTAGCCACAGATACAAAAAGAACCAAGTTATTTTTCGAAAATAAAATAGGTACTGATTTTTGTTAATAAAAATAAGTGCATTTTTTAAGAGTGACATAGGTATTCAACATCTTTTATATTTTATTCTTACAACTGTCAAGTAGCCAATTGGACTAAACAGAAACATATTGTCTAGCATGCTCTTAGATTTTATGTAGTTGTATAAATAATTTAACCTACTTCAAACTGGGCCTCGGGATAAGCGGGCAATATTGTTTTTTGACTGTTATCAAGTGTCTGTACAACATGGTGCAACACTAAATGAGTAAATACCACGATGTATATTGCGTTGACAGCCCATTGTGCTATGTTCAAAACCTGAAATGAACAGTAGTTTTGTTGGTAAAGGGAAATAATATGTATAAACTATCAACTTATCATGTAAGGTGACAAAATGGTGCTTAGATTTTTTTATAGTTGGGCTAGCATTCCGTCCTCGACACTATTTGCGTCAAGGCGTCTATTAAGGAAAACAATGTCGGTTAAAATGTAATAATAATAAGGCGTAGGGATGAGATGACCCCATCGCCCCCTGGTGAAAGTCGCTGATTTTCGCACCATGAAAGGCAGCGACTCTCTACAAGTGCAACCAGTCTCTCCAGGGCAGCTTGTGGCGGGCTGAATGGGAGTGACACCATTTTGGACCCGTGCCTCTGAAAGACGACCAGGCCCCTCTCTCCACTTGCCTTAGTTGGCCGGTAGGAGTGGATCCCCCGAGGGCAGCAGGGCTCTCACCTCTGCCTTGCCTCAGCCGGCCGACCAGAGTGGGGCGTCAGAGCTACATGCTCGCAGGGTGGAAGTGAAATATGCATAAGTCGCGAGTTGGTAGAGTGGCATAACGCCACTGGGTGGAAAGCGGTGTACACCTCTCGACACCCTGAGCCGCTCACAATAATGTTGGCTCCTCGTCGCTCCTGCTTCTTGCCTTGTGTATGCGACCAATGGGGGGCCCCACGACAGTGAGTGGCGAGTCAACACCCGCCCAATTTATTCGTGTTTATAAACATAGATTAGGGCCATAGTCCTTCCGATAGTCCCAGTTACCCAGTCCACTATCACCTCAACCCAATAGCCCAGATTGCCACCACTGATACCACATTTCCTATTAAGATCATACTAGTCCTTAAAGAGCCTCTACCTATTGGCTTTGGCCCCACTCACGCCTCCAAAAAAACCGGGACTCTGTTGTCCCGAGACATTGGTAATGACTGATAATAATCTAAATGTATATGTTACGGTCAATGTGAGCAATCGGTAATTTTCTATAATCACCGGTAAATATAGATAATCCCCGACGCATTTACGCGACGGTAAATGTAGTGAATTATTCAAATTTACCGGTAATTATATAAAACTCCCGCTCGACTGTGGTAAATGTTGACATTGCTGACAAATATCACAAGTACTCTACAATTCCAAATGTCACAAATCTCAAATCTCAAAAATATATTGACGAGAAAGAGTTCCACTGAAAATTCCCTGCCAATTTGCTAATTTTATTTAACTTTATTTTTATAAGATAATATTTTTTTAAAAACCAAACATGAAGTTTGGTTTCTAGATACTTGACTGGTTTATTTTATAACTAGCTGTGTCCGTGACTTCGTTCGCGCGGACTACAGGATTTTACATACAAAAGTTTTTTCCCATTAACTCCCGATCCCTTACGAATTTTACAATATCGCGTCGCAAGTAAGCTTTAGGTAAGTCTATTAGGGTACCTGCATGCCAAATTTCAAGCATCTATCTTACGCGGTTTAAATGTTTTCAGAAAAGTTATTTATAAATACATACTTAACTACATAATCACATAGACACGGAATAAACACCGATATTCACCACACAAATATTTGTCCCGAGTGGGAATCGAACCCACGACTCTTGGAATCGCCAGCCTGCCTGGGTCACTAACAAAACCATTGTTTCACCGAGCCAGTCAGTTTTATTTTATTATTTGCCACATTTACACAAAGGGTGTGGTAATTTTATACAGGGTGTATCAGGGGAGGTGGATCATCGTAAGTCAATCGATGAGGGACTTCAATACCTATCGATATAACCCCCATGTATGTTCAGCGATTTTCAATAGTTCCAAAGTTATTGAGATTTTTGTGAAATTTTTGTAAGAAGCCGGAATTCAGTATAAAAGTCTTCACTGTAGCTTAACTACTGGACCTGCTTGCATGATTTTTTTTCTAGAAATAGTTCAATAGTGAGTCTTTATAATTACGATACCGATTTGAGTCATAACCCTATCATATTGGAGTAAAAAAATAATTCTTCACAAAAGTTTTACGGATCGAATTGTGTCTACCAACTTTCAAAGCCTCCAGTGAAAAAAAAGTACTTGTGTTTTTTTTCTAGAACTTATTTTAAAAACTACCTACATTCATGGATAGTATACCCTGAAAATTTTATACCGCTACTGCCAGAGCATCAAAACGAAAATTGAACGCGAATGGCACAGGTGCCATAAATCAGTGTTCTTATTTTTCATGTAAAACTTTAATTTAAAAAATAAATCGATATGTTTCAGCAAATGTATGCTATGTTAGTAACATTAGCAGCAGTAATTTTACAGAATTGCAAATTTAAGGGGTGAAAATCAAACAAAGAAAATTTACATAATTTTTGTTAGTAATTTTTTTTTACAGTAAGTGTTCATAATGGGCTCCATTATTGGCTATGTATAAACGAGTACCACACCTTTTTACAAAGGTTTTTCGGATGTTGCAAAATGCTACTACTACATTTTGCCTTGTCACAATTTGAGCCCCTAAAAAGTTTTACAAAAAATAAGCATTCCACAACCTCCAAAAAAGCTTTTTAAAAAGGTCTAAGCTTTGCATAGCCAATAATAATGCCCATTATGAACACTCACTATTAAAAAAAAATATTAACAAAAATTATGTAAATTTTCTTTGTTTGATTTTCACCCTTTCAATTTGCAATTCTGTAAAATTACTGCTACTTATGTTACTAACATAGCTGGAAACTAAATGCTTACTTGTAACGCGATATTACGATGTTCCCACGGGAACAGGAGTCATTGGGAAAAAACTTTTGTATGAAAAAATGTAAACCGCGTAAGGTAGAAGATTGAAATTTGGCATGCTAGTACCTTCAAAAACGAGATGCTTACTTGCAACGCGATATTGCGAAATTTCCACGGGAACAGGAGTAATTGGGAAAAAAACTTTTGTGTGTAGAAATTTTTAAGGGACGTAGCTTGGTTACCGTAGAGGTGCACTACGAAAGGATTTCCCACAGGAACGGGAATTAACGGGAAAATCCATTTGTATGAAATATCTAAACCACTTATAGATGCTTAAATTTGGATGCTTAGTAAACTTAGAACTTAGTTGCAACAGTCATCATCATCAGCCCATATACGTCCCCACTGCTGGGGCACGAGCCTACCCTAAACTAGGGCGATAAGGCCATAGTCGACCACGCTGGCCAAGTGCGGGTCAAGTTGCAACAGTAAACTGCAAAATTCCCACGGGAACGGGAGTTCCTAGGAAAAAATATTTTTATAAGAAAACATCTTAACCGCGTAAATAACTATCACACGTGGACGAAGTCGCGGGCGGAATTCTATCTATATATATAAAAGGAGAAACTGACTGATTGACTATCTGACTGACAACATATCAACACATAGCCTAAACGGGTAAACGTGGGCACTTGAAATTTTCAAGGGTAACGTAGCTAAGGTACTTACGAGGTGCAGTAAGAAAGAAATTCCCGAAATTCCCAGGGTAAAAGGGATTCGCAGGAGAAACATTTTTATGAAAAATGTTAAGTTACACGCTTGAAATTTGGTTTGCAGGTACCTCAGTAAACTTAAAAGTTAGTTGCAACAGGATATAAGGATACAAGCTGTGCCCGCGACTTCGTTCGCGTAGACTACAGGATTTTACACATAGAAGTTGTTTCCCAATAACTCCCGTTCCCCTGGGAATTTTGTAATATCGCGTTGCAAGTAAGCTTACTTAACGTTCATTAGGGTATCTGCATGCCAAATCTCAATCATCTATCTTACGCGGTTTAGATTTTTTCATACAAAAGTTTTTTCCCTATTTACTCCCGTTCCCGTGGGAATTTTACAATATCCTGTTGCAAATAATCTTTAAATTTATTAAGGTACCTGCATGCCAAATTTCAAGCGTCTAACTTATGCGGTTAATATTTTTGATACAAAAGGATTTTCCTGTTAATTCCCGTTCCCGTGTGAATTTCGGGAATTGCTTTCTTAATGGATGCCTACATAATAAAATCTACCTGCATGCTAATTTTTATCTCGATCCGTCTAGTGGTTTGGGCTGTGACGACTTCGTCCGCGTAGATATGTTTAACGGGTAAAACATTATTTCTTTATAGCGCAGTTGGTTAAAAAGTAGCCTATGTCCTTTCTCAGGCTTTGGACTATATCTGTACTAAATTTCGTTAAAATCGGTTCAGTACTCTATGCGTGAAAGCGTAACAGACAGACAGACAGACAGACAGACAGAGTTACTTTCGCATTTATAATATTAGTAAGGATTAGTAAGGATTACAAAATTCCTTTGGGAAAGAGAGTTATTGGAAAAAAACTTATGAATGTAAAATCCTGTCGTCCACGCGAACGAAGTCGCGGACACAACTAATAATAATATAAACGTTTATTGCTTCATTAATTTTACACTAGACTATTTGTGCACAGTACCAGGTTTAATCTAAATCGGTTCAATAGTTTTAGGTCGAACGCGGGACATCCTAACAGACGGAGGTTTATATTCGCCTTTTTAGGGTTCCGTACCTAAAAGGTAAAAATAGGACCCTATTAGTAACCCTCCACCGTCTGTCTGTCTCCAATCTATATCTAATAAACCATGATAGGTATAAAGCTGAAATTTGAATGATGTATTTCCGTTGCCACTATAACAACAAATAAAAATTTAAAAAGATAAAATCTTAAGGGGGGTCACAAGGGACTTGCACTTGGCCGGTGTTTTAATAATGTAAAGGATTAGTGACAGGCAAAATTCAATTGGGCACTACTGGGCAGTAGTGTGCAACAGTACCGAAATCTCGGGAACTCAACTCAAATAAGTGAACATGGTGATCCCGGACATTGCTAGTTTTCTAAAACAGATCTACAGTTTTTGAAATTTGGTTGAAACAGTGAGTTAAGCTCATACCTTCCAGACGCATCTCTTGTATATCAAATTATGGTTTAAGATAGTAACGATAAACCACAGAACCGCAAAGTATATGAATTTGGTTGTAATGTTTATATTAGGTTCAATAAGTGGTATTTTAAGGTTATACCTGCGGGATCTGAAAAAAAATCAATGAAATTATTGTAAAATAACAATGTTTTAACTATAACTATCAATCTCAAATCAATTATAAATACAAATGTATGAAACTGTGATTTATGTTAAGGAAAATATTTAACACAAACTTTCATTAGGAGTGAGAGCCATCAGCTCCCCCGCAAGTCTGGTGATGATGACGAGGCTACTCCAAGTCATCATCGTCAGATAGGAAAAAAAAATAAGCACCGGTTTGATTAAGAGAGGGGCAGGAGTTGCATCATCAGACCATATATGTCCCCACTGCTGGGACACGGCCCTACCCTAAAGTAGGGCTATAAGACCTTAGTCAACCACGCTGGCCAAGTGCAGGTTGGTTGACTACACAACCTTAGAATTTCTTCGTAGGCTTCCGCACGATGTTGTTTCTTCGCAGGTTTCCTCACGATGTTTTTCCTTCACCATTAAAGCATCGAATAATTGTACATATGAATTTTAAATTTGTAAAACATTTAGGTACGTGGCGGGGTTTGAACTGGCGATCTATTGCATGGTAAACCTCACAGGTTATACACTCACATGTAATATATAGGTTGAGGTGTATTAAAGTATTCACTTCCATTTGGACTGATATAGCTAAAGGCCAAGTTCACAGGGAGATCGGGACTCTCATAGATCTTTTTTCTGAAGTCCTGTATATTGTAGCAATTTGTAGTCAAGTTGCCGTCAGGAAAGTAAAAATTATTATTATCACACCTGAAATTCAAACAAATTATTTGAGTAAGAGTTTTAAAAGAACTTTCGTGCTTACGCCCAATAGAAAACTGAATGTCCGCCATAATATCGGGAGCGCATTAAAACAGATAACATAATAAACTGAATGATTATGTCCGGAAAATATAACGGACATGATCGTTCAGTTTTCTAATATCACTTTTTTTTTTATAAAATAATGTGGATGACGACTGGGTCAAAATTCATCATCATTTTTCTGCCCTTGTCTCATGCTAAGTGGGGTCGTCGCAACATGTATTTTGCTAGCTAAAGAGGCCCCACCGTTCCTTCCACTCGACAACACCAAAACGACACTACCGGTGTCGTATGGAATCTCTAGTCCATATTACGACACCACCGACTATTAGGCGCTTTGCACACGTAGCAACTTAAGTTTCGAAAACTGAAAACTTAGTTGAGGCAACCATAAACTTTTTTAAAAATTGCTACTTGCTACAACTAGAGAATCTGCGATTGATGCAACTGGCAACCTTGTTGAGGCAACTATAAATTTTTGTAATTGTTCTATAGGTTTCCAGTTGCAGCAACCACAAGTTGGCCTTTACGATTGTCGCAATTTAATGTCAACCTGGTTTGTTAGGTGAATCCACCCAGTATTACGATGGACACCGAAGAGGCAGCACTCGTTTACATTATATTACGGCGTCAACTAAAAGAAATTATTCGCAGCAATCGTCAGTTTTGGGTTCATCCCTTCTTGAAAGATAGGACTAGATTTATTAACATAAATGAACTTCACAAACGCACTATAGAGTATATATTACAAGCGTCCACCGCACGCTGGTAGGCGGTAGGGGAAAGAGTAGGAGTTGCGATTGTCAGTTGAGAAAACCAACCGATCACCAAGCACATCAGTTGCTAGTTGCTGATTTTAGAAACTTTTGTTAGCTGCGATTTTCAATTGCGAAAACCAGCAACTTAATCGAAGTTGCTAATTGCGAGTTGCTGCAATCAGAAACTAACTCCTGACTAGAATTGCTGTTATAGGTACGCAATTCCATGTGAACAGGGAGTTGTCAGTTGCTGATTGCCGCAACAAGGCGCATGAAGCTTATCGTCTGCTAAGCGCCTTAGCAAGGTTGCCTAAATACAAAGTTTTATATTAAACTATAGATAACTTGAAATAATAACTTTGGAGTCGGATCAATGTATGTGATGTTTTCTGATATTTTTTTAAATAATATATTAATGAGCTGGGAGCTTGTCAACATCTGAACATCACTAGGTTGGTGTCGTTTTGGTGGTGTCGATTGGAAGGAGCGGGCCCCACTTTTACGTTGCGTTGCGTCGTCGCAACATAACAACGCATTGTATAAGGCGTCCGACTGATTTCAGCCATGGCGGTCGATCTCAATTGAGATCAGCCAAGTGCGCAGGACATTATAGTGCACAAGTGTGCGCGCTGCTACACTCGAACTGGTGTTGGAGAGAGAGTTCCAGAACAGCTAGTGCAAGCTTTAGTGCCTGATTTTTGGGCGATTTCGATCGCGACGATACCGCCACAAGCTCGCCGCGATCACGAGGTGTCAAGACGCTGTTAGTTCTTAATAGTTTTAAATTTACATTATTTTGGTTTTCAAAATGATTAAAATTTTCTTAATTTATATATCATCATTAGTTTGGCGTCACTCTTAGGAAATAATTGTGGTGACTTTATACTTCGGAACTTCTAAGTTTGTTATTTATCACTTAAAAAATCTAACAGTTGCAACATGTTCTTTTACCCTTTCGGCTTTCTCTGTTGTTTTGTTCAATATAAAAGATACTAAACCTACAATAGATTTTATATACAAGACTCACATTGGATATTATTGAATATAACGGAACGCGCTAGTACTTAATCATACTTGACATTGCATTAATACATAATTACAGCTATGGGTGCCGACAGATGATTCACTAACCTGTTCCACGGATTTTTGTAAGTGATTCCCATTAAAATTAAATCCAATATAATTATCGATTGAAAAATGTAATAGATAACATCGAAAAGTCCTGACAAAATATAAACAAATGTAAAACCTGAAACAAACAAAATATAACGTAATTTAATTTCGCAATATTTCATTTTCATGATTGTCATTTATATAAATAAAAAAGTGACTGAGTCGTAAGAACTTTTGATATTTTCTTAAAAATAATAGAAAGAAATAAGCTTAGGAATAAGCATACCTAAAGAAAAAAGAAACATTATTTTGTAAAATTATCAAATACAAAACAAAACAAATGTGGTGCTATAATAGCATGGTGCGCAAAGCGCTCCTTGGAGTGAGAGCCATCCGCTTTCCGCAAGTCCGGTGATGATGACGAGGCTACTCCAGGCCATCATCGTAAGTCAGTTAAGAAAAACTAAAAGCTAAACTCTTATCCCCCGCCACTGGAACAACTTAGATGCCAATGCTGGGCGTCACCTAATTCGCACACGACGCACTTTACGTGTTACCTGACTGGCTGGCTCGGTGGAACAGTGGTTAGTGACTCTGGCTGGCGGTTCCAAGAGTCATGGGTTCGATTCCCACTCGGGACAAATATTTATGTGATGTACTATCGGCAACTTTGGCGGTAGTACACTTTTCAAACATATTTCTTTAAACGCCATTAGCCCCGCCCACTAGTTATTTCCGCCAATAGAAGAGCACTTCGACCCTTTGTTTACGAATAAAACATCGCCGTTGGTTATGCATTTTATATGTATGTAATTATAGTTATTTGTTTCTTATGTAATGTGTAACTGTTTGCTGTTCCTAATAAAATAAAATAAAATACGTTCCAATAGTAGGAGAGCTAGCAAGAATTTTTTGGTGGGTATTTGAGGCTAGCTGAAAACTTATCCTGTATCTCTCCTATTATATCCCAGCACGAAACTGCAGACCTGGCTGGTGAGTAGCGGGACTAAAGCAAACCCCCAATTTAGTTTATTTAAAAATATATTTTATAAATCGCTTGGCGCTTACGCGTCTGACAGAGCAAACATGGGTGGTCGACCGCCAAGTTCTCCGATAGTACATCGGTGTTTGTTCCGTGTCTGGGTGTGATTATGTATTTTTAAATATATATGTATAAATATCAGTCGCTGACACCCAAAGTACAAGCTCTGATGTGTGGAAATGTCTCAGAGATATTTTTATTTTTATTACGTGTGCATAACAGTCAGGACAAAATACCCCGGGAACTTACAGCCCCGGCTTTCCCTACTTAATATGTTTTATGACAATTTCACATAATACTAGAGTAATCAATATGTTATAATAACTGACCGTATGTAATAGGAACCATTTTGGATAAGAAGAAGTGTTCATCGGGTGCGTACGAAGCCAGAAATATATGAACATAAGTGTGCGGGACTGTTTTGAAGAAAACCGTACAAAGGCGGTACCAGAAAATTCTGTAACAGCATATATTAGTATTAGTAATCTACCAAATATTATGAACTAGCTGTGCCAGCGATCTCGTTCGCGTTTCCTTCCGTTATTTTTACATTCCCAAATTTTTCTTTGTTTCTTTTGTAATGTAATGTAGCTTCCTTCCTCAATAAATGCTCTATCCAACACAATTTTTTTTTTCAGTTCGAACCAGTAGTTCCTGAGATTAGCGCGTTCAAACAAAAAACAAACTTCAGCTTTATAATGTAGGTATAGATATGGAAGTACAGACAGACAAACATAGTCCGGTCAATTTAGACCAAAAAATGAGAATGAAGTTACTAAAGTCCCAACAAGCTGTTGCTGTTGTACCGTTTTGCTGAAAATCAAGAAAAAATATTTTTTTTTACCTTTGACCTTGTATTATTTTTTTTCCTTACAGGGGAATGATGGGGAACTTCTAGACATTGTTTATTATTATATTTTAAACAATTTCACTGAAATTCATCTTGTTGGGACTTTATGTAACTTCGAATGTCTAAATTGACCGGACTAACAGAGCTATTTTCGCATTACAAATCAAGGATATGCAAAAAAAAAGAAATCATAGGCGCGCCGATTTTAAGCGCAATACACACTGAGCCAGGGCCGCCGACACAGCCCGCCGACACAACCCGGCGGCATATTATGAAAATAATTATGAGTCAATCAGAAGTTTCTGCGTGGGTGTCGGCAACCCGGCAGGCA
The DNA here is from genome assembly GCA_039566165.1 of Maruca vitrata. Classification (NCBI taxonomy): domain Eukaryota; kingdom Metazoa; phylum Arthropoda; class Insecta; order Lepidoptera; family Crambidae; genus Maruca; species Maruca vitrata. The sequence continues at coordinate 16,187,289 of CM076912.1, read as the reverse complement.
GTGCGTATTGTGCTTTAGGGACACTTCTTGTAGCGGTACCATGAGTTGGCTATCGAAAACTTACGTACGAGTACGTCAAAAACCTATCGAGTTGTTTTTTTCATACGACCGATTTTAGTTCTTCGCGTAACCACCAGCGGCGCTGTACAAGTTTTTGATAGACATATTTACGTAGGCGATATTATCGAGACCGTAACTTTTAAACTCATGGTAGCGCTACTGATTTCGTAATCTAAAACTATAAACGTACTTGTTGTATTGGAGGTACTGAATGTTTATGAACGGATTCTTTGCTGTGGCTGTGGCATAACACCGATAGTAAGTTAGCACTTCTAGCCATGTGGCCGGAATAGATCTACGTGAGGTATGCACCGATCTCTGAAATCATATGAGTGATTAATTTTTCTTAACAAACATATACAGGAGTGAGTACCAAGCACCAGTTCTTGATAAAAAATGTAAACTTACCAATTTTACCAAATTGTATGTACCCGCTATGTATCAAGAATGCAATTTTCTACACATATTTAGAATTGATGACTGGCTCGGTGGAACGATGGTTAGTGTCCCAGGTTCACTACCCACGGTTCCAAGAGTCGTGGGTTCGATTCCCACATGTGACAAATATTTGTGTGAACATCGGTCTTTGTTCCGTGTCTGGGTGTGTTATTGAATATATTTAAGTATATTATTAGTGCATCGACTGTTGACTCTGATATCCGTAACACAAGTGCTTAACCTACTTATCACGGGATCAGATAAATGTGATGTTTTGAAATATTTAGTTATTTATTATTTTATTTAGAATAGAATATAATAATTGTTTATTTGGTACAAATATCTTTAAATAGGTACTAAGTAATAAATACCTCGGGTATATATTGAACATGTTGTGTTTGCGGGGAGTATGTGTATTCTGAATTCCCAGATTCAAAGGATAACGCACTTGGGGCTCCCACTTGCCACTTCTCCGTATGTTGTAAGTCAACCCCTGACAAGTCTTGCCCGGAGTCTAATTTTTCTTCCATTTCTCAATTTGACTCGTGATTATTAGTATATCTACTGTACCATTAATAGCACTGGTTTTTGATGCAGAATAGTAAATATCTTTCTATTCTTTATCAGAAATTATCAAGTGTTTTGCGTACCTACAGGATAAATCGTCGAGTTACAATTTGACGGCTTTTTGACAGTGTCATAAAAATTAATTATTGCTTGATTAAACAGAATTAGTTTTCGATAGGTTTTACTTAATAATATCTATGAACTCTTTTCACGACCAAATTTTATGAAGGCGTTTTTTACAAAAAATAAATATTAGTTTTCCTAGAAAACTGAAATTGTCCGGGATATTTAATGTTTTGTTTTAATGAGCTCCCGATATTTCGACACTGTTGCAAGCGCCATGATCACGGACACATAGGTAATGTGTGTATATAACCATGACAGTTTACATACAGGTCGACCTAATAAAAGTGTGTTTAAAAAGCATATATACGGTCGAATTGAGAAACCTCTGCCTTTTTGAAGGAGGTTAAAAATGTGGATCATGCTTGTTTTCCTTGTTTAATCAAATGATTTCCAAGAATATGAACACTACCAGTTTTTCTTATGCCTTCTCTTACCGCTCTTACCGAAGGTGCAAAATAATAAAACATACACTATTAGCAAATATCGACCAATCGAAACAATCCAGGCTTTCAAAAGACTGTAAACTCATCTTAACGCACTCAGCGGAAAGCAAAGACATTTCAACACGCGAAGATGCTTAAAGCTAAATAAATAACAGCGGCGTCTCCAGAACTAATATCAGCGCTGAACAAACGTGAAGCGCTGGAATTGCTGGAATTGCGCCGGGGGCATGCAGCCTTGGATGCAACGAGATGTCGGGAGACATTTCTTCGCCAAAAATGTTAGTTGGCGTTTTTAGTAAGTCAAGCATTATATTGTGTATCAGTGTGGTATCCCTTATTTGCATTGAAGACGATAATTTCTTTCGATTATTATGATGCAAACATTTTTAGAGTTTTGTACCTAAAAGGTAAAAACGGAACCCTATTACTAAGCCTCCGCCGTACGTCTGTCCGTCTCCAAGCTATATCTCATAAACCGTGCAAGTAGGTAAGCTGAAAACTTCACAAAATGATGTATTTTCGTTACCCCTTTAACAACAAACTCTAAAAATTAGATAAAAAAGATAAAATATTGAGAGCAATGACCTTGTTAAAACAATGCACAAGGCAGAATGGCGGCGACGTGGTCCACAACCCGTCACGTCACGTTTCCCACGAGGTGAAAAGTGGATCGCTGGTAGTGATCTCTGCCTACCCCTCTGGGAAAAAGGCGTGATTGTATGTATGTATGTATGTAAATATTAAGAGAGGTTCCCATGCAATAAACTTTTTTTACATAATTGGTACGTAACCCTTCGTGTGCGTGTCCGACTTGCACTTACAATCGTATTATTAAGTAAAAATTTACTTACCAATTGTTTATGTAAAATGAGCTTAGTACCTGTAAGTTCTCAATTGCTATGCCCTAACAGGGCGCCACATGTAAGTATACCAAATTTTTACGACCACGAATTTTATTTGATGATTTGGTTTCTTGAAAACATAGCAGGTATTTTTGCAGCCAAATATACACCTTGTTCAGTTATTTTAACTTCGAGGAGGAGGAGGTTCCCTTCCTTTTATAGCTCCTTCAAAATGTTCGTTAATGATTTTCTTCAATAACATTTTCTGTTACATCTGGCTAGAGCTGTCTGTCTTAAAAAAACTCCCTGTACCTACGAATACACGACAATAAATATGTTTAAAGTCAGTCGTAAAGAGCGTGTCGCTATAAATGATTTATAATGATGACAAGATTTTCCATTAGGTATAAGCTTACGCCCCTATTACTTATAATTTTATTTTTGACAAGACTAGGAAAATACACTCTTTATTAAAGGAACGCAAGTAATACTGACTGTCAAAAGTTACGTTATAAAGATGGCGGCGCGTTAGTTCAAAATTTTGCCACACGCCAAAATGTTCTTGTGGCGCTATATTATTCTATGTCAAAAATCTATCAAAGCATAACCATAGATAAAGGTATATTTATACTGAGCTTAACTTGACGGTTTATCTTGTCGACGGGAATAATAAATAGCTTAAAAATAAAACAGCTAATGAAATCTGAAGAAGCAAAGGTAGATAATTACTATTCTGCATCATAAACCAATATCATTACTCGTTCTGTACAAATACCTACCACAAATCACGGGTAAAATTGAACAATGGAAGAAAAATTTGACTACGAACAAGACTTGTCAGCAGCTGACTTACAACAGACGGAGAAGTGGCAAGTAGGAGCCCCAAGTGCGTTATCCTTTGAATCTGGGAATTCTGAATATGTATACTCACCACAAGCACAACACGTCCAATATATACCCGAGGTATTTATAACTTATATTATCAACTAGCTGACCTGACAGACTTCATCCTGTCAAAAAAATGTGAAAAAGAAAAGGGCTGTTTTTAGGGTTTTCCCGGCGATTATTAGATTTTTCTCTCGCCGTAAGAACCATCCTTGGACTTCAACGAACATTTTAAAAAAAGAATTGGCCAAAATGGTTCAGGCGTTGTTGGGTTATGCGCTTACCAACACATTTTGCGATTCATTTTTATATAATAAATTAACTAGAGAATCATATAGCAAAGTCGGACGAAGAACCGACAAACGCTGGGGAAGTGGTGAAGGACGTCCTCAGGCCAGGTGGAGTGACGATCTGCGTATGAGTTTGATGCGAGTAGCCCAGTATAGAGAGTTGTACGTGAAGAGGCCTATGTCCAGCAGTGGATGGACTTATAGACAGATCGTTTTAAGAGAATGAAATATCCATAGTTCGTTCGCATTAAGAATGTAGCCATCATTAAATGCAAGATTGAATTGAACTCTCAGACAGAGAGAAAAGTCAACATTCTGAAATCAGCTCATATGACCTATTGACTGGCTCGGTGGAACAGTGGTTAGCGACCCAGGTTTAGAACCAACGGTTTCAAGAGTCGTGGGTTCGATTCCCACTCGGGACAAATATTTATGTCACGAAAATCGGTGATTGTTCCGTGTCTGGTTGTGATTAGGTACTTATTTAAATATGTATTTAAAAAAAATTATGTATGTATATCAGTCTTGACGCCATAGTACAAGCTCTGCTTAGTTTGGGGTCAGATGACCGTGTGTGGCAATGTCAATATATATTAAACATTATATGATTTCAGAAAGACGTGCGAACCTCGCGCCGGTCTATTCCGGCAACATGGCAGGAAGTTCTAACTTACTATCGGTGTTATGCCACGGCCACGTCAAAAAACCCGTGCATGAACATTCAATACCTAGAATTCAACAAGTACGTATGTCGTTACATAATCATCATAAGCCCATATACGTCATATATACGTCCCCACTCTTGGGGCACGGGCCTACCCTTAACCAGGGCGATAAGGCCTTAGTGCCACCACGCGGCCAAATGCTGTATATCGTTTAGACTTTGTAGATTAAAAACTTGCTCAAGTGTTTTTAAAATCAGAAAGCATCCACGAAGTCAGCTTGCAGTTTATGTTTTTCTTACATTTCACTAATACTACCAATTTTAATACGAATGTGGATTTGTCTGTGAGTACTTTTGTATTCGTAATATTTGCAAGGATTAATATACTAATACATTGTATTACAGATTTTTCTGGTACCACATTTGTACGTTTTTCTTCAAAACAGTTCCGCACACTTATGTTTATATGTTTCTGGCTTCGTACGCACCCGATGAACACTTCTTCTTATCCAAAATGGTTCCTATTACATACGGTCAGTTATTATTATAATAAATAATCTTTATAACGTGGAATTATCATTATAAGTACAGGTTAACCCTTAAATGCATGTTGTGTCCAAATGTTAACATAAGATTGAAAACCAATGAAATAATTTTGGTTAATTCATGCATTAAGGGGTTAAGCATGTAGTCCAGAAAGGGATTTTGAGGGAGGTATTTTACTGCTCAATATACCTTGATGGAAGACCATATCATAATGTGAGCTTTCCCCGGTTCAAGAGTGCTGTTACTGACTTAGTTAAAGCTGAACTGGCAGCACCACCATAATTATTATTGTTTCTCTTTTTTGTATTGTTCCTTCTATAGTTAAAACTTATTGTATTAGCTTGTAAAATAATAAATGGTTCATACTGTGTACGCTATTTATGGATTACTGTCTAGTTAATTATATTTATTGTACTAATTTTATGGCTGTAAAACTGACAATAATCTGTTTGTGAGTCATGTATTATGTACATTCTTGTTGTATCCGATTTTGATTTTTATTGTTAGGGCCTTATTACACTGACTGCTTGCGAGCGCATTCGGGACCGTCCTAGCGTCGCCCTAAGCTAAGGCCGAGCCTCGGCAGGCACTCTCAGGCAATCGTCGCTAAAAGTTTCTTAAGAGTGAGAACCATCTACTCCCCGGTCCGGTGGTGATGACGAGGCTACTCCAAGCCATCAGTATGTCAGTTAGGAAAAAAATATTGTAAGTGCTTTTCAAAGCGAATCATAAACGCTGCTTGGTTACCATTTTAACCTTAAAACAACCAGCAAACGGACAAACAATCAGAGTCACTTTCGCATTTATAATACAAGCCACCGTCCACGATTGTGTCCACGTGGAAATGTGGAAATATATATTTTTTTTACTTTAGCCATATCATCCCACTGCTGGGCAAAGGTCTCCTCCAAACCTGTCCACCGCTCTCTATCCAAGGTCAGCACTACCCAGCTCCTTGATATCTGGGCCAAATTGTCACACTATCTTTTTTTGGGCCTTCCCCTTCGGCGAAAGCCGTCCCCAGGTACCCATTGTGTTACGATTTTAGTCCATCTATCGTCCTTCATCCTGCACACATGCCCCGCCCATTGCCACTTCAGCTTCGCAGTCTTGAGCCCTACATCAGCGATACCAGTCTTGGAGCGGATGGTGGTATTCCTGATTCGGTCCATTAACTTAATATGTAAAATACTCCGCTCCATAGCCCTTTGGCAAACCTTGAGTTTGGACTTCTGACTTTCAGTGAGGGACCAAGATTGTGCACCATATGTAAGGATAGGCAGTATGCAAATGTCGACGAGTTTGCGTTTTAGTGACATTGAAAGGTCACCCTTCATGTACGCCTTCATGGACCAGAGCTCTTCCAGGCGTTATCTACTCGGCGGAGTATTTCCTTGTCCTGCCTGTTCTCGAATGAAACTATCTGGCCCAAGTATATGTACTCGTCTACATATTCCATTGGCTGCCCATTTACTGATATCCTGTCATTGGTGCTGGTCAAAACCTTAGTCTTCAACTTATTCATCGTCAGTCCCACCTCAAGGCTTGCTGCGCTCAGTTGTTCGAGCATTAGCTCAAGCTCTACCGGTGTGTTTGCAAAGAAAACAATGTCGTCTGCGAAGCGAAGGTTAGTAAGTCGCTTATCCCCTACACCAATTCCTTTTGTTACCCAAGATTCTTTTAGAGTCCTAAAAACCTCTTCAAGCGTGCTACTAGTTTTGGCGATAGGGGGTCACCCTATTTCACTCCTTTTTGTATTTGAAACGATGGGCCCATGGTGTGCAGTTTGATGTTCGCTGTACTATGATGGTAGATGATCCGGAGTAGTTTTATATATGTGGGTTCTATGGCTTGTTTCTGAAGAGCATTAAAATATAGCATTGTGGGTGATACTATCAAAGGCCTTCGAATAATCAACAGAGGCCAAGTTTATTAAATTCGTTAAATTTTTCAATGATTTCATTTACGGTATGAAGGTAGTCTGTAGTTGAAATTTTATATGTGTGAAGTCAAACTAATCGGCCTGTAATTGTTGATATCAGTCTTGTCACCTTTTTTTGTGTAAGAGTACTATATTTGAATGGGTATTTTGTGGGAAGGAAAATTTTGTGGGTATCTCTCCAGTTCTTAATATTTTATTAAAAAGTTTAATCAGATAGGGTCGCAGTGCTGGTTTGCCGAGTTTTAAGACTTCTGGTGTGAACCATCTTCTCCTGGGCTTTTGCTATATTTTAGGCTCCTTATAGCGATATTAATCTCCTGAGGCGTGATTCTTGGTATGTCTTCTGTGTAGTTATAATCTAGACTATCATTGTTCGGAGTATCTGAGTACAAGGTCTTGTAGAAGTCTGTTGCAATACTCATAATTCTGTCTGGATCACTGTGTTTTGTCCCGAGGTGGTCTTGAAGGCTAGTGATCTAAGGCTTAGTTCTTGTATGTTCTTGTTTAGCAACTAAAAGGTAAGGTGTAAAAGGAAATAAAAATAGCCTAGGTATAATGTACCTTGTAAAATTGGCTTTTTATAAATTAGTTCCGTCGAAAATGCTCCAGCCGTTTCGGAAATAAGTGATAACAAACAGACAGACAGACGGACAAAAATGTATTTATTTGTGTTTTTGTAATTGGTACGCGAATATACTTAAATTCATACCATTACGCATGTAGTAAAAAGTCGTTATTTTAATTTTACAAACAGACACTTCAATCTTGTTAAGTTGTAAAGAAATAGAATATTATTACATAAATAAGTATTTTTTTTGTATAAATTATGTTATATGACGAACGCAAGGCTTTCAAAGAAGGATTGCGCTTGACCTCTAATGGCTATAGCTGAAAATCAGCGGTTTGCCCCTAGTAAACCTGTCGCTGAGTTATTGCCATTTTGTATCACAGCGGCACACATGAACATCGTCTTGGCATTTTGGTAGACTTAGATTTAATTGTTTTTTGTAGTTTATGTGTCTCTTGGTACAAATAAACATATTAGAGGAAGATCCCAGAGCTGCCAGACATCACTTATTTTCTAATGGACAAAATATATACGATTGAGTAGTGGTGGGGTGTACTATCATCATATGACTAGTTGCTACCTTGACCAGACGGCCATTTTTCAGATATCAACCAATCAAGGTACATAGAAACACTGCTCACCTCACTTAAATTCTGATGGCTGATTTTAACATATATTTCACACAATATCATTAAAAATCAGGTTTCATTACTCCCAGACACATGCGGTCGGCGGTTTTACCTTACAGACGCTTTAAAGCTATGAAAAAATTTATTAAGGTTACTTATTTTCTGATGCTTGATTTTTATATATGTTATTCAAACAACTATTTTAAAACGTTTTGCAAACGGACAGACCGATCCAAGGGGCCAAACATTCACCAGACCCAACTGTTTTAGATTTTTTTTTTAATTGAATTTAGTTAAGTTTTTCTAATAAAATAGTTTGTAAGGTACAATTCTATAATTATTGCGGTCAGATGAGCACTTTTCAGTTGTTTGAATAACATATATAAAAATCAAGCATCAGAAAATAAGTGACCTTAATTAATTTTTTTCATAGCTTTAAAGCGTCTGTAAGGTAAAACCGCCGACCGCATGTGTCTGGGAGTAATGAATCCTGATTTTTAATGATATTGTGTGAAATATATGTTAAAATCAGCCATCAGAATTTAAGTGAGGTGAGCTGTGTTTCTATGTACCTTGATTGGTTGATATCTGAAAAATGGCCGTCTGGTCAAGGTAGCAACTAGTCATATGATGATAGTACACCCCAACACTACTCAATCGTATATATTTTGTCCATTAGAAAATAAGTGATGTCTGGCAGCTCTGGGATCTTGGACCATATTATCTATCTCTCTAAGATGTATCGTTTGTTAAATTTTTAATATATTCCGTTGTTTTTTAGGTTTTACATTTCTATACATTTTATCAGGACTGTATGATGTTATATACTACATTAATATATCATCGGATATATTGGATTACACTTTAATGGCCATCAGTGACAAAAATCCATGGAATAGGTAAGTGAATCTACTCTTACTAATATTATAAATGCGAAAGTAACTCTGTCTGTCTGTCTGTCTGTCTATCTGTTACGCTTTCACGCATAGAGTACTGAACCGATTTAAACGAAATTTGGTACAGATATAGTCCAGAGCCTAGAAAAGGTTATAGGCTACTTTTTAACCGACTGCGCTATAAAGAAGTAATGTTTTACCCGTTAAACATCTCTACGCGGACAAAGTCGTCACAGCCACTGGACGGATCGGGATGAAATTTAGCATGCAGGTAGATGTTATGACGTAGGCATCCGTTAAGAAAGGATTTTCTGAAATTCCCATGGGAACGGGAATTAACAGGAAAATCTTTTTGTATGAAAAATACTAACCGCATAAGTAAGACGCTTGAAATTTTGCATTCAGGTACCTTAATAAATTAAAAGCTTAGTTGCAACGGAATATTGTAAAATACCCACGGGAACGAGAGTAATAGGGAAAAAACTTTTGTATGAAAAATTCTAAACAGAGTAAGATAGATGATTGGGATTAGGCATGCAGGTACCCTAATGAACGTAAAGCTTACTTCCAACGCGATATTACAAAATTCCCATGGGAACGGGAGTTATTGGGAAACAACTTCTGTATGTAAAACCCCTTACGGGGTTGAAATATATAATATAGAGATAGAGATATACCCGAAGCGAAGCGAGGGCGGGTCGCTAGTATATATAATATATAAAAGGAGAAACTGACTGAATGACTGATATATCAACGCACAGCCTAAACGGCTAAATGTAGGCAACCTAGAGTTGCACTAAGAAAGGAATTCCCGAAACTCCCACAATCCTTTTGGGTGGCGTGATGGCGTGGACGTGAAAGAATAAGACTTGTTGGTGTGCACCATGTTCAACTCACACACTTGAACTGGTGCTCCGGTTTATCTTAGTATTTTTAGATGAATGGTTTCCAGAAATCACCATTCGCCACCAAGACCAAAACCATCCTCCCCCCCCCCCTAATTCAGACTTTTGCGTTAAATTACATTTCACATGGGTCTCATATTTAAAATGAAATAAGTAAAAATAATCGAAAACACATGGGCAAATCAGTTATGTTATTTATCGCTTTTTTAATTAGGTTACATATTTTATTACACGTCACATATTAACTTATTGCTTTGATTGGATTTCAGATGTGATTATGCTAAATCTTACTTCGATAGATCTATTAACATTACGTATAGTTGCTACAAAATACAGGACTTCAAAAAAAAAATCTATGAGACTGCCGATCCCCCTGTGAATTTAGGCTATACCTATGTCAGTGCAGATGGAAGTGAATACTTCAACACAGCTCAACCTTTTTATTACACGTAAGGGTATAAATTGTTTTTCAATTCCTCCCATACGATGATGGCTTGGAGAAGCTTTGTCATCCTCACCGGACTTGCAGGCTCCCTCCCTCCCTTATGTTATCGGAGGGATGGCACTAACACCTAATTTATATTAATTAAACAATAGTTTGGCATAGAGTAAACATTTTTTTTTTACATTTCGCTAGCAATTATATTATTATTATGTTATTATTATTAGTGATTCATAGCATATCATATTTTTTTATATATTAAATTATTATTTTTATTTAAGGAAGATTGGCTCTGTCTGGCACAGTTACTGTTTTTGTGACGAAATATTTTTTTTTATTTATTTTTATACATACAGGGTGTCCCAAAAAATAGTGTCAAGAGGAAGTCCTGAGATAAAACACCCTGTGAAGCATCCGAAACACCCCCATGTATGTTCCGCGAAGTTTTCGAGTTATGATTTTTTTTCTAAGCTTTTCAGAATAATTGACTTAACCGACAAAAAATATTCTAAAGAAAAAAGTGTTTGATTTTTTTGATAAATGAATTTTGCATATCAATTTTCATGAGTTTTTCTTTAATGCCTTAAATATTTGTTTCCATTACTTAAATGGAAATTTTCAAAATTATGGCACAAACAGAAAAATTACGCCCTGTAAAAATTGTCTTACCATTTGAACTTTGAATTTAAAATATTAGGAGGTAGCTGCATGGCTCCTGAGTAACTTTAAAAGCTGAGAGTCTCTCATAGTTCTCTCATTATTCTGAGTTACCGGAAACATATTTTTCAGACGTTAGTGGTGTAGCGCAAACCCGTAAAATCACTTAAAAAGATTAAAAATGAGACAAAAAAAATGTCTCATAGCAATACGTCTGAAAATCTTTTTTATTAGTAAATTTTGGTTATTTGATGCGAACAAAACAATTTTCAGACGGAAATGTGGACGCATAAAATTTTGAGACCGTTTTGAAAATGTTAACAAATTTTACCGATCGGTATCATAGCAATATGTCTGAAAATTGCTAGACATGATAGAATAAGTTGTCCACATGTGCAAAAAATTTATATCAGACAAATGAAGACAAGTGTAGCATCTTCTCTATCAGACAACTTTTCGATAGTCAGATATCAATTAAGAATCGTATTGAGGCATCTTGAATTCTCTGTTACAAACCAATGAATAATAGGTAGTAAGAAAGGGGCAGGGGCGTAACAAGCGCTGAGGCAGTAGAAATTATATTAAATACTGATTGATTTGATAGTTTTGGTTTTATTCAAAGCACACTTGTTATTTTCGTTTTTGGGAGTATATGCTACACTTAAAGTGTCTGAAAACAGGTTTTTGGTAATCATGGCAGCAATACGAAAAGTTAAAAAAAAAATTATCCGTATTGCTATGACACAGGTCGGCTAAATTTGTTGACATTTTCAAAAATGCGCTCAGGCTATGTGCTACGCACAAAATGTCTGAAAACAAACTTTTTCGTCATACAATTATAAAATCTATGTACATTTTCACTATCAGACGTATTGCTATAATACCGACTGCCTTTTTTTTTTGACACAGCAGAAATGGCCTCCCACGCAGTTGCTACACTTTCGACCGTTACTATATACCTAGTCGGGTTCAGAATCATACGATCTAACGATTTTATAGGGTTTTTGCCGTATTGCTATGAGACATGGTTTTGGTCGTGGGCTCTGTAACTATCAGCTTTTGTAATCATTAATAAAAACCGGCCAAGTGCGAGTCGGACTCACGCACCGAGGGTTCCGCCTTACAAACAACGGTTTACAATTTATGACGTATTAAATCATATTACTTACTAGATATCGTTCAAAACAATTGCATCGTAATGCGTTATTGCGTAATAAATGCAAATCATATATTTTTTTTAGTTTTAATATTATCTTATTTTGGAACTTACAGAGGGGGGACACATTTTAATACTTTGAAAGTGACTCTCGCGCAAACCGTTCAGTTAAGAACAATCATAGTTATGGTATCGTGAGTGTCAACATAGTTAATATTTTTTTATTTTATAATTTAACTAAAATACCCACTAGTGTAGGCCAGTAGGTACCTTGTAAAAAGTTCTTTAATTAAAGTTATTTATTTACAATATTTTAAAGTCATCATTCAGAAATCTGGTTGAAAATCACTCGGAAATTACAATTAATGTCTTTGAATATGTTTATTAGTACTAAGTGTAACACAGCAGCTAGGACGCATTTAGGTTATATACAGAATTACATTCACCAAAATATTAGATTGAATGACGATTGTGTTGGTCTTTGTTTTGGTTTAACTGTGTAGTTATTGTGCCTAAAAATTTAAAAAGGTTTCGGGATTTTCTGTTAGGTTACCTTGAGCTATTGTTTCATACCAAAATTCAAGATTATACCAAATACAATGTCAGTGGAAGGTAGTCTTTAAGTTTTGATTCCGTTGCGAGTAGTGGCGAGTTTCAAAATATGCGGTATGAATTCTGACCCTTCCTTACCTACCTCAGCGTTTTGAATTATTGCGTTGATTTAGAATTTTTCGCAGTTTAGAGGCAATGGGACTTAAAAAGTGTTTGATGTGAATTCAAACTTTAATATCTATACGCGTTTATGTGGAAAAGGGTAGTTTATAATTATTAAAAAAAATTATCATGTTAGCAAAAATAAAATTTAAATATTTTATGTTACTTCAAATTTATAATTTTCGCAATATTTCCTTTATCTGTACTATACAGGGTTTAACAGGAGAAGTGGATCATCGTAAGTCAATCGATGGGGGACTTCAATACCTATCGATATAACCCCCATGTATGTTCAGCGATTTTCAATGGATCCAAAGTTATTGAGACTTTTTTAAGAATTTTAGTAAGAAGCCGGAATTCAGTATAAAAGTCTTCACTGTAGCTTAACTACTGGACCTACTTGCATGATTTTTTTTCTAGAAGTAGTACAATAATGGGTCTTTATAATTACGATACCGATTTGGATCTTAACACTATCGTATTGGAATAAAAAAATAATTCTTCACAAAAGTTTTACAAATCGAATTGTGTCTACCAACTTTCATAGCCTCTAGTGAAAAAAAAGTACTTGTGTTTTTTTTCTAGAACTTATTTTAACCCCCCCTGTTACACCCTGTATAAGGATGCTTCAAATTGACGAATTTCAAGATTCTGAGTTCTCGGGAAGTACCCTGTAGGTTTTGATTCCCTAGCGTGTGACGGAAATTCGTCTAAGGTGTCGGTATCTTTTGATCGCGTTAACTTAGAAGTTTGATTTTTTCAGAGCTTATAGAGATAGTAGACCTAGGTATTGGTATAAATTTAAATTTGATACCCTTATTCGTTCATGAGAAATGAGGAAGTAAATTTTATTTTATTAAAATATTTTTTTTATATTTTATAACTAAAAAGTGCAATTATCGCAATTTTCCCTATATTTGCATTATATGACAATACTGTCATCAATCATGCCAAATTTTAAGATTCTGAGTTCACGGGAAGTACTCTGTAAGTTTTGATTCCTTTGCGAGTGTCGAAAATTTGTTGAAAATATCGACATAATCGGCTGTATCTTTTGATTGGCTTGGCTTAGAAGGTTGATATTTTCACAACTTAAGGGGACAATAAACCTGAGTATTTCATGTAAATTTCAGCTTTATACGTCTACGCGTTTTTGAGATAAAGGGTCTTGACAGACAGACGGACAACCAAGTGATCCTATAATGGTTCCGTTTTAACCATTTGAGGTACGGAACCCTAAAAACTGGTACTAAATAGGCAACTTTTGCTGAAATCGGACTTCAAGGACAGAGAGATGGAAAAATCATAAAATTAGCCATTTGATTACGAAGTATATATGTTACGGCTAATACCCGAAGTGCGGCTACACCTAGTTTTAGCCGGTTAGAACTAGGTGAAGCCACTTGCTCTTGGCTATACCTAGGTGGAGCCGATTGTTTTCGGATAAAACTAGGTCTATCCTTCATCGTGCCGGCTACAACTAGGTCCAGCTATTCCCTGTTGGATAAAACTAGGTCTATCCGATACCGTTTTGGCTAAAACTAGGTTCAGAAACATATAACATACCTATCATATCTTCTTATAACATAAGATAATGTATGGTGGTAGCCTATGAATTCCGCTAATTCCTGTTTCCTGTTAGAATTTCGGGTTCGGGTTAAAATTTAAAATAATTTTCTTAGTGCACCTTTACGGTATCTGACCTACGTCCCTTCCAAATTTTACGTGCCAACGTTCAAAATTGACGGAGTTTCATACAAACATACCCCCCATTACCCCCATATTTTATTTGTTAATTTAATGAGAATATTTTATGTTTTGCTTAACCGAACAGAAGGTTTGATTTCTTGATATTTGAGGAATATTTTTGTTTGTCCGATGTTTGTAAACAAATTTTATTATAATTAGGACTAGAATTGTTTTCATTCTAATAAACATTGATTCAGATGTTTAAATACATAAATAAATATTTGGGACATTTCCACTCACACACACACACAGCTGGTACTATTGGCAACTTACATATATTTATAAATACATACTTAAAAACATAATCACATCTAGACACGGAACAAACACCAATGTTCATAACACAAATATTTGTCCCGAGTGGGAATCGAACCCAGGACTCTTAGAACCGCCAGCCAGGGTCGCTAACAAATCCATTGTTTCACCGAGCCAATCAAGTCAGTTTGATTTTATTATTTACCACATTTACACAAAGGGTATGGTAATTTTATATAATTACCGGTAAATGTGATTAATTTGATTGTTTTTACCACCTTTACCACGAGCACTGTTAATTATGCATAGCTACCGGTAATTATACATAATAACCGCACTATCCACATTAACCGTAACATAACCATGACAGTTTAAAATCAATAAAGGCCGGTTTTGCGAAAGGTGTAACCGAAACTTGAAAGCACGTTCGAACCGCTTTATTACTTAGATTGTAGAGGTTCTTTAACTTTAAGCATCGATTACATGTGGCATGCAGTACCTGATTACGTCACATCTTAATCTTAAAAAAGAACGATAGTTTCAGTCGCTTTCGAGTTAGAAAATATGTCTTTTAGAAATTTGAAGAAAAAGAAATTTTTTAATCAGGGAAATATTTGCATGGTTCGATAGTATTACTAAAGGCAAATCGTTCTGCCACGGGAAAGCAACCACTAAACCTTTATATTTTATTTAATTCATGTATATGGGTGGTTTAAAAAAAATTTACACAAAGAGGACTCTTTTTTTAACTCAGTCTAAGGTACCAGGAAGTACCGAGCTCGCAAAAGGCCAAACGAGTTTGTCCTGAAATTGGGTTTGTCCGGTAACGTGTATGTTTATGATCAACAAATGGCAACTACATATCTAGCTATCACTGTTCTTGAGTTAAAGCCTGTGACAGATGGACGGACGGACCATTCATGGGTTTACGGACGGACACAAAACCAATGCTACCTAACCCCTCTACGCAAAGCAATAACATATTATTTAAAATATACCGAGGTTAAGTTTGATTAACCCGTTCAAAAGCAACATTTTGAAATTGACATTAACAGGAACATTACTCTGTCTGAATACTAGATAAAATAAAAAATGTTAAGGTCCTACCCGTGGTATTTCATTATACACATTACCTGAAGCACTTCGGACAATTTATACAACACCTAGGCAATGTGTGAAATTAATCGTATTAGACACATTGCCTGAACGTTATAGGCATTGTATAGAATACCTAGGTAGTCTATACAATACCGGATTATAACATAAATATACTATATATATATATATATGTTTTCGCGAATATATATATATATATTCGCGAAAACATATAAAAAAACAGGAACTGTGCCAGACAAAGCCACTCTTCCTTTACACATTCTTGCAACTAGAATATAAATAAATAAAATAAATACATATCTGGGACCTTTCCACACACGGTCACCTGACCCCAAACTAAGCAGAGCTTATAGTCCAGTCATTTAAGCTTAAGCAAATTTTCACCCCCCTCCCCCCAATGAACCACATGGGGGTAAAGTGTCAGATAACAATGAAATTATTTTTTTCTAGGGTCCGCTCCTCAGAACTAGCGGAACCAATTATTGACCATACTGAAATAACAACCGATTTCATATACTTTGCGGTGCTGTGGTTCATCGTTACTATATTAAACCATAAATTATTATACAGGAGATGCATCTGGAAAGTAAGTAATTCTTCTGTATAGCATGAACTTTTGCGTAGGTATTTCAGGCAAGTTGAAAACTTGCCCTATTATATCCCAACACAAAACTGCAGACCTGGCTTACCGACTACAACACGAGGCAAACGCCAGCCGCGAACCACCGGTCTTCCCTCTCCTCTGAAAGGGAGCGGAAGGATCATTTTTCCGCACCCTCTCGGCCGCCAAGGGATTCCCTCCACAGCAGAACCATGGGAACCCTCCTGGGGTAGAATTCTCTTGGTCAGCGTGTTCATGATTATTTAAAAGGTACAACCGACCCTCTTTGCCCTAAAAACCCTCCCATTTGGCTTTTTACCGAGGTGCTCTCCTCAACGGGCCGCCCGCACCCCAAACTGCAGTCGATGCACTCTGCTACCAGAGGGTAGCAAAACGAATGATCTAGCCAAAACGGATGAACGCACGCCACCAAGAAGGGCAGTGAAGCCGCAAGAGGGAAATAGATACTCTCCCCCCTGCTAGGTTTCTGTCCGCGCCGGCACAAGGCCGGTACCCCCCATATCTGGCTTTCCCATATGCGCAACCTGGGGACGCGTTAGCTGGCAATCCGTAGCAGTACTAACTCTTTTAAATCTGTAACGACAGTTATTAAAATATTTTGACTATAATTTTGGCGAATCTGCAATTTTTTTATTCAATACTCGAATAATATCGATACATCCTAATAGGATAAAGCTGTTTACTTATATTATTTTCTTTAACCAACATTTCAAAAAAATGATTATTTTTCAGGTTTTGAACATAACACAGTGGATTGTCAACGCAGTATACATCGTGGTATTTATTCATTTACTGTTGCACTACGTTGCACAGACACTTGATAACAACCCGAAAACAATATTGGACGTGTATCCCGCAATCCAATATTTGCTTGCAGTAGGTTCATATTTTAATAAATAAATAAATCAATATCTGGGACATTTCCACACATGGTCATCTGACCCCCAATTTAGCAAAGCTTGTACTATTGGTGTCAGAGGCTGATGTAAATACATATAAATTTATAAATACATATTTTGAACTTTAACCAACTCTTGGAACGTCCAGCCAGGGTCACAAACCACTGTTGCACCGAGCCAGTAGGTTTTGTAGCAATACGCACACCTACATCTATACTAAGACAACTCAAAATTTGTCAATTTTGAGTTATACTTGTTTTCGAATGTTAGGTAATCGTAGGCAACTATCCATGAAGACAGGTTCAATAAATAGTTCGAAAATAAATATCTAGGTGCCGCTAACTTACTTTTGTTGAGTCAAAGTTGGTCACTTCTCTTCCACCTAAACAAGTATATTATTAGTTGGCCTTCACTAGTCATGAAGAATGCACATATTATTCAAACGAAAACGCAGATATTTCGAATTATAACAGTTTTGGTGAAAAAAATATTAGTTATTTAGTGAGTTAATTAGAGTTGTAACGGTGTTGCTTACCTAACGGTGTTGTTCTGCCATACGTTCTAAAGGATATTTAGACTTGTTCCAGTTTTGTTGAATAAGGTATGTAAACAATTAGTTACTATTTTGATTTGACTTGGTTTTGGTGGATCAACATGTAAATTACTAGTTGTCCTACTATTGTTGAAACAGATTTATTTTAATGCTTTTCTATAGATAAAATGCTTTTTTACATAACGACGCATAAAGATTGTGTTCAGTATTATGAATTGTTTGTTTATAATACAGTTTTATATACAAAGCTATAACTGTTTTGCAATAAAAGTTTTTTTTTGACTTAACCTACTATTGCGGGAATCATTATAACTTACAACGAATGTTTTTTTAAATTTTCAGATAAACATGAAGCGAGGCCGTTTTTAAGTCGAAATTATCAATAAAGATATAAAAACCTATCAGCAACTACTGTAGGAAACTCAACCGCAACTGCTAACGTAGAAGTACAAAAAAGTTAAGAAAATATTCTCATGAATACTTCTTGTGTGACGACTAAGCCAGTCCATAGAGGGCCAAATGAAGATGATTTTTAATTTATCAAGATGATTTTTTGATGTTATCAAGAAGAGAGAAAGAGGAAAGATGAGATTACGAAGAGAATCGGCATGGAAAGCTAATGTTTGTAAAACCTAGAGGCCTCATAGCAAAACATGCTTTCCACAGATTTATGTCGATACTTATTTTAGGAACGTTTTTTCGTGCCTTTAAGAACTTGTAAACTTTCTATTTTAGTCAAAGTCAAAATTCCTTTATTTATATAGGCATTTACACGCACTTAAAAATCGTCTGAATAGTAAATAAATAAGTAATAGATGAGAGTGCCAATTCCTTGATAGCTGGACCAAATCCACCACACCACCTCTTTTTGGGCCTACCTCTTCGGCGAAAACCGTCTTCCGGTACCCTTTGTGTAACAATGATGTCGTCTTTCATCCTGCACACATGCCCTGCCCACTGCCACTTCAACTTCGCAGTCTTAACCCCTACTTCAGCGATACCAGTCTGGGAGCGGATGGTGGTATTTCTTATTTTGTGCACTAACTTAATACCTAAAATACTCCGCTCCTACCTCTCCTATACTCCCTCCTCTATAGCCCTTTGGCAAACCTTGAGTTTGGACTTCTGACAAGCCCAGACCTTGAATAGAGAGACCTTTGCCCAGCAGTGGGATGACACGGGTTATTAAAAAGAAAAGACGAGATTGATTCTACCACCGTTTCGGAACGCCGATTCTACCGAGATGACACCGGCACGAAACTCTTTTTAACTGATTATCATATAACATTGCCGGAAATTAAACATGTCATACAGTTTGAGTACGTCACAGTAGAAAAGAGAAACTGGAAATACTAATACTTAATTTACTATTAATAAAAAAAGGCAAGCTTGAAAAGTCCAGGGCCCAGTAGCACCTTTTAAGAATAATGACTATTCGAGCTAATTTAACCTTATAGAAATTAGAAAAGTGATAATTTGATTGGTGATAAATTTAAAATTTGAAAAAATTTGATTGGTGATCTCAAAGAATTTGATTGTTAAAACGCAAATTTAGATTTATACAGTGGTTAAGTAACAAATAGCTTGTTCTGAACTTATCGGGAAATTGTGAGACATAGCTAGTTCTTGTTCAACTTTAAAAGGCCTTTTTTATGAGAGAAGAATAATATCTCAAGTTTTTGTTTCTTTATAATTTTGGTGCTTACTTTTTTAGTCGTTTGCGTCTTATTTTATTAGTGTATCATTAATAATTATTGTGGTATACTCTTTTAGTGCATTTTTGTTGGAATATTTTTTGTATAATTCTTAAACTTATATAAGAAACAACTCAAAATGGTTCAATAAAACTGTGTCAAGTCAAAATGGTGTATTATTTTTATGTGTGGCCACCGCCCAAAAGTATAACAACTCAAAAAATGGCAATTATTGATGAAAAGCATTAATTTTTAGGCTCAGTATATACACAGTGATGTTTTACCAGCCATTTATTATGTAGAATAAAAATAATATGTTTACCTTCCGTAACAAAAAAAAGAGATAGACGTTTTTTTCTTCTCCTGAAAATTTATCATTTTTGAGTTGTCTTAGTTTTGATCTAGGTGTGCGTATAATAAGAATCATCAAAACATCGAAAAGCTCATGCCCCCGTGTTGGCTATCATCGTCTCACTGATCATTACATAAATAATTTATTTTATTAGCACTGTAATGATCTTTTATTATTAGCTGATTTTCAATGGAAATAAATAACGTTTGTTGTTTTATTTTAATTTTAGATTATGGATCTTGATTCGGCATCTGAATCGACTACTGCACCTCCCATCATGCATATATTGACCACAAGAACTAGCAAAAGTAAAACAGAGGTAATTTACAAAAATAAAAAAGCGTAAAAGGCAGCGTGGCTAAGATCGTTGCTTGACATGCGAGAGGTCGTCAGTTCAAACCCCGCCACCAGCCACTGTGATTTTCAAATGTGAAATTCATGTGTACGATTATTCGACGCTTTAACGGTGAAGGTAAACATCGTGAGGAAACCTGCACACCTACGAAGAAATTCTTAGGTTGTGTAGTCGACCAACCACTAACCACTTGGCCAGCGTGGTTAACTTAGGCCTTATGGCCCTAGTTGAGGGTAGGTCCATGCCCCTGCTGTAGGGAATATGGGCATGATGATATACAAAACTTCATAAAGCGAGATCTAAAATTTAAAATCCATTTGACATAGACAATGAACCCTAATGCAATCAAATCATCATTCTCCTGCCCTTGTCCCACGCTAAGTGGGGTCGGCGCAAAATGTGTATTTCTTCCACTCGGGCCTATCATTCGTCAGCTCTGTGTCTACTCCTTTCACTCCCATATCATCTCTCACGCAATCCATCCATGTCTTCTTCGGCCTTCCTCTGCTATAATAACGTACATTGAAATTCATACTGATCACTTTTCTAGTCACATGGCTTTCTTCCCTCCTCATAACATGCCCGTACCAAGCTAACCTCCCAGGTGGGAGACATTTTGTCGACCCGAACCCGCCAAGTGACTCTGACCTCTCTCGGTCAGGTCGCGTTCCGGTATCAGCACTGTACGAACCGGAGCCAGAGGGGACCATTATTGACCATCTTTCACGTCTCCCTTTCCCCCTAATATCGATGATCCGACTTCAGACTTCCCCTAAAGCAATCAAATAAGATCACAATATCTGTTTACATTATTGGGTCGATGGCGTATTGATGAAATATTTTCGGCCTAGCACATCCCTCGCAAGTCCGGTGATGATGACGAGGTCACTCTAAGCCATCATTTTACTAAATTAGAAATACAAAGTGCTTACTGTTTGTTGATACTTGTTGACTTCTTAAAATAAATAAATTTATAAATTTTAAGTGTTTAAGCTTGCACAAACTATTTTAATATTACGAAAACGGAAAAAATAACTGATCTACTGTTAACCGGAGATATGAACATCGTCCTTCTGGGAATCGCGCCCAGACGTGCAAACCATTACACCAAGTAACAGCTTTTGAAGCTGTCGAATTTTTCTTGAATATTACGTGTTCGCCACAGGTGGCGCCATCATCCGTTAGTGATTCTTATTATATATTTTCGTTTCAGCATAAAGTAATCGGAGACAGTTCAACAATATTATTTTCCAACACCGTTTATTTCCTTTTCAAGGGATTACTGACTTATAGACTCGAGAAATATTGCGGATCTCTTGCCGGAGCTCCCATTACAATCATAGGATTCAGTAAATATACAAGAATTATAGTATTTTTTTTACTTGCATCAACTTGCGTGGTAATCTCGACTATTTTACATTTTAATAATCATTTTGTTGTAAACAGGTTCCAGTTGCTTCTTTTATTTATGGCCGATGTATTTTTCCACGATGTTTATGGGTGAATTATACACAATCATATTTTTTCTGCTACATTTCGTTATGGAATTTGCTGTCTGTGTAAGTAAATAATGTCACTTTTTTAGTGCGTATTTTAGTAAGACCAATCAAGTTTAAGAGTCGAAACTATCTTTATATTGCCTCGATTAAAGCAGCCCATAACAAAGCCACCAAGGCCACCAAAAGGGCCAACAACAGAGCAGATGCCCAGCGAGTTGCACGTGTTGGCCAGGTCCTCATTAGGCATCCCACGGGTAGCCGCTCCTTTTGGCGCCTGGCTAAACATGTGCAATCCAACTTCTGTCTGCCTTCGCTGCCCCCGCTGAAATATCCTGACGGTTCACTAGCTCATCAACCGCAGGAGAAGGCAGATCTGCTTGCCAATCTTTTTGCGGCCAATTCCTGCATCGATGACGGTGGAGCACAGCCGCCTAAAATTCCACATTGCGGTGCTCATATGCCCGAGATCCGAATCAGGCAATGTGATGTACGTGCTGAGTTGCAGTCACTTGATGTAAGGAAAGCTAGTGGCCCAGACGGCATTCCTGCGCAGCGGAGTTGTCTCCAGTACTCACACGCCTGTACCGCCTCTCATATACCTCGGGCATCGTGCCCCGGGCTTGGAAGGAGGCGAATGTTCAACCTGTTCCCAAAAAAGGGGACAGGTCCGATCCTGCCAACTACCGGCCCATAGCTATAACCTCAGTACTGGGTAAGGTGTTTGAGCGGATAATTAACGCCCAGCTCATCCGCTACCTAGAGGATCACTCGCTGCTGCATGACCGTCAATACGGTTTTAGACCAAAACGGTCCACGGGTGATCTTCTAGCGTACGTTTCGCACCTCTGGGGGGAAGCTATGGAGGAGCATGGCGAATCTTTGGCAGTTAGCCTTGATATCGCTAAAACGTTTGACCGTGTATGGCATCGTTCGCTTCTCTCCAAGCTCCCGGCATACGATCTGCCACCTCGCTTGTGCGAATGGGTTGCGGGATTTTTGGAGGGGCGCAGAATTCGTGTCCTTTGTGACGGACGCACTTCTTGTTTCCACCCAATAAATTCCGGTGTACCTCAAGGTTCCGTTCTGTCGCCGACATTGTTTCTGCTGCATATCAATGACATGTTGCCACTAGGCAACATTCATTGCTATGCGGATGACAGCACTGTCCACGCACGTTATTTCGGAAGACCTGGGGTAAAGCAGACCGAAACCGAGGAAAAGAGGAACCTTCTTGTCGCAGAGCTTGACGGGTCTTGGACCGCATTTCCGAATGGGGCTCATGCAATCTTGTCGAGTTCAATGCCAAGAAGACACAGGTGTGTGTTTTTTCTAGTTAAGTGTCTCCTTTCCTTCCCCATCCTACTCTTCAGAGCACCCCCTTACCAACACAGGATAGCCTTAGCATCTTTGGCATGGATGTTCGCCGCGACCTGAACCAGCGGGATTACATCGAGAGCGTCATTAGAACAGCCTCCCGCAAACTGGGAATCCTGAACAGAGTGCGGCGATTTTTCACACCGGTGCAGCTCTGCCTTCTTTTTAAGGCACAAGTTCGCCTATGTGTGGAATATTGCTCTCACCTCTGGGATGGCTCCGCGAAATACTTGCTCGACGCCCTCGACAGGTTGCAGCGACGTGCTATCCGTATTGTCGGTGATGTAGAGGTGTCCGAAACCCTGGAGCCTCTACAACTACGTAGAGACATTGCCGGTCTAAGTGTTCTCTACCGTCTCTATAATGGGGAGTGCTCTGAAGAGCTATTTAAGCTAGTCCCTCCCTCTCCTTTCCACTCCCAAACGACACGTGCTGGACAGCGCTGCCATCCACATACAATGCAGTCGCTGGTGGCTCGGACTAAGAGGTTTAGCTCCTCATTTCTGCCCCGTGCCATTAAGGCATGGAATGCCCTTCCAGCTCATGTTTTCCCTCCCTCCTATGATCCCGGGCTCTTCAGGCGGGGCGTGAAACGGCATTTTAACAGGCCTTCAGGGTGAGTGCGACAGGCTCAATACGATCTATTATGCCTGTCGACCTCATATTTGGATCGCACTACCGCTTACCATCAGGTGGAGTGAGGTCATCTTGTTAGCCTTTTATAAAAAAAAAAAAAAACGGCATCGTTGAAAGAAAAAAAGAAAGAATTGTTTTTAAATGAAACATTATTCTATTCTATTCTATTCAAAATGTAATGTACCATTGTAAAATTGAGACACAGTAGCATTCTCCATTGTGCCTACTGACCTTAAGTGGAGCTACTCCAAGCCATCATCGTAAGTCAGTTAGGAAAAAAAATATAAGTACTGAAGAAGAAGAAGAAAGAAAAAGAAAAACATTTATTGACCACAACATAGAGGTAACTATGATACATAGATACATACACAAGACACAAAACGCACACAAAGAAATAACACAAATAGGCAAGGACTTAATACGTGGTCAACAAGGTACAGGCCTCAGCATATGCCGCATCAGCCCGAGAGCCGCTGCAGCGCTGGTATTCTGCCCGTACCCCGAGTGACTATAGTAGTACTGCTTATCATCAGGTTGTCGGTTTCCTCCGCGGAATTCCTGTTTCCATCTTCCTCCAACATCACCACATCACCTCCATTCTCCATAATATCAAGAAAATAGTGCAAAGTCACCCGATTTAATATGCATTCAAAATTGTAACTCAATCAGTAACCAGAAATTTATTCAACTTGCAAGATTAGATTACAGACAGACAGACAACGGGACAACGATATTAATAAGAGCGGTTTGTATTGTATTCGTGTAATAAAAAAATATTTGAGACATTTCCTCACGCGGTCATAAGACCCCAAACTAAGCAGAGCTTGTACTATGGGCCTCAGAGACTGATATACATACACATATATTTATTAATAAATACATATTCAAATACATAATCATAACCAGACACGGAATAAACACCGATTTTCATCACACAAATATTTGTCCCAAGTGGGAATCGAACCTACAACTCTTGGAACCGTATATGGTGAGCCCGGGTCACTAACCACTGTTCCATCGAGCCAGTCATTATGTTCTCTGAAAATCAACGTTAATTAACAATTTCAGTTGATAACATACCAATGCCTTTTAGAAGCAATAGTGTGTGAATGGCGCCTAGCAAAGAGAGCATTTGTGACTGGATTTTTCTTCGTTTTCGGTTTACTCCTCGCCTACTTTTTTGCTTTTGAAGTGAGTATTTTTTATTGTTTTTTAAGAAGTTCAGAAATTTAAAATTTCGATCCGGATCCACTATTTCGATCCACCAGTGGATTGAGTGGCACGCCGAAGTTCGCTATGATCCACCAATGGTCTCGGTGGATCCTGTGATACTTGCATCTTCTTATATGCTCCACCATAAGATACACCACTGATTTCAGTGGATTCTGTGATAGAATTTATTTAGGTGAATAGGCTCCACTGGAATCTAGGTAAGACTCTTTAACTTAAACATTGAAAATCTTTTGACTTTTTACGCCATTTCGGTAGCGTTAAATATATTTTCTTGAATAATGAAAACTAGTTGTTGATAATAACAATTGAATGTCGTGAAAACAACTAAACTAAATTATCTGGGGATCCCATGAGACGGCGACATCGAACCCTAGTGTACGGAGGGACCCAAGCGCAAGTCGGACAAGCGCACGATGGGTTCCGTACCATTGTATGTAAAAAAATCCGTTAAAATATTTGAACTTTTTACTTAAAAATTTCAGTTTTCTAGCTAGGTATCACGGTTTATAAGATACAGCTTGGAGACAGACAGTCGGACAGACAGACGGCGGAGGCTTAGTTATAGGGTACCATTTTTACCTTTAAGTTCGGAACCCTTAAAAGATAAATTGAGTCATCATCATCATCAGCCCATATACGTCCCCACTGCTGGGGCAAGGGCCTACCCTAAACTAGGGTGATAAAGCTTAAATTGAGTTTCTTTTTTATTGTTAATTTTTTAGATACCATTTTGGTACATCGTCTCTCGATGGCTCTGCGTGCTATTAGAGATCATTGGCATTTACTGGTTGTACCCAGTTGGGAGACTCATAGACGACATTACGTTTTACACTGGAGTGAAACCGAGTAGGCTGAGAATACTGAGTCTGAAGTTGGTGCCATTTTATTTTGTGGTAAGTATTAATAGTAAGTAAAAAACTAATTTATATTTTTGACTAGCTCCATGGTGTTTTAGAAAGGGAGGCTGGGATGCTAATTTTGCAGTTACTCGAGCTTCGTAGAGACTTTGGATCGTTTGCATTTAATTCTTTATGTTTCAAAATGAGAAAAAAAATATTACAAGTTTTGTATTTTACGTCAGCGTGTAAACGTAATTCAAAATACATTTAATCTTAATCCTCATCTTCACTGGATGATTCATCTTCGTAGTTTGTTTCTGCTTCTCCGATATCCTGGTCGTCCCCGGCATCTCGTGGTTCTGCAACAATGAATGTTTATGATAGATCATTGTGTTGTATTCTTGTTATTACAATAATACATAACGATCCGGGGACCTCGCGTTCCTCACGCAGCGCTTGTTACCAATACACCTGCGAGGCTGCTACGTATCATAGTTCAGTACTGTTTCAGCTTGTTGTACAAGAAATCAGAAGAGTGTGTGTGATATTTGGTATACCCCCACTTGCCATAATTTCATTTGCCCGAATTTTATTTGCCATAATAGTCACCAGACATATTATTGTTTCTCATAATTTTATATGTCATACTCATTGTTTACTATATAAGTCACGTGCTAGAAACTTTGTTTCCCATAAAGTTAATTTCCATAACATCATTTGTTATAATCATTGTTTCCCATAAAATCAATTTCCATAATATCATATGTAATCATCATATTATAATCATTATCACGTGCCATTACATAATTTCCCATCGAAATAGCTTGTAAAAAAGGTTAAAAGAATGATAAACCTTTATATGATGTACACTTAGTAATCAAATAAATGATTTGATTTAATTTGATAAAAAAATGCGTGCCGCGGCAGCGGCCGGCGAAATGCCAGTAAGCCAATCGCGTTTTAGGACAAAGATTTGGCGTTAGAGTATGGCGTTTGAAAATTATGTTGCATAATATTATTGCAATTAAAAACATGTACAACAATACGTATGGCATTCGAATCATTATGGAATCTAATGTTCGGGCAATTAAAAGTATGTCACATGTCTTCTATGGTAAACAAAACATTCGGGCAATTGAAATTCGGGCAAATGAAATTCGGGCATTTGAATATTATGGCATATAACTTTTGGGCAAACAATAGATAACCGTGATATTTGTCTGATATTTATTTATTTATTTAATTCGTAGGCCAAGTTCTACATTGCGTTGGTGACGGCGGCACATTTGGAACTATCACGAACAATTATGTTGGATGTGGTCCCAGCCGCATTCACATCACTGGGTGCATGTTATTCTATTTACAAATACATTTTCAAGGATAAAAAGGTATGTATTTCATCATCATCAGCCTGTATCATCGTCCACTGCCCTACGTAGGCCTCCCCAAATGCTCGCCTCTTTCGCGTATCCTCGGCTACTTTTCATTTTTTTTACGCGGAGAATGCTTGATGCACCGTCTTGGGCAGGGGTTTACCCAAAGTCGTAGACTCCAGGCTGCCGGTGCTGAGATGGAAAAGACCAGCAGCTGCTCCTAGGCAACGGTGCAATGCCCAGGGGTGTACCCACTAAACTCCGCGGCGTACCTCATTGCCTATTGGTGGTGCCATGGTACCTGGCAGAGCCTTCACTCACAACACCACCGGCATCCTCGGCTACTTGCATCAGCGCCTACCAGCCGTCCTGAGAAGATCATGACTCCGCCTGGCCTGAGGGTGTCTCACACTACGTTTGCTGAGACGGGGTATCTATATTAGAGTAATAACATTTATATTAATAAAACTAGACGTCTTTTTCCGCGTGGATAGTTATGGCAGCAATGATGTTTTAAAATTGCCTATATATCATCATCATCATCATCATCACAGCGCTCTCCCGGTTGCATCCTTGCGGAGCCCGGGGTCCGCTTTCCTACTCCTAACTCTCCACCTCGCACGGTCTTCGGCATCCTTCGCGGAGAGTTTGTTGGCACGCATGTCATCCACTACGACGTCAAGCCAGGCCTTCTTGGGCCTTCCCCTTCTGCCGGGACCCGGCGGTAGCGACATTGCGAGACACTTGTTCCCTACGTAGTTTGCCGGTTTCCGTAAAACATGTCCGTACCAACGTAGGCGGCACTCTTGCAATTTATCAGCGATGTAAGTGATAGTTGCGTACACCCTACCATATGTAGGTTTTGAGACAACTTTAAGGGTGTCAATAAACAAGTATTTACAGACTTACAGCTGGGTATCTCGAATTCCGAGGTAAACTTACTATAATGACTGGACTAGAAAGGGTCTGGGCAGCCTTGATCGCAGATCGGCAGCATTAGAATGAATTTGGGGAGAACATTGCCCTGCAGTAAACAGCATAGCGTCGGCTTAGAGTGTAAACCTGTCAAATCCATTTTTACTTTAATACGTTATTTATACCATTCGAAAGTGTGAAAATAAATACACAATCTAATCGTCTCTCCTGAAAATGTACCTGATATGGAGTTAGCAGGTTTACACTCTAAGCCGATGATAGGCTAAATAAATAAACAAAGCATGTAACTGGACTAAAACTTTTTTTTTTAACTTGTATCATCCCACTGCTGGGCAAAGGTCTAAAACTAAAAACTCGACTTATACTGCATACAAAAAAAAAAGAAATTACGGCGTTGACAATTGACATAAAATACATACTTACATGCAATTTTAATGTTATACTTTATTATATTAAGTAATTTATTATTGAATATGTTTTTTTTTGTAGGGATTTAGGTCGTTATTTAGACCTGATACTAACTGGGGTCCGGAATATCCTGTCCGACAAATGAGAAAAGAATTTGATTCTCGTGAGGTAAGAACAAGACTTAAATAGTCATCATCATCATCATCAGCTCATCTCTGTCCACTGCTGGACATAGGCCTCCCCTTGTGCACGCCACGTCGTTCGTCGGCTACTCGCATCCAGCTCCTACCAGCCGTCCTGCGCAGATCGTCACTCCACCCGGCCTGATGGCGTCCACTACGTTTGCCGAGACGCGGTCTCCACTCTAGAACTCTTACTCCACTCTAGAATTAAATAGTCACAGCATGTTTTTTTAATAGTAATATGACTGGCTCGGTGGAACAGTGGATAGTGACTCAGGTTCAAAACCTACGGTTCCAAGAGGGTTGTCGTGGGTTCGATTCCCACTCGGGACAAATATTTGTGTGACGAACATCGGTGTTTGTTCCGTGTCTGGGTGTATTATTAAATATATTTAAGTTTATTTGTGTATCCACTGTTGATCCTGATTTCTGTAACACAAGTGCTTAAGCTACTTACCACGGGATCAGATCAATGTATGTGATGTTGTGTAATATTTATAAAAAAAAAAAAAAACAGTTAGGAAAGAAATATTTTTTTTCTGTATGATTAGAGCCATCCGCTCCTCAGCCAGTCCAGGCGATGGTGACAGGGCTACTCCAAGCCATCGTCGTTGTCAGTTAGAAAAAAAACAAAAATAAAATGATTACTTTGAACGGGCAGGGAATCATCACCATTGAAACTATTTACACCTTGCGATTTTTGGGCGATTTCGATCGCTGCGATACCGCCGTGATTAAACAATCGCTGCGAGCTCGCCGCGATCTCGCCGCGATTTCACGGTGGTTTGCAACAGTGCAGTCAATATCGGGAGCTCGTTAAATTTAAAACATCATGGTAAATGTCCCGGACATTTTCAGTTTTCTAATAAATTGTGTCCTCTTCGCAGTACATCGGGTCGCAAGCGCCAAGGGTTCTCAGTCGTCACATGATCCGGCGTGCCGAAGCGAGGACCTATACACTCGACATACGTTACGACATGCTGCCTAGAAAGTCCACAGCACCCAATATTGAATTTCACATTAAGGACGAAATAAAGAAAGATTTGTAACGATTTCACTGAAATAAATATGATGAACGATTGTGTTGTTTTTTCTTTAAAACGTAAGCTCTACTTAGCTTTTAGTGTTTTTTTTTCCTCTTTACAATCGGTTAATAAATAAACCAGTTATGTTATATTTTGAAAAACGGGAAAAAAATTAATTGCTCCAATGTTGACCAGGGATTTGAATACCCACCTGGAAGGATTTTCATGAATAGTGCCCAGACGTGCGAAACCATTACACTAATGACTCATTAGAAAAATCAAATAATATGCGGGAGATATAAGACGGCTCCGATCACGCTCTTATTCGGTCATGTCGGATTGCCGTCTCACCGAATTATGAGAGTAAGGGAATAGAGAGTGCACTTGTGCACTATAATATGTCCTGCGCACTTGGCTGATCTCAATTGAGATCGGCCGCCCATGGCTGAAATCGGTCGGACGCTTATTTATTTATTTTACCTTTAGCACTTAAAAGTTTAAATCTACAAGTTATGCTTATTAAAAGATTCACCTTAAACTTGCTGGACGTTTGTAGGTGCGGACATATCAAAAAATGCTGCGTAAAGTCTTGTTTCAATACAATATTATACTAGCTGCTGGCACAACTACTGTTACATATCTATTCAACAATTAAAAAAAAGTATAATGAAATTCACAACCGCTGTGGCAGACGAAGACGGACGGCGCCAGTTTGCTCGCGATGACGATTGGTGTAACCCAGACAAAACGTCGGGCAGTAAGTAGCTATGTAATTGCTACTCCTAATATCGCGTGTAGACCCAAAAAGACTAATATTTAGTTTATTCAACAATTTTACTTATTTGTGCAATAATATTATTGTATTGTGGTGTTGAGAATCGAGGACTCACCTGTAACTCCACCGCCTTCAGTTCCTACCTTGGTTCGTTTGGTAGATGATGTAAAACTAAATTCGTAATAACCACTTTTCACCTCAAACGTACGGATAATCAAAAGGTGTATTTTCGTACGTGTCCCAGAAACAAAGAATCCTCGCACAAACGCGCCTTATGATTTTTTTTATTTGAAAGAAAAGAAAGTCGGACTCGCACACGAGGGTTCCGTACCAATTATGTAAAAAAAAGAAAGTTAATTTTATGGGGACTCCTCTTAATGTTTTATATTTTTGATCTAATTTTTAGTGTTTGTTGTTATCATAGGGGTAACGAAAATACATAATTTGTGATATTTTCAGCTTTCTTACTATCACGGTGTATGAGATACAGCTTGGAGACAGACAGACGGACAGACGGACGGCGGTGGCTTAGTAATAGGGTTCCGTTTTTACTCTTTAGGTACCCTAAAAATAATTGCATCAAAATAAAAATAAATAATCGTCTTCAATGCAAGTAAGGGATACCACACTGATACACAATATAATTCTTGACTTACTAAAAACGCCAACTAACATTTTTCGCGAAAAAATCTCTCCCGAAATCTCGTTGTATCCAAGGCTACATGCCCCCGGCGCAATTCCAGCAATTTCAGCGCTTCACGTTTGTTCAGCGCTGATATTAGTTCTGGAGACGCCGCTGTTATTTATTTAGCTTTAAGCATCTTCGCGTGTTGAAACGTCTTTGCTTTCCGCTGAGTGCGTTAAGATGAGTTTACAGTGTTTTGGAAGCTCTGTCTGTTTCGATTTGTCGATATGTGTTATTGGTGTAGGTTTTATTCTTTTACACCTTCGGTAAGAGCGGTAAGGGAAGGCATAAGAAAAACTGGTAGCGTTCATATTCTTGGAAATCGTTTAATTTGTTGTGAATGACATATTTGCATACTCTGCATAATTAAACAAGGAAAGCAATCATAATCCACATTTTTAACCTCCTTCAAAAAGGCAGAGGTTTCTCAATTCGACCGTATATGCCTCTTAACAAGCTTTTATTAGGTCGACCTGAATGTATGTATGTACTATGTAATGAAATCAAAGAAAGCTAATGAGTTTTCTTAGTTTCCGAATAGATTGAGATTTTTTGTAAAAACCGGCCAAGTGCGAGTCGGGCTCGCGCACAAAGGGTTCCGTAGCAGCAAATATAATAAAAATCAACCTATCTCAAAAACTATAAGAGATACTTTGATCAAACCAAAAATCGTTGAAAGAGTTAATTAGCATGCATCACCTCTATTTTTTTAGAATTTTATACCCCGTAGTTATAAAAATAGAGGGGGGGACATACTTTTTACGACTTTGAGAGCTGATATCTCAAAAACCGTTCACTTTAAGAAAAATGTTTTTAGAAAACTTTATATCATTTTAAAAGACCTTTCCATTGATACCCCACACGGGTATGTACATCGAAAAAAATTTCATCCCTCAGTTACATGTATGGGGGCCCCACCCCAATTCTTTTTTACTATTTAGTGTCATATTTTTGTAGCGGTTCATACAACACATATTCCCATCAAATTTCATCACTGTAGTACTTATAGTTTCCGAGTAAATCGGCTGTGACAGACGGACAGACGGACAGACGGACAGACGGACAGACGGACATGACGAAACTATAAGGGTTCCGTTTTTGCCATTTTGGCTACGGAACCCTAAAAAACGGACGTGAAAAGAGTTCATAGATATTTTTAAGTAAAACCTATCAAAAACTTATTATACCAAAGCCGCTCTAAGTGGGCCGATTTGACACTTTTTATTTTATAATTTGCATTTATCCTTGTTAAGAGGAATGTTTTTAGCGAATCATAAAGAGCAACTTTTAAAAATAAGACGTTATTTCAAAATGTCAAATAAACCTAATTATCTAAATATTTGTCTTTTATTACCTAAAATAATTGAATTATAAATAGAAAACGTAAAATTTCCACTCTGTATTACGCTTTTACAAGATTACGCCGTTTGATACGTTTTCATAGTGACGTAGGGGGTAATACTCACCAGTTATTTTTTGAAAATAGGATGAAGGATTTAATAAGTATTGTATTTTTGAAATGAATATATTCTTAAATAAGAAACTTCAATTCAATCTTCTGGATGTGAATAAATGTTTTTGATAAAAAAAATTATTTGATACTTTTTTATTTTGATATAGTTGGATGGACCACTCGAACACAAAGACACTGTTGAAAGTATCACTTTGATATCTGGATAACTCTACGAGATATTACAATTTTAATTGCACATTATTTGGGCGAGCTCAAAAACGCTCCATACAAACCGCCCCTGGCGTGTGACGTCACACGTTAGTTTGTTGTATGCAGCGCCTAAGAAGTTTGTTTTCATAATGAAAGATGTGACTAATTCTGTTATTAATAAGATGACAAAGGAATTTTAAATGATTTTCGCAATTTTGAAATGTACTTGCCCACCCACCTTTAAATGTCTTTTGTAGTCTCATTTCGCCAAAAAATTAAGTTTCGTTTTCCTTAATAATATTGATTTACATAAATCTTACTGATTTTCATAAAAATACCCTATTAGACCTTGCTTGGTTATAAAGTAGAAATAACTGTTACTTATATTCTTCGGCAATTTTACCGTTGTCCCTCACTAGTACAGTCAGTCTGACATGTGTCAAATCGGCCAACTTAGAGCGGCTCTGGTATATGTTTAATCAAGCAATAATTAATTTATGACGCTGTCAAAAATCCGTCAAATCGTAACTTGGCGATTTATCCTATTGACAAAAATATTATGATATTAAAGTACGCAAAACACCTGATGGTTTCTGATAAATAATAAAAAGTAATGTACTATTCTGCAATAAAAACCAGTGTTATTACCGATACAGTAGAAATACGGTTACTAATAATCACGAGTCAAATTGAGAAATGGAAGAAAAATCAGACTCCGAGCAACGCTTGTCGGCAGCTGACTTACAACATACGGAGAAGTGGCAAGTGGGAGTCCCAAGTGCGTTATCCTTTGAATCCGGAAATTCAGAATACGCATACTCCCCGCAAACACAACACGTTCAATATATACCCGAGGTATTTATTACTTTGTATTTAAAGATATTTGTACCAAATATACAATTATTATATTCTATTCTAAATAAAATAATAAATGGATAAATATTTCTCAACATCGCATACATTGATCTGATCCCGTAGTAGTAAGTTAAGCACTTGTGTTACGGATATCAGAGTCAACAGGCGATACACTAAATATTTAAATATATTCAATAACACACCCAGACACGACAAACACCGATGTTCGTCACACACAATATTTGTCACGAGTGAGAATCGAACCCACGACTCTTGGAACCGTAGGTAGTGAACCTGGGACACTAACCATCGTTCCACCGAGCCAGTCATCAATCATCAATTCTAAATATGACTAAAAAAATGCATTCTTGATACATAGCGGGTACATACAAATTGGTAAAATTGGTAAGTTTACATTTTTTATCAAGAACCGGTGCTTGGTACTCACTCCTGTATATGTTTGTTAAGAAAAATTAATCGCTCATATGATTTCAGAGAGCGGTGCATACAAAATGTTAACTTTAATCATTTTGTGCATATCTGTAATAGATGTAAGCACTAGTCACTAGAATTATTATAATGCATGTTTAATTTAAGAATGTTTGTGTTTACATGGTTGATGTGCCTTAAATAAATGAATACCCAGAATCTCGGTGGCTGGATAACAGCTCTCGGTTCACGGGCGTGCAGTGGACAGGCGGCCATATTAAATGTAGATACTTTTTAGGTACTTTTAAAACTATCTTTACTCATTTTTGTAGTACGTCGGGTCGCAAGCCCCGAGGCTTCTCAGTCGTCACATGTTCCGTCGTGCTGAAGCGAAGACCTACACACTTGACATACGGTATGATATGCTTCGTGAGAGATCGACTGGACCCAATATTGGTTTTCAAATTAACAACGAAATCAAGAAAGAATCGTGATTGTGTTAATAAATCAAATAGCGAATTATATGTTCTTTTCTTTCAAATATTCGTTGCTAACTCGAACAAATAGATTGATGAATTAAAAAAACAACATGGTAAATATCCCGGACAGTTTCAGTTTTGTAATGGCTAAGTCCGGATTGGTAGAGTTCACACAATAAACGCTTTTTTTTGACGCGGTGAAATGCTTGATGCACCGTCACCAGGAGATGGGGTTCTCTTCCAGTAGTGTGTCGGATTCCCCGGCGACTGGCGCGAAGAACAAATAACAAAAAACTCACCTACATTATATTTAACATTGGTACATACGTGGCAAACCTTTCTTTTAATTACGTCCCAAAAGAATCGAGTTTCTATAAACCTTAATGAAAATATATTATTAAAATTCTAAATCCAGTACCATGTAAGCGATGAAATATGAGTACATTTCACAATTAAAATCCGGTGTCGAATTCAACACTCATCATTTAATTTTAACTTTCTGGTCCTTTTAGGTTTCATGAGTCGAAATTTTTTTACTTATTATTTTTGAGGAGTAAATTATCTTTATTATATCATTAATGGAGAAATTTTCAGCTTTCTTGCCATCACGGTTCATGACATACAAGACAGACAGACGGCTTGGAGACAGACAGACGGACGGTTTAGTAATAGGGTCCCGTTTTTACCTTTTTTTACGGCCCTAAAAAAAGGCTCAAGTGGAATGGCCCATTGTCGGCTTGGTGATAACGCGTAAGGAAAACTGTGTGTGTGTGTAACTCTTGATAGCTTAGCAGTTTGGAGCATTCTGATTATATTTGTTTACTTTTACGTTTATAATCTCTCATCTATCCCATATTTAAAAAACTTAACAGCAACATATATTATTTTTATTATTATAAAGCTGGAGAGTTCGTTTGTTTGTTTGAACGCGCTGATCTCAAGAACTATACTGGTTCGAATTAAAACAATATGTTTATGTTGGATAGAACATTAATCGAGGAAGGTTTTAGGATACATAAGATCGCGCTGCAAATATGAAAAATGTAAAAAAATGCTGGCTCTATTCTATTGGCTATAGTCTCTAATCCAGGCGGACGAAGTCCCCGTGCCACAGCTGGTATAATATGTTTTTACTGCCTCGGTGGAGCAGTGGTTAGTGACCTTGACTACCGGTTCCAAGTGTCGTTGGTTCGATTCCCACTCAGGACCAATATTTGTGTGATGAACATCTGTGTTTGTTCCGAGACTGGGTGTGTTATTTATATATTTCAGTTCATTTGTGTATCCACTGTCGTTTCTGTTACCCGTAACACAAGTGCTGAAACTCGATCCACGGTGATATTGTTCAATACTTTTTAATTTACTATTTTTCAACACACGACTTCTATTTACCTAATATCTTCACTTCATCTACCTAACGGAACTCCAAATCTCAACTCAAGCTAAACTGCCCATCGGGAAAAGAAACAGAGTAATGCAGAGAAAACACCCATATTTATACAGGGTCTAATCTGTATTTATTTTATTTAGTGCGTAAGCAGGAGTAATGCGAACGGAGGGGGGGGGGAGCCCGGGATTATTTTTACGAGAATACTTCTATTTACTTAAGACGGCGAGTGGAGGCGGCATTTTGTCCCGGAGTTTTCTAACTTACTGCTTATTGTGGCCAGTTTGTAAGTAATTCCTATTACTTTTTATTGAAGTTTACATAAAATGTAAAGGCTGTCATTTTTATTTGTTATAGATTTGTATTAGAAAAGTGAAACTGTCCGAATTCTCCCGAGATCATGGCGCTTGCAACAGTGCCGAAATATCGGAAGCTCATTAGAACAAAACAACATGGCAAATATCCCGGACATTTTCAGTTTTCTAATCTGTGTAACTGCGACAGTTTAAAATTATATACATAGATTTGTAACGACGAATAAATCACATACAGGTGCAAATAAAAAGCTAAAAAAGCTTTACACCCTAAGTATAAAGCGGTTCGAGCGTGCTTTAGAGCTTCATGGATCACTTTGGTAAGACTAGCATTTACTGATTTGCATTAAAAAAATAACTGCATACTCCCCAATAGATTTACCTACAAGTACTAGTAAGAAATAATCATTTTACTGTTGAAAAATAACTCTTAAAAATTCACGGTGTATATGTAAAGCAAACTAGTGAGCTAACATTCCTACGCATATTTGCCTACAAATTATTCGCCTTGAAACAACTAGGAGTTAGATCGTAGGTTAATTATTACGTTAATTAATTTCGGGCGTATTCACTCAAACGCTACTGTAAATGCAAATGAGTTGCGTAGTAGAAACTTACATCCCTTGAGAAATGGTAGAAACCTTAAATCTACTGTATTATTATTGAGAAAGTGGGTAACACGTGCTAGACCTAGTTTTATGATTTGGTTTCTAGTTTGAGCGATAGGTATTCAGGTGGTTTGATTTAAATACAAGTAGTATTTTCAATAATAGAAGATTTAGATGTGATTTCAAGCTAAGTTGCTTTAGAAACTGTATATCTGTGCCAGGAGCCTTCGACTGCCTCGTTGGTCTATTAGTAGCAAGCGCTGCGTAAGGACCGAGAGGTCCCCGGTTCGAGCCTGGGGTCGGGCAAAACGTGTATGTGTTTTTCTGTAAAGAAATTACTCAGTCTGGAGTTAGGAAGTTCGCGGTCGCAAGCCCGTGCCTCGGGAAGCACGGAAAGCCTGGATAAATGGTATCCAACACAAAAATTTTTTTTCAATTCTACCAGGTACTTCCTCAGATTAGCTCGTTCAAACAAACAAACAAGCAATTCTTCAGCTTTATAATATTAGTATAGATATTAGTATTATTAGAAATTACCAAACAGTAGTAAAAGTTTTCATAATGCTCATCAAACGAATATTCGTATTCGGGTGGTTATCAAAGTCAGGACTCATATGGCACAAGAGAAGTGAGCATTAGCATATGTGCCATGAAGGGAACACTTTAAAGAAACCGGGAAAAATAACTTGATACTACACCTACTAAGTAAACAATTTATGGATTATGCTAAGTAATAAGCTCATTTTCGTTCTCTGTACTAAAATACACAATGTATTTTATAGTTCTCCCTGTAACCTAACATTGTTTTCTCTCCAAATAGAGTAAGACCCAAGGCATTTCTTTGGGCACGTAAGAGCTCTCCGTTTAGATTGTAAGCTAGGTTCAGAACAAACACGGGTTAAGTACTGTATGTTACATGTTTTAAGGCATAGAGGACACAAAGTGTTTTCTTGGTTTTGTTGCATAGTAAGAAAAAAAATCGCTGCCCGGAGATTTAGGCTATAGCCGGCGATTTCAATGGCGATCAGCCAACTGCGCAGGACATAGAGTGCATAAGTGTACAGACAAACTCAAGAGGTTTAGTTCCCTTCCAGCTCATGTTTCCCCCCCCCCCCCCCCTCCAATGATCCCGTGCTCTTTAGGCGGGGCGTGAAACGGAATTTAAGCAGGCCTTCAAGGCGAGAGTGACAGGCTCAATATGGTGTATTGTGTCTGTCAACCTCATATTTGGATCTCACTACTGCTTACCATCAGGTGTCTTACCATCGGTAAGACGGCAATCCGATATGACCGATGAGGAGTATACTGGCTACTCATTTCACTATTGATTCGCTAATTATTTAGCTGGACCATAATTAAGTTATTCACTTATCAGACTAAATAGGAAAAACTATTCCTAATGATGCTTAAAATTATGTTCGCACACTTATAACGATGAAATGTGAAGTACTAAAATCTAATATTACAAAAGCTGTCTAGGGAACAGAAGGGAATCAAATTATCAGGTAACACCATCTCGCCTTACTGGTGATTCGCCTATACGGATCTAGTTAATATTTTATTTGGTTCGCGAGTGGCGAAGTTTATTGCCCTCGTGGGAGCCATTTTGTTTTCGATTATTTATCGAACATTATGGGTACAGTTGCGTCGGCCGTTTCATAAATAAATAGCTACGGTCAAGA
This sequence comes from Maruca vitrata, assembly GCA_039566165.1. Taxonomy (NCBI): domain Eukaryota; kingdom Metazoa; phylum Arthropoda; class Insecta; order Lepidoptera; family Crambidae; genus Maruca; species Maruca vitrata. The sequence continues at coordinate 16,148,542 of CM076912.1, read as the reverse complement.
TTGGGCGATGTTGAATTTTTGTTTGTAAAGAAGCAACAGGAAATTGTTGGCCCTGGCCGGAGGTCGACAGCTTTGCAGTGAATTGGGGGAGGTTTTGGCCCAGCAGTAAGTATAGGCTAAGTTAGAAAAAAAGTAGCAATATATTGATAATGTCAATCAATTGTATTTACGCTTATTTTCTGGCTAACGCCGCGTAAAGACAAATTAGTTCGATTTTCCGGTCGAGCCATTTCATGTGAAATAAATTTATCTGTCTATAATTATCCCTCCAACCCACAAACACTTCATTTGTAATGGTAATGGTATCAATAAAATTATCTACCTAAAATTTTGAGCTTCAGTTATTGAATAATTTTCTTCAACTGCCTCGTTCGTCTATTGGTAGCAAGTGCTGCGAGACCGAGAGGTCCCCGGTTCGAGTCCGGGGTCGGGTAAAATTTGTGTGAGTTTTTCTGTAATGAAATTACTCAGCCCGGAGTTAGGAAGTTGGCGGTTTAACGCCCGTGCTTCGGAAAGCACGTTAAGCCGTTCTCTCATCGGCCATGTCGGATTGCCGTCTCACCGAAGTATGAGAATAAGGGAATGGAGAGTGCACTTGTGTTTGCGCGCACACTTGTGCACTATAATATTATGTCCTGGGCACTTGGTTGATCTCAAAAGATCAGTCGCCATGACTGAAATCATTCGGACGCCTTAATTTTCTTCACAATCGCTTTACCTCATCCAACTTTTACCTTCAACCAAAGAATGCAGATCTGATCAAAATTCCAAGGCTCACTGTACATTCGTGCAATATGTTCTGGTTTAGTACGTAAATAGAATTTAGGGAATAGGATACGACTAGGTACTTGGTTTAATAGAGAAAAATGTTCATGACATCGAGGTGTTATGTACCGAAATGGTAGGTTCAAAGGCGAAAATAGTACGATGTGAATATAATATGTTTCTACGGATTTGCTTGTCAAATTTATTTTGAAATTAGCCCTCGCCCTTCCTTCACTATATTATACATATATTATACACCTTCGTTTTCAATAAGCCGCATCTTATTCCGTTGCGTAATATTAAATATCTAAGCATACAAAGGGACAAGCAGATTTGTTTTCTTACGTAGTCAGAATTGATAGTGATTATCTATTGCATATTTATATAATGGGAAAAGGCGTGATTTTATGTACCTATGTATGTATGTATTTGTATAATTAATAAAATAAAACAATATACTATGTAAGTAACGATAATTCCTATCGCGCTCTTTATTATTAAGAAAAAAAAAAATATTCAACTGCTTCACCGCGGTTCGAGGATTTAAAGTCACTACCTTCTGGAAATCTAGAATAGGGACTAAGCCAGCAGCTATGTGCCGGTGCCATTGAATTTCCCCCTCATATTACCTGTTAAGCCACAGGTGGCGCCATCTACCGTTAGTGGCACACACTAACTGCCGTGCTTTGGTTTTAACTTAGTTTTTCCTAACTGACTACGTCGATGGCTTAGAGTAGTCTTGTCATCACTGGACTTGCGGGAGAGCGGATGGCTTAATTTTTATTTTATTATTAACGCGCCTTAATTTTTATTTTAATGAACACACAAGGTTATCTCTGGCGCCACCATGAGTTTAAAAGTGACAGACTCGATATCGCCTATGTAAAAAATGTCTATGAAAAAATATATAGCGCCCCGCGTACGTAATTTTCAATAGCTAACTCATGGTAGCGCTACTGACCCCAAACTAAGCAGAGATTGTACTATGGGTATCAGTGACTGATGTACAAACAAAGATATTTATAAATACATACTTAAATACATATTCACACCCAGACACGGAACAAACACCGATGTACGTCACACAAATATTTATCCCGAGTGGGAATCGAACCCACGACTCTTGGAACCGCCAGCCAGGGTCACTATCCTCTGATCCACCGAGTCATTTATTAACAAACACCTATAAATTAGTGGTTACACCATAGCTTTAAACAACTATCGCCGATGTTCGGATAAACAGTGTACCTACGGAACCCGCATCCGTCCACATAAAGGCGGAGATAAACCCAACCCTTCTCTACGGTTCCGTCTAATTTAGTGAAAAGATAACGATCAACGACGTCTTGGTACAAGTTACAAGTAAAGAAAATAAAAGAAAAATATTTATTCAGTTACCAACACAAATAACAATTATTAACAAAAATTAAAAGAAACAAGAAACATTTTGAAATGGTAACTGAAAAGGCTCAGCATATGCGCAGAGTCAGAGAGAGTAAACGATAACGAAGTACGAAAAGAATAAAATGTATGGGATTGACATTAGACGCGATAAATCACGTAGTCAATCCTATACATTTTGTTCTTTTTGAACTTCGTTATCTTTTCTACATTGTTACTTTGTCTAAGCCCCCAGGTCTTCCCCAGATGCCTAATAAAGAAGAGCACGCAGTGCACAGCAGTACAATTGTACAAGACAAGTCAATTTGTGTCTGGATTTAATATTTGTCTTTATGGGTCTACACGCGTTAATAGGAGTAGCAAATTACATAGCTACTTACTACTATTAACGCGTGTAGACCCATAAAGACAAATATTAAGTGTAATGGAACGCGAAAGTCTAAAATCGTACGTTATGTCTGGATTATTGTGAGTGAACGTTTTAGGCGTTTGCTTGCTCATTTTTTCGTTCTAGTTGACCTCTTTTCACCTGATGGTGAGGTCCACGTATGAGGTCAACATGCGCATTGCACAATATACACTATTGAGCCTGTCGCCCTCACGCTGAAAATATACAAACTTGTTCGCATCGTCTTATTTGATAATCAATTGTATAATAGGTAAATCAAACACTTAGCCGTAGCAAAATTATCTCTCCTCTTCTAATTTCGTGCTAGAATGTTATTCTGATGTTCGTAAAACGATAATTTAATTCTAATTGTTTTTTTTTTCAAAATAATTTTAGTTTTATTTGTAGAATTGCCACATATATTATAGGCAAAAAAAATATTAATTTTTTTAAGGGAATCTTGCAGCATGTTACGGGTACAGTAATTTTAGAAATTGCTTATCCTTTGTACTTTTTTAAAATTTCAAATGTACATCACAGCTCATTGAAGCATTAGAAAGAGAAACTGATAAAAAACGCAGAATCTCATAACTTACAAGTAATGACCACGATCTCAAAGACGCAGTTAAAGCAGCGAAAGGCCAAGTAATTGCCGCCCTTTGGGCGCGATAGCGCCAAAAATACCGCAAATCTTCGCTCCCTAATATAAATAGCATTCGTTGATTACGACTTGCACTGTAAAGGCCGTTTCTGTGTGTATCATAATATTGTATTTAGTGTTAATCAATGACGTTATAGTTGAGGCTTATCTTTCGATTTCAATTTAAATCAAAATTTGAAGTAAAATTTAGTTTGCTATATAATAAATTATATATTATGTAATCGAAATAAAAAGTCGTAGAGAATTGTACTTAATAAGATGGTTTTTGTAAACTTTTATTATAAGGGTATTAATATACCTATAATATTATTATAAGACGTGCGACCAATGTCGGCCATGGCGGCCGATCTCAATGGAGATCAGCCAAATGCGCAGGACATTGATACTGCACAAGTATGTGTGCAAACACTAGCGCACTCTGTGTTCCCTTACACTCATATTTCGGTGAGACGGCAATCTGATGAGATCGGTCGCGGGACTACCGGCTTAACGTGCTTTATAATTAACAAATACACTTATAAGTAGTTATCTAAATTTCAAAGTCGCCCTATTGTATTCATAAAATAAAACCTGGTGACCTTAAAAGAATAGTCTTTTCAATAAAACCGTACCTTTGGTTTCCTGTATAGTGACACACTTTCATTATTATTACTGCTGGTATTCATTCTTATCACTCGTGGAATTTTGACGACATAGAGACATGGAGTTCGTAGTGTTTAATATTATTGCTATGTGTGAAAAGTACTATATTATTAAAGATTACCTCTATGTTTGCACGTACACTTCACACTATAATAATGATCTGCGCAGTTGGCTGATTTTAATTTGATTTCGGACAAACAAATATTTAAAAAAGCAATTTGTTCGTTATAAAATTTTATCAGGCAGTATAATCAACTGAATAATCACTAATCAGCCCTTTTTTAACTAGGCTGTTTACAATAAAGTTCAAATACAATAATTCTTAAGTTAGAAGATTAGATATATTATGTGATTTTAATCGTGATTATGAAAATAATGATAAAAATGTATCTCGGTTAAGACAAATAAAAAAAGAAGGATTATAATTATCCTTCTTTAATCTTATTCCAAGGCCGTCATGATCGTCTTAACTTTATCTTAAACCAAATGTAAATACGTATATTGTATGTACAATATAAATAAACACTCGTGTTCCAGTTTAGTAATGTATACGTACATTTCCATACTCACGTTTGTAACTAAGTATTCATTTGTTGTCCGTCTGTTAATCTGTCTGGGTGTATGTACAATAGTGAACTAAAAATGCTAGTTAAATTTGTATGTTTTGTGTTATTATTGGCGCTAGCAAGCGCTTCTATTGAAGACGAAGTCAATGAATGTAAGTTTTTTTAGTATTAGAAAATATTTGTTACAAATCCTCTAGCAGAATTATATTTTCTAAGAATTTTATACTAACTATTTTGGAGTCTGTGTTACCCTTATTTATATTCATCAATGTTGATTCTGATATCACTAACTCGAAATAATATGAATGTACGTGATGTTGTCATATTTTTTAAATGATCGCATTTGAACAATGTCACAACATGATTTTTTTATTGCTGCAATAACATTCCGGGACTAGGAGCTCTCATGTGACGGGTTCAAACCGTAAATTGCTAAACTGATGCAATGTATTTGAAAGAATTTTCAGTCGAACTTAGTACGCAAAAAAAACATCCAGTGTCTTTGAGAAATCGGTTATCTATATAGGTATAGGATACTCCTTTTATTCGTAATTATTTTATATTTTCAGATTACCACGGCGTCTTCAATGAACTGCCGTGTATGGCAATCGGTGGTTACTGCTCAAAAACCTGCTATAGCAATGAACTAACAGAGAAAGGTCACTGCCCCTTCCAAGAGGAAAACGGAATTGTGTGTTGTCATAGCTCATATAAAGTTTAAATAAACATATAAATACAATACATATTTTTTTAATGTCACACACATACGTTTCACGTTTTTTTTTCTTACACACTCATTACAAACTGAAAATAAGAGAGTATAATTTGCAAGCCATGCAAGGTTTAAGCCAATATCAAACATTTGGAAAACACATTGGTACGTAATGTGTCTTTCAAATGTACGATTGAAATTCATATGTAAGACATCGCGAGGAAACCTTCACACCTACGAAGAATTTCTAAGGTTTTGTAGTCGGCCAACCCGTACTTGGCCAGCGTGGTTGACTACGGCCTTATAGCCCTAGCTTAGGGTAGGCCCATGCCCCAGCAGTGGGGACGTATATGGGCTGATGATGATGGTAATGGCCATAATGTTGCCACCATAATTTCAATCTTGTTCGCTTATTACGAGTAAGTATAAGATTTCAAAATAATTTACTAGTAAAGGGATTATTAATAACTAGCTGTGCCAGCGACTTCGTCCGCGTTTTCCCCGTTTTTAAAACATTTTCCATTGTTTTTTTTGCCCCTATTAGTCGCAGCGTAATGTTATATTGAAGCCTTCCTTGATTAATGGGCTATACAACACAAAAATATTCTTTTCAATTCGAACCAGTAGTTCTTGAGATAAGCGCGTTCAAACAAACAAACTCTTCAGCTTTATAATATTAGTAAAGATATCAAAAGAGCCCAATCGGAACTTGTAAACCCAGTATTATAATCGAAGCGTGTCAAATGCAAATCGACTGTACCGGCTCATATTAAACAGGTTCAGTAATTAGAACGGGTCGGTGAATCTTGTTTACATTAATACTGCGATTTAGTGATAGTGCCAATGCTGAATTTGATCCACAAACTAATTAAACTCAACTACTATTAGGTCCTTCAAGCCATAGAGGCCCATCAATGATGATTAAACAATTGCGAAGGATATTCATAGTGCGTAAAATGTGATATCCTTAAACTGCCCCGTTGCTCTATTGGTACCAAGTGGTGCGTAAGGATCGAGATGTCGACGACGACGGGGTCGGGCGAAATTTGTATGAGTTTTACTGTTCGGAAAATACTCAGCCTGGAGTCAGGAATTTGGCAGATCACCAGCGTCTAGAGAGGAATGTTAAGCCGGTGGTCCTGCACCTGATCTCTCATCGACAGGGCCAAATCAAAATAGTTTTACGTGCTGTTTGAGTGAAGGAGCCAGTTAATTCCTTTATTTAATTATTTTGAGTTAAGTAAGTTATTCATCGTCATGAAATCATCATTTACGTCCCCACTGCTGGAGCACGGGCCTACCCTGTTCGACCAGGCCTTAGTAAACCACCCTGGTTTAGTGCAGGTTGGTCGACTACACAACCTTAGATTTATATAGGTGTGCAAAACACAGTATGCGACTGAAAAACAAACAGAACGACAGACGAAATAACCTGTTTTAATTGGCGCATGCTACAAGTATCAGGCGTAATAAGTGAGGAAAAAACCCATTTTTTTATGTTGCTCAGTGCGAATACTTATAAAATAACTCTAAGTGGAAATTCTTTTATCTCTTACCATGAATCATAAAGGTACCTTTGGAAGTTAATTTTTAAAATTTAGGGAAGCGAACGAATCTGAAATTACATTTAATAATTCAGCTTAAGTTATGGTTGTTTTCTTTCTGAAAATTCTATGTAGTCGTAAACTAATTGATTTGCTTTTTTTATTTTTGAATTTAAGATTATTCGGCTTTAATTTCCGGGATTGGATAGAAGAAATAGGATTGATAAATTAGGTCACTAAGAACGAAATGAACATACTTACTTTAGTAAAATTTAATGTAATGGAAAGTAAAAGTCGATGATCTCTTTTCTAGTTAATGTCTTAACGAATGGGAAATATCGGGTGAATGTTACAATAAAAGTGCTAGTTTATTTAAAAAATATTTTTATTTTATCTTTAATCTTCACATTAGTAATACTAGCTTAAATTAAATGAAACCTTAATTTGAAGTTACATTATGTTTGAATTAAACTAAAGGCATCTATTGCTAATGATTGAAGTCCAAACCTTATGCATTTTGAGTATTATTGATCTCTCAGTCTTAAAATAGTCTCCCTGACTACTACAAACTTCTAAATACCTAATCCTACATTACTTAAATGACATTAAAAACTTGGCTTTACGATTTCAATTACGTTGTAGTTCTTACCATAACTTAATATTAACAAGTACAATGTATCCTTTGATCAGAATAAATTTCTTTCAACCAGTTATTTTTTTTTTACCCTAGTTTAGGTAGGCCCGTGCCCCAGCATTGGGGACGTATATGGGCTGATGATGATGATTTTTTACCACGTTTAAGGATTAATCTTTAATAAAGACCTCTCTAGTACTAGTAGCGATACTTTTGAATTAATTTCCATTACTATCAGTTATCACACATATCTCTGCCTACCCCTCTGGGAAAAAGGCGTGATTTTATGTATGTATGTAGCACATATACTTATAAATAACCAAGTCACAAGTGCACATGTGCACTGAGCTAGTGCACACTTAATTTCAGCCTTCATCTGTCTTATAAGAAATTAGTGACGCAGCATTTTCTCCTGTTGTTGCACCCGACGTTCCTTATAATTATTTTTGTGGAGCATTCCGCGTGTTCGTAGATGCAATGGCCTACGGTGAAACAACGGTTATCTATTGTTTGCCCGAAATACATATGCCATAATATTCATATGCCCGAATTTCATTTGCCATAATTTCATTTGCCCGAATGTTATGTTTGCCATAAAATACAAATGACATAATTTTAATTGCCCGAACTTCAGATTCCATAATGATTCGAATGCCATACGTATTGTTATCCATATTTTTAATTTGTCTTTCATGTTTCTAACCTAACCTAACCTACTTTTTTTATCATTCTTTTAACCTATTTTACAAGCTTTTTCGGTGGGAAAAGATGTAATGGCACGGAAACAAAGTTTCTAACACGTAACTAATATAGTAAACAATGAGCATAATATTATTGCAATTAAAATATGGATAACAATACGTATGGCATTCGAATCATTATGGAATCTGATGTTCGGGCAAGTAAAATTATGTCATTTGTATTTTATGGCAAACATAACATTCGGGCAAATGAAATTATGGCAAATGAAATTCGGGCATATGAATATTATGGCAAATAAAATTCGGGCAAATGAAATTATGGCAAATGAGTGTATACCTGAAACAACTTGTGACTGGCTTGGACACTGAAACAAGAGAGAAAAAATATATAAATAACTAGCTGTGCCCGCGACTCCGTTCGCGTTGGAGCTAGAATTTAAATAGCCTATCCTGTGTCCCAGATGTCTATGTGTTTTTATACCAAAATTCATCAAATTCGGATAATTGGTTTAAGAGTTATGGAGAAACATAAATACATACACACATACAGAACAAAATTCTTAAAATCGTGAAATTAGTATCAGTATCATATATTGAGCCTATAAACACAATATCTCTGAAAACAAACTAACTAACTCCATGACCGACCCTTACAGATTTATTATTAGTATAGATAGGTAGGATAAAATATGAAATACTAGTGTGAAGTAAATGTTTTGACAGATACAGACTTTTACTGTATTATACTATTCAGGCGTAATTGGTAGTACGTGGGGCGCGTAACCTCAAGATCGTGGGTTCGCGTCCCCGTCCAGTCAAGGATTAATGTGAATTTTTCCATTTTTATATTAAATCATACATGTACGCGGGAAGCGACTTAACTTCATACTATGTAGTGATTACATCCTGCAGGGTCAAAAGAGACGTAGGTACTAGTACATATCTCACAACTACAGTAACTAAGTAGTTACAATGTTGCAATATTGAAGTGTACTTTTGATAAGGAGCTTTTAATAGAATTTAATTATTTATTGAGCCTTGATATAGGTTCATGAAGATAAACTATAATATCATTACCTAGTCAACTAGAAATGGATTGGTCCCTAAACACTAAGATACTCCAATATGTTCAAAGTCAAAGTCAAAGTTATTATTGCTAATTTTTTGAACTGAGTGGAGTAATTCGATAGTCAAGTGGTTAAGCTTGGAATGCGAACGGTCGTCAGTTCAAAACCCGCCACATACCACTGTGTTATATTATGTTACGGCTAACACCCGAAGTGCGGTTACACCTAGTTTTAGCCTGCAGAGGCGCTGCGCCGCGACACGCGGCGTGTCTCGCTACGTCCTCCACCCCGCGCCGCTGCTACGGATGCTGTGAGTCATGAGTATAATGCGAGGCGGTAGTTATCTAAGTTTTATCAATCAGAGATTATCTGAACCTAGTTCTAGCCAGAATGGTATCGGATAGACCTAGTTTTATCCAGTAGGGATAGTCTGGAACTAGTTCTAGCCGGAATGATACCGGCTTGCCCTAGTTTTATCCAACAGGGAATGGCTGGACCTAGTTGTAGCCGGCATGATGAACGCTAGAGTTAGTTTTACCCGAAAACAATGGGCTCGTACTAGGTTTAATCAATAAGTGACTACACAAATTACACCCTGATACACATGCTCTATATACCCCATACATTCTGTTAACTTTATTAACTACAGTTTTCCTCTCATCCCTATCACCAAAACAAACACTGCAAATGCACCCTGACACTCATTCACACACAGACACATTTATACACGCAACTACACAAGCACACGTTCGTTCGTAGCGTCTGACATTGCGTAATTACATGTTTTATGGTTTCCCAAAATACAGGCTAAGCCTAGTTTGGGAACCTCTGGTTAATAAGTTAAGGACATTTATATAAGTTTTAATTTAGTTTGTAATTTGTACTTTTGTCTGATTTTTTCTGTGGCCAATAAAAAACATTTTCATTTTCATTTTCATTTTCATTTTCATTTTCATTTTCATTTTCATTTTCATTTTCATTTTCATTTTCATTTTCATTTTCATTTTCATTTTCATTTTCATTTTCATTTTCATTTTCATTTTCATTTTCATTTTCATTTTCATTTTCATTTTCATTTTCACACCTAGTTCTAACCGTCTAAAACTAGGTGCAGCCACGCTTCGGGTTTTAGCCGTGATATATAATTTTAAGAGGAAGGCCCAAGAAAAGGTGGTGTGACGATCTGGTCCAGATATCAAAAACTGGCAGGTCCTGGCCTTAAATAGAGAGCAGTGCATAGATTTGGAGGAGACCTTTGCCCAGCAGTGGGATGACATAGGTTAAATAAAAAAAATAAAAATATAATTTTTTTAACTGACTTCACAAAAATGGAATGATAATTTTCGCGATAGTCAAAAATACGTGGAAACAAACGCCAGCGGAATGCTATTGTATACAAAGCAATATTTCTTATTTTTTTCCTAACTGACACACGATGATGGCTTGAAGTAGCTTCGTCATCATCACCGGACTTGCGGGGGAGCGGATGGCTCTCGCCCTTAAATCCCTTTTGTATTCTTTTGTTCATTTACCTAAGTATCCGCCATCTCATATGTTATGCTTATTCCTAGTTAAGTAGCTAAGTCCTTGTTATAGATATCAGAAACAACAGCGGTATACATAAATTGACTTACTTAGATAAACAAACCCATACACGGACCGAACACAATATAATTATTCAACACTAGCTTCTAACCCACGACTTTGTCTACCTGAATTAGTTTTTGACCAGAAGTCGATTTTTGGATGAAGTAAGTTAAAAAGTAACCAACTTGCTCTTTTTTTCCTAACTGACTTACGATGATGGCTTGGAGTAGCCTTGTCATCATCACCGGACTTGCGGGGGAGCGGATGGCTCTCACCCCTAAAATCAATTTGCTTTATGGTTTCAAGATCACTTCCGATAGAAACTTTTAAATTTTCCAGGTCTGGCTGGAATATTAGATGAAAAACTATTTCCATGTCTTTCAAACGCTAAAACGTCTGACGATTTTCGAATAAAAGCAAACTAAACTGGACGTTCGAGTACATAGGAATCATAGGTACAGTGTACGGTGGGCAGTGTTAAGGCATGTCGACCAGGCATGTCGAACCAGGGGGCTTAGACAAAGTAACAATATCGAAACGATAACGAAGTTCGAAAAGAACAAAATGTATGGGATTGACCTGACCGTGATTTATCGCGTCTAATATCAATCCCGTGCATTTTATTTTTCGAACTTCGTTATCGTTTCGACATTGTTACTTTGTCTACGGGGCCAGTAAAATAAATGTCAATACTTACACATCGCTGTGTAGCCAGGCAGTGGCGTGGCCTTGACAGTGGCGAAAGCCAAGACGAATATTAAGAAGAATATTTTGAAATTCATTTTCCTTCGACTTTGATTATTGTGAAATTACTGAGAAAACTTGCAGAGCCTTCCTTTCTCGCTGTTCTGATAAGAATGGCCCTCGTATATGCGCGGGTGTCTTTATACCCGTTGCAAAACAAAAATAACTAGCACATATCAGTTGATTGTATGTTATTGAAAGCTTATGTTTTGACATATATCGTAAACATTTTCATGGTCTACTTGCAACATTAATGTGGTGAAATACAATTAATATATCGAGACTATAAATGACATAAATGAAAATAACATTTGGTGGTTTCTTAATAATTCGACTACTTTGTAGTTAGTTTTGTAATATTTTTAGACTAGATACATTTCATATTTATTTAACGATAATAATAGTTGGCATAACAGTAGGACTTTTTACACAATTTCTTTTAATGTTATCTTACAAATAGAAATACAAAAAAAGATAAAAGCGAGAATAAATAGGTTTTTATTTAATATTAATAGTTTACTTTTTTCTAACATTGTGTATAAGTATGTGATTATAATCGTAGTATCAATAATAATATTTGTATTACAATTGTTTAAATGTTTGTGATGACGGCATTTGCGGCACTATAGCAATATTTGAAAAACAAGTTCAACTTAAATTGTGCAAAAGATAACTCTATTAATACAAAACTGATGTAACTTAAAAATAATGTGGGTGTGTCGATTGACGTCAGAAAAGCATGTTGGTGGAAATTATTTTTTTATTTTTATTTATTAAGAAAACCAACAGCGTAACATATTTATATCTTAACTAGTACTTACATCTAATAGTAAAGCTAATTACAGGTTTCCCTTCTATATAAAATCGGCATAGGGCGTGAAACAAAAAAGAAACAATGATAACATATAACATATTTGCTTATTAAAGTTTACAAGAATTTCAATAAATTATGACCTAATTTGGTCATGGCGGCCGATCTCAAAGTAGATCAGCCAATTGTTCTGGTTATACATTTTTTAATTATATTATTTAAAATAGCTGTGCCAGCGACTTCGTTCGCGTTTCCCCCGTTTTTTACACATTTTCCATTGTATCTTTGCTCCTATTGGTCGCAGCGTGATGTTATATATCCTAAAGCCTTCCTCGATAAATGGTATATACAACGCAAAAAGATTTTTTAAAATCGAACCAGTAGTTCCTGAGATTAGTGCGTTGAAACAAACAAACAAACAAACAAACTCTTCAGCTTTATAATATTAGTATAGATTTATTAAAGAAAAGTTATGTTTTTTTTAACATTCAGAGACTTCTAAAATTTAAATATACTTTGATAAACTATGAAACTTTGTACAATTACATTATTTTAACTAACAATATTACATATTCAGGCAACGGGCACTGCACTCGACTTTAGGCCTATATCGCTGGAACCAGAAATTTTCGTTATTTTAATGGGGATAACTTGATCTACTAAGCAAAGATCTATACTAAGAAAAATTGAGATCACAATTCAGGGAAATATATGTATAGTGCACAAGTGCATACGAAAACACAGGTGCATTTTCTGTGTCCTCACTCTCATAGTTCGGTGGAGGGAACACAGACACGACCGATAAGAAATCAGGCGACGGATCACCGGCTTAACTTGGTTTCCGAGGCATGGGCAACGGACACCAGGCAAAGCGATTTCTTAATAGAAAACTAACACTAATTTTTTTTATATTTTAGTTGGTTTTCAGGATCACTGCAGCATTATGCAGTCAATAAATAAAATAACAGATCATCTTATTAAGCTTATCACATGAATATTTATCCCTGGTCGATCCCATCGAACATATTATTATGAACCCTGATGCAAGAAACAGGGGCACTTACTAATGAAATCGTCATCGAGCCATTTCACTATTGACAGTGGTTAAATGACCCTGGATGGCTGTTCCAAGAGTCGTGGGTTCCATTCCCACTCGGAACAATTATTTGTCTGACGAACATTGGTGTTTGTTCCGTGTCTGGGTGTGAATAAATATTTAAATATGTATTTATAAATATCTTAGTATGAACTGGCATACATACTTCGATAAAAGTAGAAACTAAGTAGAGTACTATATACTAGCTCTACTTAGTTTGGGGTCAGATGATCTTGTGTCAAAATGTCCCAGATAATTATTTATTTAACTGTCATCATCACAAATCAACGAATTTTAAAAAACAACACCAAAAACCAAGTGTAAGATGATAGAGAATTATGTTAACTAATTGATAGTTTAAAAAACACGCTTTTATAGATGCACGTAAAAGGCAAAGCTTAATTACGGGTCGTTCAAGTCGTATGTACGTTTTTTTTAAATTATAATATTTTAGATTGTAAAAGCGTGTGGCGCCGGAAGTTAATTGTTATACGTTAAAATACAAATCCTTACTCTTTTTATTGATAAAATAAACACATTTTCCTTTACAAAGTTGGATAGACGAATTCATTATAAACATAAATCTTTGACATACGTTGTCGCGAGAAAAAAAAACAAAAGTTGGGGACACAGCTATGTGTTTCCATCAGTCAGTGTAATGGTCATCATTCATCTGCGTTCCACAGCGAAGGAAAATGTGGAAAAAGGACAGTGGTAGAGTTAGAGTACTAAAAGGGAAGGTACTGTGCTATATATCAGGCGGGAAAAACGTAAAATACGCATATTTACCAATGCCTAGGATACTAAGCAGCGGAAGTAAAAACGAATCTGTCTATTTGACCATATTACCAATTTTACTGTTTTTATATTTTTTAATAATTTTAAACTGTCACATTAGAAAACTGAAAATGTCCGGGATATTTACCGTGTTGTTTTGTTTTAATGAGCTCCCGATATTTCGCCACTGAAGTTAGCGCCATGATCACGCGACATATACTATATTATCATTAATTTATTTTTATATACCTTTCCCGTAACCAATCGTATCACTGTGTAACCGTATCTTCATCGGTTCAAACGGATTTATTGCAAACCGTTCCACACAATTCTAGGGGTCGATTGGAGTTATATCTTACCCGCTGAGTAATAAATAAATAAATAATTATGATAATAAATAAATATTTTACAATATCACATACATCTATCCGTTCCCGTAAGTAGCTTAAGCACTTTTGTTACGGTTATCCCGTAATTTGTCCCGAGTGGAAATGGAACTCACGACTCTTGGAACCGCCAGCCAGGATCACTGACCACTGTTCCACCGAGCAAGACAAATAACTCTTACCAAAAATCAATAATACTATCAAACAATTAAAAAGTATTCCGTGACGCGTAACGTAGACAGTTAATTATATTTATCATACTAATTAAAATGACAGGTACTAATTAAAATAATCTCCATGTAGGTCCGTCTGCGTTGATAATAGTTCGAGGGGAATCTATTGATAAGGTCAAATGTCATGTTATCAGTTAATTAATGTTTATATTAGAGATCTGTTTACAGACGATCGCTGCTTATATAATGGAAGATAACGTTTTTAATTGCGTATGTAGGGGGTAATCTAAGCAATAGATAAAAACATTTACAGTCAATGTAAGTTAAATCGGTGAAAGTATTTCTTAAAAATTAGTACTTTAAGTTTAACTAATTAGATAAAAAACAGATTTCATATTCTAAATATTAATTTTGATGGGCTTCGCAACCATGATTGGTATAACCCAGTCGAAACGTCGGGCAGTAAGTATCTATGTATTTGCTACTCCTAATATCGCGTGTAGACCCATAAGGACTAATATTTAGTGTAATGGAACACGAAAGTCTAAAAAACTGATTTCTTTTACCGAATTCGTAGAGGACTAAAATAGTCATACAAATTTAATAATCATTAACTTTTTCATAATTTATTCAAAAACTTATTTTCTTTTACAGTATATTACATTGTTATCGCCAGAATTGAATAGCAGTTATACTACAGGCTTGTTTTCTAACAATTAAATTAAACTCCGGCACAACTCGCACGTGGACGATATCTGATTCTCCATACATTGCCAAATCCCATAATCATGACAAATAGTGATTTAACCTCCTTATTTGTCTAAGGAGAGGTTAAATCTGCGTAACGTTACTCCTACAAGTTGTAACTGTCATCAAGACAATGGTACGCACATTAGACGCTTATGATTCGTCATTGCGAGTTCATAATGTACAAATAACGTGCGCGTTCAGTCTCCCGTACAATAGACGGTGGTACATTGTTAATTTGTACACTGGAGAGCAAAAAACTGCGAAATTTAAATTTTACGCAGCTTTCTGGGTATAACTATGTGTATATCTGTTTGTGTCTATTTCAAATTCAAATATGTAAATAATAGTATTGTCTATTTTTATTTGCGCGAGCACTACACATTTGAAATAAAACTAATTTTACGGATTAAACTCGCGTGTATTGGTATTCTAAACATTATTTAGAGATCCGACGTTTCGAGCTCTTTACAGCGCTCGTGGTCACGGTTAAGACCTTAACCGTTTTATTTCATATGTAAATAATGTTCAGTTTATATTGTAAGATATTTGTATTGTAGGTATGATAGATACTAGTGACTCCAAAATAATTTCTACCTACTACAATACCTACTTAATGTTCCTAGGTCATGGTTTTTATTATTTTTGTTAGGTATTTTTTTGTTCCAGATCTAGTTTCCTGAGAAAAAAAAAATAAAAACAACTCTTTCAAATTTTGTTTTATAATTTAAAATGGTATTTTTACTGAAAAATATTCATCATCAGCCCATATACGTCCCCACTGTTGGGGCACGGGCCTACCCTTAACTAGGGCGATAAGGCTTAAAAATATTATTTATGTTTAAATATTTATGAGCCGAAGTATTTGGCAATCGTAAATAACCAAAAATGTATTGTAAATTATCGATTTGAACCAAAAGCAATAATCGTAATTTATTACTAATAAGAAAATGATTACTTATCGCTACAAAGTTATAAAGGTAATAACTTCGAAACACAAAGTGTGTCAAGTTCAACAAACAATAAAAAATTATCAGCTCGTAAAGTTAACTATATGAATGTTTTTTCACCTTCAATTAATTAAAAACAATTAATTGGTTTTCTCATTTATCACAATCGAGTTTTTGTAACTGTTTTTATTAAATTCGTGTGATTAATTATTGTTACCTAGATTTCTTAGAAACAAATAAATATCAGGAGTTGTTTAAACTTTCATAAAACTTAACTAGCGTGTACAGTAAATAGTTTTGACAGTTCAAATCGCGTGTAATTGGACAAAAGTAGTTATTTTCCTTTGAAATTTAAAAAGTTTACATAAAAAATAGGTAGGAGGCCGCTTACGACACTTAAATTTCAAGTGCATATGTAAAAGTAATTATCTTTCAAGTATGTAAGTAAATAACTGAAAATAGACCTAGTTAGAATATACCACCTAAAGTTCTATAACGGGGGTTAACTGTACTGCTAGTGTGTTTCATGAAATACTTTTGCATGTCAAGTACAGCAGCACTCAAATCTATTTGCAGAATAAATTGTTTCATTTGATTTCATTTCATTTCAGTGGCGCCCACAGCGAAAATTTTCTACATTAAGTTTATGATGGGCATATCCCATCTGTTTATTAATCATATCTGTTCTTTATCCTCAATTGCAGCGTTCTCTCTTGAAACAAATATTTATTTTTTGATCGGTGTTTTTTCTAATGCCTGGGTGTGTTATTACCCGACTACTACTACTAAGCAACTTAGCAATGTTATGGTATTGTGTAAAAAAATATTTGTTCGATAGTATTTGTCAGACCTTTTTTCTTTGTCCTCAACTGTACCGGTGCGTAAGCAAATTGCGTGTTCGCGCTAACCCCGACCGCGGAGAGTATCTCAGGGCGTTACGTATACGGAGCGGTGATTAAACCGTTTGCTCCCGAAGCTCTGCTGTCAAACTCCCCGCCTGAGGCCGTAAACTTTGACAGAAAACCCTGAAAATGTTCTGTCAGCGTCGTGTTGACTAATAGTTCAGTATCTAATCAGTTGTAAGCACATTCTCATATATACTCATTTGAATGTTGGATATAGAGACCAGAGAGTAATATGTTCAGAACTTGTTCAGAGTGCAGATTGATTGCTTCACATTTTAGAATCGCAACAAAAGTCATAGGTTCTATCTCACTAGGAAAAAGTAAGTTTTGATTTGATTGTTCCTGATATCCATAATACAGTAGCTTAAGCAAATTTGCACGAAATCAGATCAATATATTAAGCATCATTTTATTTAAGTGAAATTTATTCGTCACACCTAGTTTCTTTGTCCTCAACTGTACCGGTGCGTAAGCAAATTGCGTGTTCGCGCTAACCCCGACCGCGGAGAGTATCTCAGGGCGTTACGTATACGGAGCGGTGATTAAACCGTTTGCTCCCGAAGCTCTGCTGTCAAACTCCCCGCCTGAGGCCGTAAACTGTGAACTTGGACATGAAACACTGAATGTTCAGTGTTGAATGTTCTCGTGTTGACTGATAGTTTAGTATCGGATCAGTTGGTAGCACCTACTCATGTAATGGATATACTTGTTAAGATCGAGAACAGAGTGTAAGGTGTAATGATTCAATTATATTTATGTGTCTGCTGGACCTTAACGCGACATCTAGTACAACCAAATCGTCATGTACTTACTGCGCCTCGTTTTGACTGGGCTACAGCAAACTTATATAAACAGTAAGATTGACCGAGACAATGGATTTTTTGGCCCTTTTCTCTTACGCCAAGAAGAGAGGCTTCGATTCTGCCCCTGGTAAGAATCTTAATCTTATACTTTAGGTAGCCGTTTGATCCAAAACACTAGAAAACACTGAAGTTAATAAGTAATCTAATTGAACCATCCAAGAGATCTTTCGTACGTCTCGTAATTCTACCCTTAGTAGAAGAGCTGGCAAGAATCTTTGGGTAGTATTTGAGGCAACCTGAAAACAGGTCTGACAGACCTAGCTTTCTGCAGTATCGTGTTGGGATAGGGGAGGTACAGGACAAGTTTTCAGCTTGAAATTCTTGCCAGCTCTCAGACTACCGCTTACGAATCACCAATACATTAACCGCCTGTCTTGCATTCCGCGCATCTATCTATTTCTTAAACAACATGACTACAGAAACATTTTTATTACGAGTATGGTAACGATAACAACAAAAAAAAGCATCTACGTACTGGCCGGCAGTTTATCAAAGTGTCCACAAGAAAAAAAAAAGAAAACACTCATCCCGCTGAAGATTTTAATTCGAGCGAAAAGGAAACTTTTCTTATTGCGCACCCCCTTGTTCGTAGACTCTGATTAATGGTTGGAGATAAAAACTATGCGAGGAGTCGGTGCCGTGTTTTAAAAATAAAAAAGTCACTTAACACCGGTTTCAATTTGAGATCGTTAGTGATGTTAGCGCTAAGCGCTTCGTAGGTGCGTCGGGTAAGGTAACTTATCCATACTCCCTTATCCTTACTCCTTACTAATATATAAATGCGAAAGTAACTCTGTCTGTCTGTTACGCTTTCACGCATAGAGTACTGAACCGATTTAAATGAAATTTGGTACAGATGTAGTCTGAGAAAGGACATAGGCTACTTTTTAACCGACTGCGCCGTAAAGAAGTAATGTTTTACCCGTTAAACATATCTACACGGACGAAGTCGCGGGCGGAAACCTAGTTTGAAATAAAACTAATTATACGGATAAAACTCGCGTGTATTGTATTGTGTAAACATTATTTAGAGATCCGACGTTTCGAGCTCTTTACAGCGCTCGTGGTCACGGGCATGTCTTGCCCGAGGTTGTTGAAGTTTTGTTTCAAATGTGTAGTGCTCGCGCAAATAATAGACAATAAGTACTAAGGTGATTTATGATTTGAGAATCGGTTAAAAAAGATTTTATATTGTTGATGTTGATGCAGAGTGTTGATAATTCCTTTACAGACCTTGGTGGTAGAAATAGTAACATAGAACTTATTTTTGAAATTCGATTACAGAAAAAGAAACGCGTCGTTTGCCTAGTGGTTAAGGACGTTGCTTGCCGCCTGTTCAAACCCGGCCACGTACAACTGTGTTTTTCAAATTTGAAACTTATATGTTTGATTATTCGACGCTTTAACGGTGAAGGAAACAACGTAAGGAAACCTGCACACCTACGAAGAAGTTGTTAGGTTGTGTAGTCAATTAACCCGCACTTGGCCAGCGTGGCCCGTGCCTCAGTAGTGGGGACGTTTATGGGTTGATGATGATGATGATTACAGAATTTATGTACTTACGTACAGCAACGTTATATTATTAGCCCAGAATTCACACATCTTGGCCAGCCCATTGCAATTTAGCTGAAATTATGCTGCTGCGATGAGCTCTGTCGATTAATGAAGTGTTACCAACAAATGAAAATTATCGTAGCACAAGTATGTGCGTGCTTAAAAGCCGTAGACATCTCCCATGACAGTATCCGGCCATGTTGTGTACATAATGCCTCGTTAACTGCCTCGTTGGTCTATTGGTAGCAAGTGCTGCGTTAGGTCCGAGAGGTCCTCGGTTCGAGTCCGGGGTCGGACGAATTTTTTATGAGCTTTTCTGTAATGAAATTACTCTGCCCGGAGGTAGGAAGATTTCGGTTGGACGCCCGTGCCTAGGAAAGCACGTTAAGCCGGTGGTCCTGCGCCCGATCTCTCATCAGTCATGTCGGATTGCCGTCTCCCCGAATTATGAGAGTAAGGGAATAGAGAGTGCACTTGTGTTTGCGCGCACATTTGTGCACTATAATGTCCTGCGCACTTGCCTGATCTCAATTGAGATCGGCCGCCATGGCTGAATACGGTCGGACGCCTTGTACTACATAATGAATCGAACAGTATCAGTTCAATCGTTACTGTGCCCCGCCTCCGTCCGATGTCAGATGTTTTTTGTAAGAAGCCATTTGCCAATTCAGAGGGCCTCGTCCGGTTGCACTTTTGTAGGAAAAACGATAACGATTCAAGTTAATGGAAGGCAATAGGGTCGAATACTGTTTGGATGCTTTTTTGTTGTCTAAAAAAAGTTTGGACAGTGTTCGTTTGTAGGCGGCCAGCTTTAATTAGTACTGAGATTTTTTTTTAAATACGGGCTAAAGTAAGTAAAATTTCCAAGCACGATCACACAGCTCAGCGGAAGATCTTCCGTTTTAGGACCACTCTTAAACCTTAATTTACTAGCTATGGACTGGCTGGATGAAACAGTATTTAGTAACTCAAGTTCACCTACGGTTCCAAGAGTCTTGAGACATCGATGTTTTTTCCGTGTCTGGGTGTGTTATTAAATATATTTAAGTGTATTTGTGTATCTCCTGTTAATTCTAATATCTATGTGTAGTCCAGTCAAATTAGGAAAAAATCTCGGAATTCGAGATACCCAGCTGTAAGTCTGTAAATACTTAGATATTGACACCCTAAAAGTGGTCTCAAAACCTACATATTGTAGGGTGTACGCAACTATTATTTTTTCAAGGTCAAATGTCACAAATATCAGTTTTATGAACTTTTGAGCGAAACGGGAAGTTTTATCATAAAAGTGTGTAGGAGAAAATTACTTATCTTCTATTTATCTATAAAAATGGTCTGTACGTTTTATTCCTAAGATTCACCATTTCAGAGATACAGCGATGCAAATAGTTGAAAAAGTTGTATTTTCAAAAGCTTCCAGGCCCACGTGCGATTGTGCTAGACAGTTAAAATTTTCACGAATGATGTATTTTAGTAGCCTCTATAACATCTAATACTAGGAAAAGCTTAAAACCAATGTTTAAGTGGGTTCCCATACAAAAACTATGTTTTTTTTTCTCTCACACTTGGCCGGTTTTTAACGTGGTTACCCCAGTAAACCTATTCCAGACGACACCTTTTATACATGAAGAACACGTTGTTTATAAGAAAGCCTAGTTAAATATTGGTTTGTGTTGTTTTCAGTATTCAGAAGATTTAATATTTCTGCGTTTCATTAAATTAAATTTTGTTAATATGGATCTTCACGTTCATAATCGAGTTAGATATACAGTTAACATTTTTAAAATGTATTTTTTTTCAGTTATACTTCAAACAGAATTTCTAAAAATTGGTTATTTCGTACTTTTTGACCCATAATAAGCAGTTTAAATGTACTGAAACGTATATGTATAGTACTAAAAACAACATAAAACAATTATTTAACTAGGCTTCCATATAAACAACGTGTTCTTCACGTATAAAAGGTGTCGTCTGGAATAGGTTTACTGGGGTGACCACGTTAAAAACCGGCCAAGTGTGAGAAAAAAAAACCATAGTTTTGTATATGAACCCACTTAAACATTTAGGTTTTAAGCTTTTTCTAGTATTAGATGTTATAGAGGCTACTGAAATACATCAGTTGTGATAATTTTAACTGTCTAGCACAATCGTACGGGGGTCTGGAAGCTTTTGAAAATACAACTTTTTTAACTATTTGCATCGCTGTATCTCTGAAATGGTGAATCTTAGGAATAAAACGTAGAGACAATTTTTATAGATAATTAGATGATAAGCAATTTTCTCCTACACACTTTTATGATACAACTTGCCGTTTCGCTCAAAAAGTTCATAAAACTGATATTTGTGACATTTGACATTGAAAATTTAATAGTTGCGTACACCCTACCATATGTAGGTTTTGAGACCACTTTTAGGGAGTCAATATCTAAATATTTACAGACTTACAGCTGGGTATCTCAAATTCCGAGATTCTTACCTAATTTAAGCTTAAATGACTGGACTAGTGTGTGTGTGTGTGTTAAGTGCTTAAGCTTCTTACCATCTTATCAGATCAATGATTGTGATGTTGTGTTATATTTATTAATTCGTCAACGTTTCAAGTGAAGGCAACGATTTCTAAAATCCAATTTCCTCCCCAGAAAAATACAAGCGTTTGCTTCGAATCTTATATCACCGTTTAGTCTAGACCAGGGACATAATTCAGAGACTGAGATTGCGAAACTAGTGTCTGTCTGCAAAGTCCTAAGTCGGCACTTAGCATATTTCAAGCCGGATTCTTCAAGATTCCTTTAACTGTCGCCTTGCATATTGCACATCTAAATTTATGTCGAATAAAAGTTTTTAACGTCTGTTTTGTTTCTATTGTATTTGATTCTTCAGGGGTGAGAGGCATCCGCTCCCCCGACGATGATGACAAGGCCAAGTCATCGTTAGTCAGTTAGGCAAACAAACTTACAATAAGTTCTGTCTATCTCTCATCAGGCCGTTCCTCGAGAACGATTATAGCCATATTAAAATTTTGTAGAGACAGTTGAAAAGTTTTCACAGACTTTATATTTCCATTGCCGCTATGTCAACAAGTCATTATCATCTCTGCGTTGTCCCGATTGCATCCTTGTGGACCCCGGGCCCCGGGGTCCGCTTTCCTGCTATGAACTCTCCACTATGACTACAAGTACTAAACACAAAATAAAACAATTTCTCGAAGGCGCCCATTGAAATTAAAATCTAGCATAAGCAGAAACCTAGTAATTACATCCTACTTGTGACACGTTATTTGCTCAGATAACATGTAAACAGATGCCCTGTATCAATACATGCATAATTTGATAAAATACACCTGGGAAATTTGATCCTGTCCAAACATCGAACGCGGGATTGTTTTGTGATCGTTGTTGTCTGACATTAGGTACTCGTGTATTTATTTGTTTACTTCAAACAGTGGTACAATACTGCCGTGCTAACGAAGAACGCAGTAAGGAAGGTTTTTGGCAAAATTGAGTTACATACATATTCGGAATCCTCACAATGAGCTCTATTTGGTACTTTTATCCATTTTTTTCTAGCTATTCGGGAAGTAGGACTTTTATTAAGATAAAACGCAGTAAAGCATTTCATCAGAAGTATTTTGCTTAGGAAAACTGCCGTAAAAGACAATACTGCTCTTTGCACTCCGGTATTTCTATGGCCTCAATTAGTTTTCACTAGTTATAATCGCAGTAAAAAGAATTCATGCTATTATGGTATGTACTTTCTTTAAAGTTAATAATTTCAGACGCTACTTCTAAACGCAGTGAAATTAGATACTGCGTTTTTACTAAGCCCTCTTTTTTAAATGAGTTTAATATAAGGTGCAAGTTAAAAATGCAGTAAGTTTAACTGCTGCACTATTTATTGATATCCACTTTGGGTAACCTTCTTGATTATGCATAAAATAATAGCAGCAATAATGTACACTGCGTTATTAATTGACAGAAGACAATTTTATGCTTTTGGAAACTACAAAGAAAGATCGCAGTATCGTTGGACTTTACTGCGCTTTTGATTAGTAGCAGGAGCTAGCGCGGATCGGGGAAGTATGCAGGGGCGATAGGTGTCAATCGCACGCACTGCTCGTCCTCGAGTAAGTATATAAATAAAATAATCATAATAACTTTTTGGTACACGAGTGCAAAGACCATAGCTGACACAAAAACCTTTTAAATGGAGGTATTTCATGCCATCGGCGAGTATATTTTATTGTGATTTTATCATTTTATCCAATAAAATGTGTGATTGAGTGACATGGCAGTTTAATAAACAAAATATTGTTTAAGAACAACCTATTATAATGACAATAAGGTTGTTTTAAAATTATCAATTGTCAAATTGGTTGCAATTTTTGTATCAACTGGGTGTTGGTGGTATAGATATCGGTTAGACTCGAGCTGTCCGCGAGGAATGATTGTGTGATTGATTCTGTTTACATAAATAGCACGGTGATTGAAAAATATTTGAAAAATCTAGATGTCTCAGTCTCACTGTTTCTTAAGCAGTATTGCCGGCAGATGGCGGTTCCTATTTCATTATTATTTTATATTTCTTTAAATAAAAGAGGTAATGCCCTTGGTCTGGATACAATATATTATTGTTCCCATTCTCAAGAACGATGATAAACATAATATTGTTAACTATCGTGGCATGTCTAAACTATCCGTAATACTTAAACTTTTTGAGAAGAAAAAATATGATTCTCTTTTACCTTTAAAAATATCAAATTAACATGGCTTTAATAGTGGAAGATCTACTGAATCAAATTTATGCGAGTTTATGGAAACTTCTTCCAGATTCTTCTTCTTTTGAAACCATGGAAAATGGTTTTCAAGTTGACGCCGTGTATAAAGATTTTTCGAAAGCATTTGACAAAATTTCACACAATTTGTTAATTGCTAAACTCGGCAACGTCGGTATACAGGGCGATCTTCTGATCTTAGAAGTTAAAAAAAAGTTTAAAGTTAACCATCTGGTTAACTGTATATTTACGAGAAAGAACCCAAGCAGCAGCAGTTAAAGGGTACACTTCTAGTTTCATCTGATAACATCAGGGGTCACACATGCTTCTCACCTGGGGCCCCTCCTTTTATATATTTATTAATGATACATATAATGCGCTTCTTTATGCTAATGATACTAAAATATTTGCCCTTGTTAAATCTGTTGAGTTCAGAAATCAGTGTAGTCAGTTCCAGAATGACCTAAACATTTTTTGTGAATACTTTTCACTAAAGAAGCTTAAACTAAATATTGACAAATATCACACAATTACTTACTCCCGTAAAAAATGCCAATAAAATGTGATTATTGTTTCAATTGTGTATCGATTAGAAGGGTGACAGGGGTTAGGGTGTGTATCTGGGTATGTATCTTGACTGCGCATTAAGCTTTGCATCTCACGTGAATAATGAGACATCCAGAGCATACAGAATGCTGTTATTTGTGTTCCGTCATTGTTAACATTTAAAAATATAGCTACTTACATTATGTTTTATAACTCCTTAGTAAGAAGCCATTTAGACCACGTATGGCATCCTCTATATACCACTTATTTTGAACAAGGAGAAATAATTCAGAATAAGTTTCTGAAAAGATTAGGTTACAGATTCAGGAATTCAGAGACGCAACTACGGACATTACAAATTGCGGCGGGAGCATAGGGATCAATTATTTCTCTTCAAAATTTTAAATAATACTGTAAATTCTCCATATCTTCTCAGTCGTATTTATTTTAAATGCCCGAGGCTGACTGCTCGTTCTCAAGTTGTTTTTTTTATGTAAAACAAATTACCCTGAAAATCGATTTCTTGTTCGTGTATGGAGCATACAGAATGATTTTTATAGTTCAATAGATTAATTTAATTGTAAACTATGTAGGTATTCTTGTTTCCTCCGTAAGAAAAATAAAAATATAAAATAGTACACCTACATGGGTATTGGATTAAGGATCTGGGTGTGTTTCGTGTAAAAAATATGTGATGTTATTTACAATAAAAAGTGGTTGTTTAATTTTAAATAGTAACAAGCATTGTTTTACTTAATCATTAACATTATTTGAATTAAAACATTAACATCAGTCTTTCTATAGTTTAAAATGTATAGAAAAAATATAGTATACTATGTAACATTCCTAATCAAGTGTCAATAATTCGTGCTGCAAACATCAACTTACTTAATCGCAACTTTATTACTGAGCTTACAGATTATACAATTCAGTAAACGTAATAAAGCTACCTAGTGTCATGTTGCCGAACTTGATTATTTTGTATTTTAAAAGGTTATACACCACCGTCATAATTTTTTAAGGTACTGAAATGATTAAGTATTTGAAGATTTTTTTTTAAGTTGTGACAATTTTGAAATTCCTTATTTTAATAAACATTTCAAGTATTGAAATAGTTGTATTAACTATTCCTTCGTAATAATAGATAGTTTAAATAAATTACAAGTCAATAGTAAATTTTTTACACTATTTTTTGAAATTATTGCCCACTACCTATTGCATTTATCGTTTGTAGCTAGTACAAGAAATGTTTCAAGAAAATTATGTTTTACTAGAAAAGAACGCAGTAAGTACCAATTATAAAGATAACTTCAATATTTAGTCCCATATACTGCGAAAATTTACACAATTGTAAAAATGTAATAAAGATTATAGTATATTAAAGCAATAATCATAAAAAAAATTAAGTAAGTGCGTTATTTTCTCTTTAATTACCAACTTTAAGAAACGGAGCATTTCTATAGCACTGCATTTATAATTTGTGATAAGAAAATATAAGGTATAACTTCACTACAAGGCATAAACGCAGTAACCTGTGATTGCTAATCAAAAGAGCAGTAACGACAACTTTACTGCAGTTTTGGTTTGTAAACCTTAGTGTTGCCTAGTAGGAACATGCTAAGCATAAGTTGTTTTTTTCGTTTTTCTCTGAATATACTAAACTTACAGCAGATTTTGTTAGTTTTTATAAAAGTATGTGTATTGAGCAATATTTTAAATATGCAACATGTTTAATCACCTTTAAAATAGTAATCGAAAAATGTGATTATAAAAAAAAAACTTTGAGCGCCATTATCTCGAAATACCTCAAACCCTACTTACTGCATTTTTAATTAGCACGGCAGAATATAGTTCATCGTTTATATACTACTAGCGACCCAATCTTGCACTGCTTCCTTTTCCTGCTAATTCCCGTTCCTGTGGGAATTTAGAATAATCCTTTCTAAGTACAACTCTACAGTACCTAAGCTACGTTCCTTCCAAATTTAAAGTGCCTACGTTCAGCCGTTTAGGCTATGCGTCGATATGTCAGTCAGTCAGTCAGTCAGTTTCTCTTTTTATTTATTCAGATATTTTGCATGTGTGGTCTTCAACAGACTATAGATGAAAATCCTTAAACAACGGGTGCCTGAACAAGGTTTTCAAAGAAGAGAGGGCCCAAAAAAGATGGTATGACGATTTGGTCCAGCTATATAGGAATGAGAGCTATCCGTTTCACCACAAGTCCGGTGATGATGACAAAGCTAATCTAAGCCATCATCGTATATCAGTTATGAAAAAAAAATCAGAAAGTCCAAGGTTGGATAGGTTGAAATAAAGGGTTTGTCCAGCAGTTGGACCTATCGACCAGGTTCAATCAAATAAAATAAAATAAATATTTCTTTATGTAATGTTTCATATACTTTTTTAATGTCCAGGACCACGCTGGAAAAGTTAAACCGACTTCCATACAACAAACTTTTTTGTTCAAATATGGTACGGAACATCTCATGCGCGAGTACAACTCACACTTGGCCTGCTATTTATGATATCAATTATATTGTTCTTCCCTTACAAATGTAGAGCACAGAACAAGTAACACAAATAATACACGCACGGTAATAATTCCTTGTATCCATAACATTATCATTAGCGGTTGAGAGGCATAATTACTCTTCCAGGGAACACATTGTACACCTGCTGTATGCGGTTCGTATATGCCTTTCACTTGGAGGTAGTAAAGGATATAGTGTTAGTATAGAGACTGGTTTGAGAGCGTATTTGGTCGTGCCCCAGTCTTCTTGAGGTATGAGTGGGTTCGATTCCCAGTAGGGATAAATATTTTTTGATAAATGATGAATGTGATGTATTATTATACTTTGTTAAGGATATTACGGTATACTATTGTTGTTTTGAATATCACCAGTGGTCAGCAACTGAGTTTGAAATAAAACTAATTTTACGGATTAAACTCGCGTGTATTGGTATTCTAAACATTATTTAGAGATCCGACGTTTCGAGTTTAATCCGTAAAATTAGTTTTATTTCATATGTGTATTGCTCGCGCAAATAAAAATAGACAATACTAAGCAACTTACTATTGATTTTTGTATGTTAATTGATAATACATGAAATATTATTGTAAAATAAAATCATTATGTCCGAAAGTAGAATTTTATGAAATAGTTTACTTAGGGCTCAGAAAAAATATCGATTAATATACGTCTAGAAGTGTCATTAAACGCCCGAAATTATAAATCTTTTTTAGAGATGATGACAAAAAATTGTTATATTAATCATTATTTAAACTTACAAAAGCATTTCTTATAACATTAAGATCGAAGATAGCATCGATATCAAAAGTATCACCTTCCATGTCGATCTTAGTAACTCCCCGACGGTTACTAATCGTGGCAAATATAATTTGTACGTACAATTGTACGGGGCATGTTCCGCCGATCTATCATGCTCAACCCAAGATTTATCCCGTACACCGCACGATATAACAAAAGGACTGTTTGTCTGTTACAAATTGAACTCGCGTTCCGTTACAAGTGAAATGGCGTTACGTCTTGCCGACTCTGTTGTTTTAATGTTCATCCCCGTTGGGTGGCTGCGAAATAGCGGAGGTCCGGGGTTCGAGTCGTGTTGGGGAAATTTTTAGGGACTGTATGCATATGCTACTTTTGCACCTTAATGTCCAGTCCATTTAGCTTTATCCTTTTATAGCATTGAGTAAGAATTTTTTTACCAATATAAGTAATACATGGCAATTTCTCCACAATCCCTTCCACAGCTCTCAAGCAGCTGTGGACAAGTTTGGAAGAAACCTTTGCCCAACAGTGGGATGGCACAGGTTAATGAAAAAAACGGTAAGAAATACCGTAAGAATTTGTTACCTATTAATCTCCACTTTCACACGTTCCATAGAAAATATGTCTTGACAAACATACAGACAGACATGCGGACTTTGTGTGCGAAGTGCTAACTAAACCTTTTATGGAACCCTAAAAACAATGAAATAAATGTTATCGATTTAAAAAAAAAACGCTCAAACAAGTTTAACAACTTAAGAATCTAATTCGAACTTAATTCAATGTTCAACGTTGAAAACTGGAATCAACTTAACTATCACCTCACAGTGATAAGTTAGGAAACCGTAATCGTATTATTTAGGAACCGCAAGTACACAAACCATGCTACGAACAAGATAACTCCCATCTGTCAGTTGGGCTGAAAGTTTTCATAACAATGTTATAATTACATTCCGCAATGATTAATTGCAGTAGATAATTGCCGATCCAGCTTCTGTTATTCGGGTTGGAAATAAAACTGTTGTTTGTAGTGGTGAAGTTTGTGCTCGATTTATTGTTATTGGTTTTGCAGTTTGGTAAGTAAGTAAGGCATCTGACCGATTTCGGCCATGGCGGCCGTTCTCAATTGAGATCAGCCAAGTGCGCAGGACATACGTTATTACACACCCTATGCTAGCATACCAGTAACGTTATCTAGTAACGTTACTGGTCTGTAAGGTGATGTTCGATAAAAAATAGACAAAAATAACAGTACCAAACACTTTAATATGTTTGTACGTATATATAGAAATAGTAATCATGGGCTCACATAATATATTATTGGACTGTATTCAAAACTGAGTGTTTAATAATTCGTGTTCATTGCAAAGCTTACATGTTTCAATAATATTTTACGCAAAAGCTTTGCCTACGATAGTTTAATAATGTACTTAAAATATTGAAACATTTTCGATATATTTACTATAATATTATCACAGAAACATGCTTACCTCAAATTACTTTAACGAAGATAAAAGTGTACGCTGACAAAACCGCATCAAAATTATATTTTAAGACACTTTAACATATGAGTTTACACCGCGCGAAACGGGTCGTCTTATTAATAATTCATAAAAAAAATACTCCCTTCTTTTAGCGAGAAAATATCGTGAAGAACGGAAACTACCTGGCTTATTCAAATATTCACCATCCAATTTTATTAGAAGGTCCGTGGTATCCATTTTCACCTTACAGCTTACCTTGTATGACGAAAGAAAATCTTTATAAGGAGATAAGGGATATGGATCGATACATTGTATAAGTTGCTGTGAACTAAGGCGTAAGCGATTTTGTAAAATTAACAATCCTTTTAAATAATCTTCTAGAAAAGGAGGTTCTCAGTTTGACATTTACGTATGTATCATTATTATCATCATCATCAGGTCATATATTTTTCTACTGCTGGGGCACGGGCCTACCCTTGAGCCTAAACTAGGGCGATAAAGCCTTAACTAACCATCCTGGCAGGTTTCCTCGCGATGTTTTCCTTCACCGTTAAAGAGTCGGATGATCGTACATATGAATTTTAAATTTGAAAAACAGAGTGTCGGGGTTTGAACTGGCGACCTCTCTCGCATTGCAAGCAACGACCTAACCACTCGGCCATCGATACTATGCATGTATGTTTGTCTGAAATTCTGGAGTTTGTCTGAACCGATTTGGAAACGGCTTGCAGAAGAATAACTTACATTTCGGAGAAGGTATTCTATTTTAACCAATTTTTTAAGGATCGTTCTTTGTTTAATCCGTATTATAAACAAGTCAATCAACAATTGTACGCTGTAAGAATCAGCAGTATAGGGGTTACTAAAAATAATGATGTAGACTGATTCACTGGTCGACAAAATTTTGTAACAGATACCAATTTACTTTATTCTGAAGGTTTTTGATGTGCTAAATATAATTCTCTTCAGCAGTATAGTTCTACCACGTCAGGTTTTCGAGTATCATAAGCCTAAAAATCCAAAAATGCGTTTTTGGGTCATCAAGATATCTTATAAACTTGACGTGATAGAGAAAACTTGTATAAGAAAAAATTGTAAACAAAAAAAACCGCCTGATGATTATTATAAATGCTCGTATTATATTATTTTGTAATTTTTAATGACTCGGGTTTTTGAAGGCGGTTATTTTTTTGTAATTTTTTTTTCATACTTTTTAGTCTTTATTTTTTTCACTTTATTAGCTCACAATACTACTGATATTATAACTAGTAGTCTGACTAATATGTATACAATATTGAAAGAATTATCCTTTTACTCCAAACAATTAAGGAGTTGACCTTCCATCATCAGCTCAGCATCATAACATTATGATTGCAAAAAGCAATGCCAATATAACTTCAGAAAATATGTAAAACGCGGTACATGTGCCTATAAAATTTGAGGGTTGCCCTCGATTTCTCCTGGATCCCATCATCAGATCCTAGACTGGTCAACCTAATAGTTTAGCTCACCTGTAATGCTACTGATATTATAACTAGTAGTCTTAATATGTATACAGTATTGAAATAATTATTCTTTTACTCATAACTATTAAGGAGTTGACCTTCCATCATCAGCTCAGCATCATAAGATTATGATAGCCAGAAGCAAATGCCAATATGACTTCAGATAATATGCAAAACGCGGTACATGTCCCTATAAAATTTGAGGGTTGCCCTCGATTTCTCCTGGATCCTATCATCAGATCCGAGACTGGTGAAAATGGGACCACCTCGGAAGTGAACTCTATCCAACCAAAAAAAAATTTTTGAAATCCGTCTATAATTGACGAAAATATCGGTGAACATACATAAAAAAAAAAAATTATACATACAGACGAATTGAGAACCTCCTCCTTTTTTTGAAGTCGGTTAAAAACAATGTTTGGAGCATCGAGAACTTTCGAAAAACTTTACTTTGGTTGCAGGGATGAAAAAAAGTCGAATTTTGTCGACCAGTGTATCGGACTAATTCAATACGCACACAACAATTATAATAAAAAATCACTAAACTTTACGGAGTAGTTTTACAGCCCTTTTTTAAAATTGTTGTAACAATCAACACGCCACGGAATTTATACACGTTATTAGGCGTCTGACCGATTTCAATTGGGATCAGTCAAATGCGCAGGACATATTATAGTGAATAAGCTTGCGGGCAAACACAAGTGCACTCTCTGTTCCCTTACTCTCATAGTTCGGTGAAACGACAGTCCGACATGACCGATGCCACCACCGGCTACGTGCAACCGCTAACTTCCTTACCCTGAGCTGAGTACTCTCTTTACAGAAAAACTCAAATTTTGCCCGACCCCGGACTCGAACCGGTGACCTTTCGGTCCTTACGCCTTACTTCAAAATCCTACTAATATTATAAACGTGAAAGTTTGTATGTGTGGATGGATGTTGTTACTCTTGCAAGCAAATACTACTGAACCGATAACGATGAAATTTGGTATGCTGAAGACCCAGAATAACACATAGGCTACTTTTTGGGTTTCCACGCGGACGAAGTCGCGGGCGGAAAGCTAGTGAATCATATAAGTCCTGTTAAGTAGCCTTACCGCTCGCTTACCCACCATACGACCAGTATGGTACGGCGCTAGCATATGCCCCATAGAACAGTATGGAGCGAACATCGAAACTCACTTTAGCTAACGAGTCGAAGGCTCTAGTGTCCTGCACTCAATTTGTACCTCTTTACCTACATTATGATATTGGTCTTTGGAGTAACCGGCCCGGTTTTTACGGGGTAAGAGGGTTAGTTGGCTAATGTAAGAGGAATTGTGGGAATAGAAAGCAAAAGTAGTCTTCAACAGTAAATTTTAGTCTTTATGCGTCTACACGCGATATTAGGAGTAGCAAATAGTACTTAAAAGTAGTCTTCAACAATTGGTAAGAAAATAAGGATCATTTTTCAAAGAAACATACCTATAAAATAAATATTTCAAAAGCTAAAGTTAGGTACCTATGTCTCACAACCTTTCAAGCCATAACTACTACACTGG
Organism: Maruca vitrata; assembly: GCA_039566165.1. Classification (NCBI taxonomy): domain Eukaryota; kingdom Metazoa; phylum Arthropoda; class Insecta; order Lepidoptera; family Crambidae; genus Maruca; species Maruca vitrata. The sequence goes on along the minus strand of CM076912.1, from coordinate 16,115,728 downwards.
CTTATAATAATATGAATTGTTCAAAGGTAGTGTAATTAAGAAATTACAGGCTTATTTTTCTGCATAAGAAGGGTGAAGTGTTTTTAAAGTTAAAGAAGTAAAACTAAATGCTTTACTTATTGATCTTCAAAAATGGCTTCCATAAGCTATATTAACAACCGCCGTATCTAATGAACCCTCTGAAAAGAGCCTAAATAAAACTAAAAACCGTTTTCACCGGTCAAGCCTCACAGAGGCGTTCCGGTTCGTTAGCTCTCACAGAATAAACTGCCACTTATAAATGATGGCTGCCGACTGACGGGCTTAGCCCCTAACAGATCCTACGGCAATGGTAATCAAATGTTTCGGTCGTGGTTTGTCAAACTGTTCCCTTGCATTTCTATACAACTAAATAAAATTGAAGTGTCTGTTTGTGATATTAAAATTACGACTTTTGGTATGAATCTATTGGAACAATTCGTGCGCGAGTCCGACACTCACTTGGCCGGTTTTTCTTAATAGTAACTTAATATGATCGTATGAATAAAAAATATATGTTGTGTTATTGATATTGGTACCCGATAAAGATTCATACCCATTTATTGACTACTAGCTTTCCGCCCGCGACCTCGTCCGCGTAGAGACGTTTAACGGGTAAAACATTACTTCCATATAGCGCAGTCGGTTAAAAAGTAGCCTATAACCTTTCCTAGGCTCTAGACTATATCTCTACCAAATTTCATTTAAATCGGTCCAGTACTCTATGCGTGAAAGCGTAACAGACAGACAGACAGAGTTACTTTCGGATGTATAATATTAGTAAGGATTTATTTTTGACTGTGTGTGGAAATGTCCCAGATATTTATTTATCTTTTAAAAAGTCGTTATTTAAATATTACAAACAGACACTTCAATTTTATTAAGTTGTACAGTTGTTATTAAGTACTTAACTATAAAAGTCAGTTCAAAATATACTGTACACTTTTTAACCACAAAATTTTAATAATCCTCAACAATTTGAGAACCGCTGTCTTCTGATAGCTCTTTCCCTGGAAGTAGCATCGTTTGCATTTCCACCGATAAAGCAATTAGTGCCAACTGGGTAGTTTCGAATCAACAGGCTATTTTGGTTTTACAAAGAAAATTTATTGAGGAACTTAATTTGTGGCGTTTATGTTGACTATGTGTAGTAGTAGTAAGTAAGTAGTTGAGTATATGGCAAGGCGTCCGTCCGATTTTGGCCATGCGGCCGATCTCAATTGAGATCAGCCAAGTGCACAGGACATATTATAGTGCTCAAGTGTGCGTGCAAACACAAATGCACTCTCTATCTCCTTACTCTCATAATTCGGTGAGACGGCAATCCGACATGACCGATGAGAGATCGGGCGCAGGACCACCGGCTTAACGTGCTTTCCGAGGCACGGGCGTTCAACCGCCAACTTCCTAACTCCGGGCTGAGTAATTTCATTACAGAAAAACTCACACAAATTTTGCCCGACCCCGGACTCGAACCGGGGACCTCTCAGTCCTAACGCAGCACTTGCTACCAATAGACCAACGAAGCAGAGTAGTAAGTATGTAGTTGAGTATATAGTAAGGCGTCCGACCGATTTTGTCCATAGCGGCCGATCTCAATTGAGATCAGCCAACTGCGCAAGACAATAATAGTGCACAAGTATGCGCGCAAACACAGTTGCACTTTCAGTTCCAGATTATTCGCAGGACCACCGGCTTAACGTGTTTTCCGAGGCGAGTGCGTGCATCAGCCAACTTCCTGATTCCGGATTGAGTAATTTCTTAATAGAAACACACAAATATTGCCCGAACCCGGACTCGAACCGGGGACCTCTCGGCCCATACGCAGCACTTGCTACCAATAGACCAACGAGGTAGTCAAACGAACACACACACACACTAATCTAAGTCGCACACACTCTTAGTATAATATAATATGAACAGTGCTATGTTAAGTTCTTTAGGCGTTAGAGATTGTTAAGGAACAATAAATTACTTTATTTAACTGGGTCGGTGGAATAGTGGTTAGTCACCCAGGTCGATTCCCACTCGGGGCAAATATTTGTGTGGCGAACATCGATGTTTGTTCCGTGTCTGGGTGTGTTATTAAATATATTTAAGTTTATTTGTGTATCCACTGTCGTTTCTGATTTCTGTAACACAAGTGCTTAAGCTACTTACCACGGGATCAAATCGATGTATGTGATGTTGTGAAATATTTATTATATTTTATTATTATTAATTAGACGCATTTTTTGAGATCTGCCGCCATGGCCGAAATCGATCGGACGCCTTATTATTATTATAAGTGTGTGCGAGAATTTCCCGTGTTTTGCCGAGAATCTAATATTATTTATGTTTATATAGAAACTAAATACCAAGATAAAGGTCACAGCACACATAAAAAAATTGACGGAGATCGGTACCAACTCTCTATATTAAATTCACTAACAGCACTTATCGTTATATCAGATACTGACCCGCCCTCGCTTCATCATAAGCCCATATACGTCTCCACTGCTGGGGCACGGGCCTACCCTAAACTAGGGCGATAAGGCCTTAGTCGACCACGCTGACTAAGTGCGGTTGGTTGACTACACAACCTAAGAAAGGTAAGAATAGGTGTGCAGGTATCCTCACGACGTTTTCCTTCACCGTTACCTAAACTAAAATTAGCTAATTATTGGTTCAATACATGAACAAATAAAAATGTTTTCTTCCTAAATTCGTTCGAGCGTTGTTGCTTTTCATGTGAAATTAAGAAATTGTTGCAATTAGAATATGTCTTAGCCCTAGGATTGACCCGGTAGAAAATGCATCGAAAGGCCATTAGTACAGTCATTTAAGGTTTTTTCTGCGGAAAAATTTCGAGTGATATGAATTTTTGTATACACCTCCATTACATCGTTATAAAGCATTTTCGTGACCTTATGACCTTTATAACTTTTTTAGCCGGCACAATAAAAAAATAGATTTTTCACATCTTCATTATAACGCCGTAACCAAGGTATACAAAAAATTCAGCTGACTAGGATTTTTTCCGCAGATTGGTGTTGAAAATGTCTAAAATGACTAGACTAATACAGTAGCAAACACATTCCACCTGGTTATGTATGCCGCGGCCTTTATTTACAGCTCAACAACTCTGTAATCAATCGCCAGTAATTCGGCTATCATTTATAAGCCTTCCCTAATTCCATGTAAATTAGTATTACGCCGTCTCATGCGTAATTGGAGTAAACGTGACATGTATGAAAATAGGGGGATTAATGTAAACTACTGATGAAGCAACGACATTGTATCGGCTTGTGTGGTAAGGTTTCGTAAGACAAAAGGGTATTATTTACAACTACATACCTTTATAGGTATATACGACTAATAGAAGGAAGGATATAGGACTATCACGTCAAGGTCACGAAATGTTCATCAATTCGTAGCATAGTAAAAGTCTTCGACATATTCAGAAATTCTGGTTGTTTACTGATGCCATCGAAAATTTATTGCTTAGCTTCTTCTATGTACTTCAGAGCAATGCCTTAAATACAGCCTTATAGATATACGGATGGTTCCGAACCAATTTTGAAAAAGAATACACGTTTGTTGTATGGGAGAACCGTCTTGAATACTTGTTTTATTTTGTTGATTTTTTTTTTTTTTATAATAGGCAAACAAGATGACCACACTCCGCCTGATGGTAAGCGGTAGTGAGATCCAAATATGAGGTCGACAGGCACAATAGATCATATTGCGCCTGTCGCACTCACCCTGAAGGCCTGCTTAAATGCCGTTTCACGCCCCGCCTGAAGAGCCCGGGATCATAGGAGGGAGGGAAAACATGAGCTGGAAGGGCATTCCATGCCTTAATGGCACGGGGCAGAAATGAAGAGCTGAACCTCTTAGTCCGAGCCACCAGCGACTGCATTGTATGTGGATGGCAGCGCTGTCCTGCACGTGTCGTTCGGGAGTGGAAAGGGGAGGGAGGGATTAGCTGAAATAGCTCTTCAGAGCATTCCCCATTAAAGAGACGGTAGAGAACACTAAGACCGGCAATGTCTCTACGTACGTAGTTGTAGAGGCTCCAGAGTTTCGGACACCTCTACATCACCGACAATACGGATAGCACGTCGCTGCAACCTATCGAGAGCGTCGAGCAAGTATTTTGCGGAGCCATCCCAGAGGTGACAGCAATATTCCACACATGGGCGAACTTGTGCCTTATAAAGAAGGCAGAGCTGCACCGGTGTGAAAAATCGCCGCACACTGTTCGATGTAATCCCGCTGGTTCAGGTCACGGCGAACTTCGATGCCAAGGATGCTAAGGCTATCCTGTATTGGTAAGGGGGTGTTCTGAAGAGTAGGATGTATTGATGTGTGTCCGTCCGTCTGTCATCTGGATGTATTGCAAGAACCACGATAGCTGGACAGTTGAAGTTTTCATAATATCTGCTCCGCTATAACAATGAATACTAAAACAAAATTATAAAAAAATATGCGAAGGCGTTTTTATTTTAGGCTAATATGCCTAAAAGCTATTCTGGCTATAACTTAAATATTCCTGAACTAGAATGAACTTCTATTTCAGAAATATTTAACTTAAATACCTACTTGTTATGGCGTGAACTGGTTAGATAACCTACCAAGCAAACCCTGGTGTTAGTGTTCCTTTATGAACCGCCTTTCGGCTGCTGACATACAAACATAAAATCACGCCTTTTTCCCAGAGGGGTAGGCAGAGATCTTCCAGCGATCCACTTTTCACCTCTGTTGGAAACGTGACGTGACAGGTTGTGGACCACGTCACCGCCATTCTGCCTTGTGCATTGTTTTAACAAGGTAATTGCGTTCCCACGAGTAGCAAGGATATATGACGGGGAAGGAAAAGAGGAGGAAGGATACTATCGCCTCGGATGATTTGGACTGAGTCGATAGTAGCTCGAGGGCCCGGGGTCGCTTACCCGTATACCGTTCACCAACCACCGGACAGACTGTTGTGACTGGTATCCCCTGACTTTTATGGCTATTATATTGATGTTGGCTGCTGACATGGTTCATGTTATGACGACCACTACCTTCAGAGATAATAATGACCGGGACCACCTACGTAGATTGATAGCAATAACTATATATAGATAGCAATAATAATAATAACAATAACTTTATTTACAGATAACTGAGATCCACACATTACAATAAAAGAGCTTAGTAACTTTTCTACTTTTTAGTGCATTTAATATATAAACCGATTAACATAAAAGTTATTTCACCAAAATCCGCAGGCACGTTACTGTCTATATTATATTAACGTTGTCGTGTAAATAAACACCATAATTTGAAAAACAACTTTCAAAACTTTTATTTAAGAATCGGTTGAAAATAATAAGGAGAGTTAACTAAGTACAGTTAAGTTGAAAACTTTGTTAAGCAGTTAAGTTGCAGGTTGGTTGCGTCGAACTATCCAGGCGAGTTTCAGCTTAGACTAAGCTCAGACATAATGCAGTGTTGCCAACCCCGAAACACTGCTAAGCTAGGACTTCTGTGGAGTTTGAATTCGTTGACGATGGTCGACAAATGGGTTTCGTCTGGCGAGACTAGGAGATGAAATAAAATAGTATAAAGAGGTACAAATATACAAATGTTAAAAGTTATTTATAATAGATTGGAAATAAAGCATGCAATGGGCTGATGATGATGATGATGATAATGATGCAATTCCAGCTCATGTTTTCCCTCCCTCCTATGATCCCGGGCTCTTCAGGTGCGGCGTGAAACGGCATTTAAGCAGGCCTCACTCAGGTTGAGTGCGACAAGCTCAATAATATGGTATATAGTGCCTGTCGACCGCATATGTGGATCTCACTACCGCTTACCATCAGGTAGAGATTCCTTATTCCGAGGATTCTTAGTTCACCTCTGTCATAACTTACATTCTGGCTAATTCAACGATCAGAATGATAAAACTCTATATTTGACAGTTAAAGCAAAACGTTCATACGTAGATTCAAACCATCCAATCACAGTTTCAGTATTCAAACGAATACCTAAACCAAATAAACGCTGATCGCGTTAAGTCTCCGTCATACGTGCTCTATGTTCCCCGAAGCAAACTCGGGTTAGGGGCAAACTGAAATTAATGGACGGAATTATATCGTTAAAAGCCGGGCTACGGGACCGAACCGGGAACTTTATCGTTCGCAAGATTATTGTGTTTGGCCGGTAATTTTTTTATTAGTTTGACGATTCGTCTTTTTGGTGGAACGTTGAAATGAGTTTGATTATAACCGTTCTTGCGTCTATGAATTTGCTCTTTAAACAAGCCAATGCTTAGTGTGGCGGCCGTTTGATATTTATGTATATAGATACACATAGATAAAGATACTAAAATTTTTAAGAAAAAAGAAACCATAGTATTTTAATTGTTAATTGAATATACATACAGGTCTAAATAGTAATGAAACGATTGTAATAATTGCGATTTTGTTTTCATCAAATATTATTCATGAAGCTTTTAAAGGACTTTGAACAAATGGTAGCAAATACAGTCAAGTCCGAGAAGAAAGGTGGACACTACAACCATCAAATGTGAAAAAAAATCATTTTCAAGACCCCGTGACCGAAACTGCTGAATCTATTAAAATTAGTATACACACAGTTCTCAACCAACTTTATTATATGTAATATAGGAATAATGTTATTATATATGTTCTAGACTTTTTCACGTGGCATACGTATTGTGATGCTAGTTAAACTCTAAGACCAACTCAATATTTTAAATCACAGATGCTGGCTAATTGAACATTAGAGTATTAATGTGATTCTGATCTGAATCTTCAAACGAAATGGCAGTTTGGAAGTGTCAATGCTGGAACAAATCCTGGAACATGAGAATTGGTTTTGGATCCCTACGTTGTAAGGGTTGCTATAGAACTGAGGGAAAGTTACCACTTTATTGTTTTTAATCATTTGATTAACAACTTACTTTAGATTAATGCGACAAAAAGCATTTGTTTGTTTTGTTTGTGTTTAATCTAATGAGGTAATGGAATCAGAAGATCATCACCGTCATCATCATTAGCCCATATTCCCACTACTGGAACACGTGCCTAAGCCATTAATCAAATAATTCGAAGATCACCAATTCGTAAAGCTTTTATATCATACATAAATAAATATAATAAAAATCATTTTTTTTAAACTGTCATGGTTACACACATTAGAAAACTGAAAGTGTCCGGGATATTTACAATGTTGTTTTGTTTTAATGAGCTCCCGATATTTCGGCACTGTTGCAAGCGCCATGATCACGGGTGAACTGTTTTAAAACAAAACAACATGGTAACTATCCCGGACACTTTCAGTTTTCTAATAATAAAAATCATTCACAAATTAATATCCTAAAATGAAGTGCACCATTTTTTTTATAATACTCCATGAAATATTTTTTTATTTACAAAATATTGACAGTGATCTTTGAAATATTCAAATAGATGTACTTATGAAAGTGCTGTGAGAAAGTGACGTAACGATATTCCTGCATTAAAATCAAAAAATACATAGGTCGAAATCATGCTTCTTTTTTGTAGTCTAAAATCGGTTAACAACTTACCAAACTACCGCGTAACGGACAACCAAAAAAATTGATAACCCTTTCATTTAGTTAGTCGGTAAAAAAACAGTAAATTTGTCAGTTCACGCCCAACCCTTAGCCCGGTCTCATTACCGCGCGCCGCTCTCAGACCGCAGCCTCTAATAGTTTCTGCAGCGCGTGCTCCGGCGGCGTTACGAGCGTGCTGCTACGAGTTTTGTTCTAATCTTATAACTAGTGTAGCCAAACAGGTAATGGAATCAGAAGATTACCTACCTTTTCTTACTAAAAATGTAATAATAAAAAAATAATTGAATTACACAACCACAGAGATACCGAAAGCAAATGGACAAATATTACAGTTTGGTTACCAAGCGAAGTATTTTAGTGCTTTAAAAAATCTACTTTCAAATTCTAAATTTATATAATTCTCTTGAAAGTGCTAAAAAACTGATTTTACGCTATGCTAGCTTTAAAATCTACAAAAACATACGTCCGGATTCGTCCGTACTCTTTTTTAAAACGGTTTTTTTGTAGTCGGTACAAAAACAGTCAAACTTGTCAGTTCTCTACCAACTCTACTCATTACCGCGCGCCGCTCCCAGACCGCAGCCCCTAATAGTTTCTGCGGGCGCGTGCGCCGGCGGCGCTACGTGCTACGCGCGAGCTGCTACGAGTTTTGTACTACACTTATGTCCCGCCATTTTGGTGGTGGTGAGCATAGTTCATTTGCTTATTATTCAAAAACTGGCTAAGTGTGAGTCGCATTCGTGTTCCGTACCGAAACTGTGATAATAATTCGTTCTCAAATATTAATCAAACGTTTTTGTTTTGGATTCCCCCTTCAAAAGTCGATTTTATTTTGTTCTTCGTAAATTGTAGTTGTAGTTATATCGGTAAAAAAATGTAATCATATATTCAATTTTTAACAGTCTAGCTAACGCGGTTGACGAGATTCAGCTTAGTGACGGACAGACGGACGGAAGGACAGCAAAGTCTTTGTAATAGGGTCTTGTTTTTTGACCCCAGCATGACCGAACGCTATGGTAATTAAATGATCATTTAAGGAGGCAATAGGGCGAGTTTATTCCGCTAGTTCGGTGGTGGCGAATACAGTCTATCTAATCAAAAACATAAATGTGAAATGAGAGCCAAGTTCAATATTATGATGCCTTGGTTGTTGACTTCAACGACAAAAGAAGTGAGATCTAAATGGGCGCCAAGTTCAATGGTCAACCCAGAAATTTATTTATAAGTAACACTATAACATACCTACGGTTCTTGGCTAGTTTTCATATATGAATTATAGCCGAACCGGGTCCTCTCGGCCCTAAGGCAGCACTTGCTACCAATTGACCAACGGGACAATCTATACGTATACACGATTATACTGATCAAAATAAAATAATAAAATAAATATTTAGGTTCAAGGGTTTGGAATGTAGGCTGAATTCCGCAACTCAACAACAGAGCGTCTATATTAAGTGGGGATTCGTCTTGTAGACTGAACAATATTTATTTTATCAATAAAATGGATTTCATTTTACTTCCGTTATGTAACCAAAAATTACTTCCGGGACACGCTGCACCCATCACCTAGTCTAAAACAAAATTAAACCTTTTTTTCCCTGAACAAGTCCGTTGTCAATTTGAATTCGAATTAATAACAAGCCAGAGTTCATTTGCGCGAAGAATGAGACAAAATTAAAGATACAAAAGGGAGCCGATTTGTAACTGGGCCAGTGATTGGAAATCCAATTTGGCAGGATTGTTAATTTCGTCTGACGGAACCGTTTTGTCGGGTACCGATGTAACGGAGAGCATTTGTTACTGTGCTAGGTCCTCCTAATACGAACCTGTGTTGTTTGTATTAGGATTCCTTCTCGAGGAATCTCGTCCTCCTCCTATATCTTCCTCCTCCCTTCTATTGAGTGTAATCCTGCAAGTGTTGTAAGCTTGCATTTATTTATTTACTGACTCGGTGGAACAGTGGTTAGAGACCCAGGTTTACTAATTACGGCTCCAAGAGTCGTGGGTTCGATTCTCCCCCGGGACAAATATTTGTGTGACGAACATCGGTGTTTGTTCCGTGTCTAAGTATATTTGGGTATCCACCGTTGATTCTGATATCTGTAACACAAGTGCTTAAGCTTCTTACCACGGGATCAGATCAATGTATGTGATGTTGGATAATATTTATATTTATTTATTTATTTTAGGAAGACCAGGATTCACATTTTAAACATAGGATAATATAGAAACAATTAAGAAATCACTTATAGGTCCTCACAAATATAAATTTAGTATATAAAAGAATAACAACAGTTAAGAGCACATTCAACGTCACATTGTAAGTTTTTACCTTTATATAACAAAAATAAGAAAACTAAACAAAAATCTGATCATGATTTTTGAGATACAAAGTCCCGCCTGCCCATAAGCCGTCCAACCGTTGGTACTGGTTGCTAGTGTTAATAAAATAGTAAAGTGTTTAGAAAAATAATAGATCATTCTCTTGCCCTTGTCCCACACTAAGTGGGGTCGGCGTAGGAAAAATAATAGATCTGAATTATAAAAATACTTAGGGTAAATAATATTTGTGTGAAAAGTCGGTAAATTAACACGAGTGTAAGTAGTGAAATTGTGTGAAGATAGGGATTAACACATAATTTTACACAAGAGTTTACAATTCCTAGGCACTTACAATGATATTTGAATTTTAAAAAAAGAAAATAAAGAAAAAGTTCTTCAAAAATACCTTGTAAATTGCGACACCGCCGTGTTTTTTATTCGGTTAATTACAAATATGCTTTGTTATGAAGGTACACTTTTTATTACTTTTATACTAGTGTCCAATACCATCTTCTATTTTCTTCAAATCAACAACATAAACATTTTTTATTTCACGACAAAGTTTAGCCATATGAATAACGAAGATGATTACATTTTTAGAAATGCTCAGTGTAGTGAAATCATTATTACATTGTGCATTCCTTTCTTATCATAAAAGTATGTTTAAATTATATTTCCAAGCGAAACACTCCATTTGTTTCCCGTTAAATATTCATAGGGAGACTTCTCTGCACACAAACAAAAACGTAATTGATTAAAAAAGCGGTGGGATTTTCTTAATTTCCATAAAACATCAAAGCTTAATTTGAGCGAGTGAGACGGAATGTTGCCTAGCGGCGAGTTTATTCATACACTAGTGCCCGCTTACGACTTCGTCCACGTGGAAATAAGGAAATCAAAATAGCCTATAATGTACCTTGTATAATTAGCTATGTATTAGTGAAAGTCTCGTCGAAATTGGTCCATCCGTATCGGAGATTAGCGTTAACAATCATACAGACAGACAGACAGACAAAGATGTTTTTGATTATATTTTTGTCAATGGTACCCGATATAGATTCATGCCCATCCAGTGATAATATCGTTATTTTAATATCACAAACAGACACTTCAATTTTGCTTAGTTGTATAGATTTTCCGGTACTTACATACAATTATTACGCAGTCTGTTTGTACAGCCCGCGACAAAATACATATTTTAATTAAAAGTGACGTTGGATGGACAACGTGTTTTCCACGTAAAAATGGTGAGTGAGGAAAATGTTTTCGGTAGATTTGACGAGGTAATTAAAAGTGCTGCAAATGCTTTTTGACTTGAAAGTTGGAATCGCAAACAGTCAAAAAGTTTGCTGTATTTCAATATTAATTTACTCTTTATTATATTCGGTCTTCCAAAAATTTCTAATGATTTGTTGATTGCATAAATTTAACACTTTATCTAAGACAACAAGACTTATAATCAAGCTATCCTAACGAGCGATATCATCATCATCATCATCATCAGCTCATATACGTCTCTACTGCTAGGCCACGGGCTTACCTTATACTAGGGCGGTATGGCCTTAGACAACCACCCTGGCCAAGTTCGGGTTGGTCGACTACACAACCTTAGAATGTCTTTGTAAGAGTGTAGGCTTCCTCACGATGGTTTCTTCCCCGTTAAAGCGTACAATTATCGTACACATGAATTTTGAAAAACACAGTGGTACGTCGCGGGGTTTTAACTGGCGACCTCTCGCCTGGCAAGCAACGACCTTAACCACTCGGCCACCATCGCTTTTCAACGGCGCTGACGTTGAAATATGTGACCTCATATTGTATTTCGTTTTTAATGAGGTACATTATTACTCTTAAATTTCGATATTTGACTACCTCCAATAATGTTAAACGTTTTGAGTTCCGTGAATCGCTGTTAGTGTCAATTAAACTGGCTCGAAGAAACAGTGATCACTCGGGAAAAATATTATATGTGTGATAAACATTGGTGTTTGTTCCGCGTCTGGGTGTAAATATGTATTTAAGTATGAATTTATAATATCTATCCATGTATATCAGTCTCTCACGTCCATTGTACGAGCTCTGCTTAGCTTGGGGTCAGGTAACCGTGTGTGGAAATGTACAAGATATTCATTCTAATGATTGTAATCTTGTAGTTTATATAAACATAAAAGTACTTGAGAAATTCTACATGAAAAATCAGCGCAACACATCATAAGGTATTGTAATACAAATGATATTTTCAGGGTGAATAAACACTTATGAGCTGTGTAATGAGTAAAACAAGATTGTACATCTCATCTCAAGGTTTTTATGATTCTCCTCGGTACTTGCGTTTTACATTTCACGTTTCGTATGATAATAACGTATTTTGTCTTCATCTTGGAACTGTAAGAGTTTGTAATATCTTGTAAGGCTGTTAATGTATGTTTAGGTGAATATTTTAGGTAAATCACAAACATCAAGAGTCCTGGGTTCGATTCCCACCCGGGACAAATATTTGTGTGACATACATCGGTGTTTGTTCCGTGTCTGGTTGTGTATCCATTGTTGATTCTGATTTCCGTAACACGAGTGTTACTTACCACGGGATCAGATGAATGTTCGAGATTGTGTGTTATAAATATAATTTTTTAAGTTACTAGATTTTGGATAAAACTTCAGTGAAGAAGCTATTAGGATAATAACAGAAGTGGCGAGCATTTGGAGTAGCCTATGTCCAGAAGTGGACTGAGTTGGGCTAATAACGATGATGATGAATACCTAAAAAAATAAGCTAACATTATTCTGACAAGTAAAGACAAATGTTTAGAATAGCAATACACGCAAGTTTAATCCGTAAAATTAGGTTTATTTCTAATGTCTAGTGCTCGCGCAAATAATGCATAATACTAAAGGCAGATAATACAAAATATTACAACTAGTCCTTAACTAAGAATAGAGAGACCAGAGACTACCTGGGACTAAATGCGTCATCAATCCAATCGTTCTATCAATTAGTACAAGTTTATATCTACCACTCAACCTGCGCCGTAGATTACAGCGCCCCGATTAAATCCTTAGAGCTTTGAATATTTCAGTCACTACCTATACAAGCTGTCATCGCAGTTGACAGACGTCCTTACCAACAGATACTTTACAAAGCAGCCATTGTCCGTTGCCCAGTTGTGACGTCATATAACGAGGGTCGCCACTCTCAGCCCTCTAACTGTTGTCAACAGCTATTAATCTTAATTCAGAGGAGTACCGTGATTAGAGTGCTGCGGTGGAGTTTGATGTTTCGTTGAAGGTTGACCGTCAACTGTTTTGAGGTAGTTTGGATGGTCAGGTTAGATAATGTGAACATTATTGCGAACCTAACGGCCGCAAACTGAAACCAGTGTTGCCAACTTTAAGTTTATTTACATCGGTCGCATCTTTAACCTTGAAAGGCTTTGTAATTAAATATATCTACGGAACAACAAACTTAGTGTTATTACTGTAATATTCATAAATCTACGTATTTTGGCACTGACTGATTAATGTATTTTTGCAACTTAAAATGACTTGAAACAAATCAAATCAAATCATCCAAGGCGATAGTATCCTTCCTCCCCTTTTCCTTCCCCCGTCATATATCCTTTCTACTCGTGGGAACGCAATGACCTTGTTAAAACAATGCACAAGGCAGAATGGCGGCGACGCGGTCCACAACCCGTCACGTCACGTTTCTCACAGAGGTGAAAAGTGGATCGCTGGAAGTGATCTCTGCCTACCCCTCTGGGAAAAAGGCGTAATTGTATGAATGAATAAAATGATTTGGCTACTCTGGCTGATATTGTCACCAGATACCATAGTATAAGATTAAGACCACAAACAATATTGAAATAAGCGTCGCTTATATTTGTTAGTCTATTCAGTATTCGGCTATAACTCAATTAGGAAAATTAAGCACAAAAAATAAAGTTTGCAAATCTATACTAATCCCTACATAGTATGAAGCAAAATCGCTTCCCGCGATCGAAATCGCTATCTATCCCTAACACTTGTTACATACTCATGTATGCTTAAATCTTTAAAAGTATACGAACAATTTGGATGCGGTTTTTTCGTTCAGAGGAGTTCCTTAATATAGAGCTGCGGTGGAGTTTGATGTTTCGTTGAAGGTTGACCGTCAACTGTTTTGGATGGTCAGGTTAGATAATGTGAATCTAACGGCCGCAAACTGAAACCAGTGTTGCCAACTTTCAGTATAAATAAACATAGGTCGCATCTCTAACCTTGAAAGGTAAAAAGTAGATCCACGCAACAACAAACTTAGTTTTTATGCTTTAATGTCTGGTTTCTAAGGCCTTATTACCCTAGTTTAGAGTAGGCCCGTGCCCCAGCTGTGGGGACGTATATGGGCTGATGATGATGGTAATGAAAACTCAAAAATCGACTGTATTTTTTCAAAAGTTACTAAATCCACGTATTTTCACATACTGATTGATAATTTTTTTGCGCCTTAAATATGATTTGGTTACGTTGGCCAAAACTGTATTCAGTATTCGGCTATCGTCAATATGTATATTTCAAAAATAACATTGAAATCACTACATACTATAAAGCAAAGTCGCTTCCCGCTTCTGCCTGTCCCAGTGTATACTTAAATATTTAAAACTACACAACGTATGTTGATGCGATTATTTTTTAATAGATAGAAGACTCTTTTTTGCTCTTCCAGGTGTCATTAAGGCATGGAATGCCCTTCCAGCTCATGTTTTCCTCCCTCCTATGATCCCGGGCTCTTCGGGCAGGGCGTGAAACGGCATTTAAGCAGGCCTTCAGGATGAGTGCGACAGGCTCAATATGGTCTATTGTGCCTGTCGACATCATATTTGGATCTCACTACCGCTTATCATCAGGTGGAGTGAGGACATCTTGTTAGCCTATTATAAAAAAAAGAAGAATTTAAGAGGAAGGTTTTTATGTATTGTACATACCCGAAGCTACTAGCACAAAATATACTAAAGAAAAACGGAACTTCAATATCTTAGGTATTTCATTTTCTTTCAGTCTTAAGTTTCCTCGGGCTGTTCGAGCTTGTGATAACAAGCAAACTTCGATGCAATTTAAAAATGAAACTGCTTAAACGAAAGCTGACTCGTGTATTGAAGAGGAATGTTAGGGCCAAGATATTGATATCGTAAATTTAACTTTAAGTTTCTAATATATCGTATGGAAAAGTTAATTAAAATTGTATTTAAAGTCTTTGCGTTCCATTCGTCTTATTTTTTTTTATAATTGACTGATGTTCCTATACATATACATAATATTATGAAGTCGACAGGCTTAATAGAACTTATAGAGTCTGTCGACTTACCAAAATAGAACAGTGCTTAGTGACTCTGGGTGGCGGTTCCAAGAGTCGAGGTTCGATTCCAAATCGATATACATATTTGTATGATCAACATCGGTTTTTGCTCCGTGTCTGGGTGTTATTATGTATTTAAGTATGTATTTATATATATGTATGTATGTATATCGGTCTCTGGCGCGCATTGTAAAAGTTCCGCTTAGTTTGGGGTCAGATGACCGTGTGTGGAAATGTCCTAGATACTTAATTAGAACCCCATGTAATCTATAGTAACAAATACAAAGCTTCTTAATAAATCCAATGTGTTGTCAAATTTAAAATTCACCTGTATGTTCATTCGAAGCTCTTTCGGTGAAGGAACTTGGCACTTGGCCAGCGGGGTTGACTAAGGCCTGGCCGCCTTAGTTTAGGGTAGACCCTAGCCTCTCGGTGAATATATGTCCCCATTGCTACTGCACGGGCCTACCCTAAACTAGGGCGATCAGGCCTTATTCAACTGTCAAATAATGAGATCTATTTTAATTGTTTCGGATACTCTGAAAGCAAAAGCGTTTCCGATTTTTTTATTCACATATCCGAAACATTCAAACGCTCAATTCATCATCACAACACTCGTATTAATTTAGGTCTCGCATTCACTACACTAAAAAAACTCCAAAATCCAGGTGAAAATAGTAACTACATTGAATCGGTCCAATTAGGCGAATCTCTCGCCATCAATTTAATTTACATTCATCCCGTCACACACCACTCAAGCTTCATTCGACTGAAATTGAGTTTGTCACACATACAACCAATATGGCTGGAGGCAATTACTGCTAACAACTAAAGTGTTAAGACCGCCAAACTAACTCTATTGAGCGTGGCACACTGTTAAATGCCTCTATACAAAGCACTTATAAGTATCGTCATAGCTATCAACCAACCCCAGTTATACAGCGCCACAGTCTAATTTCTTCCCATTCAAAATGGTACTACTTCACCAGTATGAAAAGTTGTTCAAGGAGATTTATCTGGACTGTGGCCTCACTAGGTAGTGAAGTTAAGCCTCTTGCGAACTGCTTAGTTATGGAATATTAAGTTCGTATCCACTCGAGAGTTGTCGCATAAGATATTATGCATAAGGAATGAAGTTGCCTCGCAATAAAAATGGTCGTCACCATCTGCTGTGTTCGTCCGATTAGGTTTTATACCGAGTGAAGAATAAAGGTTGAATAAATTTGCCTGGTTCATAAAGCTTGGGTTGATAGTATTTTAGAACGTTCTTTGGAGCGTTAAAGGTAAAATGGGTTGTAAACACTTCACTAGCACATAAGTCTCTATTCAATAGCACATAACTGCCTCGTTGGTCCATTGGTAGCAAGCGCTGCGTTGGGACCGAGAGGTCCCCGGTTCGAATCCGGGGTCGGGCAATATTTGTGTGAGTTTTTCTGTAATGAAATTACTCAGCCCGGAGTTAGGAAGTTGGCGGTTGAACGCCCGTGCCTCGGAAAGCACGTTAAGCCGGTGGTCCTGCGCCCGATCTCTCATCGGTCATGTCGGATTGCCGTCTCACCGAATTATGAGAGTAAGGGAATAGAGAGTGCACTTGTGTTTGCGCGCACACTTGTGCACTATAATATGTCCTGCGCACTTGGCTGATCTCAATTGAGATCGGCCGCCATGGCTGAAATCGGTCGGACGCCTTATTTTATTTTATAGCACATAAGTACTCATAATATAAGACAAGCACATTTAGAACATACTTGTAGTGTTAGGATTTAGGTTCTGTCTTATATGCTAAATCAGTACTAATTATTTTCTAATAAAAGTAAATTTTAAGTATTGAGATAAAAACTTGACTTGGTTTAGCCAATTTACATCCCCACCAAGAGGAAAGTACCTACCCTAAACTAACGCGATCACGAGGCACGCCATACACGGACCGCTCTTGCAGTCATAGTCACCAGCTTATGCCTGGCGACTGCTTGAGATTTCATCGTGCTGCTAACTGCTCGGAGCAGTCGAGACTGCTCGAGCGGTCCCGTGTATGTGTGTACGTAGAAACTGTAGTTTACTTTGCAGTCGTAGCTTCAAGCAGTCCGTCTTGACTGAAGCCCGTGAACCCCGTAGCAAACGCGATTTACTGAGGCCCTTAGTTAATCACGTTTGCTAATTTATCGATCATACAAACTTAGAATTTCTTAGTATTGTATTTGGTTTGCGCGCACATAATCCCAGTAGCGATACCATGAGTTGGCTATCGAAAACTAACGTACGTTAAAAACCGATATAGTTGTTTTTTTCATACGACCGATTTTAGTTCTAAGCGTAACCACCAGAGGCGCTGTACAAGTTTTTCATAGACATATATACGCAGGCGATATAGAGTCCGTAACTCCGTAACGTACGTAAGTTTTCGATAGCCAACTCATGCATGGTACTGCTACAGGAGAGCAATATTTTCTCAAGACGAAAGTCTTGACTTTCTTTTCTTGAGAGCGCTAAAGAAACGGACACTAAAACAAACATGTTATTAAATGGAAACTCAATGTACGAGTTCCTTTACCTAATGTTCTTTATTTAATGGTATAATTTGTTCTAGCCTAATCCTATTCGGAAAACAAAACGCTTGCGAGATGCAAAATACACGCAACGCCATCTAGCGGCGTAACGTTGAACTACGTTGTACTGCGTCATACATAATGCTTGCGTTTGTATACATTGCGCCATCTAGTAAAACATAATTGTCAAGGTTAAACTGGGGACGTCGCATTTTTCATATTTTTGAATTTGATGGTCTAGTGGTTAAGGTCGTTGCATTGAAAGCATAGGCCATCGATGCTCTTTGTACAAAAAACGAACAATTGATTACCCAATAATTATTCATTTCTAATGTGATATGAGCTCATTATTATTCAACGACATTCTCAAATTTTAACATAATTAAAACTGGCCAAGTGCAAGTCAGACTTGCACAGGAAGGGTCCCGTTGCAAATTTGCAAAAAAAAATGTTTTTTTTTTTAACGGGAATTCCTTTAATATTCTTTTTAACTTGATAATTCATAAACTAGTGCCACAAACTTAGGTGTGATAGTTTTCCTCCTTACTTCGACATATAAAGAATAGGTACTATTGCCGTGATGTTTGAATTTCCAATAATAACCACTTAGTTTTTAGGGGGGACGGGGCCGCCTCACTCTAAATAAATTTAGTACTACACGTGTAACATGAAAAATCACAACTTTCTAGCACTAATACTTTTTTAAGTAAAGCCGCAGACAAACAGATGGACGTACATGGCAAAACTATAAAGGTTTCTTGTATACTACGGAACCCTAGAAACCTTACTGCAGTTATTGCCACTGAGTTTCATACACTCGACGACCAAAGTCATTTGTCAAGCGACGATTTTCAATCACTAGGAGTGTTGACTAAATATCATTCTAACAACAGATCAAGCTTAGTGTAACAGGTGTGTTCCGAACATTGTAAGCTTTGGTTTGTTTTCGTCTTTGTCCACTGTGTGGCTTGGGAGATTAAAAGGTACAGTTAATAGTGGTGAGCGGGGGCGGTTTGAATCCGTTTTTGAGTACCGTACCCTAATGGTAGTTTAGGGAGACGGCAATCCGACATGACCGATGAGAGGCTCGGGCGTGCAACCACCAACTTCCTATCTCCAGGCAGAGTAATTTCTTTACAGATTTTTCCCGACCGACTCGAACCGTGGTCCTTCCGTCACCAGGGGCCATGATAATTAGTTATACCACGAAATTCCCATAAAACCTTGTTTAGTAGAAATAATTGAGAGATAGGAACATCGTGGTATGCATCAGCAGGTAATAAAAGAACACTATCTATTTATGAGTCTCACTTGGAGACTGATTGCCATCGCTGAAAGAAACTAAAAGAGGTTAACCGCGCGCTCTTCCTATGTGACGTCAAACCGGTTTTATGTTTAGAAAACAGAGGCCAACACGTTTGATCATCATGTTATTGTTTCTATAACTGCCTCGATAGTCTATTAATTGGTAGCAAGCAAGCGCTGCGTAAGGACCTAGAGGTCCCCAGTTCGAGTCCGAGGACCGAGCACAAAACTTGTGTGAGTTTATCTGTAAGACCAGAATTGTCAGACAACTCAGTTGCCATCACCGAAAGAAACTAGTAGACATTAACGGCCTGCACTTCCTATGTGGCTTTGAAAAGACACGAATAAATTTTTATACCAATGAGCGGATAGCTACTATCCGCTCCCCGCGAGTCCGGTGATGATGACAAGGCTACTCCAAGCCATCATCGTAAGTCAGTTAGGAAAAAAAAACATTTAAGACTGGATGGCATCACCACAAGAACCTAATAATTATGCACTATCCGTCCGCTTTGCCTATGTGACGTCACACGTTTTTTGGGGGTCAATGGTACCTACCGTGACAATATTTACTACAAACCTTTTTGGAGACCAATTGCCATCACCGAAAGAAACTAATAGACATTGATTGCTATCATCGATAGAAACTAATAGACATTAACGGCCCGCACTTCCTAATGTGACGTCACATTGACCTTAGAGAGACTGATTGCTATCACCGATAGAAACTGATAGACATTAACCACGTGCTCTTCCTATGTGACGTCACATCGGCTTTACGTCAATTGGGAGAGCGCGGCACCCGGGTGCCGCTTGGGATTTGACAGAACGATTCGTTAAAAAGGCGCGACACCCGGGTGTCGCTTGGGGATTCAGTGTTAGAGACTAATTGCTATCACCGATAGAAATTAATAGACATTAACGGCTCGCACTTGCTATGTGACGTCACACCGGCTTTACGACAAGTCAAGTTGTTCTTTTGTTATATTCTTTTTGGAATAAATTGAATTCGTTCTTGATTTTTGACGGTCATTGGTACCATGACAACATCTCCTGATGGAGACTGATTGCCATCACCGAAAGAAACTGATAGACATTAACCACGAGCACTTCCTATGTGACGTCACACTGGCTTTACATGAATTGAGAGAGCGCGGCACTCGGATGCCGCTTGGGATTTGACAAAACGATTTGTTAAAAAGGCGCGACACCCGGGTGTCGCTTGGGGATTCAGGGGTAGAAACTTAATTATGGCTATCACTGATAGAAAATCACTGATAGAAACTAAAAGACATTAACGGCCTATACTTCCTATGTGACGTCACATCAACGATATGTGTAGAAAAAAGGTTGGATTAAATTGAGTCGGTAAAAAAATTGCCATTACAATTTCCTTAAATAGCAATTCATAAGAAGACTTATTACTATCACCGATAGAAAGTAATAGACATTGATTGCTATCATCCATAATAACTGATAGACATTAACGGCCCGCTCTTCCTATGTGACGTCACACCGGCCTTATGCGAACAAAAACAGCGGCTATCGCGCTCGTCGCGACAACAGTCCCAGTCATTAATCACCGGCCAGGTGATACAGGACGCGGCGATGCGGCCATCGCTCACACAGATAAGGGATTATTATATAGTGCTCCGATCACTTATGATGTATACGCTCGCCCATTAGCCGGGAGACACTAATGAAGACGGAAAGTTGTGAGCAGTTATTAATTGGGTCTGAAAGCCTATGGTTCTATTCAGATATAGTTGCTATTCGGGTTGGTTTGAAACTGTGATGTAATGCGTTATGGTATTAGTATTAACTATAGAATTATAGCAACGACGTAAACCACTCGGCCATTGACGCTTTTTTTTTACCGCCACGTACCACTGGGTTTTTAAAATTTTTAATTCATAATTATGTAATTCGATGCTCTAACCGTGAAAGAAAATATCGTAAGGAAATTTGCACACATACCAAGAAATTATTAGGTTGTATAGTCAACCAACCCGCACTTGGCCAGCGGGGATAACTAAGGCCTTATCGCCCTAGTTTAGGATAGGTCCGTGTATATGGGCTGATGATGATGATGGAGTTATAGGTATTTGGGTGTCTGAAGAATTTCAATTTTAGAAAATCGATCGAAAAAAATTAAAGAAAAATTAAGCACTATCTGTATTGTCATATTATATATTTATATTTCAAATGTGTAGTGCTCGCGCATATAATAGACAATACTATTTTGTCCTACGTATTGAATCCTCTCGCGGGTTTTTGTGCTTTCACAACAGTGTTGATAAATAAAGAGTTTATTTTTCGAACGTATTTATAAAGCATTCCAATAAAAACGCAATAACGTTGGTCATTATTACTAACCTTGCAGTAATGATTTCCTTATGTAATCATGAAGTCATAATAAAAAATATTATTTGCATGTAAACATACCAGCGAGTGAAGTAATTTAATGAGCAAAACATTACTATCTTATAGTGTAAGCGGTTAAAGGGTACGGGGGTCGAAACTAGGGTTATAAAGGCCTTAGTCAACCACTCTGGCCAAGTGCGGGTTGGTCGACTACACAACCTAAGAATTTTTTCGTATGTGTGCAGGTTTCCTCACGATGTTTTCTTTCAAGTTTTTAAGAATCAAGCCCAAAATACAATAAAAGTAATTATTTAAAAAGTAACATTTTCTGCATCGAACCGTAATTCAAGCCCATTAAATTTTTCTTCAAAAATATGAATTAACAACAATACAATCTCAAGCGGTCACATAAAAGTGTTTGTTTGTAATAGAAAGTTACGTCGAGTATTGCACCAGATTGTATCCAGAATAGTAATGAAACAGCCCGCATAAACCAAATTTGTACACGGATGATATACCCATATGACACGGTTGATATGGTATATCCACAGTGCTAGCATATTTTAGTTATGGTGGGTAAACAGAATCACAAACGATAAGGCGATTGCGTAGATCACACAAGCGTAATTTTTTTGCTCAAACTCACATAGAATAGAAAGATAAGCAAAATTTTTGTTGGTGGTAAATATGTATTTTTCTGTTAAAAGATAGTTTTTGAAAATTCTTAAAAAAAATTAAAATACTAAAATGCAAAAAAAAATGGACCGATAAAGCGTCCAATTATCGTAAATTAAATTATTTATACGAGTATACCAAGTGGCTTTATGGCTAACGGCCTGTCTCATGCGCCGTCAAGCCGTGGATTCGATTCACTTTTTTTTCACTTGGGCCAAATTACCACGAGATCAGATCAATGTTTGATGCTGTGTAACTTATTTATACCATATCCACACATACACTTGTCGACTGCACTCGATGTATTATGGAAATGCTATTGCGACTACTGTTACAGTTCTATGACGTTCTCTTTGTGTCAAGAACCGCTCCCAATAAAACAAGGTTTTATAGAAGCCATAAATATTGACAGTGGCCCTCATGGGGTCTCTACGGATTGAGCTGACAAGTTAGAGATAATGCTATTGTGTCAAGTACATACTATTTGCATACAAAAACACTTAGAAAACTCTACATACATTTTAAAGGCTGTATTTGAAGAAATGATCTTTATTTAATTTATTTTTAAGAATGAGTGTCAGTAGTAACGTGTCATCATTTTTGCCGTCTTATAGTTTTTTCTATTGACTGGCTCGGTTGTAAGGTGTTTAGTGACCCAGGTTCACTACCTACTGCTCTAAGAGTCATGGGCTCGATTCCCACTCGGTACAAATATTTGTGTGACGAACATCGTTGTTTGTCCCGTGTCTGGGTGTGTTATTTATGTATTTAAGATTATTTTGTATCCACTGTTGATTCTGATATCTGTTACACAAGTGCATAATGTTACCACGGGATTAGATCAATGTATGTGATGTTGTGTAATACTAAACATTAAAACTAGCGACCTGCCCTCGTTAAGGGGTAATCCTTTCTTAGCGGATGCCTACGTCATAACATCTACTGCATGCCAAATTTCAGCCGTCTAGTGGTTTGGGCTGTGCGTTGATAGATTACTATGTTAGTCAGTCACCTATTACATAATACATATATACTTAGGTTACTCGTATAATCTACTATACCTTTTTTAACCTAGAGAGAGGGGGTTCTCCCAGTGGTCTATTGGACTCCCCAGCGGCTGGCGAAGAGATGGTAAATGCCAGCCGCGGCTTCAGGGCGGGGTGCAATGCCCGGGGGGTGTACCGACTAAAACACCGCAGTGTACCTCATCGCCGTATGGCGGCGTCATGGGACTCTGACCTAGTCTTCTACTGCCACGACGCCATCAGCATAAGCTACTATACCTAATTCACTTAAACTGATTTAATAAATGATGTTAAGATTGTTATTATTTTCACGTCCATGAATATCTCATCGTAGGTCTTATTACAATGTATAGCTCGGTTATGTATTATGTAAATGGAAGAAGTTTTGCTCCCGTGAGCGGCATAGTAAGTCTTCACAGCCAATGCTGACGCAGAATCCTGTGAATATCGAAGTCATTGAAATGTTTATAACACATTAAGATTTTTATTTGGAAATGGTTATGTGTCGCCATCTTTCTTTTCCGCTTTGAACTCAAAAGTAATGAAAATTTCAATTGACATGTTTAGAAACGAGTCGACCATGTTGTTATTTTATATTATCTATTTCGGAAAATATCGAGTTGAGTCGAGTTGTGTTTAATCAATAAATCAAGTAAAGTAGTTTCGAAAACTGAATAGGTATGTCCGGGATATTCACCATGTTGATTTATGTTAATCAGTTGACCAGTGATCATGGCTCTTGCTACAGTGCCGAAATCCGGGAGCTAACACAAATAAAAATAATCGATTTTTTGTAACCATGGAAGTTTAAAGTTATACACCGTGGAATTTGAGTGGTTGTTTTCCCGTGGCAGAACGATTTGCAAATACTATCGAATCATGCAAATTCCATGACTGATTAATGAAAACGAGAGAAGCTGTCGTTGTTTTTTAAGATGTGACGTATTCAGGTACGGCTTGCCGCATGAAATCATCTATTGATTTTAATAAAAAATAACTGCACAAATATATTGTGCTACTAAGGTAGAATCATTTTACTGCGGGAAAACAACCACTCAAATTTCACGGTGTATATAGTAGCTTTTCACCAGCAGACGGGTGATATAAACCTATTTTTGGAGTCGCAGGCAGACAGCTAGTTTATACATAACATAAAGACATAATACTATGTTTACTTTAACCAAAGTTGTAGGACATTTGCATCTTAAACTGATCTTTTGAATACTGCACCGGTACACTGCCTGGCATCTGGACAGAATGGACCAAGTTTTTCGCAGTAAAAGTGGGCATAAACCTACCACTTAAGAGGTTCCGCACATAGCAGTTGTAAAGTGGAGAGAAAAATGTTAAGAGTTTTCCCTACTGAATTGGTAATGTACTTATATTGCGAGAGTCAGGCTTTAAATAAACAAAAATGAGAAATAACTGTTCAACTAATGAAATAATTTATTGAAAATTGATCTTTTTAAAATTTCATAATTTGATGTTTCTTACCAAAACCTCAACATTGATATGAGAATTATAATTATAAAAAAATAAGCCGTCCGACCGATTTCAGCCATGGCGGCCGATCTCAATTGAGATCAACCAAGTGCACAAGTGTGCGCGTAAACACAAGTGCACCCTCTGTTCCCTTACTCTAATCCGATGAAAGATAGGGCGCAGGACCACCGGCTTAACGTGCTTTCCGAGACACGGGCGCTCAACCGCCCACTCCTTAACTCCAGGCTGAGTAATTTAATTACAGAAAAAAGGGCCAATTACAGGTTTTTCCAAGCTAATGTCCAACCGATTTTGACGATTTTAACGGACCCAACTTCGAAGGAATTATAGTCTTCAGACTGTGACTAATATCACACCAAAATCGTTTTACCCATATCCTACTTACTAATAACCTTTTACCTACCAATTAAACTGTTTGTGAACATATGGACCAAATTGAAATGCGCAAGCCCGCGTCCGCTCCCCCAGATAGTAATCACAACCTAATTGGGACCTAATTACCTATCTGCCCACTGAGATAATGGAGTCTACGTGTCCCGAAGGAGGATACTTCACAATTATACTGGGACAGCAATTTAAATAGACGTAGGGTAATTAGAAGCACTGATTGTTTTTTGGTTAGGCTATGATCATCGTGTAATAGGCGTGACGACTGGGTCGACATCTTATTATTCTATTTAGTCCGTAAGTTAGTTTATACAAACATATGGGACACGTATCTTTTGTTTTTCAATTGATTGAAAAATGACAAAATTATAGCTTATCAAACTTCAGGAGTGGTGGCTTGTGACGTCACAGTTACGCAAAAATTGTACCTAAACGTGACGTCATACAAAACTTCTAAGCACTATATCTTCATAATTTCTTGTTTGTGAAACAAAATAAAAAATACGAGTACAATATTTTTAAATAATTATAATCTATTATTATATTTTTTTAGTCGTGTCGCCTATAATATGTAGTTCTTTTTTAAATGATTTTTTTATGACACGACCTCGATTTATTAAAAAAACTTCCTCTGTACTTTAAAAAAAAACCGCATGAAAATCCGTTGCGTAGTTTTAAAGATTTAAGCATACCGCATATCCGTATGGATACGAAAAAGTTGTTTTATTTTACAAGAAATTAAACTATGTCAAGAACAATGATTTATCAAATATAAATTTAACATCAAAATATTAAGATGCCTACAAAAAAATATAAATATATGCGACAAAATAAGATTGTTATTTCTCAAACTCAAGTCTTGAGAAATTACTTCGTGGCGTAAGTACTCAGTAACATTAAATTGTAAAATGTAAATAACATAGTAAAAATGAATTTCGGAATTAACGAGGTTAATGTATGTAAGATATGCGCAATGCGTACGTTTCTTTCATGAAAACGATTTTAATCATTTTATATTTCATTCTCGTGTCATGTCTAAGGGTGCTTTTCCACCACATTATGTGCTGCAGCTATGCTACGAAGGAGAATCTACGGTACGAAAATATGTGACCGACACCAATACTAAGCTACGGGAGAAAGATACGCTACAAAAAGTGCGATAAAAATGCTACTAATTACCCTAGTAGTTAGTAGTTTCCTAGTTGTGTTACTTGTGTCATAGCATAGTTTTATTTAGATGGTAGGAAAATGGGAGCAATGATGGCCTATAGCAGGCATCTTTCCATACTAAAGACATATCATTGTTGATACCGTTTCCACCATTGCCAAGCTATGTGCACCAATGAATATAATTGGTGGATATCAAAGTCAAAGTCAAAATCAAAATTTCTTTATTTATATAAATCGTCAGTACAGTAATTTAACAAGTAATAGATAAGTGATTCTACCACCGGACGCAAACGCATCCATAGCATCGTAATATTATTGCATCTTTAGTGGAAAAGCAACCTAAGGCAGTTGTGAGAAAGGTACTTAATTAGATAGCATCGTTAGTTGTGGAAGGTTATTTGTTATTGTTTACAAATTACCCTTTAACATTATATTTTTTGTTAAGATCAGAAAATCTAATCAGTGAAATGTAAACAGTTTGCTTATTAATTAATGTTAAGTAACTTGTTTTTTTAAATTACCTACTGGTTTTTTTTTTAGTATGGTGGCCATGACGGCATTGTGTACGGTGCCACGTCATTATACTGAGTGGAGACCTTTTTGGTATATAAATAATTAGAAATATTGTTTTTATTTCAATTTTAGTTCACTCAGGTGTTTGTTATAGTTTAAGTTTAATTTCATACCAATTTTTTTTCCTTCTTTCTATTGTATTGTATTACACAAGCCAAATAGATACATAAACTGACATGACGTGACCTATGTGTAAGAGTACCGTTTTACTTAGGTTTTAAGATGTGAATTCAAAATTGGCTCAATAGTTGTTACTCCTTTGTGACACAAGAGCTTCATTATATAATTTTATAAACTGTCGTGGTTACACACATTAGAAAACTGTAACTGTCCGGGATATTTACCATGTTGTTTAGTTTTAATAAATCCCGATATTTCGGCACTGTTGCAAGCGTCATGTTCACGGGTGAACTGATTTGAAACTGAACTGGTGAACTGAACTGGTTCACCCGTGATCATGGCGCTTGCAACAGTGCCGAAATATCGGGAGCTCATTAAAACAAAACAACATGGTAAATAGCCCGGACAGTTACAGTTTTCTAAAGAGCTTCATTATGTAACAGATGCATAAATGTTTTTATGTAATATACTGCACAAGCAATACATCTGTATATGAGCGTCAAAAGCTGCAGAGCAACAAAGCTCTCCGAACATCAAACTTGTGTCACAAATCGAGATCCGAAGACGAGCGCGTTGCATATTTGGTGCACATGCAAATTCACAACCGAACTGAATATTTCAATAGATAAGGATATAAAATGTATGTCGAATACAAATCTATATATATAAAAGGAAGTCGTGTTAGTTACACCACTTATAACTCGAGATCGGCAGAACAGATTTGGCTGAAAATTGGTAGGGAGGTAGCTTAGAGCCAGGAGAAGGACATAGGATACTTTTTATCCCGTTTTACAGAGTTCCCGTGGGACGTGACATGAAACGTCAGTCATTATGTTAAACATTATTCCATTTATGAAGTCTTTTTTGACATTTCGAAGAACGTAACTCTGCACGTTTCATTTAAATGCAATGTAATATCTTTTTTTGTGTTTAATCGTAAATCGTCATTTGAAAAATTTAAATTGTACAAAAACACTCTACAATTAATTCACAAACAAAATTAACTTATTGTTTTTGATCAAACTATTGTTTCTAAATCTGAACTTCAAAATATAATAATATTTTTTTGCGTGAATGCAGTTACGTACTATGTTTTACTTTTAAACATAGTGACATGCCTCAAATATTCCTCAATAGGGCTGCTTCATTGACGAGTTTTTTACCCGGGGTATTTATGGTCCTTTAAATACAGTGTAAATTTTTAAAAACTCGACTATCATTATTCACGTCATTCTATATCTATATAATTATTATACTAAATATGCAATCGTGTATTTCTTTTTTCGACAAAAACAAGATTGCATGTCTTAAATTTTTCTTTCGACAATTTCTATTAACCTTAGTTTTTGAAAGTTAATTCGATAAAATTAGTTACAAATCGAGAATCGTTGCCGCTGAGTATCGATTTCTAAGGGGTACTTCCCTGGTAGTGTTAAATTCACATCTGTCAAAAAAGACTTCATATTTGAAATAGAGTATAATTGTCCAATCCTGTCAAATACTGTAACAACTATTCATGTGTGCGTCCAGATATATTTTTTTTTGTAAAATGTCTCGATACTTTAGGTAAGTGTTGTTGTTGTGTGTGTAAGTTATTTGTTTGAGTTTTTATTTCCGAAAATAATACCTCAGATTATTATAAGGGTCTTGAATCGACAACATGCAACTATACTATTTTCATTTAGCAATATAGTGACATCTAATTGTCATGTTCTTTTATTGACAAAATTCGATATCTTTTAGTGACTAAAATAATAAAGACCAAACTTTATTAATCATCATGTTTTTGGTTCAGAAGTAACGACGAGCTGATCGCACTACAATAAATACGGTTCATACCTGTATCAAACGGATAATTAGATATTAAATCTCTACACACGAAATTTTTGCAAATATATTTTATGGGCAATTCAGCAAAAGAAGTTGATCAGCGTTTGCACAACAATTTGGTAACGATTGTCGAACAACTTCACACATTTTTCCATCGACTGACAGAATAGGGTAGTTTCCTAAGTAAAATTTTGCATGCGATTTCACAATTAATATTAAGATATAGGTAAATTAATAACATTAGTCAAATCGAAATTAAAATTTCTTAGGATTTGAGACAATAATAGACATTTGAAGTTGGGTGGGAAAGTCCATTTCAACGTGCGAATTTAAAAATGCTATGTCATCGTATAAAATACAAAATTAGTGGTAACTTTCACTATGAAAATATATTCGTATAAGCAACGTTTGATATAGCTGCTGAACAAAGTTCTTACGATATGCATACAGTATTACACGTTGTGACGTCATAGTGTGCTGCGACATTTGTATGAAACGTTTTGAGCTCGCCCAAATGATGTGCTATTGAAACTGTAATATCTCGGAGAGTTTTTCAAATATCAAACCATTATTTTAATAGTATACCTTCTTCATCCAGCAGCCAGCTAAATAGGCCTATTGTAATATTGGGTAGAAGAGAATTGGGTGTGAACTAAATTTGATTAACAAACAAACAAACTTATTTAAAAACGTTAATAAAATTATTGTTGGCGCGGTTAAATTACCACAGATCACTAAATAAGCTATGCTAAGTTTGTATATGCGGTCTGAAATTTAACTCATAGTTTTTGCCATTATCCTTATTTACCTTGAGAGTAGGCAAAAAACTGGCTCGAATAAATTTTGTTACGCCAAATGAAGTCATTTGAAAGCAATTATTGTATTTCTGGATATGTATGAGTAAAAATATGAGATAGTAAAGTTCTCAGTTATGGCGAGACCAGGGAAATAAGGATTAAATTTTATATGGAGGATATTATGGATTCCAGTTCAAATTGAATATGTACCTACTTAGTTTACTCATACGGCATACGTAAGATGGGACGACTGTCAACTATAAAAAGCATATAAACGGTCGAATTGAGAGACCCCCTCCTTTTTTTGTGAAGTCGGTTAACAAAATAAAGTAGTGCATCAAAGCTACGTTAAGGCGGTACGAAGTTCCCCGGGGTCAGCTAGTGTATTAAATAAAAAAATAAACATCTTACATATTTTAGATGTTTATATTCTGCCTGAGAAAAGAAAAAAATATAACTCTAATCGTTTTCATAAAAGAAAAAAAACACGAGTACCTACATGAGAGAGTTAATTTTAAGTCTGTAAGACGTAAGTACTCATGTTTTTTTTCATCATGAAAATGACTACAGTTTTATTTTTTATTTCATGTGATAGTCTGATACACAAAAAAGTACATACAAAAACACTCGTTATTCTCGTTAGAATGATGAGTGAATTATAAAAGAATATACTTTGTTATGCATATTATATATTTTTTTAAATCTAATAGTCAAATACATTACAGATTGTAGTTATATCTTCGATTAAATATTATTTGCAACGTGTTTGTACATAAATGTGATGTGTACACATATAACTTTACCTGTTGAAGCTTGATTTTGTAAGATCTTCATTAGATATAAAATTTCCATTTAATACACTGCGCAATCAAAACATCTCTATATATCCAAACATCAAACTTGTGTCCCCATTCAATCGAGATTCGAAGACGTGCGGCGTTGCATATACGGTGCATATGCACATGCACAACCGAACTGAATATTCAAACAGATTCGCGGAACCCTGACACAACATCATGCATTCCGGGAAACAATAATCCAAGCGAAAAAGTCTTTGTACCAGGAAAATATTTGTTTACTTTTCAAAAGAATCGCGGTACAATTGGATATGTTGCAATGATGCAACTCCAAATTCGACGTGGCTGTGTTGACTGTGACTTTAGAATGGAAAATTATATTAAACTACCTTTCCGCCCGCGTCTCCGTCTTTGCGTCATCATTATCATCATCATCAACCCATGTCCTCACTGTTGGGACACGGGCCTACCCTAAACTAGGGGGATCAGGCCGTAGTCAACCACACTGGTCAAGTGCGGGTTGGTCGACTACACAGCCTTTTAAATACTTCGTTGGTGTTCTAGTTTTCTCACGATGCTTTCCTTCACCTTGAAAGCGTCGAATAATCATACATATAAATTTCAAATATGAAAAAAGCAGTGGTACATGAGTTTGAACTGGCGACCTCTTGCATGGCAAGCAACGACATTAACCACTTTATGACCTTTTTTCAATCGAGTTCTTTCGCCATGGCCGAAATCGGATGCCTTATATAAGACGTCCGACCGATTTCGGTCATGGCGGCCGATCTCAATTGAGATCAGCCAAGTGCGCAGGACATATTATAGTGCACAAGTGTGCGCGCAAACAAAAGTGCACTCTCTGTTCCCATACTCTCACAGTTAGGTGAGACGGCAATCCTACATGACCAATGAGAGATCAGGCGCAGGACCACCGGCTTAACGTGCTTTCCGAGGCACGGACGTCCAACCGCCAACTTCCTAACTCCGGGCTGAGTTATTTCTTTACAGAAATACTCTCACAAATTTTGCCCGATCCCGGACTCGAACCAGGGATCTCTCGGTCCTTACGCAGCGCTTGCTACCAATAGACCAACGAGGCAATGGATCCCTTATTGGACCTACTTTCATTTTTGTATCTGTCATCTCATACACTGTATTTAATTTACTGTGGCACTGTCGGTTTCAGCTCCACGGGACAATATGCTTGAATTTCTTATACCCACGCAGTTCAAATAAATAAGCCAACACAATTTGGGCGAATGATGGATTCAAAGAGTTCGTACGAACGCTCTGTTTGAATGAGATGTCTCTTCGGTAGAGGTTTTATTAAAGTCGGCATATTTAATTTAATTTTGTTCGGAGTAGCATATATGTACGATTACTTCGTTTATAATTTTAATTGTGATCTAATAATGTGTTTCTCCATACAAACAATTCCATACCAATCGAAAGAATTTACAGACATCGATTTGAAATAAAACTAATTTTACGGATTAAACTCGCGTGTATTGTTATGACAAACATAAATATCATTTAGAGATCCGACGTTTCGACCTCTTTACAGCGCTCGTGGTCACGGGCAAGACTGCAAGACATAGATATTTCTTATTACACAAATAAAATTAATATGAACGTTATAGAAACATCATATTACCACTGATACTTGCCAAAAGTGTCGTAAATTTAATTTTTTATTGCAAATATGTACCTCTTTATTTAATAATAATATCGACACAGATGTTGCTAATTAAACAATCATATTGTTTTTGAAATAAAACTTATACGGAGTAAACTCGCGTATATTGTTATTCTAAACATATTTTTTGAGACCCGTCTTTCTTCGGTTTTCCCCGTGACCACGAGCGCTGTAAAGAGCTCGAAACGTCAGTCTCTAAATAATAATGTTTAGAATAACAATATACGCGAATTTATCCGTAAAATGAGTTTTATTTATATTATTTGTTAGTTTTATTTGTGGAGTACAATCAAATTGTTTTGATGTTAAATACACAAAAAACAAGTTCACAACAAAAATATATAGGCAATTCTTATCGGTTTGCTATACAAGTACCTATACAAAACCACTGATACTAATGTACGTGTGTTTTAATTACTTTGCCTATTGTTTTACTGTTTAAACATGGGTACCATAAAAATAACAGTCAAACGAATAATGCGTCATTAATTCGTGCAGTGAACAAGGAAGATGAAGTGTTTTATATTTATTTTGTTTGTCACCGGAGTTTTGTGTGGAAATAATTGTAAAGAAAGCCAAGATGAATACTGTAAGTTAAATATCATATTTTAAATAGATAAATAAATATTTAGGATATTTCCATGGCGTGCGTTTGGAGAGGCCTATGTCCAACAGTGGATAGAAATGGGCTGATGATGATGATATTTCCACACACGGTCATCTGACCCGAAAATAAGCAGAGCTTGTACTATGGGCGTCAGAGACTCATATACAATCATAGTGATTAAGCTAGTTATCACGGGATCTGATTCATGTATGTCATGTTGTGTAATATTTATTTATTTATTTTTATAGATATATATAAATACATACTTAAATACACAATCACATGATTCACATGTGTCTTCTCGGTTAAATCGGCATTCCGAAATAAATATTACACAACGTCACATACATGGATCTGATTCGGTGGTAAATAGCCAGTCAAAATAGTAGGTAATTTTGAATCTAATCCTTTTAAAAATGCATACTTAATATGCGGACATTAGACCACATAAAAAAGTTTACGATAGTTCAGTATTGCTATGCGATATAATAGGTAATAACATAAAATTGTCATTGCATACTGATCCTAAACGAATTCCGTTGTTCGCAAAAAAAAAACACATTATTAAACGAATTTGCATTGAAATGTTTTTATAAGATAAAGGCATCCCCATTTTGCCTTATCAAGAGTTTGGCTGGGTTTAGTCAAAACGGTGTTATCGAAATGGTTAGCAAGTTAAGTTATCAAGAGTTCACCTGGGTTTCACTGGGTTTAACCAAAATTGTTATCAAAATGTTTAACCAGTTATGTCTGGCGCAAGAAATACGCTGCAGAGTCGGGTAATAAGTATTTTTGAGTCAACGCAGTATGTCAAAAGGTCAACGGCTTATACAATATTGGCTTGTGTCGTGGGGATTTTTGTGAACCTA
Source organism: Maruca vitrata (assembly GCA_039566165.1). NCBI lineage: Eukaryota > Metazoa > Arthropoda > Insecta > Lepidoptera > Crambidae > Maruca > Maruca vitrata. The sequence goes on along the minus strand of CM076912.1, from coordinate 16,082,198 downwards.
CGATTACCAAGGTTAAAAAAAAACAAATTTTATGTGTCATATGGACCTTTTTTTTCTCTAACTGACTTACGATTATGGTTTGGAGTAGCCTTGTCATCATCACCGGACGGATGGCTCTCACCCGTCTGATATGATCCCACACCTATTGAATGGTCGCCCGCCCGTATTGGCTTTTATCATCTCTGTGCAATAAAACTGTTTGCACAGTGTTCTCTGTGTCACTCTGGTAGAGGCGCGCGCGCAGTCGATCGGTATGAAGTGTGCATTTGTTTTGTGTGTGGTTTTCCTGTATGGTGTGTGCGGTAATAATGATTACTGTGAGTATGAGTTATGTGAATAATTAGGCAATAGCGCCTGCTTGTTGGCAGTGTGTTGTATATGAGATTACGTTTGTGTTATTGAAAAATAATATCGGAGGCCGAGACTCTTTTTGGGTGACTGCGTCAACCTAGTTCGTTATATCAACAAAATAAATAAAAAATGTTTTTAATGTATTAAAAGCTTAAAACGAATGTTATGGGTCACAGCTATTAGTTGTCGCCTTAGATTCAAAGACAATGATCAGACAAATAGAGTGACTTACTCATAACACGATGACTATGATTGTAAATTGTTGAAAACTTAGTGGTTCATGGCGGCGTTTGATCTGGTGACCTCTCGCATGGCAAGCAACGACCTTAACCACTCGGCCATCGACGCTTTTCAAATATTAGACAATACTATATATAACCTTTTATATGATTACAGATGCCAGATTAGACAAGTTGACTCCAGAAGAGCCATGTAACCGGAAAGGGGGAATATGTACTTTTGCGGCAGACTGCCCTCAATTGACCGAAGAAAGTGGACTGTGTCCTAAACAACAAAGTCAAGGAGTTGAATGCTGTTATGGAAGTAAGTTGTTTAACTATACCACTTGTAGACAAAGACTGTTACGTTTCGAAGTATCTAATATGACACTTCTAAATATTCTGGGGGTGTATTACAACTTCTTAATTCGAGTCAGTTTAAGAATACATACATCCATAACATCACGCCTTCTTCCCAGAGGGGTAGGCAGAGATCACTTCCTGCCATGTGTTACGGTCCTGGCGCACCACTTTCGCTTCTTCCACATCCATCAACCTCTTCATGCATGTTCTTCGATTACAGGTACTTTACTGAAACACTTTATATTATTTCAGGATCATCTAGAGATAATAGGTGTAGTTCAGCCGGGGGGCAATGCAGGCCTGCTGATATACAATGTGGCCCAGTGAACGAGGAACCGACTGACTGTGCTGACAATGAAAAGTGCTGTATACTTATACGAAGAAGATGATAGAAAAATAAAAATAAAAAAAAAACAATAAACTGATTTTTTTTTAATTAAAAAAAGAAACAAAACACAAATATTTGTCCCCGATGGGAATCGAACCCTTGACTCTTGGAACTGTAGGTAGGAAATTAATCTGGATCACTAATCACTGTTCCACCGAGCCAGTAGATTATAATAGTTTATGTTCAGAAATGAATCACAATAATTGATAATACATTTGTTCGGATTTAAAATGAAAATTTAAACAAATTCATTCTGTCAGCATTATCCATTTATGTAGTGCGAAAATGACGTAAACCTGAATAATTTTGTACGAAATAAAACGTGAAACAGCATAATCACAATAAATAACATTAAAACCCGCAATCAGCGGCGGTAAATTCAAAGGATTTCCGATCGGAGAGTCTGTAATTGACGATTTAATCCCTTAAAATGATCGCAAACAATGTTCACTTTTAAAATCCGATAGTTTGGTAGACGGGAACAGGCTGAGCGGAAGTGGGAATCGAGAAAAAAAAGCTGGTCAAGTGCGAGTCGGGCTTAGGCTCTGAGAGGTTTAGGTGTAAAAAAGGAAAATTTTATTTTTGTTTTCATAGAGTCCGGCTCATTAATAAAAAAGTAAACAAATATGGCATTAGAAAACATCTTTTCATATTATGCACAATTACATACAACCATGAAAGACAAAAAGCTAGGTTCATTAGTGTTAAGTAAATAATGCCATATTTAATTTTAAACTGGCATAATTACACCCATTAGAAAATTGAATATTTCCGGGATATTTACCATGTTGTTTTGTTTTAATGAGCTCCTGATATTTCGGCACTGTTGCATGCGCATTGATCACGGGTAAACTGTAGATCTGCTGAACGTGATCATGGTGCATGCAACAGTGCCGAAATATCGGGAGCTCATTAAAACAAAACAACATGGTAAATATCCCGGAAATATTCATCTAAGGCCTTATCGCCCTAGTTTAGGGTACCTAGTCCCGTGCCCCAGCAGTGGGGATGCATATGGGCTGATGATGATGATGATGAAGATTCATCTAAGTTCTTAAACTCATAAATAAAAGTAAGATGTCAAATATTTGCATTGCAACGAATCAAGATTGTTAATTAAGTTAATTCATGAAAATTTTATGTTTTAAATTCTTTTTCAAATAATTAGAAAACCATAGTTTTCCATAGTCTTATTTATTTTGTTGTTTACATTTCTCTAATGAAAATGTCTACATGTATTTTTAAATATAGATATACAGCAAAATGTTCATATTCGGATTCAATATTTCAGTTTGCGCACCTTAACCCTAAAAATGCGAATACTGCCGTTGGAAAATTTAAAACTATTTCGAAACGGGAAGCGTCGGATTGAAGTTATTGAAGTATGAACACAAAAGAATGAAGTCGTCGATACAATGACAAGTTTGCCGAGTTGAATTGACGCTGCGTCGGGGGATTCCCGGCTTCACGGTTGGATATTTTTCTGTTTTCAGAAGTTTCGGTCGGTTAAGTGTGTTGTTAGAGAGTGCACGTGAGAGGGGCGTTTGAAGGAATCTTGTTATAGTTTAGTTCTCATTTTTTGTTCGACTTTTCATAGATCGAGTCATATTATTCGGATACTGTGATGAGTTGACGTGTTCTTCACTGGCCTCTTCTTTTTCAAGAAATACGTTTCACCTATTAATATGAGTAAGCTGGTAATGCATAGCATTTACAGAATAATGCTTAATCACATTTATTTTCAAAGTAGTCATTTAAGACACAGTCATCATGATGTAGGAATGTAGAAGAAAAAAGATGTGTGGCACTCGGGGACTGCCGCGGTAGCATCGTCCGGATTTTGGAGCAGCTCGTCTCGATTCGTGCGAGTTTCGTAGAGTCGTACAATACGTCTAACCACACGCACACAAACACCGTGCCGAAGTCTACCGAACTGAAACGACGTTAGACGATTGTGAGGTTTTTTTCGTTACGGAATTTCTTGGTTCGGTCGCCGCGCTCAAAGCCCGCGATAAAAGCTATGCAATAGCTTAAAAAGTAATACACTTTTTAGTTATTCAGTTCTATCAAATTTTAATATTCTCTTTATTCTTAACCCTAGAAAGATAAACTGCGCCTCAGAGGCGCCCGCGAAACAGTTATTTCGCTGTATTTTTTTAACCCGCACGAGTTTACACCTGTGTTTTTAAACCAACTCATACGTCAATCAACCCGGCCGAGGGACGGCCGCTGCTGTCCGGCAGGTAGGTACTTTAGTTTCGCCGCTATGCCATTGCGTTGCGCTCGAGAGGCGCAAGTTTATCTTTTGTGTAACTTTCGCACATTTATTATTACCTATTATTTTGTATTCAAGGTAAATTTAAAGATTTTTAATTGTTACTAAATTAATAGTAATGGTTATTAGTAACGTTTTAATACCATGGCGCAAAGAAAACGGTTAGAATAAAGCGAAATTGCTTATTTTTTTCTTTTGCGAAGAATTTTGAGAAAAAATATATAAAAGACTACCATAAGTACCACAGGCTAGTCTAGAACTTCTTCAAGACGCTTATGAAGAACCTCCAACTAGAGTGCGGCGTTATTTTAACATTTCTACCACAAAAAAAAAAGACAAAATGACTAGTACGAAATGTAAAAATACCGTATGTGGAGAACATAAAAAAGATGTTTGCATCAAATGCATATGACTTGTGATTTTTTCAGTTTTTGTCCTGATTTGAGTTTCATTATATTGTAATTTATTAGTTAGTAACAAAAAAGGTTATAAAAAGTTAGCTATTCAAACAAAATCTAGAAATTGTTAGTACTACAAACAATTTCTAGATTTTGTTACGTTTTTTGAAAAGGTAACATGATTCCTTAAAATAAACAAATAATAATTCCTATTGGTATTTTTTTATTGAATAATAATGTAACATTTAATTTATACTTTTAAAAAAGGAATTTTTATTTTACTTAAAATTTTGCGCCTCTGAGGCGCCTGTTTATCTTTTCTGTACAAAAAAATAAGTTTATCTTTCTAGGGTTAACTTTCAGGGCATTATACTGTGTTTTTCATAGGAAAAAAAGACACGGTAGAAACCACATTAATCGTTAAACCGAGTTAATTGACGCTGCGTCGGGGGATTCCCGGCTTCACGGTTGGATATTTTTCTGTTTTCAGAAGTTTCGGTCGGTTAAGTGTGTTGTTAGAAAGTGCACGTGAGTGCGGCGTTTGAAGGAGTCTTGTTATAGTTGAGTTATTTTTTTGTTCTACTTTCTATGAATCTAGCCAAGTTTTCCACTGGTCACTAATTTTACTTTAATTAATACTTTTTACCTATTTGTGTCAGTAAGTATAAGTTATGTGTTAACTGCTTCAAGTTAGGATTGACTCAAACATAGTTTTTCATCGTCATCTACTAAGTAATAAAACAAATTATTCTTCAGTAGTCAGATTGAAACCTTATACTTACAATACGATTAACTTGTATGTAATATGAATACACATTTGATTATTTCACCTTTTCCAGGTATAGCAATCAAACTGAAAGAACACCCAAGTTAAATAATCACTTTGTAAATACTCTGGTTATATGGATGTAAACATTAGACGATGGTTTAAAGCGTAATATCTTTGTTATCACTTCGGACCTTTTTATTGTTCTTCTACGGACTAAACATGACCTTTCTAACCTTTAGGTTACCCGCCGTTCAAGGCATTATATTGTGATTTTGAAAGGAAAACAGACACCAAAGTAATCACATTAGTCGTTAAAACGTACTTTAGACGGTTTCTCACTAAACTTGGCTTCGTCTTAGAAGTTTTACATCGATTCTATTCAACGGACTTCTACGAATACTTTATCTCTATTTGTTTAGCGAAAGATTTAATGTGAAACTTGGAACTTGAGAATTTATCGTCCAGTGTAACAAAATAAGTGAGAATAGAGAGTATTTACTGCTGCCATTTAATAGTTTTAATTGATTTTATTCCTATGGTAAGGAATGTATTTTAAAAAAAACTCTTAGGGTGGCCTCACTTCACCTGATGGTAAGAGGTAGTCAGGTCCAAATATGAGGTCAACAGGCACAAAAGACGATTTCATGCGGCAAGCAGTACGAATACGTCACATCTTAAAAAACAACGATAGCTCTTCTCGTTTCGAGTTGGAAAATCAGTATTTTGAAAATTCGAAAAAAAATATATTTTTTCAAAGAATAATTTCAAATCGTTCTGCCACGGGAAAACAACCACTCAAATTTCACGGTGTATAGGTACCGTTCTTAAATAACGCCGGTTGGCGCCGGCGACGCCCGATACGAAATCTATGAGCGCTGAAGATCAGCGCGATTCTATAATCAGCTTCAAACAAATATTTCAATCAAAATATAAAAAAACCCGCACTCGACATAAGTTCTATTCTTGAAAGCATACCTATTTATAAAAATCACAATAGGAGGCCCATGAACAGTTGCTTAGATCTTTAAATACGTTCATGAAAGAAAACCTTTTACATACTGCCATAGTAACCGCATGTGCTTAGCAACCAATTATTGGGGGCATGTATTTTCCCATACAAGACATTATTAATGTAGTGATCCGATAGTATCGAATATACAGGGTGTAACAGGAGGGTGGATCATCGTAAGTCAATCTATGGGGGACTTCAATACCTATAGTTATATAGGTATTGAAGTCCCCATAGATTGACTTACGATGTATGTTCAGTACCCCATGTATGTGCAGCGATCGTCAATGGTACCAAAATTATTGAGATATTTGTGAAATTTTTGTAAGAAGCCGGAATTCAGTATAAAAGTCTTCACTTTAGCTCAACTACTGGACCTGCTTGCATGATTTTTTTCCTAGAAGTAGTTCAATAGTGGGTCTTTATCATTACGATACCGATTTGAGTCATAACCCTATCATATTGAAATAAAAAAATAATTCTTCACAAAAGTTTTACGAATCGAATTGTGTCTACCAACTTTCAAAGCCTCTAGTGAAAAAAAGTACTAGTATTTTTTTTTTAAAACTTATTTTAAAAACTACTCACATGAATGAATAGTATATCCTGAAAATTCCATACCGCTACTGCCAGAGCATCAAAACGAATAATGAACGCGAATGGCACAGGTGCCATAAATCAGTGTTTTTTATTTTTCATTACAAAATTTAAATTTAAAAAATATATTTTTTTATTTTTTTTATTTGTTGTTTTTATGCTATTAAAGCTTAATAACTTATAAAAGCTTAGCTTTAATAGCTTTAACTTAGCTTAGCTTATTAAAGCTTAAAAACTTAATAACTCACGATGATCCACCCCTCCTGTTACACTCTGTATATCGCGCGGCTACAGACTATTACGTCAACTGCCTCGTTGGTCTATTGGTAGCAAGTGCTGCGTTAGAACAGATAAGTCCCCGGTTCGAGTCCGGGGTCGGGCAAAATGTGTGTATGCTTTTCTGTAAAGAAATTATTCAGCCCGGAGTAAGGAAGTTGGCGGTTGCACGCCCGTGCCTCGGAAAGCACGTTAAGCCGGTCGTCCTGCGCCCGATCAGTTGATTTTCCTTTTGTGTAGAATCTCGCTGAACGACTGAATATACTTTCTTCGTTATAATAATGTTAATTACTAGGCCAGAAAAACGTAAAATATAGATTTTTAATTGTATAAAAATATCCTCCTTTATTAGTTTCTCTGTCGCGCTTTCTAGTCATAAATGATGATACAAATACATACATACATACATAAAATCACGCCTTTTTCCCAAAATTATACAAATAGTCTACAAAACCGCGAATAGACAAAGGCTACCATTTGACCGACTGCGATATATGAGTATATGTTTTACGCAAAAAACAGCTTTTTACAGACAGTGTCTATTTTAACTACTGACTAAAATACACAAGGTCAAAATAATATGTTGTAATACATTTGACAAAGCCCTTTGAAAACATTTAACATAGTCTTTACAACTGAATAAAATTGAAGTGTCTGTTTGTAATAATAAAAAAGTTTGAGTATACGAGTATAAATCTATATCGGGTTGTTGGTAAACAACAAAACACAATAAAAACGTTTGTCTTTATGTCTGTTTATTCCAGCTAATCTTCGCAACGGCTTACCAATTTTGACGGGACATTTACTATTGAATAGCTAATTTTACAGGGACTGTTAAAGTCGTGGGCGGCCGCTAGTCTTACATAAATTATACAATAGTAATAATTACCTACGAGGTTAGAATATTACACACAAGAATATAACTAAACAACCTTTTGCACTCTCAAATAATAAATTTACATTAACTCAAAGAAAATGTACACCTGTTTATTACGTTATTTAAGTAATAAACTCGAATGAGGTTTAATTTACTACAAAATTCTGAAAGTCCGTGATCTAAAGGACCCCTATAATAAACGTTCAGCGGTTCGTAATTTAAAACTTAATATAATCTGTGTCAGTTATCGCAAAACCACTAATTAAGTCTTAATTAAAATTTCGTTGTAAAGCCGCGGTTATGAGATTAGCGGTAAGGATAAGGCTACTCTAGATAGAGCATATAATATTGTGGTTAAAAAGCGTCGATGGCCGAGTGGTTAAGGTCGTTGCTTGCCATGCGAGAGGTCGCCAGTTCAAACCCCGCCAGGTACCAATGTGTTTTTCAAATTTGAAATTCATATGTACCATCATTCGACGCTTTAACGGTGAAAAAACATCGTGAGGAAACCAGCACACCTGAGAGATTTTTCGACGGTGTGTGAAGCCATGTCAGAGGCCTACGGGCGGTTTAAACTCTGACACCAGGTTGTTCATCAACCACACGATAAGAAGAAGAAGATATTGTGATAACATTATTTTTATAAAATCTTACTAGCGCCCTTATAAAAAATAAAGAGTCAAAGTATTATGCTTTGCCCAATGGGTTCATATTTGTATCCTCACATAAAAGTGTTTAGTCAAAATCTTTTATAATAAACCTGTGACCCGCCCTCGCTTCGCTTCGGGTATATTATACATTATACATAAAACATATACACATAACTGCCTCGTTGGTCTATTGGTAGCAAGCGCTGCGTCAGGACCGAGAGGTCCCCGGTTCGAGTCCGGGGTCGGGCAAAATTTGTGTGAGTTATTCTGTAATGAAATTACTCAGCCCGGAGTTAGGAAGTTGGCAGTTGAACGCCGGTGCCTCAGAAAGCACGTCACGGCACGTCATGTCGGATTGCCATCTCACCGAATTATGAGAGTAAGGGAATAGAGAGTGCACTTGTGTTTGCGCGCACACTTGTGCACTATAATAATATGTCCTGCGCACTTGGCTGATCTCAATTGAGATCGGCCGTTATGGCTGAAATCAGTCGGACGCTATAAAAATAAATATAAAACTATGTCGTACATATAATAAGAAGTTAGTAATTACTATTGACTACTAGGTATTATCATACTTCGTAGCTTTTATATGGTAGATATCAATTTAGTTTATGTGTTTCCACATATTTACCAAAATAGCCTTATTAGTACTGGCTAGCAAACATTTCATATTCATTTGTCCTTATTACAAATCTTAATTTTAAATTCCTATTTGATTGTACATCTACAAAGACGCGCTCTTTAACTTTTCATCGTCTTGTTGTTAATCAGAATTTTTTCTCTCTAATATAAATAAATAAATATAGCTTAATTTTGTCCTTTACCGCCAACCAATTAGATTTATCTATGTTTTAAAGTATAGAGTCAGTTAAGTGATACCTATAACCGTGTTTAATTGGAAACATACACATCCGCTTTTATAAATACGTCCCGCACACAACGCATACGATTAGCTATAACTATCGTATTTCAAATACTTCGTTGTGTTAAGTCAATTTCCATAGGAAAATAGCTGTAAAATTTAAAAGGTTCCCAGCAATAAAAGTATCAAACTTATTTGAAAAAACTCGGTCTGTATCTGTCTCAAACAAAGTGTTCGTTCAAACGGAAAACCGACGAGTCTAACACTCGAGAAATTGAGAGATAAACAACATGGGGTTTTTCTATTGCTAACTAAACCGCGTCTCGCTCGCGAATCACACAAAAAAACATTTTTATTCGTTCCCTTATCAGGCTTTGTAGTGGGTTGTGGTGTAAGTTACAAGAAAATATTTTATTATCAATTCGATTCGACGTCACGTTTCCCACAGAGGTGAAAAAGAGGACCGCTGGAAGTGATCTCTGCCTACCCCTCTGGGAAAAAGGCGTGATTTTATGTATACTATCGGAGTACTTGGCGGTCGACCACCTATAAGGTGAAAATCGCTTGGCGCTTATACGTCTGTCAGAGCAAGCCCCGCCCAAATTGTGGTTCGAGAGCCTGCAAGAATTTTTCGGTAGGTATATGAGGCAAGCTGAAAACTTGTCCTATACCTTTAATATTATAACTCAACACAAAACCGCAGACCAAGCTGAGTACCGGGGTTAAACCAAACCCCCAATATTTCTCATTTTAAAATATATTTTATAATCCAAAAAATATAATTTGTCAGTTCACCTGACAGGTAGAAGTTCCATCGAAATAATTTGTCTTTACAACGTGAGTCTTATTTTTTAGTTATAAATAAAAGATAAAAATATTTTTAGGGGTTTGCTTTAGCCCCGCTACTCACCAGGCAGGTCAGCAGTGTCGTGCTGGGATATAATAGGAGAGGTTCAGGATAAGTTTTCAGCTTGCCTCAAATACCTACCAAAAATTCTTGCTAGCTCTCCTACTATGCCGACCGTATGTACAACCGGAAATTTTGGCGGTAGTACACTTTTCAAACAGATTTCTTTAAACGCCATTAGCCCCGCCCACTGGCCAATAGAAGAGCACTTGAAGAAAATCTGTCAAAATCCAAGCAAAAACGTTTCAATAGTAGGAGAGCTAGCAAGAATTTTTTGGTAAGTATTTGAGGTAAGCTGAAAACTTATCCTGTACCTCTCCTATTATATCCCAGTACGAAACTGCAGACCTGGCTGGTGAGTAGCGGGGCTAAAGTAAACCCCCAAAAATATTTTTCATCTTTTTATTTATAACTAAAAATAAGACTCACTAAGACAAATCATTTCGATGGAACTTCTACCTGTCAGATGAGCTGACAAATTATATTTTTTTGGATTATAAAATATATTTTTAAATAAACTAAATTGGGGGTTTGGTTTGGCCCCGCTACTTAGCCAGGTCTGCGGTTTTGTGTTGGGTTATAATATTAAAGGTATAGGACAAGTTTTCAGCTTGCCTCATATACCTACCGAAAAATTCTTGCAGGCTCTCGGACCACAATTTGGGCGGGGCTTGCTCTGACAGACGCTTAAGCGCCAAGCGATTTTCACCTTATAGGTGGTCGACCGCCAGCGTTGCTGATAGTATCTATTCGATTTCGTTGGGTACCTGGAAAAAGACGACAATAAGCATAGCAGTTTTCCGATTAAGCTATTTTTACCCGACTACGGCGAACTGAAAATGACGGTTATGATTTTGACCTGTTTGTGAGTATGTATGTATGTTCATCGGTTCTCTTATAATTTCTAAACTACTTATCGTAATTTAACAAATTGGTAATTACAAGCGGTCATCCGCTAGTTATAAGCTATTATGTAAAATTACAAAATGCTCTTGGGGACATTCCATATTTAACATTAAAAATATCATCATAAGGTACCGTGTTGCATATCAAAAGAAAGGGCTTAATTAGCATATTCCAAATTCTATTCTATTCTAAAAGAAATATCTAAGTTGTAGGATCTTCAAATTTATCTAAATCCTTACTAATATTATAAATTCGAAAGTAACTCTGTCTGTCTGTTACGCTTTCACGCATAGAGTACTGGACCGATTTAAATGAAATTTGGTACAGATATAGTCCAGAGCCAAGAAAAGGTTATAGGCTACTTTTTATCCGACCGCGCTATAAGGAAGTAATGTTTTACCCGTTAAACGTCTCTACGCGGACGAAGTCGCGGGCGTAAATAAAATAAGTTCATAAAATAAATTCAATAAAATAATTTAAACCCGACTACTGAAAAATCGCGCTCTAAAAAGTACAAAACAAGACAATAATTTGCATAAAGTGCTTCATAAAATACAAATCATTATGAAGTTAATTAGTAGTCAAAATCCGTAGCAAAACTATCAATCGCTCCATCCCATCACTTACGCCCATAAGTAAATCGTGATCAAGGGAGTGCGATAAATCCGTCCTCATGTGATAGTGTTACGCGGGCTCGCATTACACCCGCGCTAAAATTCTTATTTATGTCCCCAAGAAGGAAACAACAATGCCCGGTTTTGAGTTATTCCGGCCAAGATGGTGTGGAGATGTACGCTTTTATGGCGCTTAGGGGAAGGTATTGTGGATGGATCGGACGATTCGTATGGAATTGCGATTAGCTGTATGGCTAGTTTGGGTATTTTATCGCCCTGTATTTCTTGGTTAGTGGCTAATGTGCGTTAATGTTGGATGTATGGACCTGTTGTTGTCGTTTTGTGCAGGATAGAGTTGATTTAAGCAGGTAAGGTTGCGTAGTTATTGTTTTATATTACACCTTTTTTAAGCGTGTATGGTCAAACGTTAAAATCAAAGGATTTTTAATGAAAACGTGAATTTCATGAATTTGAATCTTATTTCTGAAACGCAATTAATCTAGCTACTTCCCACGGGATTGGAGAGGTACAATGAATGTGATGATGAAGATGTTCGTTTTTAAATCTTTTAAAATTGTGTGTTAATGCTTCAATTGACAAAGATACCTACATATGAAATGAAATGAAATGAAATAATTTATTCTGCAAGTAGATTTCATGAAATTCTTTCGCATGTCAAATCACAGGTTAATTAATTACAAATAAATAATAATATGTACAAGTTACATAATTCTTGGATGTCCAAGCGAGCAGCTCATCATGTCCATGGATTCTTATCATTCAAATAGTCTTCTACTTTATAGTACCCCTTTTTCATAAGACAAGATTTAATATAGACTTTAAATTTATACAACGATCAATAATATATTGCGGAATCTTATTAAACAATATTATATTTAAACCTATGAATGATTTTCCAACTTTTTGAAGCCTGAGTCTTGGAACAGAAAGCTTATATTTATTTCTGGTGTTGAAATTGTGAGAATCCGACTTTATTTAATAAGTGCATGTTTTTATGAACATATACGATACAATCTAAAATGAACTAAGAGGCTACGGTTAAAATATCTATATCTTTAAAAATATCTCTAAGGGAGTCGCGCGGTCTTATACAATACTAGCTGTGCCAGCGACTTCGTTCGCGTTTCCCCCTGTTTTTTACACATTTTCCATTGTATCTTTGCTCCTATTGGTCGCAGCGTGATGTTATATAGCCTAAAGCCTTCCTCGATAAATGGTCTATACAACGCAAAAAGATTTTTTCATTTCGAACCAGTAGTTCCTGAGATTAGCGCGTTCAAACAAACAAACAAACAAACAAACAAACAAACAAACAAACAAACAAACTCTTCAGCTTTATAATATTAGTATAGATATGGATCTGATGGCCCTTTTTTGTAGTACAAAAATGGTTTGAATGTCTGTAGCAGATCCCCACAGCAGAAGACCGTATGACATAACACTATGGAAATAGCTGAAATAAACTAGTTATAAACATTGAACAAGTAAGTACCATCAAAAGTTATAAATCTGTGACACGACTAAATTACACACCAGTATATTATAGGCTTATATCAAAGTAAAATTTCCAACGGCGAGTAACAAAATGACGTCGGAGCGAATGACCTACTTTATGAAAACTTAAAAAAAAACATCGAAAACTAGTTTCAAACTTGTGACATTAAAATCGTGTACCTTAAAGCCTTGTTAGACGCGGTTTTAACGTCGGAACAATATCCCTTACACCGTTCCGATGGCGGGGCAAATGTTTCGTTCAAAAACAACGGCTACCAGACATTATCGGCTCCGAGCGACGCAGACTCGTCGATCAATTACCAGCCCTGTCCAGTGCTTCGCTACTTGTTATAGTGGTGGGAAGTAGGAAGGGCTAGAAGTGGGCAAGGGTTTAGATGTTAAGATGGCGCCATCTTAAAGGCTCCACTACTGATAATAAGAGAAGGAGTTCCTAGAGTCACGCCATCTGAAGATACGAACAGCTAGTCTGATTCAGCAGTTCTTTAGGTATAATAACCTTATTACCTACCTAGCTATCTAGATATGTCACGCAGTCAAGTTAAGCTAAAGCAAAGAAAAGGACCGTAGACCGTAGAAAGTAACCCGTATTTTTAATATGAAAACTAATAACAAATCATAGGTCACAATAAAGCTGTGTCTCATCTCAATATAGTTCCATAGACTTTTCACTTAGAATCCAAAACACCAATAGTTTCTAATTCTACTGACATTACTACCAGACATATAGCTCTATGGTCCGGTTAACAGCTCCTGTCCAGACAACAAATTACTTCCTATATTTTTAATACAAACTTTGATTCTGAACCGATAGTAATTACTCCTGGGCGAGTTGTAGCCGATCTCATCAGGGAATGGATGGCTACAGATTTAGTTCAACAAGGAACTAAGGAGTTAGCAAACTTGCTTGAGATAATAATTGTGAGAGTTTTAATAAGACACTTGGAAAGACACCGCCGAATTGCACTTTTATTTTTCAATTGAGTTAAAGAGAGATATACGTTTTGTCTTGTTTGAAACTAGATTTTATCATCTTGTTTTATGAATTGAGTTTAACTTTTTCTTTCAGGTGAAAAGGATATTAAGATTTTTTTAATTTGTTGGGAAGAATTTAAATTTAAGGTCTGTTGTGACTATCGACCTAATAAATTTTAAGAATCTTCAATCTTGTTTAAAGAATGAAAGCTTTTATATTAAAAGCTGTACTTTAATGTACTGAAATGTCAGTTTCATTTTAAGTGGAGCGAGATATTCATGAACGTCAATTATTTTTAAAAAAATGGAACCTTCCTCTTACTACACTATTTACAAATATGTAGGTGGTCAAATATCTAACCACCGTTTCGCTATTGAGTTAAAGCTGATTAGTTACGTTGAATTCGTCATACATGAACACTCGTGTTTCATTACCTTCAGCAAATATTCTGGTAAGACGACATTCCAAGGAACCATAATATCCCAAAGAAAATCTTAATATTACTCCCGTTCTTTTTGCCAGAACGCAAATGTAAAAATATTGTACTGCAAATACTGGCGCGGTTAAATTCGCACGTGTTACACAATAATCTTCTGCGGTGAGGTAAAATCCCGTATAAATCTCCATTACCCTCTTTATCGCAGTCGGTCATAGTGCAAGTAAGAGCAGAGTAACATCAGTGTCATAAAATAAGTATCGCTCAAGTTTAAGTTAAGTTCCCTCGATATACCTCGTTATTGAGCTGATGATGATGCTGTAAACTTGAGCCTGTATGCTCATGTAAACTAAGTACGCATTACGCTTAAGTATGAAATCTTACGCTGGTTTCAAAGGTGATGGCCAAAGATTCCAGTAAATACTCCACCTAGCGCTTGCTTTACGTGTTATTAAAAAATAATTTCTTTTGAGTGCTGTCTATTTGTGCAAACACTCCACATTTGAAATAATTTTACCGTTTTAACAATATCTAAATACATAACTTTTTTTTAAATAATTAATACACGCGACTTAAATTAAATTCCTGAGGAAATTAAATTGAGTTCGTGAAACAAGTTTTGTCTCAAACAATACTTTTTTATAATAATTGCCATAATTGAACAAAATCAAATAGCCATTCTGTGATACTTACCATTGTTTTCTACTCTGTGGCACGCCCTGTCATTTCTGTTTGCTCATAGTCTGACCTCAATACACAGAGATACTACGCATTTGTCGCTTAAATGGTTAAAGTAAAACTTGACGATCGAATCGCACAGGTAAGCTTTATGGCGGTAAAGTATTGATATGAAGCTGTTTCGTGGAAAATGTTGGTACACATAAGTCTCAGCGATTTTGCTTTGAAATGAGTAGCACGTTTGCCGCATTGTGTTAATATTGGTTTGTTGCATAGTATTCAAATTATAAAGTAAATTTAAAATTATAAGGTGCTAAGCTTGAGCACCTAATGATTTTAAATTACACTAGTTGTTTGATTATTTTGGAAAACGGAAGTAAATCAATTGTTTTTGACCGGGGATTTGAACACCTGTCGTTTCAGGAATTGCGCGCAGACGTAAGAACCTTTACACCAACCAACAGCTTATTGAAGCCGTCGAATTTTTCCCACATATTATTGCCTGTTATTAGCTTATTATATTTTGCACTTGCGCCCATATCTGTATCTTTACCAATATCACTTCACTTAATTATCGAGAATCATCTAAGTATATTTCATAGTAAGGAATTTTATCTTTGAAAATTCTCATTGCGTCGAACATAATCTGCAGTGTGGGTGTAATCACTATACTTACCCTAACTTCCTTTTTTTATTGAAAATCCACACATGCTTTAGTAGGCTTATTACTAATACTACATAGAATAAACCAAAGTCGCTTCCCGCGTCTGTATGTATCTAAGTATGCTTTAAATCTTTAAAACTACACATCGGATTTTGATGGAATTCTTTTAATAGATAGATGGATTTAAGAGGAAGGTTTTTATGTAAAATATACACGATGCGAAGCGAGTGTGGGTCACTAATTTTATATATATAATTACGGCGCTTGAACAGTATAAAATATTTGATTTCCGTAGACGGCTGTTGAAGTAATAATTTAAATACAAGGCAAACTCAACGAAATCACAACCAAATCCCGATCATCACCTGAAAAATCCTTGTAACTACGCGAAATAACTTTCAGTCTTATCTATTAACCGTCGCAATTGAATGCCAAGGAAAAGAAACAATCGCGTCTAATTAATATGCCAGTCCGGATAGGACAGTTCTTGGAACCGGACAGAATAATACGAATCAATTAGTGCTAACTTTTGTACTGAATACGGAGATTCGAAGTTGTCGTGAGCGGAGCGGAAATTGTATCCATCGTTTGAAGCCATGTTTTTTTAATACAAGCTATTATTTGACACCTTTTGAAGTTAGACTGGCTGATTGGCTCGGTGGAACAGTGGTTAGTGGTCCTGGCTGGCGGTTCCAAGAGTGGGTTCGTTTCCCACTCGGGACAAATGTTTGTGTGATTATCATCGGGTATGCAACACGACAATGCATTGGGTATGCACACCTACAATATAATGTATGTATATCAGCCTCTAACGTCCATAGAATAAGCTCTGCTTAATTTGGGATCAGATGACAAGGAGTGGATATGACCCAGATATTTAAAAAAAAATATCTACATAAATATCAGAAAAGAAAATCCAAAAAAGACGTGTGGCACTCGGGGACTGCCGCGGTATAGCTATTGCATAGCATCGTCCGATTTCGGAGCAGCTCGTCTCGATTCGTGCGAGTTTCGCAGAGTCGTACAATACGTCTAACCGCACGCACACAAACACCGTGCCGAAGTCTACCGAACTGAAATGACGTTAGACGATTGTGAGGTTTTTTTCGTTACGGAATTTCTTGGTTCGGTCGCCGCGCTCAAAGCCCGCGATAAAAGCTATGCAATAGCTTAATAAATGGATTCAGAAGTATTGAATATACACATAAATGTGATGTGATGTGAGACCTAACATGACTTGGCATTTTTTTCGTGAACCGCTTAGGCAATAAGCAAATAATTGTTCAGTGGCTAAGCGATAGAAAAATCGTGAAACCCAGAACAATATAGGGTCTGTGAATGTATGTGGTTTATAAGTAGATCTAAAAAAAGAGTTTTAACCACAAACGTTGGAGCGGTCAGTAGTTACTTCGTAGTTCGAAACAAAAAAGTCTATCGCCGGATTTACTGAAAGAAACAGATTTTAACTTCAAAGGCGTGTAAGTTTTCCCACGACATTCCCGCAACAGTACTAACTGACCCCGCAGACCTCGGCGGCCATATTAATTCCTCACCTCCGTAAAACTGTCAAAACTTTCGCAAGACGTCACTCTAATTGCACCATTACCTTCCAATCTCGCTGTAAAGATATCTAGCGAGATAATTCAAGGGAAGAGAGAAAAATACAAGGAAAACTCGTTTCCCTTAAAAATCTGCACATAAAAACTTTGAATTTTGAGTGCCCAGAACTTGGGGAATTATCTTGATTGATACTGTTTTTGGATTAAGCTAATGTACTTTTAATATCGTTTGATGTAGGAATACATTTGTGTTTCTTTATGTTTAGTATAATGCATGCTTTGTAAATGATTGGCCCTCAGGCCATGTGATGTGACGATCGAGTGCGAGGGTCGACTGGTGGAAGTTAGCTGGGCGAGCATTCAGTAAAGCCTATGTCTAGCATCTGACTTAATTATGTACTGACGACGACAATAAATGATTTGTATTGCCTTAGCTTTCGTTACAAACAATATAGATATCATAGTAAATGCCACATATCCAATTTTGAAAAAAATAACTGTACAAATACATAAGTTCTCATTTGACTATCGGGTATTATATGTAACAAAACAATCAACTAAGTAACTATATTAATAATAGAACATTAACCTTAATCTATAATCTTTTTAATTTTAACAATCATCTATAATTTTTTTATGAATTCACTTCATGTCTTTAAAGAATTATAAATATGGATAGATAAATCCAGTGCTGTGAATTTGTGACAGTTTGTTTTTTTAAAAAACGTAAAGTTTTTCGAGCGCGAGTTCCTGTGCAGCGAACACGAAGGTTAGTGTAATAAGTGATTTTTATTTGATTATAAGCAATAAATAACTACTTGTAGATACGTTGGTGCTTTTTATTTTAAATCTAACACCTCTTCTAAGATGTGGTCACATATACAACTTTGAATATACCTATTGTGCCTGTCGACTTCATATGTTGATCTCACTACCGCTTACCATGAGGTGGAGTGAGGTCATCTTGTTAGCTTTTTATATAAAAATATAAAAAAATAGCTTAAGATCAAGAGCGGTTTTAAAAAGGCTTTTGATATAATTCAATCAAACTAACGCACTATTAAATTTGTTCTTATCAAGACGAGTTTAATACAAATAAAGATTACTTTTTCTAACGGAACGTTTATATCAAACCAACACAAACCTAGTGTTCGTTTTGTTGCCTTTTTTCTGCTCGCAACATTTTTAATCCGATTGTCTGGTACCAATCGAAAAGATATCATAAAAGTTAGCAACGGAAAGTTTAAATTCGATTTGAAACAATGTCCTTTAGCCGATATTGACCCTTGGCTCGCGTGTTGACTCGCGCGGTCTGCAGAGAGGAAATATTGACTTCCGAGTAAAACTTGCTAGGAAATAGGTTTAGCCTAGTATCTAGCTGGGAAAGGAGTGTAGCTGAAAGGAAGCCTTTTCTGTGAGACAATTGTCTTTACGCTCCTACTGTTTTGTTTCGTAACCAATATTATAACATGGAACTTTCAAGATCAAGGTACTTGCAACAGTGCCAAAGTATCAGGAACTCGACCATTTAAGGAATGTCGATTAATCTATATGTACTAATATTATTAATCTGTAAAGTAACTCTATATAGATAGAGTTACTTTACAGATTAATAGCGTTAGATATGCTATCTAACGCTCTTTTACGATAAAATAACTGAACCGATTTACGTGAAAGTTTGAGTAAAGATGGCCTAGAAAGAAGCCATCCACATGCTACTTTTCAACCGTCTTTGCTATAGGGTAGTAAATGTAAAAACACTACGTGGTCGGAGAACAGTATCTCAAATGACATCAAACATAATTATGCAACCGAAATGTCTATCATCATTATCAATTACAGTCCACTTCTGGACATAGGCCTCTCCGAAGTGTCTTTTTTACTTGTGATTCATACTCGTAAATGATCGCTCTAACGATATGTGTGTAAAAGTCATCTTTAGTCTTGCCCGTGATCACGAGCGCTGTAAAAAAGAGCTCAAAACGTCGGGTCGCTGAATAATATGTAACGAATATAATAGAATAACAATACACGCCAGTTTGATCCGTGAAATTAGTTTGATTTAAAATGACGTGTACTGTTCGCGCAAATAATAAACAATACTATGTATCCTTATCATGTTAAAAACACGTTTCAAAAGTGAACTTGAAACAATAACAACAAAAAGAAACAAAAACACGTAAAAAGCAATATCGAAACAAACTTTCCATCAACCGCGATCTCATGTCGGCACAATTAAAATTTCACAACAACGTCACAGTCAAATCAATGACAGTGAAGCTACATATTAAGCAGCTCAACAATTTTAAATAACCAATTCTTATATAGATACCTATATTAAAAGTATGTAGCAAACGTACTATGACAATAACAATGGTTAGTTATCCTGGCTACGATTCCAAGAGTCGTTCGAGCAATTCCCGCCCTGGACAGATATCATCATTATTTATTTATTTATTTATTATTAGGACAGCCAACAAGAAAAACAATGGTACAGATTAATAAAAGTGAATAAAAACAACATAAACTTAGAGCTAAGTGCTAATCTTACTTAGAGGTTGCCACGGCATGCAATGTGGACTACAATTCATCATCAGCCCATTCCTGTCCACTGCTGGACATAGGCCTCTCCAAATGCACGCCACTTCTCCACTCTATCCTCGGCTCCTACCAGCCGTCCTGCGCAGATCGTCACTCCACCTGGCCTGCGGGCGTCCTACACTACGTTTGCCGAGACGCAGTATCCACTCCAGAACTCGTCTACCCCAGCGGGACAAATATGTGTGTGAAAAACAACGGTGTTTGGTTTTTGTCTGGGTGTTATCAAATGTATTTATATCTGTTTATACCACAGTTGGTTAACCTACAGCAACAAAACCTTTTTATTTGTGTAAGTATAATATCCTGAAATTTATGAATAACAATTGGACAATATAATTAAATATAAATAATCAGTTACCCAGGGGATACCAGTCGCAACTATCTGTCCGGTGGTTGGTAAACAGTATACGGGTAAGCGACCCCGGCTCCTCGAGCTACTATCGACTCTGTCCAAACCATCCGAGGCGATAGTATCCTTCCTCCCCTTTTTCTTCCCCCGACATAATAATATATCTTCGCTACTTGTGGGAAAGCAATGACCTTTTTAAAACAATGCACAAGGCAGAATGGCGGCGACGTGGTCCACAACCCGTCACGTCACGTTTCCCACAGAGGTGAAAAGTGGATCGCTGGAAGTGATCTCTACCTACCCCTCTGGGAAAAAGGCGTGATTGTATGTTTAGGATGCGTGCTAGGTGAGAGTGGAGAGCTTCTAGCTTGATCCTAATTAGGCAGGGCTTCAGCGGGGTGGAGATATGAAAGGCAGGTTCAGCGATGTGTCTTGATCGGAAGTCCGAGACGAAGTGTATTGAAATTCGGAAAAATGAGACCTTAAGTACTATTTACAGACTTAGAACTAGCGATGGGTGACATGAGTATATTTACAATAAACATTAACTAAAATGACGGTAGAGGGCGCGCGTGCGCGCTCTGCGCGGGTCGGGCGTGCGTCGGCGCACGGCCGTTACGTATAAGAGGCGAACGGGCCTCGCGCGCGCGAGCCATTTGGACGCGGCCCAACGTGGGGGACGGACGGGCGTGTCGCGGCGCGCTGGCGCTGGCGCGCGCGATGTATTTTGATGAATTGCAGGCAGCTACGGATCGCGTTGTCCTCTCTGGAGCTGCTGCAGGTGCTGGCACGTCGCGTTGTTCCGCAGATACCGCTTGTGGTATGGCGGGCGAATTCAAATCGGCGGCAGTGATAAGCGGCGTTGTGTTGATAATGTACGCCGGTTTCAGTCTGTCAATTGAGACTGTAGCGCTTCTGCCGGGTAGCTGTAGCTCGAAGGTCTTCTCGTTGCGTTTGATGACAGGGTACGGGCCTTCATACGGTGGTTGTAGAGGCTTCCGTACGGCGTCGGTGCGGAGAAATACGGAGTTGCACGTCGCTAAGTCGGAGTGCACGAACATACTTCGCTTGTTGCTATGCGGTAGGTATGTCGGCGTGAGCGCGGTGATCGCGCTGTGGAGGCGGCGCACGAAGTCTTCGTCCATGTAGCTCGATGATGATGGTGATGACGGTGAGATGAAGTCACCAGGCAGGCGGAGTGATTGCCCATAGGTGAGCTGCGCTGCGCTGGTGTTGGTGTCGGTGCGGATCGCTGCGCGTAGTCCCATTAGCACGGTGGATAACTCGTCGATCCACTTGGAGTTTGATTCCAGTCGGGTCATCAAAGCGGCTTTTAGTGATCGATGCCAGCGTTCGACGATCCCGTTTGATTGTGGGTGATATGCAGTGGTGCGAGTTTTCTCAGCGCCAAGTAGGTATGTTAGAGAGCGGAACAGCTGACTCTCGAATTGGCGGCCTTGGTCGGTAGTGATTGTTTTCGGGCAGCCAAATCTTGTTATCCATGACTCGTAGATTTTCTTAGCGACGACTTCGCTGGTCATCTCCCTGATAGGTATAGCTTCGGGCCAGCGCGTCGTTCGGTCGATCATAGTGAGTAGGTATCGATGTCCGCGCTCGCTGGTCGCGAGCGGTCCAACGATATCGACGTGTAGGTGGTCGAATCGGTCGCAGGCGGCGAATGTTGATGTGTTGCTTTGTGTGTGTCGGTGAATCTTCGCACGTTGACATGACACACACGTCTTCGCCCAGTTGCCGATGTCGGAGTTCATGGATGGCCAAAAGAATCGTTGTTGGATGAGTTTTCTTGTAGTTCGCGTTCCGGGGTGACTGACCTTGTGCACGGCGTCGAATGCTATGCGACGAAAGTCAGTAGGTAGATACGGTCGAATGTTGCTTGTTGTTGTTTCGCAGTAGACATCGCAGCTGGTGTTAGGTATTCTTATTTTCTTGAATTGTAGGTTTGGTTGTTGAAGTAATGTGGGTAATTCTATATCTTCTTTTTGTGCTGTGGCGAGTTGCTCGTAGTTTATTGTTGTTGGACAAGTGATGGTTTCGACTCTTGATAAGGCGTCGGCGACAATGTTGTTCTTCCCGCTGATATGGCGAATGTCGGTTGTGAATTCGCCGATGAATAGTAATTGTCTTGCGCGGCGGGGTGTTTCGCTGTCGGATGACGTCTTTGTAAGTGCGTAGTTAAGCGGCTTGTGATCGGTGAATATTATGAGTTCTCTTCCTTCGAACATCTTTCTGAAGTGTTTCATCGCCATGTAGATAGAAAGTAGTTCCCTGTCGTAGGTACTGTACTTTTGTTGCGTAGCGGAGAATTTCTTCGAGTAGTAGCCAAGCGGTTGCCATGCGTTGCGTAGGTATTGTTGCAGAACGGCACCGGCGCACGTGTTGGACGCGTCGCAGAACAGTGCGAGCGGAGCGGAGCTGTGCGGGTGCCCCAGAAGTGCGGCGTTCTGGAGGCAGGTTTTGGCGGCTTCGTAGGCTTGATGCGCTTCGGTCGTCCATTCGATTTCGGTCTTGTCTTTTTTCTTTGAATTATGTAGGTATGCGTTGAGTGGAGCTTGAAGAGATGCGGCGTTCGGTATGTGTTCTCGGTAATAGTTGATCATACCGAGGAATGTTCGAAGTTGTTGAATTGTTTTCGGTCTTGGGTATTCGGATATTGCTGTGACTTTTTCAGTAGGCGGTGTGATTCCGGCTTCGGATACTTCATAGCCGAGAAACTTGACTGTTTTCTTGCCGAGGTTGCACTTGGATGGGTTTATCGTGATACCCGCGTCTTCAAGTCGCTGGAGTACCAGGCGTAGGTGTTCTCGGTGAAGATCTTCATTGTCTGAGGCTAACAATAAATCGTCCACGAAGGGAAAAACGAAGTTTAGGCCTCTCAGAACGTCATGGATGAAGCGTTGAAAGGTTTGGCCTGCATTCTTCAGTCCCGGGCACATACGGGTGAATTCGTATAGCCCGAATGGTGTGATGAGGGCTGTCTTCTCTATGTCTTCGTCTTTGTTAGGTATTTGATTGTAAGCTCTGTTCAGGTCTATTGTTGAGAAGATTTTCTTGCCGGCGAGTTGATATGTGAAGTCTTTGATGCGAGGAATCGGGTAGCGGTCTGGCTTGGTGATGGTATTCAGGCGACGGTAGTCACCGCAGACTCGCAGATCACCATTTTTCTTCGGCACGACGTGGAGAGGGCTGGACCATGGGCTTTTGCTTGGTCTGCATAGGCCTTGTTGTATCATGGACTCGAACTCTTTTCTGACCTGTTCATACCGGTGAGGTGGTATAGGTCGAGCTCGGCAGTGTAGTGGTGGTCCGCTGGTTTCAATGTGATGTTCCACGCGATGCTTCGGTGATAACTTCATGGAGGTGAGTCTTGTGATGCCGGGGAATTCGTTCAATATGTCGTGGTATGATTGATCTGGATCTATGCTGCGTATTGTAGGTATAGATGTGTAGCAGCCGGGAGCGTGAATTGATAACTTAGTGACGTTATCAATTAGTTTTCGGTTCTTCAGGTCTACCAGGAGTTCGTGGTGGCAGAGAAAGTCGGCTCCGATGATGGGCTTGCTGACGTCGGCGATGATAAACTTCCACTTGTACGGTCTTCGTAGGTTGAGATTCAGTTCAAGTGTTTGTTCGCCGTAGGTATTTATCGTCGTGTTGTTCGCAGCGTACAAGTTGAATGGTAGTGGCTTCATTGGTGTCCCTCTTCTTCGTGGAATGACTGATACGTTGGCACCAGTGTCGATGAGAAACGTCAGTCTTGTTTTCTTGTCAGTCACGAAGAGACGGTAGGATTTGCCTTGAACGTCGGACCCCGCCTCGTCTAACGTTCTTGTTAGTTTAACGAGGCGTCATTCTTCTTATCTTGAGAAGTATAGGAACACGGCGACTGGCATCTTCTTGCATTTCTTCCAAAACGACGATGATAGTAGCAGAAATCGTTGCCGGGCGACTCGCTGCGGTGGTAGCGGCGAGAGCGGGATGCAGAACGTGCGTTAGAGCGAGAACGCTGCACGGGCGTGGCGCCATACGGAGATCGGCCGCGGCGATAACGCGGTGGGCCGTTACGCAGCGCCGAAACTTCAAGTGATAGTCGTCGAATTTCTTCTAGGAGAAATTGCATGACTTGCGGTTGTACAACCGTTGATGCTTGCTGTGGTTGTGGTTGTGGTTGTGGTTGAGGTTGTGGTGGTGCTTGAGGTGACGATACTGCGTTGATCTCTTGCGTCTGTTCGAGCATCTTGTCGGCGAGCAGGGCGAGTTCGTCGAGTGCGGCAGTCTTGCTGATAGTGTCGCTGACGACGAGTACGGATCTCACGTGGGGAGGTAGGTGGTTCATCCACATGAGCCGTAGGGTTGTATCTGGCACCCTGTCTCGTGCCAGGTCGCGCATTTTTCTCAGCAGCTGTGACGGACGCTGGTCTCCGAGTTGCATTTCGGATAACAGCTTCTGGAATTGCCGTCCTTCGGATTCTTCATATACGGAGATTAGGCGTTGTTTGAGTGCGTTGTAGTAGTTCTCAGCTGGCGGGTTGTATAGGAGATCGCTGATGTTCTCGATGTCTTGCTTCTCCAGTTGTGCGAGAACGATCTGTGCGAGTTCGCTCTGCCCCTTGTTGGCATTTCGAATGGCGGTTTCAAAGGTCATAAACCAAAGACCTGGTTTATCGCGCCAAAAGGGCGGTACACGCATTGTCAGCGCAATACCGGCGACTTCTGTTGTTGCTGTCGGGCTTGAGATGAATGGTTGTTGGCTTGACTCCATTTTGTTGCGGTTTCTTAGTTCTTTCTTCTGAAGGTTGTTGTTCAGTCGTGGGTCACCACTTTAGGATTGGTGCTAGGTAAGAGTGGAGAGCTTCTAGCTTGATCCTAATTAGGCAGGGCTTCAGCGAGGTGGAGAAATGAAAGGCAGGTTCAGCGATGTGTCTTGATCGGAAGTCCGAGACGAAGTGTATTGAAATTCGGAAAAATGAGACCTTAAGTACTATTTACAGACTTAGAACTAGCGATGGGTGACATGAGTATATTTACAATAAACATTAACTAAAATGACGGTAGAGGGCGCGCGTGCGCGCTCTGCGCGGGTCGGCCGTGCGTCGGCGCACGGCCGTTACGTATAAGAGGCGAACGGGCCTCGCGCGCGATGTATTTTGATGAATTGCAGGCAGCTACATATGTATGTATCAGTTACCCCACTGATCTCAACATACTGTGAAAGTCAAAAGACGAATTACAAACCCTGGTCCGTTAAAACAATAAAGTTGTTGCAATAAAATCGCTTGTAACCGCGGTCGGGTGGAAAAAATTAAGTGGTCTCGGTGAGAAGTTTCGCAATGGCTACAGAAACGTAATCTTTTCACAGTTCAAGTTTACCTCGTTAATCAGATATGAGTGGAAGTTTGGACTTTCTTTTGAGAGTTCGCTTTAATTTTTGTGGAAGCTTGAGTAAATGATGTTTAGTACAGTCAGTACTAAGTAGAGCTGTGAGATGAGAAGCTTAGTTGATGGATGGAAATATTATTATTGTTAACTAGCGGCCGCCCATGACTTCGTCTGCGTGGAAATGGTATGGGCAGTAATGATTTTTCAAAATAAGCTGTGTTGTACTTTGCAAAATTAGCTATTTTTTATTAACAGTCCCGTCGAAATTGTTTCAGCTGTTTCGGAGATTAGCGGGACAAAACAGAACAAAAATGCTTTAAATTGTGATTTTTTATTGGTATTTTAATATTACAAACAGACACTTCAATTTTATTTAGTTGTGTAGATTCTGATTCATTAACATATTGTCTCGACTCAATCTTAATAATGACACGTCTAATTTGAAATGCACGAAATCGCCTATTAAGCCCGAAAGAGACGAGAGTCGTTGACATCTTTTCGCCATTGGGTATAAGATACCCGATGGGGAAAAAATCTCAGCATCCCCTATTCCTGTAGTCCAGGCGTCTCGGGATTTGATGAAGACAAACGACCAGAGACAAGCGGCGCTAATGTAGTCTAGTAAACGTCTTGTCGTAGACAAATCGTTTTTTCATACATGACGTGTCCTGTATTACTTTGTGTTAGTTTTTATAAAAAAAAGTATCTTGGAATTCAGGATAGGACCGACCTATGATCAGCTTGAAATGTATTTCAGCTGATATGACTATGTTAAAATCTTATAGGTATTGGTAAAGAGATAATTGATGGATTATATTATAGTATCCAATTTTGTCCAAGATTCTAATACGACTGTATTATGAATTGTATATTTCAAGAGAACAAGAAAGACATTGCGTCTAAAATAGCTTCGCAACAATTGCTTGATTCACGTAAACCACGTAAATTGAATACTGCCTCGATATTACAAAGAATCTGTAATGTTATATAGTTTTGTGCAATAGAAACATCAAACGCGTATCCAGCAAACACTCGAGACAGCCTTGGACCGAACAATATCGCCACTTATTGCGGTCCACAATTCGTTTCTTACTCTCGCAACAAAGAGACCATCATATTCTCATAACAAACGGAAAGCCGGGCGAACTCGAGAGTTGTCCTAACGTTAACAACAATAAAATAAATTACGCCAAGGGAAAACTTCGGTGCGTACGAAACACATTTTTGCGGTTCGTATACTCATACGAAGGTAATGCCTTTTGTTCGCGGTTGTATGAAATTTTATGGGTTCGAGAAAACTATGGTGGCGTTGTAGTATGGGGGATTGGCGCATGTTGTTTTGGATCGGAGAATTATACCTACAGTTACTATGTTTTGAACCGGGATGATCGTACGTCTTATAGTATATTAAAATACTGTAATATCCGACAATTGACACAAGACGTAGGGTAGTATTCTTAGTTAAGAGTCATGCAAGTGCGTGCAGCTATTTAACAATTATATAAGTACTAGCTTTCCGCCCGCGACTTCGTCCGCGAAGAGACGTTTAACGGGTAAAACATTACTTTCTTATAGCGCAGTCGGTTGAAAAGTAGCCCATAACCTTTCCTAGGCTCTGGACTATATCTGTACCAAATTTCATTTAAATCGGTCCAGTACTCTATGCGTGAAAGCGTAACAGACAGACAGAGAGACAGAGTTACTTTCGGATTTATAATATTAGTAAGGATTACTAAAATTATCAAAAAACTCAAACGAACAAAACTTTAAAAGTTATCGCTTTTCATAATATTATTTGCTTTCAACGTACTGATAGCAACCATTTACAGGTTGATTGCATATTTAGCAAAGTTCAACCTGTAACATGTAATCATCATTACATTACATTACATTTTCATTTGCATGATTTGATTTCAAATGCAATCAATACATCCAAAAATAAGAAACTTCGTGTGTGGACTTGTAGCACGAAATTTTTTTACCTTCTGACGCACGTCCTTATGGATAATATACGCCATTTGATTACAATCTAGTCTTAAAGAGACTAATGAGTAATTTATTTTTAACTTAAGCTCCTAAAATAATTGTTCATGTAAGAATGTGTCCATTAACACTTTTCTTATTGTAGCACGCAATAATTGTTTAATTGTATCACCCATCTAACGAAAATGAACTTTGCATACAATCTTACGATACCAAGGATTGTTTTGTCTTTTCTTTGAGACAATAAAACGCCATGAGAATATCCAGCATGTTCCTTCATCCATCGGCCAGGTGGGTCTCGCTTAAGCCGAGGTCCCTAGACGAAAGCGGTTGATTCGAAAACTTCCTCTTGTGGGTGAACCGCAATTTTTCGTATCATTGACTGCGAAACACGAAGTTTGTCGCGAATCGTTGTTCTTTCCCGCTTTCCTGCCATATGGCGGGGTAAATGGTTGTGTTTTTGTCAAGTAATATTAGATACTAGTTCGGACGAAGTAGTTCATGGTACAAATCAATACTTATAGGGAAGTTGGTAAAACATTTTCTTTGTCCTTTTAATTTCGACTGGCTCGTTGGAACAGTGGTTAGTGACCCAGGATCACTATCTACGGTTTCAAGAGTCGTGGGTTCGATTCCCACTCGGGAAATATTTGTGTGACGAACATCGGTGTTTGTTCCATGTCTGGGTGTGTATTAAGTATATTTAAGTATATTTGTGTATCCACTGTTGATTCTGATATCTGTAACACAAGTGGTTGAGCTATTTACCACGGGATCAGATCAATGTATATGTTGTTGTGTAATATTTATTTATATTAATTTCTTTTTTTTTCCTAACTGACATAAGATGATGGCTTGGAGTAGCCTCGTCAACATCACCGGACTTGCGGGGGAGCGGAAGGTTCTTACGGCTAATGTATTTGTCCTTTGTTATGCTTTTGACTACCAGTATACCAAATTCTGAAATCGGTTCATTGACGTGAAAGCCCGATAGACTAAAAGAGTTACTATCACATAAATTCATGCTGTTCGAAAATTAGTTTTGTGATTCTACTACTTTGGGAGTTTTATTCGTAAAAGTAGTTTCAAACAAATAAATAAACAACAAATCCTTTTTCACATAAAAAAAACTACACAGCGCCCGATCTCTACAACTAAAGTAAAACTCCCCCAGCAATTAACCAAAACAAATCGCACAAATGTGAGCAAGTAGTCCCAATTCGCAAGTTGCCGTGTAAACATAAAACACTGAAAAACGCCAACTACGGGGCATTAAAATAAATATTTCTCACAAAGGGAGCAGTGATTCCGCCGAACCCACCATTTACACCTAGCTAGCGGAAAGAGTGAGAGGAAGCGTGGGCAACTGAGTGGTGAAGTGGGCTCCGACTGCGTGAAATAGGGTTTCGTTACAATTACCTATTTATATGAAACTAGTGGTCCCGGCGAATTTCATACCGCCAATACTATAAACCTTCCCTGGACTCCGGGCGGCGACTCTCTGGACGGTCCGGGCGTTCTCGAGTTTTAGTCAGACTAACGAACAGCAATTCATTTTTATTTATAAGATTTATAAGATGAGTCTTTACATGACTATTAATACAATAAAATTATATACGGTGAGAACAAACACGACTTTAAATTAGTTAGCAAGCGCCATGGTGAGTGAGAGGCATTCACTCCTGCGCAAGTCCGGTGACGATGACGAGGCTACTCCAAGCCATCATCGTATGTCAGTTAGGGAAAAAAATTATGATCTATGTATGTTTCACCCGTGGCGCTTGACGCCGAAATATCGGAAGCTCATTAAAATAAAAGATAATGGCCAATATGCCGAAAATATTCCTTTTTTTAATGTGTGACAGCTTAAAGTTATATATTACGTACATAGCAATTTACTGCCTAACGTTTCGACTCGAATACCAAACTGAGTCGCAAGCGTGTTGAAACCGTCCGTGTTCGTCTATCATAATCATCATCATCATCAGCCTATAATGTAGTCCACTGCCGGACATGGGTAGGCCTCCCCAATAATGCTAACTTCTCTTATCTCTCAGCTACTCGCACCCAACTTCAATCATCTGCTATAGAAGGTGTGAATTTCTCCATTCACGCCGAACTAACACTAACGTTATGCCCATATTTGTTCAACACACAACACTCCCAATATCCGTGTTTGTTTTTTACAAATTGTTCCACAGTTACTTTTTTGTTTTCATATACATAATACAATCATAGATACTGGAAATTAGGACTTTCTTGTGAAGTCATTGTCATTAAAGTAAAAAAAAAATAGGCCATTTCCAGAGAATGGGGTGAGTGGGTGTTAAGTAAAATAACTAGTTGCAAAAACAATTTAATTTTTTTTTGGGTAACACAAGAAAGATAATTATGTGTTTATCAAATTCAAATAATAAATATCTAAGATATTATATATTTAACTAACGCAATGATCTTATTGTCATTTTGACAGTATATAAAATATTTCCAGTTAATTATTAATAAAAAACATTAAAAACCCGACATGGAACCCCAAATATCAGACAAAAAGGCAGGTAAAAAAGTAGGCAAAGCTACCGGGGCCAGACGAGACAGCGCTTATATAAAAGCAACTAAAAATACTAGTTAAAAAGCGTAGTTTTAGCGGGAGAATGTTTGCTCGACCCACTTTATTAGGCCGCTTGCCGTGTGCGGCCACGACGTTTCCGATAATCAGGGATTAAATATGTATCCGGAAAAAATAGTTCACTCGGGTACAGGATACCCGTAGGAAAATCGTTCCATTCAGTCAAATGTGTTAGTCAATAAATTCAGACAAGCTGAAAATGTATTAATTTATGCAAAATAAAAACTGATGTTAAAAATTCTCATCTCTACATGAAAAAAATATGTACGTGGGCAAATTATAAATTACTTTTAGCCCAACCGTAAACTTCGTATTATTTGAACATAATATTATTTTAATTACCTACTAAGAAAATTCTAACCAGACCCTCGATAAATTGAGAAAATTGAAACTGTCCAGGATACCATGTCCTTTTGTTTTAATGAGCTCGGCACTGTTGCAAGCGCCATGATCACGCGGGTGAACTGTAGGACTGCGAGAATGACGGTAGATCTAAGGGCAGACATATCGGTCTACCCTCTTTCTAAGTCTTTTATTACGCACGGCACCACTTGCATAAACAGCCCGACATAACATAGTAAATATCCCGGACAGTTTTAGTTTTCTAATGTGTGTAACCATGGCAGTTTAAAATTATATATCCTCGCTAAATGTATTTTTTTATAGTACGAAGTAAGTTTAAGTTTATGTTAGTGTTGTATTCACTATTAAGATATTACAACATCCAAGTAAATACTCCTAGTAAATAAATTAAAGAAAAAATTGGTTGCATGCACAAGTAGATCTCGTGGCCCGACTGTAACGCCGCAACAGCTAGTTTCAGTACAGCCCGGTTTGTTTATTTAAAACTTTTTTCCGTCAGGTGCGGTCCATTCTGCAGTTTGATGACGTCATCGGGGACATTCATCTGTAAAGCAGTTCTATAGGCCGCTTTATGCTTATGTTAGTTTTTGTCAATCACACCGACCGTGATAAAAATTTAAATTTGTCTGCCAGGCTTTTAAAGTGTTTAGTTAGATAACCTTTATGCTTTATCCTAATGAAATACGTCAACAAAATAACACTCCTATCTTATAGAACCTCTTTTTATTATTTTTCTTTTATTAATATTAAATTTGTATTTTCATCGAGGCTATTATAAAGCCATCGGCGTATTAAAACAACTGTTTAGCTAACAGGGTTCATATTTTAATAGATACAGCTTTTATGAAAGCACGTGGTAATATTATAATGATATTACAGTTCCTTTTAAGAACAGGAAGTTTCATAACACCAGACCATTAAATACACGAAGAATCCAGCAAATGTACAGAAAACTTTTCTCTAAACTGAAATAAGAAAACAAGTGGCAAACAAAACAACGCTTCTAAGTCATCAAGCCACAAAAACCGGTGAAATATCTCTTACAATAATTGCACGAGGCGAGTGGACGATAAATCTACAGAGCGTCCGCACACTTGTTACGGTTTTAATGCTTGTAAAGGTATTATTTAGTATCCAGTTGCTTTTAAATGCAATTTAGTGAGGGCTTCTGCGTTTTTAACTGGCAATGAAAGCGGCCATAACAATTTCTTTACGAGCGCCGGAGTTAGTTATTGGGCGAGGCTGTTTGATTTGTTGCGTTAATTTGTATGTGACGGACGAATACGGAAACGTTAATGAAACTTTTTAAAAACGGAAAGAATATAAATATGTTTAACTAGCTGTGCCAGTGACTTCATCCGTTTTTCCCCTCGTTTACACATCTTCCATTGTTTCTTTGCTTCTTTTGGTCGAAGCATGATGTTAAAAACCCAAAGCTTCCTTTATAAACGGTCTAATTAATACAACAATATTTTTTCAATTCGAATCAGTAGTTCCCGAGATTAGCGCATTCAAACAAACAAACATACTAACAAACTCTTCAGCTATATTATATACTAAGGTTTACATTAAAAGCTGCACTCCTACCTTTTGTTACGTAGTAAGTTGGGCAACCGAATTGTAATGGCTAAGTTAAGTCTTTATCCAATCAAAAACATAAATGTGAAATGAGAGCCAAGTTCAATATTGCCTTGGTTGTTGACTTCAGCGACAAAAGAAGTGAGATCTAAATGGGTGCTAAGTTCAATGGTCAACCCAGAAATTTATTTATAAGTAACACTATAACATACCTATCATATCTTCTTATAACATAAGATAATGTATGGTGGTAGCCTATGAAGGTCTGTCTTGGCTAGTTTCTATAAACCTACCAACGTATTATTATGTTCGCTCGCTAGTTTCTACCAACAATCCAAATTTTCTGAATTATAAAATAAAAACCGACAAATACTTGTAGGCTTAGAACTTGCGACGGCTATAATTCATATATAAAAACTAGCCAAGACAGACCTTCATAGGCTACCACCATACATTATCTTATGTTATAAGAAGATATGATAGGTATGTTATAGTGTTACTTATAAATAAATTTCTGGGTTGACCATTGAACTTAGCACCCATTTAGATCTCACTTCTTTGTCGCTGAAGTCAACAACCAAGGCAA
The DNA here is from genome assembly GCA_039566165.1 of Maruca vitrata. Classification (NCBI taxonomy): domain Eukaryota; kingdom Metazoa; phylum Arthropoda; class Insecta; order Lepidoptera; family Crambidae; genus Maruca; species Maruca vitrata. The sequence goes on along the minus strand of CM076912.1, from coordinate 16,049,406 downwards.
TATTGAACTTGGCTCTCATTTCACATTTATGTTTTTGATTGGATATCATTACTTTTTGTAGAAAAGTATATATCATCGTAACGCCGTGGGTCCTTTGAAAAGGACAAATTCAAAACTAAAACTAGACTTTATGTAGGTACCTACCCTAAGTAATAAATATGAAAACCGACTATAAGTACCTACTCTTAATTGTAAATAAGCAAGTATACCTAAATATATACTTAGTGCTCTGCCTTCCCCGGTATATAGGCGTTATTAGGCACTAATTAGGTATTTATGTTAAGCGTTCATAATAGAACCTAACCTAATTATTAAAAAATTGCCAGTTTTTATTTTTTCCTTTGTATTCATGTAATTACCTATCTGCATACCAAATTTTAACTCTCTAGGTCATTTGGAACTGGGTTAGAATTTTGATCTGTCAGTCAGTCAATGATAAAAATGAGGATTTTTGGACATTAATATCTAAATAACTGTTTGAGATATGCTTATGAAATTTAGAACACATATTTATCTCGCAAGTCACAATATATAAGCCAAATTTGATACGTTTATGTGAAATAGTTTTTGATTTATGAGGGGTTCAAAAGTGGTTCCAAATGGTTCGTGTAATATTACACACGGTGCGGCTCGCCAGTTCTGTTTCTTGAACCTTGGCTTGACACGCTACCGCGTGTCTAGATTGAATGGACCACGATAGGTACCTAACCTGTAATCACTCGAAAACACTTTTTAAACTTAGTATTGACTATGAATACAATAAATTTATGTCTAGAATAATCGTAGACATCCTATAAAGTACTAAAGTTAGCATTAATAGCTGCAATCCTACCTTTTATAACATAGGAAGTTGGGCAACCGAATTGTCAATCTCAAACTAACTGCCGCCTCCTCGCAACAATTTAATCCTGTACAAACATTCACGTGGCCATTAGGAGCGACCTCACAAGGATGTTGTGGCTTGCGAAAGCTGCAAGAGGAGCTTTAATGCTTAACTGATACTACTGGACTGGTAGGCATATAATATAATAGGTATCTTTACCCAATTGCAACAAAATAATGGTTATGATATACAATATTCTATGGCAACTTTATAATTTGTTGACATTTTGATCACCATTCCCAATAATCAAGTTTCTTAGTTAATTTTATCTACATCTTGAGTAAATCGATAGGTAGTATAATTCTTGCAAATAGTACGTACAATGTAGCGCAATTAACTATCGTATTATGTCTGTCTGTCGCGCACTTTCCATTAACGGAGTAAACAATGACTAAAACGATTTAAATTAAATTTGGCACAGAGTCTAGACCCTGATAAAGGTACTAAGAAGAATACTTTTTAGAACTCTAGCTCTCTTACGTATAAAGTTGGGCAACTGAGTTGTCAATCTCAAACTAACTGCCGCCTCCTCGCAACAATTTAATCCTGTACAAACATTCACGTGGCCATTAGGAGCGACCTCACAAGGGTGTTGTGGCTTGCGAAAGCTGCAAGAGGAGCTTTAATGCAGCTTAACTGATACTACGGACTGAACATGTTATACGGCTGCTGGTACAATTATACAGATGTAGATATATTAAATACGGTATACGGGTAAGCGGCCCCAGCTCCTCGAGCTACTATCGACTCAGTCCAAATCATCCGAGGCGATAGTATCCTTCCTCCACTTTTCCTTCCCCCGTCGTATATCCTTGCTACTCGTGGGAACGCAATGACCTTGTTAGAACAATGCACAAGGCAGAATGGCGGCGACGTGGTCCACAACCCTGGATCGCTGGAAGTGATATCTGCCTACCCCTCTGGGAAAAAGGGGTGATTGTGTGTGTATGTAAAAAGAAAGACGGGTTACGCATATTTATAACTCAAACATACATTCATACATACATACATAAAATCACGCCTTTTTGCCAGAAGGGTACGTAGATATCGATTCCTGCCATGTGCATCTTGGGACACCACTTTCGCTTCTTTGACGTCAATCAATATCTTCATGCATGCTCGTCGCTTACGGGTACTTTTGATTTGAACCTTCTTCAAAATATGACCTATTTGGTCATGGAAGGTCTTTCTTGGCCTTCCACTGTCGACATTTCTAATTATACTTCCTCTCTATATTCCTTTCATGAACATGACCAAACCATCTAAGCTTACCTTTCTCAACCAACATCTTCTTATTTATAACTAAATAACAATTAAACAGATTTCATTGAATGTATTTAGGGTGGTAGCCCAAAATAAGGCGCCCGATACATGCTTTTCAACCAAAATTATTATAAGAGAGTAATGTTTTACACGATAACGACTTGAACTTCACGCCGACGGAGTAGCGAACTTAAAGCTCATATTCTATGTAAGCTTCTTAACCACCAATATCCAATTTAGAGTTTTGTAGTTAATTTTAAATCTAAATGAGTAACCCGATACACTGTTTGTACACATGGAATGGACCCTTCCATTCAATATAATTTCTCTCTACTAACATTGCAATTACGTAAGTAACCGTGTATCTCTCAACTATGTCGCGTTTTCACGCCAAATGTACTGACCCAATTTTAATAAAATCTGGTAAAAATTTTAGTCTAGACCCAGAAAGAACATAATGATTTTAATGAAAATAAAGTGGTTACGTAATAAATACAAATTAAACTTTGTAGTACAATTTTCCTGTTCCGGGTGGTTGGTGGTTAGTTACTCCGGCTGGCGGTTCCAAGAGTCGTAGGTTCGATTCCCACTCGTGACAAATATTTGTGCGATGAACATTGCAGTGTTTGTTCCGTGTGTGGATGTGATTCTGTTTTTAAGTATGTATTTAAAAAAATATTAATGTTTGTATATCAGTGTCTGACGCCCATAGTACAAGCACTACTTCGGTTGGGGTCAGGTGGCCATGTGTGTAGGGAATTTCCCAGATATATTAGACATATTCTTTATATCACACAACATCACATACATTGGTGTAAATGTTATTGTTGGACAGGATTTATATGAGTTGAATCTGTAAAATTAGTAAAATTACAAAATATACTATCTAAAGGTATTATTAATATAAGCCATGTCAGAGGCTTACGGGCGGCTTAAAACCCTCTGACAACAGGTTGTTCATTAACCATACGTGAAGAAGAAGATTAAGAGATAATTCAACAATAATTTATCTATATTACGTGTATTTAACTTTTTATGTCGGCTATTAAGCTTGTAACTTTACCCAATGTGCCCAAGTTTGGATCATAATACCGCAATAATAATTCAAAGTAAAGGCCGTATTAATTGATACCATTTTCTTGGCAACTCTTAAGATTTCTTCAATAATTAACTGAATTGCTATAAAATTTTATACTCTCCAGATACGATTATGTCAAAGCAGAGTGGGTACATAAATCGTACCGTAGATATTATAGTCACAGTACAAAAAAATAAGTACGGACAGTCTTAATTAAAACGATACGTATTATTACGTGTGGAGATCTGAATATATGGCTGAATAGTGCATATAGTGAGGTGACTGACTCTAACGGCAAGTAGGGTTTGATTCTAATCAGGGACAAATATTTTTGTGTTATGTAATCAGCCAATTGGGAAAGTCTTAATGGTGCACAAACAATGCATAACTATTGTTGAAGTAAACGCAAACACCGGTACTATCACCAAGTCGTCGCATCACTAGCCGCACGCCCCATCCCTACCATCTTGAATTGTCTGTCTCTCTCTCTGACTCCTACACCGCGCTAAGACACATTGCTCAGACTGTAATTTATCTTTAATTAATAAATAAGAAGTAGAATCGTTCAACCGTGCTTTATTTAACAACCACAGGTTATGGGCCGTCCCATATTCTGATATTTTAGTAAAATAACAGTTTTCAGTAAAGTTATAGTGAAAGTAACCTCAAAGCCGCGAAAGCCGCGTGGTGCAAATTTCTCTTTCAGCCTTTTTCAGCTTATACTAATATATCATGGCTTTAAACACGCTTTCTATTCAAAAATTAACTGGAAGAGATAACTTTGCGACGTGGAAATTTGCCATGGAAGCTTATCTACAGCATGAGGAACTATGGGAATGTATAACCTCGGCGGACTTCGTAGACACCAAAAAAGACATTAAAACCAAGTCCAAGATTATACTGTCTATAGATCCACAGCTATACGTGCATGTTCAAGACGCTACAACTGCTAAAATGGTATGGGACAAGTTATGTAAAGCTTTTGAAGATTCTGGCCTGCTCCGTAAAGTAGGGCTTTTGAGAGACTTAATTAATACAAATCTGAGTTCAAGTGTAAATGTAGAAGATTTTATCAATAAAATAATGTCAGCAGCACATAAATTGAGAGCAATAGGTTTTACAGTTGATGATGAGTGGCTCGGCACACTAATGTTGGCTGGGTTACCCGAGGAATACAAACCAATGATAATGGGCATTGAGAGTTCAGGAATAAAGATTAGTGCCGATCTGATTAAAACTAAATTGTTGCAAGAGGTTAAATCAGATACTACTACCGCTTATTTTGTAAAATACAGTAAAAATAACTCTCATTCTAATAGAAATAGTACAAGTCACTCACAAAAACCTAAAGGACCCAGATGTTTCAGTTGTAATAAGCATGGGCATGTCAGTAAACATTGCTGGTTCAAAAATAAAAGTAAAGAGAATGAAGAAACTAAAAATAGCTTTGTTGCCGCTTTCTCAGCTTCATTGTTAAATGACAGCACCAACTGGTATGTGGATTCAGGGGCATCCGCTCATATGACAATGCATAGCTTCTGGCTTGAGAATGAAAAAGCACCGCCTGTGGATAACATAAGGATTGCTAACAACAAAGTGCTCCGTGTTCAGAGCTGTGGTACAGTTAATATTCAGGTGATAAATGAAGACACTGGGATGCTGGACTGTATTCAAATAAAGGAGGTTTTATATGTACCAGACTTATGCACAAATCTACTATCAGTAAGTAAAATTATTTCCAATGGAAACCGAGTTGAATTCAATGAAAATGGATGTACAGTCATAACCAAAGAAGGTAATATAGTGGCCAATGCACAACTAGTAAATAATACATATAAACTGTTAACATGCAATAGTGGAACAGCAATGGCAGTCACGGAAGATAAATATGTATGGCATCAGCGGCTCGCTCACCTCAACTTCAGTGATTTAAATAAAGTTTCAGCATGTACACTGGGTGTAAAAATGTCTTCAGCAAATAAGGAAATAACATCTACTGCATGCCTGCAAGCGAAGCAATCTAGACAACCTTTCAAGCATGAAGGTTCCCGAGCATCAAAATTATTAGAATTAATCCACAGTGATGTGTGTGGACCAATGGAACATCAGTCTATCGGAGGAGCAAGGTACTTCTTAACATTTATTGATGATTTCTCTAAAAAAGTATTTGTCTATTTTCTGAAACATAAATCAGAGGTGTTTGAAAAATTTATTGAATTTAAAAATAGAGTTGAAAATGAATTGGATTGTAAAATTAAAATACTAAGAAGTGACAATGGAACAGAATATAAAAATCACAAGTTTGATAAGTGTCTGAAATATTTTGGAATTAAGCATGAAACAACTAACCCATACACTCCTGAACAAAACGGCGTAAGTGAAAGAATGAACCGCACCTTAGTTGAAAAGGCAAAGTGTATGTTATTCAATGCATGTTTACAGAAGGAGTATTGGGCTGAAGCAATAGCCACTGCTGCCTACATTGTCAATCGGGCACCTACTCGCTCACTGCCCAATGTCACGCCTGAAGAACGATGGACTGGATGTCAACCTGACCTAAGCCACCTGAAAATATTTGGATGTCCAGCTATGGTACACATTCCAAGAGAAAAGCGTCAGAAATTAGATCCCAAATCGCGTGAGTTGACATTTATTGGTTACAGCGACTGCACTAAAGGTTATCGCTTCATTGACATTAAAAGTAAACAAGTTGTAATGAGTAGAGATGCTGTATTTCTAGAAGAAAGAATCACCCAGAATGTTTGTCAAGCTCAGAATAATTCAGAAAATTTAAATAAAAATAATACATTTCAAGAAGTAGAAATAAATAAGGATAGTTGTCAAGAATCCAACAGTATAAACATAGTAGAAGAGCCTGTCACAAATAATAACGAACCAAGCTACACTGACAATGATTCTAGTACATATGAAGACCCTGATGATGAGAGCTACATACCTTCTAGTAGTTTCAGTTCACCAGAAAGTGTATGCCATGTCAACTTAAGACCCCGTCGTCAAAACTTACAAGAAAATATAGACACTCAAGATGAACAAACTGATTCTGACCCAAATTCATTTTTATGTCTGAACTCTGAGTCTACTATGAGCCTGCTAGACAATGAACCACAGAGTCACATTGAAGCATTAAATGGAGATAACTCCAGTCAATGGAAAATGGCAATGAAAACTGAATATCAATCATTAGTCGACAACAATACCTGGACATTAGTAGACCTGCCCACTGACAAGAAAATAATTCCATGTAAATGGGTTTTCAAAACGAAGAGAAATGAAGTTGGCGAAATAGTTAGATACAAAGCTCGTCTTGTTATTAAGGGATTTAAACAAACACAAGGAATAGACTATCATGAAGTTTATGCTCCTGTGGTCCGCTTGACATCATTAAGATATTTGTTTGGTTTAGCTGCTAAATTCAAACTACAAATCCATCAAATGGATGCCATCACAGCTTTCTTACAGGGAGAAGTAGAAGAGGAAATTTATATGTCATTGCCTCCTTGTTATGAAGTGGAAAATAAAGTTTGTCGCCTTAACAAAGCTTTATATGGCTTAAAACAAGCCAGTCGCCAATGGAACAAGAAACTGAATGCTGCCTTATTGGAGATCGGTTTGAAGAGGTCAACATTAGATCCATGTATATACTATAGACATAATGATGAAAATGACATATTATATATTGCAGTGTATGTGGACGACATACTCTGTTTCTTCAACAATGAAAATTCCATAACAATCAAACAAAAATTACAAGAAAAATTTCAAATGAAGGACCTTGGTAAAGCTCAGCAATGTATTGGATTAAAAATTACACAAAGTAGTAATTTAGAAGAAATATCCCTGGATCAGTCACATTATATTGAGAAAATATTACATAGATTTAACATGTTCAATTGTAAATCTGTACCAACACCATTTGAAGCTGGAACACAATTGAAGAAGGCTGAAAATGAAAATGAAATACTACAAAATGTTCCCTACCAAGAGGCTGTTGGTTGCCTTCTATATTTATCCCAAGGTACACGGCCAGATATTACATATTCTGTGAACTCGGCAAGCAGATTTAACAACAGCCCTACTATGCAACACTGGATTGCTGTGAAGCGCATATTTCGTTACCTTAAGGGAACCATTAATCTAAAATTGTCTTTCAAAAGAAACTATGACAACATGGTTGGATACTGTGACGCTGATTGGGCCAGTGACCCTATAGACCGAAGATCCTGCACTGGATATTTGTTTATTTTTCAGGGAGCATGTGTCAGTTGGAATTCAAAGAAGCAAACAACAGTTGCTCTTTCCAGCACCGAGGCTGAATACATGTCTTTGGCCTCTGCTGTTCAAGAAGCACTTTGGCTACAGCAACTTGAAAATGACATCTGTCAAAATATCTCAGGGATGCCACTAACTATGTACTGTGATAATCAAAGCGCTATTAGCATTTCAGGTTCTGATGCCTATCAACCTCGCAGCAAGCATATAGACGTCAGATACCATTTTGTGAGAGAAAAAATTGCAGCGGGACAAATACGCATGGAGTATATGTGTACAGCAAAGATGATAGCCGACGTGATGACAAAAGGACTTCCGCGCTCCAAGCACCATGTCTTCACCACTGCAATGGGTTTGCGTTCAAGGGAGGGTGTTGAAGTAAACGCAAACACCGGTACTATCACCGAGTCGTCGCATCACTAGCCGCACGCCCCATCCCTACCATCTTGAATTGTCTCTCTCTCTGACTCCTACACCGCGCTAAGACACATTGCTCAGACTGTAATTTATCTTTAATTAATAAATAAGAAGTAGAATCGTTCAACCGTGCTTTATTTAACAACCACAATTATGCAAACACAAGCCCATTCTGCTCTCACTCTTCTAGAAGAGATGAAAATCCGATGGGGTCCATGAGATCCAAAACTCGGAACTAATGATTAACAAGTTTGCTTAATTGGAAGATTGCTCCGGGATCATTGCCCAATGTACCAACTTTAGTGTCTTGTTTTTATACTAAGCTATTGTCATAAGATTCATAGCGAGATGTAAGTTTTGCAAACTAATGTTGGCATTAGTATGAAGACCGTCTATAAGCGCCATCTATTGGCTTCAGTTCGAACTTGCTAGTCTAATGTCTCTCCGCAGTTTGATAAAATAAACTAACCGTTTCTTCTGTACTGTGGCATAGTGGCGAAATATAATCTGCTGTCTTAAGGCCTCCACATGGGCCGTTATTGAGTTTGGAGATGGTCCAACGTTCAGATTTGTGTCAGCCAAGTGTGCCCGCCCAGATTTACGCCCGCCCTACTCGTTAATGCAGTGTAGAACGACCTTTGACTCATTTTTCGGATTCTTTTAGAACCCTAAACGGAACCCTTGTATGAATTTGACACTAGTCTGTCTGTCTGCTATTCAAGATTTTTTCAGGGAAAACGCAGAGTCATACTGCAACTGAGTGTCTTCGCTTGGGCACCTACATAAGTTGTTAAGATGATTGATGATATGTATGAAAATCAGGTCAACGCAATTCAAATACTTATTTTCACCCAGTATTTTGGTTTTATTCATAAACAAAGTAATCTGAAATTTGATGCGTACGCAGAGCGGTTTAACAGATAAAGACACAATAATTTACGTTGAAATCCGTGAAAACCGAAACAGTTATAAAAATTTCGCTTCTAATTTTGTTTGCGGCGTAAAAATTTATTGCCACAGAGATTAACGCTCATCCGATGATTTATTCAATTTGTTGACATTGAAGAATTGGTGAGGCCGTGAAAACACAACATTTACGTTTCACATCACAGTATTATGTATCACGTTCTAAAATTCTGTTTGTTTAGGCGGAATGATTTTGGTCTGATTTTTTAACGGTTTATTAGGTGATTGCACATTTGATATTAGTTCACGATTCAGTCAGAGGCTTAATAGTACGTTGTGTGAAGTTGTGTTGGAAGCGTCGATGGCTGAGTGGTTAAGGTCGTTGCTTGACATGCGAGGTCACCAGTTCAAACCCCGCCAGTCCCACCACGTACCACTGTGTAATTTGAAACTCATATGTACGATTATTCGACGCTTATTGGTGAAGAAAAACTTCATGAGCAAACTTGCACACCTACCTACGAAGAAATTCTTAGGTTGTGTAGTCAACCAACCCGATGGGCATATGGGCCGATAATGATGTGAAGTTGAATTTGTTAAAACAATAACTAACAATCATCATCATCATCATCTCCCCGTTTTCCCGGTTGCATCCTTGCGGAGCCCGGGGTCCGCTTTCCTACTCCTATGTCTCCACTTCGCACGGTCTTCGGCATCCTTCACGGAGAGTTTATTGGCACGCATGTCATCCACTACGACGTCAAGCCAGGCCCTCTTGGGCCTTAAACAATAACTAACAATATTCAATCAAACTGATTACTATAAACAGTCAAAGTCAATGCCAAAGTTTTTATAGCGAATCAAGTGTGTTAAAGTATGACGTTAAAAACAATTGAATATTTTCTGATGAAATACGTTTGCGTATAATTTTATTTTTATCAAAATTTTATTGAACGGTCAATGATAACCTCTAGGGAAAATATAACCCGCATCTTTTAAAATTCGGTTCACCACAAATTTTGCCATTTTTGATCAGGCGGACCTGAAGTTTTATCTTATCTGACAAGCATTATCAATTTCAAAACTTTCCCCAATCTCATTTCCTAAAGATTAACCCTTCGGTGTTATGATGTAGCGAATTCCTTTTGTTTTAGGGGAATTTAAGAATCCATCGTCCGTTGAAACGTCACCTTTTCGGTATTGAAATGGTTGCAACGATCAATCATCGTGAGTCGTTTGAGAATAGATGCAAATGGAGGTTCTCAGAGAGATGCAGTTTCGTTGAATTTTGTTTGCTAAACTTGTACAGTCTGTTTCATTTTTTATTTTAACCAAGATAAGTTTGTTTTTTTCCTATCTCCTCGATTATATCCGCAAAAATAATTATGTAAAATCTAATTTTATTCTATACCAACCTTGTGCTAAAGAGTTACATAGTAGAGAGCATTAAGTTTATCAAATTACTTATATTGAAAATGTACCCTATTCCGTATTAGTAAAGAATACGTATTGTATTGCAAAAGGATCTTCAATATTGTAACCTAAGAAGACAATTTAATCAAACTTATTTTACGGATTTAACTCGCGTGTATTGGTATTCTAAACATTATTTAGAGATCTGACGTTTCGAGCTCTTACTTAACTCTTAACGTACAGCGCTCGTGGTCACGGCTAAGACTCAATCGAGTATATTATTTCAAATGTGTAGTGCTCGCGCAATTAAAAATAGACAATACCTACTAGAAAATGTAATCGTTCATATTGCATGAAAAATAGCCTGGTTTCAGAACTGATATTTTTATTTTACATTTTCTTTGTCTACTCTAGAAGCTAAAATGCTCAAAGTCGTCAAAGTAATGACAACATGACGAGGCAAGAATGTCTATTGAGATTTTTAATACTAAACATGACGCTGTGTTTTCCTGGCATTTTCTAGTGTTTTTTTTATTAATCGCTCTGAGATGTTCAAACAATGTATTTATAAAACGATGGAAACTTTTTTATCGTTATCCTGAAAAAAAATCTTCAAATAGATTCAAACCAGTAAATACGAATATGAAGGATTCCGCGAAAATTTGGGTACATCCTTAGAAACTTGGAAAATATAAGGGACTCAATGGGTTAAAAAAAGTCCAATCATTTTGATTTAAAAAGATTCACGAAATTAATAAAAAAAAACAAAACCAAGAACAATAATAAAAAGGAAATTTTGAAACAATATTCCATACCGAAAATAGGCATCATATAAAAACTTGCGTTATGAATATCAGAATCTACGAGTATTGCAAAGTAAAGGCTTAAATCGACGAATGACACACCCATACATACATATTTATTCTATTCTATTCCATACATGAAACAAACACAAAATGTCCATCAGCATTGGTGTGATTGTATTAAATAATAGAATAAAAAAAAAATTAAGTGATCTCCAGACCATAATCTGTTATAAGTACAAGGTTTTATTTAGATAATCGCGTTCCATTACATAAGTAACTAGTAAGATACTGGTGGTAGTATTAAACTATCTTGCAAAGAGGTTCAATTACGGCATAAAAAACTCTTGTTCTGTCTTCAAAACCCATCTCACCACAGGGACGTATTTCTAGCCAAGTCGCTGCCTCGCAAAATTCTTCGCATAATATGAACGTAAATTTCAAAAATCCCAAGTCCTTTGACTTGCCCACTGTTGAGACGGTCCGAAGTTTATTATTCTCTTCGAAAAATACGAAATGTTTATTCTAGTAGATTATGGTGGAGCGTTGGGGGACTCGGTTGTGTACATGATGCGAAGTACGCTGAGAATTGAGGGAATAATCCGCTTCGTATGTGGTGTATAGCAGAACCATCTAATACGTATTCTTGACGGACTTGTTTGGAATGTATGCGCTAACTTTGTTCTGATCAACAAAGCAATTACACAATGTTTTAATGCAATCATCATAAATACGATCAATAAATGTTTTGCTTTGTTTTTTTCTTTTTTTCATGAAACTGACGCAGTCCTCTACTGGCCATAGACCTACCCAAATATACACCACTCTTGGACATTGTTTGTTGTAGTGTCTAATTGTTTAAGTTTTCACGTCCTATAAAATCCATCATTCAGTCCATTGAAAGTTAAATGTTTAGTCCCTGCGTTTTTGAGAGGACGCAATTTTATTTCATAGATGTGTTTATGGGGGGGGGGGGGTCATTGTAGAGTCAAAACCACTCAAAGACAAGTTTTTAGTTCGTGTTTTGAGTATTTGCAACGATTCCTTCCTTGTCTTACTCTTTCCACTCTAAAACGCACCGAAAAAGGTAGCATTTCAATGGACTAAAACCACAAATAAATAAATATTACCCAACATGTATGTAACATTCATCTGATCCCGTGGTAAGTAGCTTTAGTACTTGTGTTAAAGTTATTAGAATAAATGGATACAAAAATATATTTAAATATACTTAATACACACCCAGACACGGAACAAACACCGATGTTCGTCACACAAATATTTGTCCCAGGTGGGAATCGAACCCGGGACCGTAGGTAGTGAACCTGAGTCACTAACCACTGCTCCACCGAGCCAGTCAAACATAAACACATACAAGGCAACATTATAGATCTGATTTTCGCTACCATTAGACCAACGAGCCAATCGAATAACAAGCCTCGTGTAAGCATTTACCCAATCACAACGCAGCGTTCTGCGATACGTTTGATATTCGGATCAGCTGTCGCTTTAATAGTCACATTCTTCTTGCTCCAATGAACATTCTCGCGCCTATCGATCCACACATGATGGAACATCTAGACACGCGGTAGCGTGTCAAGCCAAGTTCAAGAAACAGAACTGGCTAGCCGCACCGTGTGTAATATTACACGAACCATTTGGAACCACTTTTGAACCCCTCATAAATCAAAAACTATTTCACATAAACTTATCAAATTTGGCTTATATATTGTGACTTGCGAGATAAATAAGTGTTCTAAATTTCATAAGCTTATCTCAAACAGTTATTTAGATATTAATGTCCAAAAATCCTCATTTTTATCATTGACTGACTGACAGATCAAAATTCTAACCCAGTTCCAAATGACCTAGAGAGTTAAAATTTGGTATGCAGATAGGTAATTACATGAATACAAAGGAATAAATACAAAACTGGCAATTTTTTAATAATTAGGTTAGGTTCTATTATGAACGCTTAACATAAATACCTAATTAGTGCCTAATCACGCCTATACACCGTGAAATTTTAGTGGTTGTTTTCCCGCAGTAAAATGATTCTATCTTAGTAGTACAATAGATTTGTGCAGTTCTTATTTGTTAAAATCAATAAATGCCGGTTTTACGAAAGGTTTAACCGAAACTCGAAAGCACGTTCGAACCGCTTTATGACTTAGGGTATCGAGCTTCTTCAGCTTTAAGCATCGATTTCATGCGGCAAGCAGTACCTGATTACGTCACACCTTATAAAAGAACGATAGCTTCTCTCGTTTTTGAGTTGAAAAATTATTATTTTAAAAATTTAGAAATAAACAATTTTTTTTCAAGGAATAATTTGCGTGTTTCTATAGTATTACTAAAGGCAAATCATTCTGTCACGGGAAAGCAACCACTCAAATTTCACGGTGTATACCGGGAAAGGCAGAGCACCAAGTATATATTTAGGTATACTTACTTATTTACAATTAAGAGTAGGTACTTATAGTCGGTTTTCATATTTATTACTTAGGGTAGGTACCTACATAAAGTCTAGTTTTAGTTTTGAATTTGTCCTTTTCGAAGGAACCACGGCGTTACGATGATAAATATACCTTTCTACAAAAAGTAATGATATCCAATCAAAAACATAAATGTGAAATGAGAGCCAAGTTCAATATTATGATAATTGCCTTGGTTGTTGACTTTAACGAAAGAAGTGAGATCTAAATGGGTGCCAAGTTCAATGGTCAACCCTGAAATTTATTTATAAGTAACACTATAACATACCTATCATATCTTCTTATAACATAAGATAATGTTTGGTGGTAGCCTATGAAGGTCTGTCTTGGCTAGTTTTCATATATGAATTATAGCCGTCGCAAGTTCTAAGCCTACAAGTATTTGTCGGTTTTTATTTTATAATTCCGAAAATTTGGATTGTTGGTAGAAACTAGCGAGCGAACATAATAATACGTTGGTAGGTTTATAGAAACTAGCCAAGACAGACCTTCATAGGCTACCACCATACATTATCTTATGTTATAAGAAGATATGATAGGTATGTTATAGTGTTACTTATAAATAAATTTCTGGGTTGACCATTGAACTTGGCACCCATTTAGATCTCACTTCTTTGTCGTTAAAGTCAACAACCAAGGCAATTATCATAATATTGAACTTGGCTGTCATTTCACATTATGTTTTGATTGGATTGAAATTGTCACTTTGATATTTCCTGCGTGGCTGTAAATATCAGACAATATGCATGAGATTGAGCACTTGTGTTACAATACTACGCACATTGATTTGATCCTTAGTACTCGTGTCAATATTAGAAACCAGTGGAGTAGTAGAATTATCATCATCATCAGCCCATATACGTCCCTGCTGTTTGGGCACGGGCCTACTCTAATCTAGGGCTTTAAGGCCTTAGTTAACCACACATGCCAAGTGCGGATTAGTTGACTACACAACCAAAGAATTTCTTCATAGGTGTGCAGGTTTCCTAACGATTTTTTCTTCACCGTTAAAAACACAGTGGTACGTGGTGGGGTTTGAATTAGTGACCTTTCGCTTGGCAAGCAACGACCTTAACCACTCAGCCATTGACTCTTTTTAGTTTTGTATTTGTTTGTTCTCTTTATTATTATTTTATTAATGGAAGTATAGCGTTAGGTAGAGTGTCGATCTGCAGGATGCGAGTAGCCGAGTATAGGCGGGAGTGGCGTGCATTTGGGGGGGCCTACGTCCAACAGTAGAAGAAATTATATTTAGGTTCATTATATGTTTATTTATAGTTTAGAGAAACTCGTATGTCATAAAATTCAACAGCACATTAGGTGTAACACAGGCATTTCAATATCAACCTTATGGCTACGACATAAAGTCAACAAAGAATAAAGTCTTATTACGGGGCGTAAGTTAAGTCGTCTAAGTTGACCGCAATTAAACAGATCAAATTTTAAATACAATGTTATCAAACTAATAAACAAACTAACTTTCCCTTTTCTTTCGGTTGAAATGAATTAATAAATACTAGTCACCCGCCCTCGCTTCGCTTCGGGTAAATTTTACATACAAACCTTCCTTAAGTATCACTCTATCTATTAAAAAAAACCGCATCAAAATCCGTTGCGTAGTTTTAAAGATCTAAGCATACATACGGACATTCAGCGAAAGCGACTTTGTTTTATACTATGTATTGATTACACAACATCACATTCATTTATCTTATCCATTAGCAAGTAGCTTAAGCACTTGTGTTACCAATCAGAATCGTAAGTGGATAAACAAATATACTTAAAATATATTTAATTACATGCCCAGACACGGAACAAACATCGATGTTTGTCACACAAATATTTATTCTGGGTCGGAATGGAACCCACAACTCTGAAACCGTAGGTAGTGAACCTAAGTAAAAAATCAACACAAATATAAAAACAAAGGCGAGTGATGTTCAATCGGCTATAAACTGTACTTATCTGTTCGCGTGAGTTGGCACCGTCCTAGCCCTATACCTTAGGCTCGGTACACTATGACTTTACGAGTAGGTATAGTGTCTCCTTTTATAGGGCTATTAAGGTGTCCGACTGCCTCGTTGGCCTATTCGTAGCAACCGCTGCATAAGGACCGAGAGGTCCCCGGTTCGAGTCCTGGGTAGGACAGAATTTGTGTGAGTTTTTCTGTAATTAATGTACTCAGCCCGGAGTTAGGAAGTTGGCGGTTGAACGCCCGTGCCTCGGAAAGCACGTTAAGCCGGTGGCCCGATCTCTCACCGGTCATGTCGGATTGCAGTCTGACCGAATTATGAGAGTAAGGGAATAGAGAGTGCACTTCTGTTTGCACGCACACTTGTGCACTATAATATGCCCTGCGCACTTGGCTGATCTCAATTGAGATCGGCCGCCATAACTGAAATCGGTCGGCGCCTTATATTTTGAAGGTGTCCGAACGATTTCGACCATAGCCGCCGTTCTCAATGAAGATCAGCCACAATTGGCTGATCTTCATTCCTGTGCAATCACAGGACATATTAAAGTCCACAAGAGTGCGCGAAAATACAATTGCACTCTCTGTTTCCTTGCTCTCATAGTACGATGAGACTTACGAGAGATCCGGTGCATGACAGGCCTTACACCCGTGCCTTCCGAGGCAAGGGCGTGCATCCGCCAACTTTTTGACGCCGGGCTGTGACTTACCAGAAAAAGTATCACAACGTTTGCCCGGCTTTGGAATAGAACCGGGAGTCTCTCGGTCTTTGCGCTTGCTACCGATAGACCTACGAGGCAATTATGTTTGTCACTATAAACTCTTTGGTTATTAACCTGTAAGGTTTCCTTAATTATGATACAATGCTGGCTTAGACTGGCTTGGTGGAAGAGAGGTTACTGACCCTGGCTATGGTGGAAGAATCGTGGAATCAATCCCAATCCAGGCCAAATATTTGTGTGATAAACACCTAGAAGCGAAAAAGCCACCGATATTGTTTAAGCATATATTTGTTTTGAGTAGGAATCGAACCCACTACTCTTAGTGAAACAGACAGAGGCTCTAATGAACACGCTATCGACCCAGTCAAACGTTTTAAAAAAGTAATAGATTTAATAAAATGGAGTACGTTATAAAAAATCATACAAATATTTTCGCCATTTAAACAGAAATCACCAAGCGCGGCTAGCCTTATTGGCTCGACGCCATAGCATAAATACAACTGTCAAATATAAAAGTTTTTTACCCCTGACATCGCCTGGTTTTATGTCGCCGAAATAGGTCTCATGTAATCCTAGATTTAGCCTAGGTTGTCTGTAGTGTCGTTGGGGATAAATTCGGTTTGACGATGTCGAGTTACAGATCAATCTAGCAAGACACTAAGTGTCTGATGGAGTTTACTGATACGTATACATTTGGTGACGTTTAGTAGCGTATAAAGATGTATTTTGTTACTATTGTAAAACTTTTTGAAAATATGCTGATCTATTAACTGGTATGCCATTTAGTTCCTCTTTTTTGCCCTGGACATGGATTGCTCTTCCAGCTCATGATTTCCCTTTCTCCTATAATATCGGACTCTTCAGATAGTGCGTAAAACGGAATCTACGCAGGCCTTCAGGATGAAGGCGACAGGTTCAATAGTCTATTGAGCCTATCGAACTCATATGTGGTCCTCAGGGCCATTTACCATCAGGTGGATCAGATCATCCTGTACGATATTAATAAAAAAAAATGTAGTTGGATATGCTTCTTATTGTAAATCCTATTTAAGGCTTGTATGACGAAATATAAAAGATATGTGAAAGAAATTGGTCTATCACTAATCGCAAAAGCTCAGAAACTCTACATTTCAAAAGTCTCAAATATTGGATGTGTAGTGGATGGCTCATTGAGACTGTATTCTATAAAATAAATTCCTTAAAGGAGTAAAACCGCGCGCAGAGCTAACTCAAAACACTTATTAAAAGCGTAGTACTGTGAAAGTTTTCAAAGACTTAGCGAAATCTGTTATTTATCTTACGAAAAGAACAACGTTATTACTCTTGGCCTCGGCTATAGATACAAACTTTAACCCTAAAGTCAAGTTACGTTAACCGCTCGGCCAACAGCCAACTGTTTCAGTTTTAATCTAAAATTCAATTTGCTTGTACATGCTGTGAGTTTTAATATTTTTTCTTGCAAAACATTCTCTTGGCTACAATAAAAACTGGGGTCGTTATCACGAGAAAATTTCACTCTACTCTCGACACCGGAGTATTGTATCTGTAGGTACAGTGCAAAATATTACAGCAAGGATGGTGCAGTGTGCTGACTTTTTTTATGAAAATCAAAAGGGTATTTTTTCCAGTCTCGTATTCGATCTGGTTTGATTATCCTCATACTCAGTGATTTATAGTTTTTTTAGTAATAGGCTAACAAGATGACCTTACTCCAACTGATGCAAAGCGGTAGTGAGAGGAGGAGGGAAATATGAAGTCGACAGGCACAGACCATTTTGAGCCTGTTGTACTCACCCTGAAGGTCTGCTTAAATGCCGTTTCACGGCGCGCCTGAAGAGCCCGGGATCATGAACGGGAGGGCATTCCATGCCTCAATGACACGGGCAGAAAAGAGGAAATGAACCTCTTGGTCTGAGCCACCAGCGCCTGCATTGTATGTGGATGGCAGCGCTAATGATGTGATAGTGCGTTAGGTTGCTACCTAACATACTATCACAATACAACTGTCAAATATAAAATTATTTTTCATCAATCAATCAATGATTAAAATCATTTTTTTATGTAAGACACCTATGGTGACCTTATCACCTGTAGCGGTACCATGAGTTGGCTATCGAAAACTTACGTACGTTAAAAACCTATCGAATTGGTTTTTTTCATACTACCGGTTTTAGTTCTTAGCATATCCGCCAGGGGCGCTGTACAAGTTTTTCATAGACATATTTACATAGGCGATATCGAGTCTGTCACTTTAAAACTCATGGAAGTGCTACTGATAAACGATCGAATGGTTCACATAATATAAGGGCGACAGGACAATAATACGATAGACTATAGGTCTAGATAGAGGGAGAGAGAGAGATAGAGGATAGAGCATGTTGTCGCCCTTGGCTATGTCTTTCTTAAATAGTATTCAAAGAATAGTTCGGGATTCAATAAAATTGATGTTTTTATCTAGTAATAAATTAAAATATTTCTGGAGTACTATTGAATTTTTTTATATTTAATGTGTAATGTAAAAAAAATTCTTCCAATAATAGTACAATAAATAACCTATCTACTTCGTTGGTGTGCTTTTTCGAATATTTCGTTTCATATGTCAGTAACAGCGTGTTCACCAAGCGATTTTTGGGCGATTTCGATCGCGGCGATAACGCCGCAATATCGCCGCGAGCTCGCAGCGTGCGCGCCGCGATATCGTCGCGAAAACGCCGCGATATCGCCGCGATTCCGCCGCGATTTCACACGGTTGCGCCTTATCCAACCTACCCGCTTAGCGCAAGCGCCGCATTCTACAGCGCAGGTCCGTTCATGTTGGAAATATGAACGCAGTAGGTACGCGGCAAAATCGCGGCGATATCGCGGCGATATCGCAGTAAAGTGTCAAAATGAAATTTTAATATCATTAATTTTGGATGCTACACTGTTATTTTCCAGTTTTCTTTACAGGTCTCGTGTCTTAAGTAGTAACCGACACAGCAGGACATTTATTTGCACTTTTAAATGATGTTACTAACCTTATAATAAGGGTGAGAGAAAATTTCAGTATTTTAATAAAATTTTGCTCAAAGGTAATGTTTATTATGAAAAGAGGTACCGTATCCTGTAGAATAATCTGGATTTAGTAGCTACATCAAATGAGGGCTTATAAATTTGACGTAGTATTATGGGATATTTTGGTAAAAGGTAAGGTATTCATATTTTATCATGAAATTCTGTATGTTAAGAGATTATTTTTGAAATGTAGAGAACATTCTTAAGCTAAATTCAATACTTATTATGATTTTTTTTTATTTCTTTATTTGTTTGACATGGTACACAAATAATTAGAAATTGGATAGTTTATTTTTCATATCCATAAAAAAAGCCAAAGCATCGATAGCCGAGTGGTTAAGGTCATTGCTTGCCATGCGAGAGGTCGCCAGTTCAAACCCCGCTTCGTTCCATTGTGTTTTTCAAATTTGAAATTCATATGTACGATTATTTTATATACGACGCTTTGAAGGTGAAAGAAAACATCGTGAGGAAACCAGCACACCTGAGAAATTTTTAACGGTGTGTGAAGCCATGTCAGAGGCCTACGGGCGGTTTAAAAACTCTGACACCAGGTTGTTCATCAACTATACGATAAGAAGAAGAAGGTGAAGGAAGTCGTGAGGAAACCTGCACCACGCCTACAAAGAATGGTCTGATTCTAACAATCGTTCTTGAGATCTTTGTCTCAGAATTTAAAACTAAAACAATAATCGTTCTCCATTTGGTAACTCAATGGCGCATTGTATAGTGATACTGTCTCTGGCGCCAAGAGTCACAGGTTCGATTTCCACTCGGGACAAATATTTGTGTGATAAAAATCAGTCTTTTCTCCGTGTCCACTAGTTTTCTGGTCAACGCTACCTATTATTTTGACTGGCTCGGTGGAACAGTGGTTAGTAGCCCAGGTTTACTACCTGCAGATCGAAGAGTCGTGGGTTCGATTTCCACTCGGGACAAATATTTGCGTGATGGAAATCAGTGTTTTCTCCGTGTCTAGGTGTGTTATTAAATATATTTAAGTATATTTTTGTATTAACTGATGATTCTGATATCCGTAACACAAGTGCTTAAGCTACTTACCACGGTATCAAATCAATGTATGTGATGTGTAATATTTATTTATTTATTATGAAGTAAATGGTGTCCGAAGAATACCAGCGTCATGGCACACTGTGTCACAAAATAGCTTAGCGGGGACTAATTGGTACTTGGAATCCTTTCGTATTTCGGACACAATGCGTAGAGGCGATAAAAGTCTGGAAAAACTGATCGTTGTTAGGAACACCGAAGGTAAACGATCGCGCGGTCGCTCGCCAACAAGATGGACTGACCAAGTCAAAGACTCATCGTCCTCGAAACTTTCCTCAGTGGTGAAGGACGCGCTGGATAGGAACCGGTGGAGGCAGACTATCCACTCCAGGCTTGGATCCTATGCTGACCACGATCCTCAGACATGAGGGAACGACCAGAGAGAGAGAGAGAGAGAGAGAGAGAGAGAGAGAGAGAGAGAGAGAGAGGGGGGGAGAGATTTGATACTATTTTTATTAGGTTAAGACAATTGTTACCATATTTTAAGATTTTGTACCAAATGAACAATTTTTCTTATCTATTCTATGTATTCTACTCACTGTTGATTCTGATATCCGTAACACATTTGCCTACTAACCACGGGACTATAATACTCGTACTTACTATCAGATCATTGTACGTGATGTGTTTCATGTAAAAGTATTGCTTAAAGCTTTAAAGCCGAGACTTAAATATTTAAATCATTTCAAAGAAGATTTATTAAAGAAATGTTCAAACGCTCACCATTTCGCATAAAGCGAAGTTTGCACCGAATTGAATAGACTTTCCAAAGTATGCACTTGTATGCATTTTGAGCTTCTTACAAAATATTTGCGGTGGCATCTTAAGAGAGTCCGAAGACCGCTTACGGTTGTCGAAATACTGACTATATTGGTAGTGTTGAGGTATATTTCGATTTTTATCGATATCGATAGCTAGCTGTGCCGGCGACTACGTCGGCATTTTTCCCCGATTTGTGAACATTTTCCACTGTTTCTTTGCTCCTATTGGTCGCTCGGTGATGTTAAATAGCTTTCTTCGATATGAATATTGATGTGTAAGATTTTAGACTTTTGCGTTCCATTACACTAAAATTAGTTATTATTAGGAGTAGCAAATTACATAGCTACTTACTGCCCGACGTTTCGACTGTCCCATGAAATTTGCTACTCCTAATAACGCGTGTAGACCCATAAAGACTAATATTTAGTATTGATGTGTCTGTCAATGTCACGTCCAAAATGACCAATCATGCTGCAGTTGGACCTCACGCCTACGTATTATCATCTAGTGAATTTCTCATACGCCTTAACCCTAATTATTTTATAGCGAAGTCTGCTAATAAGTACTTCAAGCTTGAGACTAACTATTCACTAACTCCAATTTAATTGATTCAATCGTTTTGGGCGTAAATGTGCTATCGCAGTATATCGACAGAATGAGAGTATATAAATAAAAACAAATATCATGGACATTTTCACACACCCAAACTAAGCAGAGCTTGTACTATGAGCGAGAGAATGATATACATACATAGATATTTATAAACACATACTCACACCCAGATACGGAAGAAACACCGATGTTCATCACACAAATATTTGTCCCCAGTGGGAATCAAACCCATGACTCTTGGAACCGCCCAGCCAGGGTAACTAACAACTGTTTCACCGAGCCAGTATTATGTTGAACTGAATAATATCATGTTGAATCTTTTCTGAACTCAATGTCTCACAAATTAAATATACCGCGAAATTGTAGTAGTTGTATTCCCGCATTAATATGATTTTATCTTAGTAGTGAAATAGATTTGTGCGGTTTTTTTTTTATAAAATCAAAAAATACCGGTTTTACGAAAGGGATAAACGAATATTGAAAGTACGCTCAAACCGCTTTATTACTTAGGGGGTTGAGCTTCTTTAGTTTTAATCATCAATTTCATTCGGCAATCAGTACCTGATTACATCACATCTTTTAAAAGAACGATAGTTTCCCAAGCTTTCGAGATAGAATTTTTTTTTTGAAGATTTGAATGAAAAACATTTTTTTTTCCAGAATTTACTAGCATGTTTTGATAGTACTACTTAAGGCAAATCGTTCTGCTACGGGAAAACAATCACTTAAATTTCACGGTATATAAAACCATCGATATAAAAGCAAACAAATACTCACCATCCATACCCAAGTATTTCCCGGCACTGCCTCCAACGAGCTGCGATATTTTTATCACGAGTGACATTTCAGAAAAATGCGATATTTCTGAGTGTGAAAAACTGTCAAATTGATTTATTTACCGTTGGGGCAGGCTTACCTGGAAAAATACTTTTACGCCATTCGTCCGTTGACCGACTCGATCCATCTTCGTCTACGCCATACACTTGGATCTACTAATTTATATTTTTATTGTATATCCGAAAATGCTTAGTTAAGGTTACTTGGTGAGATGGAAGTATTGAGAAGGTATATGTTCATACAATAGAAGGTTGGGTTTACATACCGGCTTTATTCTATTAGCTTTTACTAAGGCTCCAAGACGTTTTTAAGAACCTTTTTCCATATCAAAAATAGGCAGGCAGGTGGAAATTACGTTTATATGACATATGATACTATGTGTACTATGTTTCACGCGAATATTCGACTGGCTCGGTGGAACAGTGGTTAGTGACCCATGTTCGCTTAAAACGGTTCCAAGAGTCCTAGGTTCGTTTCCCACCCGGGACAAATATTTGTGTGACCAATATCGGTGTTTGATCCGTGTCTGGGTGTGTTATTAAATATTAATACAAGTGCTTAAGCAATATCAATGTATGTGATGTTGTGCAATATTTATATTTACGTGTAAAATACATAGGGCATTTGCGTTATTTGAGAGTCACTTCTTTAGTATATTTTTGTCATAAATAATAAAATATCTTTAAATGTAATATTAGACAGTATGTATCACAGTATGTATTATTTTAAGCAAACTGAATAATATTGCAGTTATGCAGATATTATTTTCAATATACATTTATTAGAAGCTGACTTAGACGACTAATAATGGTATCTATTGTAAATTATTTTCGAATAACACCAAAAAAAAACAATTTTGAAAACCAGAAATTTTTTTTTTTTTCAAATATGTTGATATAGGTAATATCAAATATTGTGTATGTCGGCAGGAGTCATCGCTCGCCTTCATTATAGAATGAGTAACAAGCTGCACGTGCACGGGTCACGTCACCGACCAGCTGCGTCGTTAGTCACTCCCCCTCGCCGCTCGACTCGACTATAAAAGGCGCTCACTTTGAACAGTGCAGGCAGTCTTGGCTCTGGCGTGGCACGGTGCACTCGTTGTACAGTTGCAATAGCTTATCCTAGACATCTTTGGATAATTAATTCGACTGTCGAATTAATTATTATCGTTAATTATAAAACTGCTGCTGAGCAATTTGTAATTAATAAATCAAACTCTAATTGTAGTTTATGTCTTAGGCATTTGCTACAATTGCTAAGATTGTTATTTGATAAAAGTGATAAGTGATGGATATGGTTCTCATTAAGGAAAGTAATAAAGTATTAGCTCAGTTTTGATATACCTGATGATTATTCATTGTTAATTATGTAGTACATATCCCCGCTTCCTACATCAGAAGTGGGATGAGATCCACACCCACTACTTGGTCATTAAAAAAATATGTCACGAGAAATATCTTTGAAGGGTTTATATGGTCGTAAGGTATAAAAAAAAAGAGAATTAAAAAAAAAGAGAGAGCAGACTTTTGAAGGGCTGATTGCCGGACCAAAACTGGTATGAAAAAAAAAGAGTAAAGAAAAAAAAAGTAAAGTAAAAAAAGAGTAAAGTAAAAAAAAAAAGAGCAGAGTTTTGAAGGGCACGTGGCCGGACCAAAACTGGCTAGTGTTGAAGGGTTCTTTAAAAAAAAAAGGGGAGAGGGAACCGGACCAATACTAGTGCCTGAAGGGTCTAATTAGAGACCGGACCAGAGCAAAGTGTGAGATATACGAAGGGTCGATGTGGACCAGACCAGAACTATTGTAATATATCTGAAGGGTTAATTGTAATATATCTGAAGGGTTAATTGTAATATATCTGAAGGGTTAATTGTAATATATCTGAAGGGTTAATTGTAATATATCTGAAGGGTTAATTGTAATATATCTGAAGGGTTAATTGTAATAATATTTCTGAAGGGTTAATTGTAATATATCTGAAGGGTTAATTGTAATAATATTTCTGAAGGGTTAATTGTAATACATCTGAAGGGTTAATGTAGACCAGACCAGAACTAATTGATTTGCAGGGTCATTATAGACCGGACTAATTAATTTTGTCAGGATGATCGAACGATGCTTTTGTTACAGAAATCTAGACATGCTTTAGTTGAAGCGTTCGAGGACGACCGCTAGTCAGGTTGGCCGTGTCGGCAGGAGTCATCGCTCGCCTTCATTATAGAATGAGTAACAAGCTGCACGTGCACGGGTCACGTCACCGACCAGCTGCGTCGTTAGTCACTCCCCCTCGCCGCTCGACTCGACTATAAAAGGCGCTCACTTTGAACAGTGCAGGCAGTCTTGGCTCTGGCGTGGCACGGTGCACTCGTTGTACAGTTGCAATAGCTTATCCTAGACACCTTTGGATAATTAATTCGATTGTCGAATTAATTATTATCGTTAATTATAAAACTGCTGCTGAGCAATTTGTAATTAATAAATCAAACTCTAATTGTAGTTTATGTCTTAGGCATTTGCTACAATTGCTAAGATTGTTATTTGATAAAAATGATAAGTGATGGATATGGTTCTCATTATGGAAATTAATAAAATTAGCTCGGTTTTGATATACCTGACGTCTTATTCATTGTTAATTATGTAGTACATATCCCCGCTTCCTACATGTACACTACAAAATTAAATTATTATGTTATCCCACCAAAAGTTTCCCCTAAAACTTCAAACATATTGATACTCGTATTTCACTATGAAGCATTAAATTTTATAGCCCTCTGCCAATCGATTTCGTGCCTAATCGAGTAAACCGATGCGCATCGATTCTATCAAACACTGTGTCTGACATCAATTAGCTTGAAATTTGTGGTTTTGATGGATCGGATTAGCTGCTCAATGATTTTTGTGTATACCTACTACTGTTGGTTCTGATATTCCTCCCTCCCCTTTCCACTCCCAAACGACACGTGCTGGACAGCGCTGCCATCCACATACAATGCAGGCGCTGGTGGATCGTACTAAGAGGTTTAGTAAGATTTTAGACGTTCGCGTTCCACTAAATATTAGTCTTTATGGGTCTACACGCGTTATTAGGAGTAGCAAATTACATAGCTACTTACTGCCTCAAGGTCTGCCTTAGGTTTAGCTCCTCATTTCTGCCCCGTGCCATTAAGGCATGGAACGCCCTTCCAGCTCATGCTTTCCCTCCCTCCTATGATCCCGGGCTCTTCAGGCGAGGCGAGAAACGGCATTTAAGCAAACCTTCAGGGTGAGTGCAACAGGCTCAAATGATTTATTGTGCTTGTTGTCTCATATTTGGATCTCACTACCGCTTACCATCAGGTAGAGTGAGGTCATCTTGTTAGCCTAGTATAAGAAAAATCCGTAACGGAACTGCTAAAGCATCTCATCTCTCAATGTACGATATAATACATTATCAACAAAAAAGGTATAAAAGCATATTAAAATACATTACCAGGACCCCACACTAGGCTAGGCCAGTACCAATATTTTTATTTAAAACGTTATAGATTTTTGATATTTATATGGTCCCTGTAAAATGTTGTTACGTTTGATAATAACGTAAAAATTTAGAAAGAAGGTCTCTTGACCAGGGACAGGATAAAAATAAGTAGAGGTTTTCATGTAATTTATTTTTATACGATAAACGATTTAGGCTGATGACATACACCAAAAAAAAATAACTATCTGTTTCTTTCGTCTAACCTCTTAAATGGCTGGGCCGATTGTGACAGGACTTTTTTTGGCAGTTACCTGATGAAATAAGGAGTAACTGATTTTATGCTGATAAAAGAAAATCAAATCAAACCCTGTAGTCCACGCGAACGAAGTCGCGGGCACGGTTAGTAAATAATAATATGAAGTATTCAGTGTGTTTCATTGGTAAAAAATATAATGGTGGTGCCGTAAATAAAGGAAATTGAAAAATATTTGATAGCGAATCGAAAATTAATCGCTTTACGAATGGAAAACGAAATAAAAATGAATAAAAAACCTACAGTGAACGGAAAATGTAAAATTTCACTTAAGTCGAAACAATTCAACTTGCCCTTGGAACTTGGAATGCCCTTCCAGCTCATGTTTTCCCTCCCTCCTATGATCCCGGGCTCTTCAGTCGAGGTGCGAAACCGGATTTAAGCGGCCTTCAGGGTGAATGCCACAGGCTCAATATGGTCTATTGTTCTTGTCGACCTCATATTTGGATCTCACTACTGCTTACCATCAGGTGGAGTGAGGTCATCTTGTTTGCCTATTATAAAAAAAAAACTTTTTTTAAGTGATAAGATTACAACATTATTAATCTGGTTCAGAATTGAATCTGCAACCTTTACGGAAGAGTGATCGTTTCCAAATTCATCAAATCATGCAATCATACAACACGTTCTTAATGGCGCAAACGGACAGAGTATAAGCGCCTAAGCAAACGAAGCTTCCAAACTCCGTCTCCCGGGAATCAAACCCGTTACCCACTCCCCGGCAACGGAAACCCAATTTGCTTACTATTATATGACAGCTGATTGACGTTTACGAGGGTCAAAAGTTAAAACTTTGATGTATTAAAAATTGCGAATAATCAACGGGGTGAAGCTTTTTTGAAAGCGTTCGGAGTATAATTTTTTTGTTGCATGATTTTTAATCACAATGTTCAAGGTAAAGGGAACTTGAAAGGCGTAAATGGGTTGTGTAACAATTTTCATGCGAAAATTTCAGGTTTTTTTGTTAGTTTTGACGTCATTTGAAGTAGGGATATTATCAGTGGAAACGAATAACTTCATTAAAATGCAGTATAAAACAAAGTGGCTGCCCGCGTCTGTCTGTTTGTATGTATGTATGGTTAAATCGTTAAAACTACGCCACAGATATTGATCGAAATAGAAAGAAATAAAATATTTATTTGGTTAGAAAAAACAACGTAAATTTTAATAAAATTTTAAGAATAAACTATTTTACATTCAATACCAAAAAGTTCTACACTCAGCATAAGGATTATGGCGGCAAACAAAGCCGTCATGGCCACTGGTATTCTGTTGTGATAAGTTTTTTTTTATACATAGAGGGATTCAAGAGTAAGGTTTTTATGTAAAATACACTCGAAGCTCCCCCGCAAGTCCGATGACTATGAAAAAGCTACTCCAAGTCATCATTTGCCTGGCTCGGTGGAACAGTGGTTAGTGACCCTGCCTGGCGGTTCCGAGAGTCGTGGGTTCGATTCCCACTCGGTACAAATATTTGTGTGATGGACATCGGTGTTTGTTCCGGTGTCTGGGTGTGATTATGTATTTAAGTATGTGTTTATAAATATGTACATATGCATGTATACAGTCTCTGACGCCCATAGTACAAGCTCTGCTTAGTTTGGGGTCAGATGACCGTGGTGTCCGGTGGTGACCGATGTGGAAATGTCCCAGCTATTTATTTATTTATTATCGTATGTCAGTTAGGAAAAAAGGTAACAAATAAATCGCTGGCGTTTTATTTTCAACTTGTAGCCTTGCAACATCCGCCATTTTACTCTTAAATAAAAACATGATATTATAAATTCATGGTGTACTAAAATACACAATAAAAGTTTATGAAACATCAAACGCTTGCTTTCTGAACCTTTCAGATTTACGATCGATTGATTTCAAATAAATCGGTCTAGTTTTCATACGCTTTTCTAGATATGGATACTTTTTGGTATTACGCGTTTTTGATGGCTTAGCAAATATGTCCAAATGTATTAACTGAAATGCTAGTACAATCCCTACAATAATATAAAGTATTACTACTACACAGACATCTGGCCCCAAACTAAGCAAAGCTTGTACTATGGGCGTCAGAGACTGATATACATACAAAGATATTTATAAATACATACTTTAATATATATTCACACCCTGAACATGAACAAATACCTATGGTCATGTAAGTATTTGTCGGGAATCGGGCCCACTACTCTTGGGACCGCCAGCCAGGGTCACTAACCACTGTTCCACCGAGTCAGTCAAATGATGTATTACCTATTATGTACTAATTTTACATTCTGACTGGAACATTAGCTATATACTTACTCAAGGGCGTCAATATTTTATACAGACCCTGCATAGGACCAAACATATAAATATGGAACATATAGCCAGTTAGTATCTCTGTGAACGAGCCATTTTATGACAATTTTACGGCATATAACCGTGGATTAAGTAGAAAGTAACCATAAAAGTGAGATCGCAAATAGGCATCTACGGTGTGAAGGTACGTTTGAGATACCGACAGTTATAAATATACGTGACAGCGTAATGGAGAACATTTCTAGATTAATGCTTTAGATGGCATTGGACTATTGCGATAGGTGCCTGCTTTTAAGTTTACGGCAATTCTTTTATGTTGTGTAAAAAGCATTATGAATTGTTAATGTAAGTAACAAATTTGGCATGAAGTCTACCTTTTTATACAGATATTGTTAAAGTTGTACTCACCTGTAACTGCTGCAAGTATTAGAACCTAGATATAATGAGTGATTTATGGTTGTTATGTTTATACATGTATTCAGTTGGTGTGTCAAATTTAAATTGATATATAAATGTTACGGAGAAGCTGTGTAATCATAGTCTACCGAATATTTTCAATGCAGTGACTATTAATAATTTGGCAAAAAGAAAATATTTCATTGTTTGTCTTTACATTTGCGTGTGTACATATTTTGCTTCAAAGAAAATAAAATAGTTTTCTAACCAAATCAATAACTTATACAACTTTAACGTTAAATTATAGAGTTCCTGACATTTCGGCACTGTTGCAAGCGCCATGATACCGGATCAACTGAAAATCGGTGTCCAACTTGTGTTATTTTTACAAATAATTAGTCCACCTCGTCTTTGTTTCTCGCTAACCCTACACATGCTAGTAAACTCAACCTCCATCAGTTTCAAAGTGGTCTGGATCGCCAGTCGCCTCCCAAAGTCATATCCGCATACAAACTACCCGCAAAACTAGCTGAGTGTGAGTGCAAAAAGCAAAATCCCCTCTTAATACCGCTCGCAAGCGGTCATTTCTGGGCCCAAAATGCCCGCCCGCATACATTACTCTAAAGTGAATAAAAACACGTGACATATTCTCCCACGAGCTGTCATCTAACCTATGTGTTATTATAAAAGTTAACATTACTCGTACACTCGGCGAAATGGAACGCAGGGATAATTGTGCCACATTCGTTTGTATTACGGTTAAAAAGGGTGCGGGTCTATTGGGACGATTTATTCTCGCAGATAGAGTGTTTCGAGATGTGTTGTTTTTTTTGTACTTAAGTTTCTTTTTCTTTTATTCAAGAAACTTTGATCAGGCTACGTGAAAAAAGTGGTCTCAATAAGATGAAGAAGCAGTCAATCATTCGGATAGAGCATGCGATACAAAAATGATTAGTGGTGAACCGCTGTCGCACCCACTATGTACCCGTTTACAGAGAGATATATAGATTAGAAAACTGAAAATGTCCAGGATATTTACCATGTTGCTTGGTTTTAATGAGCTCCCGATATTTCGGCACTGTTGCAAGCGCCATGATCACAGTTTAACTGTAGGATTACCAGAATGCCGAAAGTTCTAAGAGACACTACTACCATGGCGTTCAGAATATTTTTCAGTTCTCTATCTTTTTCTAACCATACATCTAATTTTAAACTGTTATATAACTGTAATACTTGTAAGTATATCTATACATGGACTGAAAATTACTGATATTGGGTATTGGTTAATGTAGCCACAACGCTTCCCCACTCTACAAAAGAAGTCTTAAGAAGATTTATTGTTTAGTTTTGAGCATTTATTGATATATTTCTCCTATCAAATTTGTTTGATAGCATACCTAGTTATTTAACTTTAAGGAATAGAATTTCCTTCCAGCTCTCGTTTTCACTGCCTCCTATTTTTTTCCTAACCGACATACGATGAATGCTTGGAGTAATCTTGTCTTCATCACCGGACTTGCGGGGGAGCGGATTGTTCTCACCCCTAAGCTGCCTCCTATAATTCTCGACTCTACAGTGTGTAGAAGGTTATCATCATCATCAGCCCATATACGTCCCCACTGCTGGGGCACGGGCCTATCCCAAATTAAGGCGATAAGGCTTTAGTCAACCATGCTGGCCAAGTGCGGTTTGGTTGACTACACACACATCCTCAGAATTTATTCTTACGTGTGCAGGTTTCCCCAAGATGTTTTCCTTCACCGTTAATGCGTCGTATAATCGTACAAATGAATTTCAAATTTGAAAAACACAGTGGTACGTAGCGGGGTTTGAACTGGCGACCTCTCGCATGGCAAGCAACGACCTTGACCACTCGGCCATCGACGCTTTTTGTAGTGTAAGGTCTGCTTGAAGCGAAAAAAAAGGTTACGAATGTTTCTTTTTCGAACGCGCGGTGATTATTTCCAGCCTACAACATCAGAAACAAAAGCCAACACGCCACTTAGCGACGCAACAGATACGCTCGCGGATAATTTAATTACGTTTCGCGGCCGAATTCGTTTTAAAATACATAGTAGGTTATAATGAGTGGGATTCTGCAACAAAGCGCTTGGCGATCAACTTTCGCAATTAGCGCTTTTGCGTAGTGATTGATGTTGGCTTACTTTGAGGTAGGAAGGGGATATTGAACGATCGAACTTCGCTGTTCGGTTTCAGCCGTTTTTCTGTTAATATCGTTTTTTTAAATCAGATGTTATCGTTGTTGTAGAAAGGACTACTAGAGTGATAAAAACTCATGAGTATGATAAGGTTCTTGCATCATCTGTTATTTCGATTATTTTTTTTTCTTTTGTTTTGCTTTTTGGCCGGTCAGGTAAGAATGTACAGGTACGCTCAAGAGGATTGGAACCGATAAATACTTATCAAAGACTGCTTATTAACCCTTTTTTTATGATATTTGTTTGTTCCTAGTTCACAAAATTCATTATGCGCATTTACGTTGATTCAGGGTTACACATTGAATAATTTTGTCTATTTGATTAAACAATTATTAGGTCTCCTTCTTATTCTTCCTTATTATTAGGTATGAAAATAATTAAAAAAAACATAATTAAATGATACGAAGCAACAATTTACAAACAAGTTTATTCCAAAACTAGCTGCCGCCCACGGCTTTGTCCGCGTTAAAATTGTTTTGGTAACAATGTTTTTTTTTAATTAGCTATTAAAAACCTTAGTCCGAAATAAAAAATCGAAATAGCTAGTTCAGTATTGGTCTATTTCGAAACAGATTTTTTTTCCAAAAGCGTTTTTGTTATTAATATTCGATATATTACAAGCAGACACTTAAATTTTATTGAGTTGTGTAGATGTATAGATTAAACGTCTTAATTCATAGAATCGCCCAATAATTCCTTGTTTAATTCACTAACTTGTTTCATTCATTTCCAAGGCAATATTTACTTCGACCAAATTAGAAGGCTTTACAGGACTTCTATTTAGTCGGTCTGATCTTATTTATCCCTGTCATTATTTGCACGGGACTTTCCTTTTACTCCTTAACTTGGAGTAGGTATTACTAGCAAGAAATACAAAAGTTAATTTATTCATTCATTGCTGGTTCACGGGCCAACTCTAAATTACGGGCGATAAGGCCTTAGTCAACCACGCTGGCCAAGTGCGGCTTGGTCGACTACATAACCTAAGAATTTCTTCGTAGGCGTGCAGGTTTCCTCACGATGATTTTTCCTTTACCGTTAAAACGTCGAATAATCGTACATATGAAATTCAAATTGGTACATGGCGGGGTTTGAACTGGCGACCTTTCATATGGCAAGCAACGACCTTAACCGCTTGGCCATCAATTTTTCTGTAATATAAACTTCAGTGGTTGTTTTCCCGTAGCAGAACGATTTTCCTTACAGAAGTACTATCAAAGAATGCTAGTTATTACGTGAAAAAGTTAACATGTTTTTTTTTAATTTTTCGTAAAATAATCATCCAGCTCGAAAGCGTGAGAAAATAACTATAGTTTTTATAAGTGATGTGATATTGTTAGTGATGCACTGCTTGCCGCTTGAAATGAAAATTGATTAAAGCTTTACGCCCTAAGTAATGAATCGGTGCGAGCGTGCTTACGAGTTTCTTTTATCCCTTTCATCATCATCATCATTATCATCAGCCCTATACAGTCCACTGCTGGACATAGGCCTCCCTAAATGCACGCCACTTCTCTATATCCTCGGCCACTCGCATCCGGTAGGAGCTCTACCAGCCGTCCTGCGCAGATCGTCACACCACCTGGCCTGCGGGCGTCCTACACTACGTTTGCCGAGACGCGGTATCCACTCCAGAACTCGTCTACCCCATCGGTCGTCGGTTCTACGGCTGATGTAGCCAGCCCACTGCCACTTCAACTTACTAATGCGATGAGCTATGTCGATGACTTTGGTTCTCTGACAGATCGCCTACACCGAGAAACACCGAGCATAGCTCTTTCCATAGTCCGCTGAGCGACTTTTTAACTTGTCCCTTCTCCTCTTATCCCTTTCGCAAGACCGATATTTATTGTATTGTACAAAAAATCTGTTTTCTTAAGATAATTATGTAGAATCATTTTGGTGCGGGAAAACCACCACTTTAATTTCTCGGTATACACCTTCACTGAAGATAGAGGGTATTTAAACCTATGCAAATTGTGTATATTTCAGCCATTGAACATGTTTATAAACTGTTTAAATCACCCTCGCTTATACTTCGTCGTAGTTCAAGGAATTGCCTCACCTCACAGCTACGGAGTTCAGAACTCCGCCGAAGTTATGTAATTACAGTGTAAATTGGCCTTACACTGGGCTTGATACAAGAATTACTGTATCACTGAGTTGGCTTCATAAACAGTCCGATTTTGATAAAGAGCTAAGGTCTAGTTTCACTATACTCTGTTAAATATTTAACGTATTGTTAAGTCAGTTTTTGGGCTGTTAAAGTTTTCGAGTGTCCCACCACGAGTAAACGCGTGTTTATTTGTCATTACAAGCCGTTTAATTTCATCACCACTCTAGAGGTCCGTAAGTCCCTAACAGACAATTAAAATCAAGATAGACGCTTTGATTGGATGACGCGACGTTTGACATTGGTCGCGTCACAAGCAACAAATGACGACTTCGTCTTAATGACATGTCACAAATAAGCATTTCAATTCGGTTGCTCTTAAGATAATAGAGAGTTACGTACTTGTCATTCAGTTAAATGTTCAGTTTAATAAAGGCTTGGCTGGAGATCGACAGCTTTGGAGTGAATTGGGGGAGGCCTTTGCCCAGCAGTGGGACAGTATGGGCTAAGTAAAAAAAAAATAAAGGCTTGTTAATTTTTTTTCCTGGAACATTTAATGATATGACAGCCTGTTAATTATTAACAACTTATTAGTAAATGACTAATTAAGATTTAACAAACATAGTTTGGTGATATTGGACCAAAGTATGAAATGACTTTAACACTCCATTACACGCGCCCAATATAGGCAGACAATTCTGTGAAAAAAAATAACCTTGTATTTGCTTAATTTTTTGGAAATGTCCAAACATAAACCACATTTTATGAATGATCCGTTATAAACTTAATTTAGGCAAAAAATAAAACGAAGGTTTGATTTAAAAAAGTCGTTTTATAGGTCATTATTACAAAAATCGATATTTTCGAAGTATCGACGAAAAATGTAAATTTCGAATTTTGAGATAAAAGAAGGTCAAAGTAAAACAATATTAAAATGTAATAATGGTTGTTGCTCCCCCAGGCCCTTATGACTTCTAGGAGCCGGTATGATAGTCCATCCATGACATCTTGGATATCTGATTGGGGAATAATGTGCCACTTCTCTACCGCAGCCGTTTTGAGCTCTCCAATTATAGACGTTGGGGCTGGTACTCTCGCTCAAATACGTCTTTTGAAGGTGTCCCATATGTGTTCAATTGGGTTGAGGTCGGGACTGCGTGCTGGCCATGGCAAAACTTAAATTCCGGTCTCATTAAGGTATTCAGTAACCAATTTTGCGGTATGGCAACGTGCATGTCATGCATTAATCTAAAGTTGTCACCAATAAATGGTGCGAACGGTATGACATGTCCGCATTTACACTGCCTCTGTCAAACAATACAAGGTCGGTACGAGCCTCGTAAGTGATGCCTCCCCAAACCAAAATAGACCCTTCTTTGTACCCCACTGTTTCCGATATAGCGCAAGGAGCAAACCTTTAATTCGGGCGTCTGTAGACAGGCTGGCATCCATCTGGACATTTTAAGGCTATCTGCACTTATCTGAGAACAGTATGACCTTCTATTCTTGTACAGTCCACTCAGCATATTCTCGCGCAAAAGCAAGTTTAGCTCTACGGTGTTGTGCAAGCAGTTTTGGGGCGCGAGCTGGACGAAACGCCCTCTGATATCTTTCTGCCAGTCTTTTTTAGGGTTCCGTAGCCAAAATGGCAAAAACGGAACCCTTATAGTTTCGTCATGTCCGTCTGTCCGTCTGTCCGTCTGTCACAGCCGATTTACTCGGAAACTATAAGTACTACAGTGATGAAATTTGATGGGAATATGTGTTGTATGAACCGCTACAAAAAATATGACACTAAATAGTAAAAAAGAATTGGGGTGGGGCCCCCCATACATGTAACTGAGGGATGAAATTTTTTTTCGATGTACATACCCGTGTGGGGTATCAATGGAAAGGTCTTTTAAAATGATATAAAGTTTTCTAAAAAACATTTTTCTTAAAGTGAACGGTTTTTGCGATATCAGCTCTCAAAGTCGGAACAAGTATGTCCCCCCCTCTATTTTTATAACTACGGGGTATAAAATTCTAAAAAAATAGAGGTGATGCATGCTAATTAACTCTTTCAACGATTTTTGGTTTGATCAAAGTATCTCTTATAGTTTTTGAGATAGGTTGATTTTTATTATATTTGCTGCTACGGAACCCTTTGTGCGCGAGCCCGACTCGCACTTGGCCGGTTTTTTATCGTACGTTCACTAACACTGAGGTTTTGTACTTCAAAACGACAAATTCGGGCTTCAGTAGCGGTGGAAAAGCGATTTCTTAACACGTTGTCGACAGCGAAGCAGTCTTCTCGAGCCGAAATGCATCGCTTTCGACCGTGAACTAGCCTGAGGGTGTATAAACCTGTCTTCCGAAATCGGCTGATGGCATCCCGTATGGCTGTTCGTGGTACACCGAGTGCACGAGGGATGCGACGTTGGCTGTACTCAGCGTCAGTAAAGGCAACTGCCCTGGCTATACCAGTTGCATCGGGTGGCATTTTTTGCAGTCACAAATAACAAGCTAACACTACAAACCCAAATTAAACAATAATCACACACTACGGCAGAAAAGAACAGGAAATGAACACACAGTAACACAACTGCAATAATGTCAAATAACGACTAAGTTCCAAAAACCCGTCATTGTCACAAATTAACGAAACCAAATGAGGGTATAGGTGTTTAATTTATTGCAAGACTACCCACTTAACAAAAAACAAAACACTTGATAAGCCATAGTAAACCAAAACTATCAGGGAGGCGAATTTTAAAGGTGGGCGGTTAATTGTGCCTGTGAGAGTATTTAGAAACTAAACCTTAGAGCGACTTCATTATTGCACACATTTTCTTCGATAAAGAACGAAAAAAAATTACATTTTAATTATTTCATAGTAGAAGTTATAGTGAGTAACATGTTTACTTGATAACGACTGATCGTACCGCCGCGAAAGGAGCCATTAAAATTAATTAATACTATAATTGTGTAAATTTTAAAAACAATACATAAGGCGTAAAACAATACACGCGGCACGAGGCCGTAGGCGGCGAGGAGCGCCGCTCGACCGCGCAGCCGGGGCAGTGCAGGGGCGTGTGTTTGAATTCAACGGATTTATACCAAAAAAAATTTATCTTGCAAACCACTGGGGTAGACGAGTTCTGGAGTGGATATCGCGTCTTGGCAAACGTAGTGTAGGACGCCCACAGGCCAGGTGGAGTGACGATCTGCGCAGGACGGCTGGATCTGGATGCGAGTGGCCGAGGATAGAGAGAAGTGGCGTGCATTTGGAGAGGCCTATGTCAAGCAGTGGACAGGGATGGGCTGATGCTGATGATGATGATGATTTCATTACATTTATCGGGACAGGTAAAACTAAAATAAAAGCTTGTAATAAGAAAAACCGCCTTCATAAACCCGACACACTAAAAATTACAAAATAATATAATTCGAACATATATAATTATCTCGATAGGAATTTCATATTATGTATTAAAAATCGCGTCTCATCCAATGTGAAGAGTTCCATATAAAGTGAATGGTGACCAGAGCATTCAACTTTTTATCGTATGCGACTAACAACTAGTGTGATGGGGGGGCGATAAACAAATAACGGCACCGCGCACTATTGCAACCCAAGGGAATTTTCAAAGTAGGTATTCATAAAAACTGATAGTTGGTTTAAATTTAAAATTACATAAATTTAAGTGCTAAAGCTTGCACTAGCTGTTAAAATAGCTAGTGCGCTAGCAAGTTCCTCGCCAACTCAAACGCAACAAAGTACAGGAATAAGGATATTATAAAAAAAAAAAGGATTTTTTTTTCAATTATTTATTAGCTTTTTAAGTAAACAAAGAAGACCTCACTCTATCTGATGGTAAGCGGTCGTTGGAATGCAGCACGCCTGATGAGAAACGCAACATTCAGGCTGGCTGATAAACAAAAGATTTGAAATTTAAGAAACTGTAAGATGAATCTCATTTTATACAATAACTGCCTCGTTAGTCGCTGGTCTATTGGTAGCAAGCGCTACGTTAGGACCGAGAGGTCCCCGGCTTGAATCCGGGGTCGGGCAACATTTGTGTGAGATTTTCTTTGATGAAATTGCTCAGCCCGGAGTTAGGAAGTTGGCGGTTGAACTCCCGTGTCTCGGAAAGCATGTTAAGCCGGTGGGCCTGCGTCCGATTGCTCAGCGGTCATGTCGGATTGCCGTCTCACCGAATTATGAGAGTAAGGGAATAGAGAGTGCACTTATGTTTGCGCGCATACTTGTGCACTATAATAAATGTCCTGCGCACTTGACTAATCTCAACTAAGATCGGCCTCCATGGCTGAAATTAGTCGGACGCCTTATTATACTATAGTTGTTTAATATTGTGTATTGTTTTGTTATTAACCAACGTTCAAGCGTCGAATAATCGTAAAATAAATTTTAAAAACATAATATTACGTGGCGGGGTTTGATTTGGCGACCTTTCGCATGGCAAGAAATGACCTTAATCATTCGGACATCAACGCTTTTTCATATATAATATTATTAATATTATTATACTAGCGTTGCCCGCGACTTCGTTCGTGTGGACTACAAGACTTTACATATAAAAGTTTTTTCACTAAACTCCCGTTCCCGTTTGAATTTGGCATTATCGCGCTATGAGAAAGCTTGATATTCATTAGGGTACCTGCATGCCAAATTTCAATCATCATTTTTTCCCGGAAACTGCCTTTCTCGTGGGAATTTCGCAATAATTATCCTGTTTCAATTAAGCTTTAAGTTTACTAAGATACTTACATGCCGTCTATCTCAAGCGGTTAAGATTTTTTATGCAAACTTAATTATACAGGTTAAAAAGTAAAAATTACAGATTATTATACAGCAGGACTTCGATATCAACTTTATGCATTAAAATGTAACGCGCTGAAGTATCTCAAGATTATGTGATTTGCAACAGACACAAAGATTAATTATAACTTTGTGGTCAAATCGTTACAATGACACTTTTTAGGGATTATTTAACATGCACTTTGAATGACTGACACGGTCAAATAACTTTTTTCTTTCAACAGCTTGTTACCAGGTAGCCCTCCTGTATTAATCACTGTCCTCCCACTTATAAAGAAAGGGAAATAAACGTTTTTCTTATTTAGCGTAATCTTTCTATTTCGATTCCATGTCGTTTGAGTAACTGCAAATCTAGCTATTTACCTCCCCTACTTCATAGTAGGGGAGGTAAATAGCTAGATTTGCACGATTATACGGACTACTTTATTGAGCAATACGTCATCGTTTTTCTCAATAAAGTAGTCCGTATAATCTTAGTCAGAAGGTTCATTTTGGTCGATATACTTTTACCATTTTTGTACGTGATCTAATAAAGTTAGTTAGGCATAAAGTAAACTTTTGCATAACAATTAGGAGTTCTGTTCAGACTGTCACCCTTCAAAAGTACATACCTTAGCTTTTTGTTGGTTGTGCATCGACATTCAATCAGCAGTACCTGAATTAAAATTGTATACTCTAGCATCGCTAATACATTTATTTTTAAATACACAGATAATGATCAATCATGACAATAATGATCATGACAAAAAATAATATTTCTCTCGAATTGGAATCAAATTCTCACTAGAATTTTACAGTTTACGACAATTTGGATTTAGTTCCGCTTTTCTGCCCCGTGTCATTAAGCCAGAATGCCCTTCCAGCTAATGTTTCCTTTCCTCCTATGAATGAACATTATTTGTATTTAGAAAAATGGACAAAATTCAACTGCCTCACCGCGGCCCGGGGATTCGAACACCCGTCTTTTTAGGAATCGCGCCCAGACGTGCATTCAGAAATTTAAACTACAGAAAATTTTTAATTTACATTAATTGCCAGTGTGTCATCGTTTTCTGTAGTTTATATTTCTTTAATGAAATGTTTACGGCTGTCAGCGTGTATCAGTAATAGTAGATGGCGCCTTCTGTGGCTTAACAGGTCATGTACGGGAAAAAATCGACGGCTTCATTAATAGCTGCTGGTCTGGTGTGATAGTAATGCACGTCTGGACGCGATTCTTGGGCACTATAATATGTCCTGCGCTGATCCCAATTGAGATCGGCCGCCACGGCCAAAATCGGTCGGACGCCTTTATTATTGATATAAATTTGTGATAAAGCGTTTGACTATTGCAACCCAAACGAATATTCAAAGTAGATAGGTATTCATAAAAACTGATATTTGATTTAAATTTAAAATTGTTAAGTGCTAAAGCTGTTAAATATAGCTATTTGCGAGTAACTTGCTATTGTGTGACGCAACAAAGTACAGGAAGAAGGATATTATAAAAAAACAAACAAGTTTTTTTCAATTATTTATTAGCTTTTAAAGTGAACCAAGAAGACCTCACTCTACCTGATGGTAAGCATGAGCTACATAGTTTTTACTTATCGATTTTCTGGCTCGCAGCACGACTGATGAGGAGGGCAAAAGGCAGGATCGCTAAGTACACCTCTGCAATAGGTTGTACTTGTTATGCAGTAGCCCCTGCAATCGGATCTACGTGCATCTGAAAAATAAAAGATTTGAAATTTTAAGAAATTGTAAGATGCATCTCGTATTATAATGATTTAGTATTTATTATTGTGTATTTTTTTACTAAGACATGTTGAAGCGTCGAATAATCAAACATTTTAAATTTCAATTTTCGAAAAACACTGTATAACGTGGCGGGGTTTGATTTTGCGACGTCTCGCATGGTAAGATATGACCTTAATCACTCGGACATCGAATAGAATAGAATAGAAAATAATTTATTGGTCACATATTACAAGAAAAAATAAATTTAACATAAAATAATAAAAATTAACACAACATTATATACATGTAAAACGAATATTTCACATCAGTGACCAACAAGGTACGTGCCTCAGCATAGACTGCAGAAGCTCAACAAGAGCTCCTGCAGCACTGATATTCTGGCCGTACCTTTTTGGTTGAGTGATGACACAGAGATAGTAGAAAAAAACAAAAAGAAAAAATAAAAATATAGAAACAAGAGCTATAAACTAAATAATTACATAAATCTCATAAAAAAAATAAATTAAAATTAAAAAGAATAAATTACTTAACGATCTAAGGAGAAGGCAAACGACACATACAATAAAAATACATAAATAAATATCTTTACAATTATACTATTACTAGCTGTGCCCGCGACTTCGTTTGCGTAGACTACAGGATATTAAATATAAAAGTTGTTTCCTGCTAACTGCCGTTCCCGTAAGAATATTTCAATAGCCTGTTCCAACTAAGCTTTAAGTTTATTATGGTACCTACATGCCAAATTTACAGCATCTAACTTAATTGGCTTAGATTTTTTACACAAAAAGATTTTCCTGCTAATTCCCGTTCCCGTAACAATTTCGGGAATTAATTTCTTAGTTCACCTCTACGGTACCTAAGCTACGTTATTTCCAATTTCAAGTGCCTACGTTTAGCCGTTTAGGCTGTGGGTTGATATGTCAGTCATTTAGTCAGCCAATCAGTCAGTCAGTTTCTCTTATAATATAATATTTAGATTTGAGCCCGCGACTTCGTTAGCTTGGACTACAGGATTTTACGTACATTAGTTTTTTCCAATATGTATCTCCCGTTCCTGTAGGAATTTTGCATTATCGCGTTGCAAGTTAGCTTTACGTTCATGGGTACTTACATGCCAAATTTTAATCATCTATTTTACGCGGTTTACCTTTTTCATACAAAAGTTTTTTCCCGCTTACTCCTGTTTCCGTGGGAACTATGCAATATTATGTTGCAATTAAGCATTAAATTTACCTGCATGCCAAATTTCAAGCGTCTAACTTAAGCGGTTTTAGATTTTTCATTCAAAAGGATTTTCCCGCAAATTCTCGTTTCCGAAGGATATTTTTGAATCCCTTTCTTGTTGTACCTTTACAGTATCTAAGTTACTTCCCTTCCAAATTTCATGACATACAAAAGTTTTTTCCCAGTTACTCCTGTTGCCCAGGCCCTTTACAGGGGTTTCGTCGTCCTTACGGCCAGGCTTCTTGCAGCCGGGGCATGCCCAGTCCCTGCACCTGGCAGACTTTTCAGTGCCGACACACGCCTTGTGATACCTCAGGTGGCACACTGAACAAGTAGCGCCACCTGTCGACTGCATAAACTTGCCACAGGCTCCACAGTTAACCATCGTACTAGACTAGACTTCACGACACAGTGATCCGTTCGCGTCACGTCCGAGACGTAAATTTATATTATATTAAAAATAAATATACAAAAAGTTCATGCGGGCCCGGCGAGATTTGAACCTTCCCTTCTCGGTGCAATAGTGAACGCTGATACACTCGGCCACCGAGTACGTAGTTTGAATAGCGAAAGTAGCTACAACCAATTACGCATAGATAGCCGTGAGTAGAGTCTAAAGGTCAGTCTTTTGTTTTGCACGGTAACGGTCAAAAAAAGATTTTTTTTTTAAATTTACACCACCTGAAGCACTGTACTTGGCTGCAAATTGTATGTAAAAATTGTAAACAAAAAAAACCGCCTTCAAAAACCCGACTCACTAAAAATTACAAAAATAATATAATACGAACATTTATAATCATCTGGGTATGAATTTTATATGTTGTTGAAGGCGGTGCCGTTTATATTTCAAACAGACAAGCACAGAGTGCTTCTTTTTCCTCAAAATTTTGATTGGCACTGCCTTCAATAACATATAAAATTCATACCCAGATGATTATAAATGTTCGTATTATATTATTTTGTAATTTTTAGTGAGTCGGGTTTTTGAAGGCGGTTTTTTTTGTTTACAATTTTTTTTCATACTTTTTAGTGTTAAATCTTTTGTTACCCTATTAGTTCAGCTCACCTGTAATACTACTGATATTATAACTAGTAGTCTTAATATGTATACAGTATTGAAAGAATTATCCTTTTACTCCAAACAATTAAGGAGTTGACCTTCCATCATCAGCTCAGCATCATAACATTATGATTGCAAGAAGCAATGCCAATATCACTTCAGAAAATATATAAAACGCGGTACATGTGCCTATAAAATTTGAGGGTTGCCCTCGATTTCTCCTGGATCCCATCATCAGATCCTAGACTGGTCACCCTATTAGTTCAGCTCACCTATAATGCTACTGATATTGTAACTAGTAGTCTTAATATCCAATCAAAAACATAAATGTGAAATGAGAGCCAAGTTCAATATTGCCTTGGTTGTTGACTTCAGCGACAAAAGAAGTGAGATCTAAATGGGTGCCAAGTTCAATGGTCAACCCTGAAATTTATTTATAAGTAACACTATAACATACCTATCATATCTTCTTATAACATAAGATAATGTATGGTGGTAGCCTATGAAGGTCTGTCTTGGCTAGTTTCTATAAACCTACCAACGTATTATTATGTTCGCTCGCTAGTTTCTACCAAATATCCAAATTTTCGGAATTATAAAATAAATACCGACAAATACCAAACTAACCAAGACAACTAACTAGACTACTAACTAACTAACTAAAGAAAACTAGCCAAGACAGACCTTCATAGGCTACCACCATACATTATCTTATGTTATAAGAAGATATGATAGGTATGTTATAGTGTTACTTATAAATAAATTTCAGGGTTGACCATTGAACTTGGCACCCATTTAGATCTCACTTCTTTTGTCGTTGAAGTCAACAACCAAGGCAATTATCATAATATTGAACTTGGCTCTCATTTCACAGTTATGTTTTTGATTGGATATCATTACTTTTTGTAGAAAAGTATATATCATCGTAACGCCGTAGGTCCTTTGAAAAGGACAAATTCAAAACTAAAACTAGACTTTATAAATATAAAACAATTGAATCAGTCACTGTATTTTCCTACGTTTACGGGGTATAACCCTAAGTAATAAATATGAAAACCGACTATAAGTACCTACTCTTAATTGTAAATAAGTAAGTATGTATACCTAAATATATACTTAGTGCTCTGCCTTCCCCGGTATACACCGTGAAATTTTAGTGGTTGTTTTCCCGCAGTAAAATGATTCTATCTTATTAGTACAAAAGATGTGTGCAGTTCTTTTTTGGTAAAATCAATAAATGCCGGTTTTACGAAAGGTTTAACCGTAACTCGAAAACACGTTCGAACCGCTATATGACTTAGGGTGTAGAGCTTCTTTAGCTTTAAGCATCGATTTCATGCGGCAAGCAGTACCTGAATACGTCACATCTTCAAAAACAACGATAGCTTCTCTCGTTTTCGAGTTGGAAAATTATTATTCTGAAAAATCGAAAAAAAATAATTTTTTTTTCGAGAAATAATTTGCATGATTCAATAGTATTACTAAAGGCAAGTCGTTCTGCCACGGGAAAACAACCACTAAAATTTCACGGTGTATAGGCGTGATTAGGCACTAATTAGGTATTTATGTTAAGCGTTCATATTAGAACCTAACCGCAGCATGGTCTATTGTGCCTGTCGACCTCATATGTGGATCTCACTACCGCTATCAGGTGGAGTGAGGTCATCTTGTTAGCCTCTTATAAAAAAAAAAAAAAAACGTAATTATTAAAAAATTGCCAGTTTTTTATTTTTTCCTTTGTATTCATGTAATTACCTATTCGGAATACCAAATTTTAACTCTCTAGGTCATTTGGAACTGGGTTAGAATTTTGATCTGTCAGTCAGTCAATGATAAAAATGAGGATTTTTGGACATTAATATCTAAATAACTGTTTGAGATAAGCTTATGAAATTTAGAACACATATTTATCTCGCAAGTCACAATATATGAGCCAAATTTGATACGTTTATGTGAAATAGTTTTTGATTTATGAGGGGTTCAAAAGTGGTTCCAAATGGTTCGTGTAATATTACACACGGTGCGGCTCGCCAGTTCTGTTTCTTGAACCTTGGCTTGACACGCTACCGCGTGTCTAGATGTATACAGTATTGAAATAATTATTCTTTTACTCATAACTATTAAGGAGTTGACCTTCCATCATCAGCTCAGCATCATAAGATTATGATTTCCAGAAGCAAATGCCAATATAACTTCAGATAATATGCAAAACGCGGTACATGTCCCTATAAAATTTGAGGGTTGCCCTCGATTTCTCCTGGATCTCATCATCAGATCCTAGACTGGTCACCCTATTAGTTCAGCTCACCTATAATGCTACTGATATTATAACTAGTAGTCTTAATATGTATACAGTATTGAAAGAATTATCCTTTTACTCCTTTTACTCCTAAGTATTAAGGAGTTGACCTTCCATCATCAGCTCAGCCTCATAAGATTATGATTTCCAGAAGCAAATGCCAATATAACTTCAGATAATATGCAAAACGCGGTACATGTCCCTATAAAATTTGAGGGTTGCCCTCGATTTCTCCTGGATCCCATCATCAGATCCGGGACTGGTGAAAATGGGACCACCTCGGAAGTGAACTGTATCCAAACAAAAAAAAATTTTGAAATCCGTCTATAATT
Source organism: Maruca vitrata (assembly GCA_039566165.1). Taxonomy (NCBI): domain Eukaryota; kingdom Metazoa; phylum Arthropoda; class Insecta; order Lepidoptera; family Crambidae; genus Maruca; species Maruca vitrata. The sequence goes on along the minus strand of CM076912.1, from coordinate 16,004,555 downwards.
GACAAAAATATCGGTGAACATACATAAAAAAATATATATATTATGCGTACAGACGAATTGAGAACCTCCTCCTTTTTTGAAGTCGGTTAAAAATTTAAGAAGAACTGGTTCGATCGATCACATCGATGCTTTTTCATTTATAATATTATAATACTAGCTGTGCCCGCAACTTTTTTCCGTGGACTATACAGGGTGTCCCAAAAAGTAGTGTCAAGCGGAAGTCCTGAGATAGAACACCCCGTGGGGCACCCGAAACACCCCTATATATGTTTCGCGATTTTTTGTAGTTTTCGAGTTATGATTATTTTTCTAAAATTTTGAGAACGACTGACCTAACCGACAAAAAATATTGTAGAGAAAAAAGTATTTGACTTTTTTGAGTAATTCTTTTTGCAAATCAATTTTCATGAGTTTTTCTTTAATGCCTAAAATATTTGTCTCCATAACTTATATGGAAAATATCAAAATTATGGTACAAACTGAAAAGTTACGTTCTGTAAATAATGTCTTACAATTTTAACGTTAAATTTAAGTTATTAGGAGGTAGCTGCATGGCTCCTAAGTAACTTTAAAAACTGCGCTAGACTCTCAGCTTTCATAATCATTCATAAAAACTGGTACTTAATGGGCTACTTTTGCTGAAATCGGGCTACGAAGACAGAGAGGTGTAAAAATGACAAAATAAACCATTTGAATACGAAGCATTATTTGGAGGTTTTTAACCGACTTCAAAAAAGGAGGAGGTTCTCAATTCGTCTGTATGTATAAAGTTTTTTTTTTTTTTTTTTTTTATGTATGTTCACCGATATTTTCGTCAATTCTAGACGGATTTCAAAAATTTTTTGGTTGGATGCAGTTCCCTTCCGACGTGGTCCCATTTTCACCAGTCTCGGATCTGATGATGGGATCCAGGAGAAATCGAGGGCAACCCTCAAATTTTATAGGGACATGTACCGCGTTTTGCATATTATCTAAAGTTATATTGGCATTTGCTTCTGGAAATCATAATTTTATGATGCTGAGCTGATGATGGAAGGTCAACTCCTTAATACTTAGGAGTAAAAGGATAATTCTTTCAATACTGTATACATATTAAGACTACTAGTTATAATATCAGTAGCATTATAGGTGAGCTGAACTAATAGGGTGACCAGTCTAGGATCTGATGATGGGATCCAGGAGAAATCGAGGGCAACCCTCAAATTTTATAGGGACATGTACCGCGTTTTGCATATTATCTGAAGTTATATTGGCATTTGCTTCTGGAAATCATAATCTTATGATGCTGAGCTGATGATGGAAGGTCAACTCCTTAATACTTAGGAGTAAAAGGATAGTTCTTTCAATACTGTATACATATTAAGACTACTAGTTATAATATCAGTAGCATTATAGGTGAGCTGAACTAATAGGGTGACTAGTCTAGGATCTGGTGATGGAATCCAGGAGAAATCGAGGGCAACCCTCAAATTTTATAGGCACATGTACCGCGTTTTATATATTTTCTGAAGTGATATTGCCATTGCTTCTTGCAATCATAATGTTATGATGCTGAGCTGATGATAGAAGGTCAACTCCTTAATTGTTTGGAGTAAAAGGATAATTCTTTCAATACTGTATACATATTAAGACTACTAGTTATAATATCAGTAGTATTACAGGTGAGCTGAACTAATAGGGTAACAAAAAATTTAACACTAAAAAGTATGAAAAAAAATTGTAAACAAAAAAAAAACCGCCTTCAAAAACCCGACTCACTAAAAATTACAAAATAATATAATACGAACATTTATAATCATCTGGGTATGAATTTTATATGTTTTTGAAGGCGGTGCCAATCAAAATTTTGAGGAAAAAGAAGCACTCTGTGCTTGTCTGTTTGAAATATAAATGGCACCGCCTTTAACAACATATAAAATTCATACCCAGATGATTATAAATGTTCGTATTATATTATTTTGTAATTTTTAGTGAGTCGGGTTTTTGAAGGCGGTTTTTTTTGTTTTATTATTCCGAAAGTTAGTCAGTTTGTTAACAAACCTAAATTTAATACAGGAGCACTCAGGTGCAAACATTTGGATGCTTTCTTTTGTTTAATTTAAGTTTCATTGCGCTCTCACTGTTTTCACATGCAATACCTTTGTTACGACGAACTTGACGAACTTTGCTTTCTTTACGGACTTTAATAAACTTCTACTTATAAACTTTTTACAATAAATAATCAAAAACGATAACTTTTTTTCAATAAAGTTCCCATTTTTAAACTTAATTAAATTTTAAAGTATCACAAATTGAACTTTCAAGTGGTTATTTCTTAGCATTTCCGGTATAATTTTGATTCAAATGGCAATTTTTTATTATTTTTCCCTTTAAGTACCAGTTTTTATTAAGTTCATCATCGAGTTTGGGCTTGATTGATTCGTCTTGACGGGTACTTTGATACTATATGGTAACCAGGGTCTGATGATGGAGCCGGAAGGTGGCCATAGGAACTCCGTAATTAAACGACGCAACCCCATCGAGTTTGGGCTCATTGGATTAGTCTTGACGAGTACTTTGATACTATATGGTAACCAGGGTCTGATGATGGAGCCGGAAGGTGGCCATAGGAACTCCGTAATTAAACAACGCAACCCCATCGAGTTTGGGCTCATTGGATTAGTCTTGACGAGTACTTTGATACTATATGGTAACCAGGGTCTGATGTTGGAGCCGGAAGGTGGCCATAGGAACTCCGTAATTAAACGACGCAACCCCATCGAGTTTGGGCTCATTGGATTAGTCTTGACGAGTACTTTGATACTATATGGTAACCAGGGTCTGATGTTGGAGCCGGAAGGTGGCCATAGGAACTCCGTAATTAAACGACGCAACCACATCGAGTTTGGTCTCGTTTGATTCGTCTTGACGAGTCTCTTGCTTTCGTCCCATATTAATTATATATGATTGATTGGATGGATGACCCAATGCCAATGTGAGCACGTGCCGAGGGCTGAATGGTATGAGGGTGTATAAACATGTCTTGCCGCTAACGTTGCGCCTCAGGGTACCAGGGCGAACCCTGTTGTATTGTAGAACTAGAAGAGGTACTCATCATTCTCCTGCCCTTATCCCACGCTAACTAGAAGAGGTACTAAAAAGTTAAAAATAAAATTATTAAGTTAAAAAGTTAATATTGTAACTTGATTGTAACCTTTTTCATACCCAGATGATTATAAATGTTCGTATTATATTATTTTGTAATTTTTAGTGAGTCGGGTTTTTGAAGGCGGTTTTTTTTTTGTTTACAATTTTTTTAGTGAGTCGGGTTTTTGAAGGCGGTTTTTAGTTCATTTTATTAACAAATAATAAAAGCTTGTTTTCAAAAAGGTTTTTACTTATTGATTTGGAAAGCAGCACGCCTCATGAGAAGCGCAACATTCAGGCTGGGCGGGCAGGCAGGCTGAGAAACAAAAGATTTGAAATATAAGAAACTAGCTTTCCGCCCGCGACTTCGTCCGCGTAGATATGTTTAACGGGTAAAACATTACTTCTCTATAGTGCGTCGGTTAAAAAGTATTATATATGTCCTTTCTCAGGCTCTACATATGTGTATAAGTTTACAATATGTGTACCAAATTTCATTTAAATCGGTTCAGTACTCTATGCGTGAATGCGTGACAGGCAGACAGACAGACAGACAGTGAGACAGGCCGACAGAGTTACTTTCGCATCTATAATAAATAAATATTACACAACATCACATACATTGATCTGATCCCGTGGTAAGTAGCTAAGCACTTGTGTTACGGAAATCAAAATCAACAGTGGATACACAAATAAACTTAAATATATTTAATAATACACCCAGACACGGAACAAACACCGATGTTCGTCACACAAATATTTGTCCCGAGTGGCAATCGAACCCACGACTCTTGGAACCGTAGGTTATGAACCTGAGTCACTAACCACTGTTCCACCGAGTCAATCGAAAGTATAATACTAGTAAGGACTGTAAGATGCATCTCGTATTATACTATATGTATGGTGTTTAGTATTGTGTATTGTTTTGTTATTAACCACCGTTAAAGTGTTGAATAATCGTAGATGAAAATTGAAAAACACAGTATTACGGGGCAGGGTTTGATTTGGCGACCTTTCGCATGGCAAGAAATGACCTTAATCATTCGGACATCAACGCTTTTTTTATTACTATTATTATACTAGCTGTGCCCGCGACTTCGTTCATGTGGACTACAGGACTTTATATATAAAAGTTTTTTCACAATAACTCCCGTTCCCGTTTGTATTTGGAAATATCGCGCTGTAGGTGTGCTTGATGTTCATTAGGGTACCTGCATGCCAAATTTCAATCATCTTCCTTACGCGGCTTAGGTTTTTTCACGGAAACATTTTTTCCTTTAACTCCCGTTCTCGTGGGAATTATGCAAAATCCTGTTTAAATTAATAAAAAAATAAATATTTCACAACATCACATACATTGATCTGATCCCGCGGTAAGTAGCTTAAGCACTTGCGTTACGGGTTCAATTAAGCTTTAAGTTTACTTAGGTACCTGCATGCCGTCTAACTCAAACTCAAAACTCAAAATATTTATTGCTTTTCCATAATGTACAAACTTAAGGGTCAATTTCAACAAGTCCATGTTTTTTAACATTTCGGTGAACTTTTTTATTTGTTACTTTTTTGAAAATACAACCATGTAGAATTGTTATTTACGCTATCGTTATAATTAATTTTAAGAAGACATTAAATTAAATTGATATACTTAAGAAATATAGTACTTTGAAATTTTGGTGTCACCGAAATGAAAGAAGAGTTCACCGAAATGAAACTTCTCATCACCGAAATGAGAAACGCAATACACCGAAATGAAATTACTTATGTAGTCACCGAAAAAAAGTAAACTGTTACCATGTATAAAGCCTACAACCTACGTTTTGAAGAGTGTATTCATCACACAGTAACAGATTTTTTTTACTAAAATTAAAACTTCGGCCTTATCAATAAAAATGCATCTCCGTTAATCGTTTAACAGTGGTCGATGGAAACGTGGATACAACCCAGTCTTGATCTTTGTCAGTTCCAGATTCAGCTCTCAATGCATAAAGTCCATCTGCCAATCAATACCCCTAACCTTACATAGACCGATTAAGTGCAATATGCAGTAGTGCAATAATTCGTTAAACAATTGACAAAGCCATTATAAAGCTAGCTTCATTACCGAACTACGAACGATTCGTAGGTATCATCTGGAAATCGTCGTGCCAACATATCCCAAGAGGCTGTCGTACTTCCAACGTCCCGGGTTTGACTCAAGAGTCATCTGCGCCGTTTAAAAATTATGAATCCGCCTATAATGCCGATCCATTTTCACAAGACACATGTGATGCTTGTGAAATCTTAATGCTGTCTATCCATGCAAACCAGCGAACCAAATGGATTAATACAGTCACCAGCATTGACATGACCCACAATAGTAAAAAGGCCTAGACCACAATCCGTAAATGGACCGGTGAGCCCTCTCCTCCAAAGTTCCAAGTAAAGTTACTGCAAACAAAATTGCTCATCAACTGTTGCTGAATAAGAAATCGTACACTCGCCTTCCCAGAATTCAACTTGTACAATGCCTTCCGAAAGAGAATTTACTGAGCCAGCCTTTTTGACGATATTATTTTTTAGTGTTAGATGCTTGAAATCTGGTAAAGCATCGAGTGTTGATAACATTTCCACAGAACAACTTAAAAACTTGGATCCTATGACTATTTGCTGGTTACAACCGAAGTTCAATGATTGTCTACAATCTGCGAAATTATCACGTCTATGGATCTTGATATTGCCATTCCAAAACCGGGAAAAGTTCTAGATGACCCTAAAAACCTTCCGCCCATTATCCTTGCTCAGTGACACATACAAATAACCTCAACGACTTTTGCTTAACCGCCAATAACCTATTAGATCAGCACTTAATTCCAGAACAGGTAGGATTCAGACCTAAAAATCATGTTGTAACCAGACGTTAAACCTCACCCAACACATGCCATTTTATTATAAACGTCTAGTCCATAAGATTTGTATTTGTAATTCAGAAGCTACACTGATGTTATTCTGTTTTGTGAACCAAAATAAATAACACAAAGAGGATAGTTTTGAAATGGGAATGATTACAGCGCTGTATGCGTGGATCTGACAGCAGCTTATGATACAGTGAACCTGAAGCGTCTCTTGTGGAAAGTCTACTCGATGGTCAATGACTAGAAATTTATAAAAATACTTGGTGAGCTGCTCCGCAACCGTAGCTTTCAGGTCCATTTGTCTGAAGAAATAAGCAGATGGCGATCCCAAAAAAACGGTAATCCCCAGGGTCTCTACCCTGGGGATGACCGTTTTGTTGGAATCACTACTTTTCAACATCTACACAAAAGACCGACCATGTTGCCGATGACCTGGCGCTCATATCACAAACACAATCCTGTGAAAACATAGAAATAAACCTCACTTCAGCCTTAGGGTTCAGACACTCTCAGACTAAATATAACATGGCAGGGACAACCACAGAAGTTAAAGTCGGCATAGCTTTATATTTAGATTTAGAAAGTACCGAATCTTGACACAGATCCACCTTCTGCTCGTCTTAACCTCTGGTCTAACACGTTTGCTCCACCCGTCCCCTTGGTTCTACCTTCAGAAAGCCTTCCAACAGGACACGATTTGCCATGGTTAACCTGAAGGTCCCTGGACAGACTCCGTAGCCAGGTTGGCCAATGCAAAGATAATATGTTTAGGTGGGGGTTTCCTGGACAGGAGGATATCGCGTGCCTATGTGGTCTCTCACCATTGTCCATGGCTCACCTCACTTCATGCCCCGCCTGTCCCGACTCCTGTACACAAATTGAGCTGATAGAAGGGTCAACAACCGCGGTCCGGGTGGCGGAATTATCCAAAATAATTTTAAGTGTTTTGCCATCGACACGAAAAGAAGAAGAAGAAGAATAACTTACCATTTTGAACTTCATCATTTGACTTTAGATGCTGTTGACAAACATTTCAAGTTAATCTGTTATTACTTTAATCCAGAGTCTTAAATATATAAAAGAAGAATCACTGACTGACATATCGATGCACAGTCTAAACGGCTAAACGTAGGCACTTGAAATTTGGTAAGGACGTAGTTTAGGTACCGTAGAGGTGCATTAAGAAAGGAATTCCCGAAATTCTCACGGGAACGGGAATAATCCGGAAAAATCCTTTTGTATGAAAAATCGCCCACGCAAACGAAGTCGCGGGCACAGCTAGTGAAAAATAAAGGTATTGATTACAACCACACATAGATTTTAATAATTTAATCTGAAATTCATTTGGGAACATGTAAGAATAAATCAACAAATATATTGTAATTATCAACAATAAAAATAAAAATATATTCCTTTCGAAATTACAATGTAACAAAATAAATTAAGGTCTTTATTCACCGAAATGAAGTAATTTGACACCGGAATGACAAAAGAAATCACCGAAATGAAGATAATAATCACCGAAATTACCAAATTCTCACCGAAATGAAAAAAGTCACTGGAATGATATTTTTTCTCATTCCGGTGGTCAATTTAGGTCACCGAATTCACCGGAATGAGGTCACCGATATTATATACAGCCCATAAAAATAAGCACAACAAGGAAAATATAAATAAAAGAAATAAATTGATACGACCTACTTAATTGAGCGACATTTAGTAATAGTACATAGATTTTATAGACATACCGAATGATTGGATCACAACTTATATCCATTCACGTGAATGACAAAAAAACGGTACGCAGTCACCGAAACCGACTTACTTACGTTTTTGGCAGGAACTGCAAACAGCAACACACGTCCTCTTACGTTAAGCGCTTAGGCGGCACTGATGCGCAGATTTACTGCGCAGTGGCAAGAAGCTAGTGTTTTTCGATGCCTAGATATTCGCGTACAACGAAAATTCACCGCGATGACATATCTCATTTGGACACGTGAATTTGTACTTAACATTCAATAAATATAACAGATTTTGTATTGAACTTTCCGCTATAAGGTACTGTCATTATTAAGGATTTAAATAAAAAAGTTAAATCCCTAAAAAATCAACTGTTTTTAAAATATGATTAAAAGTATACTGAAAAACAAATTGTGCCGCGTCACCGATATGATACAATTGGGGGTTTAAGATTTTTTACCTAATTAGCGATAATCATAATTTAAAAATATTTATAGTCACCTATAGGAGACAACACCTTTTATCTAAAAAAATATTACAAGTTAAAAGTGCCATCCTGCACTAGCAGTTTCAGCCGTGCCGTTTACGATTTGGTGTCGGGAAATTCACCCTTAAGCAGCTTAAATTTTTTATGCAAACTTACCCCGAAAATGTTTCAAAAACGGGGGAAAAGTATCGTTTCTGAGGCCTTCCGTGGCGTGCGCTGAACATGTTAAAATTATACAAAAATGCTCTATGGATGAATTGTTCAACATTAAAATAATATCTTAAAAAAAGTCCGCGAGAGCATATGTCTACCCTTTATAGTTTAGAACTATGTAAAAAATCCTAAGTCCCCCCGTGCGAAGCCGGGACGGGCCACTAGTAAATAAATAAAGCCTGATATGTTCTGTGGTTCACTGGCCCGGCTTGGTGGAACAGTGTTTAGTGACCCTGCCTGGCGGTTCCAAGAGTCGTGGGTACGATTCCCAATCTGGACGAATATTTTTGTGATAAACATCGGTGTTTGTTTCGTGTCCCAGACATAAATATGAATATGTATGAAATAGATATGATAACTATAAGTTAATAAAGGATACTTACAAGCCGATGATGCCAAGAATATAACTGCAACTATCACAACAAATAAAAAGAAATATTTGTGGAACATTGTTAATGTTTATGTACCTCGGGCTGTGTAATGAAAGTATTTTATTTACTGTGACTTTATTTTATATTGTTTCTACAAGTAAAGGTGTAACCACACTAATAAGTAATTTGTTAGGGACATAAACGCTACCAAATGCATCATAGAGCCCATTTTTAACAAAGGATATTTTTTTGCAAATTACTTATCTAAATATATAAAAGGAGAAACTGACTCACTGACCGACATATTAACGCACAGCCTAAACGGATATATAACGCACAGACGGAACGGAAAAAATGGGCTCTATAATGCATTTGGTAGCATTTATGTCCTTTACAAATTACTTATTAGTGTGGTTACACCTTTACTTGTAGAAACCATATAAAACAATGCGTCAGTCACAGTAAATAACACAGTTTCATTTCACAACCCGAGGTACATAAACATTAAAAATGTTCCACAAATATTTCTTTTTATTTGTTGTGTTGGTTGCAGTTATATCCTTTGCATCACCGGCATGTAAGTAACCTTATTTAACTTCAAGTTATCATATCTTATAATATAAACACGTAGTTATGTGAGATCCTCAGAACAGATTATATTTTTGAGTTTTTCTTTTAAGAAACGTCGTCGATATAAATGTAATAATGTAATGATAAATATCTTGGACATTTTCACCCACACACATCTGACCACAAGCTAAGCAGAGCTTGTACGATAGGATATTTATAAATACATACGGTAATTTTGTGTAAAAAATCTAAACCGCTTAAGATAGACACTTGAAATTTGGCATGCAGGTACATTAGTAAACTGAAAGTTTAGTTGCAACCGAATATTGAAAAATTCCGACGAGGACAGGAGTTATCGAAAAAAAATATTCTATGAAAAAATCTGAACCGCGTAAGTTAGATGATTGAAATTTGGCATACAGGTACCCAAATGAACATCAAGCTTACTTAGGAAACTGAAACTGTCCGGGATATTAACCATGTTGTTTTGTTTAATGAACGAAAGTTTTAACGCCATGATCACGGGTGACCAGGTCAGTTCACCCGTGATCGTGGCGCTTGCAACGGTATACATATCAAGCTTACTTACAACACGATATTGCCAAATTCATACGGGAACGGGAGTTATTGGGAAAACACTTTTATATGTATAGTCCTGTAGTCCACGGAAAAAAGGGAACGGCTAGTAGCTTTAATATTATAAATAAAAAGGATCGATGTCCGAGTGATTAAGGTCATTTCTTGCCATGCGAGACGTCGCAAAATCAAACCCCGCCAAGTTATACTGTGTTTTTCAAAATTGAAATTTAAAACGTTTGATTATTCGACGCTACAACATTGCTTAATAAAAAAACAAAACACAATACTAAACACCAAATCATTATAATACGAGATGAATCTTACAATTTCTTAAATTTTCAATAATCTTTTATTTTTCAGATGCAAGTAGATTCGTTTGCAGGGGCTACTGCGTAACAAGTAAAGCCTACTGCAGCGGTATGATTCGCGACCCTAACTTTTGCCCTCCTAATCAGTTGTGCTGCATTCCATATTAATCAATAAGTAAAAACTATGTAGAGCTCATGCTTATCATCAAGTAGAGTGAGGTCTTCGTGGTTCACTTAGAAAACTAATAAATAATTGAAAAAAAGTGGTTTGTCTTTTTATAATATCCTTCTTCCTGTACTTTGTTGCGTCACACAATAGCAAGTTCCTCGCAAATAGCTATATTTAAACAGCTAGTGCAAGCTTTAGCACTTAACTATATTATTATAATAATTTTAATAGTATAAAGCGTCCGACCGATTTCGGCCGTGGCGGCCGATCTTGACCAATCTCAATTGGGATCAGCCAAGTGCGCAGGACATATTATAGTGCCCGAGTGTGCGCACAAATTTGAAATTAAACTAATTTTACGGATTAAACTCGCGTGTGTTGATATTCTAAACAAATAGACAATAGTATGTGTGCGCAAATACAAGTGCACCCTCTATTCCCTTACTCTCATATTTCGGTGAGACTGCAATCAGACATGTCTATATACCTACCTTCATTTGTATAATGGAATTGAACGAATCTACGTGTAAATTGTTACTATGTGATTATGTGATTTTAGAAAAAAGTAAGGACAGATTGTAATGGAAAATAGACAATGGAGTATATGAAGTTACGGAGCATAAAGCCTTTGTGCAGCGTCTTATTTGTTTTCATCTGTTTATTTCACTCTTTTACCTATCTGATTAAAACGATCACCCATACCAATAAAAAGCCTTGAAATTGTACTCTGTTCTAAATCTGAATCTGTTTCTGTTTTTTTTTATTTGTATTAAGGCGATTAATACACGGCACTGTGTGCCGCCGCGGTTGGCGGTTAAGCGGACCTCAGGTTGCATTGGCTTCTATTGAATCTCTATTCAATCTTCTATCGTATCTTCTGTTGATTCCAAACACACGAACATCGCTCGACCGCGCGGTCATCGTCGTGTGTCTTCTTCTTCAGGTTTAAGATCTTTATTGTCCCAAAAGGATTTTACATTCACTTACATAAGAGTTTCTACAAAATAAATAAATATACAATTCTGATTGGGCAATATAACATGACACATAAATATTTATATCATTATTTTAACAAACTATACAATCAAAAATCAAAACTAAACAGTATTAAAATTATTAAATACAAGCTTTGAATAATTCCCACAGCGATGGGCCAAGTAAAGCAAAAGAGAATCGTGACCATTCGGCAAAGTTCGTCGGTATTCGCGCACTGAGTTGTTGGATCTTCTTCTTCTTTATTTTTAATCTTTTCTTAAACTCTATACGCTCAATTTACCGAAACGGTTACGCAACGAGCCATCTATTTTGCACCTTAATTTTATTGGCGTATGGTCCGAAATAAAAAAAATAATATTTTTTTATTTTTATTTTATTTTATTCGGATATCCAACAGCAAAATTACAAAGATAAAGTTTTACAAACGCATGATAAATATAACTTAGCCAATAACAGGATATCACAAGATGATTAATAATATATAGACATCTTTGAAAAAAAATAAAAAACAGAACAATAATGCTGTGTGTTGGTGCTAGTGGTCTGAAAGACTGTTTATGTGGAACTTAGTTAAAGTTATAGGACTATATTAGAAACACAATTACATACAATATACAGGGTGTCCCAAAAAGTAGTGTCAAGCGGAAGTCCTGAGATAGAACACCTTGTGGGGCATCCGAAACACCACCATGTATGTTCTATGATTATTTTTCTAAAATTTTGAGAACAACTGACCTAACCGACTAAAAATATTGTAGAGAAAAAAGTATTTGACTTTTTTGAGTAATTCTTTTTGCAAATCAATTTTCATAAGTTTTTCTTTATTGCCTAAAATATTTGACTCCGTAACTTATATGGAAAATATCAAAATTATGGTACAAACTGAAAGGTTACGTTCTGTAAATAATGTCTTACAATTTCAACGTTAACTTTAAAATATTAGGAGGTAGCTGCATGGCTCCTAAGTAACTTTAAAAACTGAGCTAGACTCTCAGCTTTCATAATCATTAATAAAAACTGGTACTTAATGGGCTACTTTTGCTGAAATCGGTCTACAAAGACAGCAAGGTGGAAAAATCATAAAATTAGCCATTTGAATACGAAGTATTATTTGGACATTTTATTATTTCTAAAGTTAATTAGATTGTTAACAATCAAAATTATACCAGAAATGCTAAGAAATAACCACTTGAAAGTTTAATTTGTGATACCAAAAAAAATAATTAAGTTTAAAAATGGGAACTTTATTAAAAACAAAAAAGTTATCGTTGTTGATTATTTATTGTAAAAAGTTTATAAGTAAACGTTTATTAAAGTCCGTAAAGAAAGCAAAGTTCGTCAAGTTCGTCGTAACAAAGGAATTGCATGTGAAAACAGTGTTAGTGCAATGAAACTTAAATTAAACAAAAAAAAACCTCCAAATGTTTGCATCTGAGTGCCCCTGTATTAAATTTAGGTTTGTTAACAAACTGACAAACTTTCGGAATAATAAAATGTCCAAATAATACTTCGTATTCAAATGGCTAATTTTATGATTTTTCCACCTCGCTGTCTTTGTAGACCGATTTCAGCAAAAATAGCCCATTAAGTACCAGTTTTTATTAATGATTATGAAAGCTGAAAGTCTAGCTCAGTTTTTCAAGTTACTTAGGAGCCATGCAGCTACCTCCTGATATTTTAAAGTTAACGTTGAAATTGTAAGACATTATTTACAGAACGTAACCTTTCAGTTTGTACCATAATTTTGATATTTTCCATATAAGTTATGGAGTCAAATATTTTAGGCAATAAAGAAAAACTTATGAAAATTGATTTGCAAAAAGAATTACTCAAAAAAGTCAAATACTTTTTTCTCTACAATATTTTTAGTCGGTTAGGTCAGTTGTTCTCAAAATTTTAGAAAAATAATCATAACTCGAAAACTATAAAAAATCGCGGAACATACATGGGGGTGTTTCGGATGCCCCACAAGGTGTTCTATCTCAGGACTTCCGCTTGACACTACTTTTTGGGACACCCTGTATATAATACAAGATATATATACACATATACATACAATATAATAAATATATAAAAATTCCAATTACTTCTATTGTAGAGATGTAGTGTTGCTGATTTTATTCAAGATTTTTCGTTTAAAAACTGTTTTAGATGATGCAAAAATGTCAATATCATTGAAATGTTACACAACATCACATACATTGATCTGATCCCGTGGTAAGTAGCTTAAGCACTTGTGTTACAGAAATCAGAATCAACAGTGGATACACAAATATACTTAAATTCATTTAATAACACACCCAGACACGGAAAGGACACCGATGTTCGTCACACAAATATTTGTCCGGGCGGGAATCGAAACCACGACTCTTGGAACCGTAGGTAGTGAACCTGGGTCACTAACCACTGTTCCACCGAGCCAGTTACGAAAGCAATGAAAAATTTCAACATTATCTACCGTATAACGGGTTAAACTAAACAATCATGCCCACTTACGCAAACTTTCAATATTGCCAGCCCTTGACCCACATCAGGCATAACTGTAAAATTGTTAAAAGGTGGTAATAAAATCTATGTTTTACACCCCATGCACGATGCCATAAACACGTTTAGCAAAACTGCGATAGAATAAGGGATATTGCAACAATTTTGTGGAGATCTACATCGATCGGTTTGGTAAAAATATGAATAATAAATAAATATTGAAAGGGTAATAAACACTCATTTTATTTTTATTTTTTATTTATTTTGTTCTTACGTAATAACAGAACCCTCTTACTAAGCCTTCGCCGTTCGTCTGTCTGCCTTTCTCCAAGCTGTATCTCATAAACCGTGATAACTAGAAAGCTGAAATTATGATGTATTCCCGTTGCCGCTATACGAATATTAAAAGTTAAACCAACAAAAATTAAAAAAGATAAAATATTAAGAGGGTCCCCCAAACAATAATCGTATTTTTCTCATATTTTTTGCTTAATATTAATAACGATAACATGTAGATTATATCATTCCATGTTTTATTTTACAATAAAAAAGATATTTATATGTACTAAGTAAAATCTAAATAAACTAATTCTAACACGCCCTCACTTAACCAAACCCTAACTTTACATATTACTTTACATTTTAGGCAAAACGTAATGCTTGGCCTTTTTGCTACCGTTCCAAAAATTTCATAACCTCTAAGACCCTACATTCCAACCTGCTGAAATTCTTGCTACTATTTTTTCCCATCTTCAGTATCTCCCACTCACGCAATTGTTACATTAAATCAATGTTAAATATAGGTTAAAGTACGATGGGACTGACATGTCTACAGAAGGCCCCAGATTAAATGAAGAATTTAACATAGACATAGCCATTTGAAAATTTGTTATCTTAATATTACAGACACTTCAATTTTATTTAGTTGTATGGATGACCTCATATTTGGATCTCACTACCGCTTACCATCAGGTGGAGTGGGGTCGTCTTGTTAGCCTTTTATAAAAAAAAAAATTACTAGATCTTATTCTCTTAATATAGTTAGGCATCTGAATAATGTTTGAACATATCTGATTTTATTCTTAGACCTTTCAACTTGTCATATTAAACTCTTCTTTCAATGTGCTTGTAATTTCAAGTTCATACGATACACACCGTTGCTTAAAATTATGAACGTTAAACGATTATAGGTTTTTTCTATTGAATTCGCGCTAATACAGCAATACTGTGATTGGATTGATATGAAATAAACTCTTTTTTTTTAATAACAAATAACAAAAAAAATCTTAGTATGCTAATGTTTCTCTTTACGACAGTTAAATAGCTTTCACAAAGTTACAAACGATTTTTATAGTACGAGTACAAGAGTTTAAAATGTAGTACTTGCATACTTACGAAATTTGGGAATATATTCGTTGGTAACATTTTTTGCCTTTTTTATACAATCTTATTTTCAAATGTGGACTTCATAATTTTGATAAAATATGTAGTCTAAGCTCGTGATTCTAAGCAACATTATGGCTTATTTAATATCTTGGCCAACTTGGCGCATAAATTAAACTTTTGCATAACAATTTGGAATTCTGTTCAGACTGTCACCCTTTAAAAGTACATACCTTAACTTTTCGTTTGTTGTGCATCGACATTCAATCAGCAGTACCTGAATAGGATGATTTCCTAAGTCTGATTTGACATGCAATTTCACAATTAACAGTAAGATATAGGTAAATTAATAACATTAGTCAAATCGAAATACAAATTTCTGATAAAATGAGACAATAATAGACATTTGAAGTTGGGTGGGAATGTCAATTTCAAAAGTTCTTCAAAAATACTATAAACTACAAAATTAGTAGTAACTCTCACTATGAAGATATACTTATTCGTAAACGCAACATTTGATATAGCTGCTGAACAAAGTTCTTACGATATGCATACAGTATTACACAGTGTGACGTCATGGTGTGCTGCGACATTTGTATGAAGCGTTTTGAGCTTGCCCAAATGATGTGCTATTAAATTGTAATATCTCGGGAATTTTTCCAAATATCAAACCATTCTTTTAACAGTACCTTTGCAATTGTGTGGTCCATCCATCTATATAAAAATAAAAAATAGGCAACTACCCCATTAAAATTGTATTCTTTCATGTACTCACTAGCACCGCTAATGCATTTATTTTAAATACACAGATGTTCAATGATCATGACACAGATATTTCTCACAAATAGGAGTCGAATTCCTTCAAGTATTTTATAGTTTAAGAAAATATGGTTTTAGTTGCTCTTTTCTGCCCCGTGTCATTAAGCCATGGAATGACCTTTCAGCTCATGTTTCCTTCCCTCATATGAACGAACATTATTTGTTATATTCGATGAAGTTTATTAAATCAGCAATGAGAATCTGAATTCTTACGTCTTAGTAACTTTAAGTAATGAATAAATAAATATTTTACAACATCACATACATTGATCTGATTCCATGGCAGCTTTAGCACTTGTGTTAAATATATCAGAATCGACAGGGGATTCACAAATATACTTAAATATATTTAATAATATACACGGAACATACATCGATGTCCGTCACACAAATATTTGTACCGAGTAGTGGGAATCGAACCCACGATTCTTGGAACCGCCAGCCAGGGTCACTAACCACTGTTCCACCGAGCCAGTCACAGAGTAATAATAGCACAACTATCAAGCCCTACTAAACACTACTTCACTTTTTCTCACTTAAAAGCCTAATAATACTACCGCCAGCACTCAAGTAAACTTATAATTCTCACACAAACTCTATCATTAGCCCTATTTAACACAAGTCATCGTCATCTGGCAAGAAGTTAAGTAATGAAGTGAAGCCTGGGATAAAATTTTATTTATTAAGCTTGATGACCGCTCGAGACCTCCGCAATCTAGATGAAACGTCAAGTACCATTATTAGCTTTAAGTAATAATTACAAAACCTTCGAACCCACACCATACCGCTTTACTTTTTGGCCCCCATAACCCCTACTATACTAACTAGCAACCAGCCAGCTCACAACGAAACTTATAATTCTCACGCAAATATAACCTAAGCCCTAGTTGACGCAAGTCATCGTCATCCAGGGCTGGCAAGAAGTTGAGTAATGAAGTGAAGCCCGGGATATATCGCGGCGGGATCACTCCTCCCAGATAAAAGGATTGTGTAGGATCGCAGTGTAAATTTGGATGGTGTACACACCGTCCCGTAAAGAGTGTGAATGTTGGTTTACAGCTACCAAGTTGACAGTTATGAATATAGATAGATATAATAAATATCTAAATATAATAATGTAACTCAAAGGTGACTGACTGACACAGTAATCTATCAACGCACAGCCCGAACAACTGGACGGAATAGGCTGAAATTTGGCATGCATAGATGTTACGACGGAGGCATTCGTTAATAAAGGAATACCCGAAATTGTAATTGTAATTGTATTGTAAATTGTGTTGTGTAGCAAGTGCTGCGTTAGGACCGAGAGGTCCCCGGTTCGAATCCGGGGTCGGGCAAAATTTGTGTGAGTTTTTCTGTAATGAAATTACTCAGCCCGGAGATAGGAAGTTGGCGGTTGAACGCCCGTGCCTCGGAAAGCACGTTAAGCCGACCGATGAGAGGACGCAGGACCACTCCTGCGCCCGATCTCTCATCGGTCATGTCGGATTGCCGTCTCACCGAATTATGAGAGTAAGGGAATAGAGAGTGCACTTGTGTTTGCGCGCACACTTGTGCACTATAATATGTCCTGCGCACTTGGCTGATCTCAATTGAGATCGGCCGCCATGGCTGAAATCGGTCGGACGCCTTTTATTTTACCCGAAATTGTTACGGAAACGGGATTAAATAAGAAAAAAACTTTTGTATGAAATAATCTAAACCACGTAAGATACTTAGATAATTGAAATTAAGCATGCGGGTACCCTAGTAAACGTAAAACTTAGTTGCAATAGGATATTGCAAAATTCTCACGGGAACGGGAGTTATTATAAAATAACTTTTGTATGTAAAATCCTGTAGCTCACGCGAATGAAGTCGCGGGCACAGCTAGTCCCTAATAATATTGTAGATAAATTCAACACACGGCCACCGAATCCCAAATTATGCCTCTGTACAGTTTGGGGTTTAAGCTTTTACTATGGTGTTCAAAATATGGATACTGATATATGTCGTTTCTAACATTAATTACTTACATCGTTTTTAATCATAAATGAAAACTTAAATGCTGATAAAAACAGGCGAAGTCAAGTCTAAACCACTTTAAGATCTTACATTTTGTTTAAATCACAGCAATTGGCATATGACTTGACGATCATTTAGATCTCCATTACTTTTGCGAGGAAACGCACAGCCACGCATCAATTTTGTATTGAACTTGGCTCTCCTTTTAAACTATTGCATAGCTTTTATCGCGGGCTTTGAGCGCGGCAACCGAACTAAGAAATTCCGTAACGAAAAAAACCTCACAATCGTCTAACGTCGTTTCAGTTCGGTAGACTTCGGCACGGTGTTTGTGTGCGTGCGGTAAGACGTATTGTACGACTCTACGAAACTCGCACGAATCGAGACGAGCTGCTCCGAAATCGGACGATGCTATGTAATAGCTATACCGCGGCAGTCCCCGAGTGCCACACGTCTTTTTTTTATACAGCTATATACAAAAGTTATGTAACACACCTGCACGCTTAACCATTATCGTGTCGATGGCGATTTTCACCCTTAAAAATAAACATTATTTCTAGTGCCAATAACCGTTGTAACCGTTCGGTGTAACAGTCAGCCTCACTAAGCCGGCTCCGCTGTTGCTCTTCGACTATGATTTATTGCAAAACTCCGTATTGCACACTCACGAACAACAAAAACCGCCATTCAACTATCCACCCTAACACCAAGCGGTAAAACCGATAATAACTTGCCCAATTAAACGTGTAAGGTCCAGAGGCCATTTGCAAAGCACTTCCAATAGCTTTCGACATCGCATTAGTGATTATTTGTTGAGCTAAAATGTTTTTGTCTGTATTTGTTCGAGTATTTGGTTGCTCATCAAATATTTTGGAGTTTACGCGCTCGCGGTAATATCGAATATTCATATATCGTTATTGCATGTTATTGGTAAAGCGAAGTAAAACAAATAGGTAACACGCATTCAATAATCCTGATTTCCGTGAATCCGGTCATTATTAGTAACCAAAATTTCTAACACAATGTCTACGATAATTATTACGGTTTTTAAAAATCCGTTTTAGTATAAGTCATGACTGTTGTAAATGGTAACAACTACACTGCGCAGCAAAAAAACCGGCCCACCAACCTTTTTCATACAAACATGTCTGAAAGAAATGAGCGTATTTCTGGAGTTAGAAATAATTTATTTCTTAAATTGATTTTTTGTGACATCTATTTACATTTTAATTATTACTATAGCACTTAAACTTTTATATTTATAGTACTCAGAACTGGACACGTTTTTAAATGAAAAATGGTTGGTGGGCCGGTTTTATTGATGCCCAGTGTATTTCAATTTAACTGTTTGCTTTGTACTTTTCCTTCGAAAATAAATAGGTCGTTTGGCATCGATGGTGCAATGGACAGTATCCCTGCTTTTCATTGCGCTAAGTCAGGCCGTACCTTTATATCTTGCTAGCTCTTGGTCTTGGCTCATAAAAATAACAAAATACGATAGACATTTGTCGTCAAAAGACGTAACATCTTAGTAAGAGGTCAACTACCTGTACCTACTTTGAAGCAGGAAGTTATTATTAGGGATTGAGCAAATTCCCAGCGGATGTAAAGAAATCGTGGAAGATGCCAAATATATCTCGATGTAGTCACATAGTAGAAATAGTAGAAACTAAAAAAGTTAGTAGAAATATAGTAATTTTCACAAAAAGTATTGTTTGTTTTATTTTTTTTCGCACAACATCACTTACAATCTTCAGATTCTGAAGATAGTTGCTAAAAAAACTTGTGTTGCAAATATCAGTAGTACAGTAGCTACACATAATCATCATCATTAGAATTTCTTCTTAGGTGTGCAAGTTTCCTTACGATGTTTTCCTTCACCGTTAAAGCGTCGAATTATCAGCCCATACACGTCCCCACTGCTGGAGTACGGAAGTAACCTAATACTATGGCGATAGGGCCTTAGTCAACCACCCTGGCCAAGTGCGGACGGTCGAAGTCGATAGATTCGTTTATCAGTTTTGTGAAACTACTATATTACTAAGAGATAATCATTTTACTGTGGTAAAACCATCACTTAAGTTTCACGGTTTCAAAAAGCGTCGATGGCCGAGTGAGGTCGTTGCTTGCCATGCGAAAGGTCACCATTTCAAACCCTGTCAGGTACCAATGTGTTTTTCAAATTTGAAATTCATATGTACCATCATTCGACGGTTTAACGGTGAAGGAAAACATCGTAAGGAAACTTGCACACCTAAGAAGAAATTCTAAGGTTGTGTAGTCGACCAACCCGCACATGGCCAGCGTGGTCGACTACGCCCTTATCGCTTAAGTTTAGGGTAGGCCCGTGCCCCAGCAGTGGGGACGTATATGGGCTGATGATGATGATGAGATTTCACGGTGTATTAGGGCGAATGCAGCGCTAGCAATTGCGCTGCAGCTGCGCGACAAAACTTAAGCAATCTAGCACGAAATCAAATCAATGTATTTGTGATTTCGTGTAAACATTTTGTTTCATTTTAGATTCAAACTCCGGATCTGTGAAGTACTTTTGATAGTACTTCACAGATCCGGACTATGACTGGCAACAACACAGCTCCATTTGTCTATGAATTATATAGAGAGGGCTGAATATGAAAAAGTCGACTACAGCACTTTGTGTGCATGAGTGATTCTTAGAGACTGCTAATCCGGAAAGCCGGATCCGGTAATCCGGCGGATCCGGCATCGTTTGACGGTTATGGTATTTTTTTATAATAGGCTAACAAGATCACCTCACTCCACTGGATGGTGAGATCAACATTGAGGTCGACAGCCACAATACACTATATTGAGCCTGTCGCACTCGCCCTGAAAGCCTGCTTAAATGCTGTTTGACGCCCGACCTGAAGAACCCGGAATCATAGGAGGGAGGAAAAACATGATGTACTGGTATGTCGGTTCTATCATGAATTTCGTGATTCATCTTCGAAAAAAAAACGGCCCAACCAGGCCAAATTACGCAACATGAAGTTGCCGCGTTGTTAGAATAGACGCAATTGAAAAATAAATACCTTGTTGAAACACCCTTTAAATATATTAATAAATATTAATTGTTTTCTTTTAGAAAGAAAGGAAAATATTTTATTAAGCTACTGCATAGCTTTTATCGCGGGCTTTGAGCGCGGCGACCGAACCAAGAAATTCCGTAACGAAAAAAACCTCACAATCGTCTAACGTCGTTTCAGTTCGGTAGACTTCGGCACGGTGTTTGTGTGCGTGCGGTTAGACGTATTGTACGACTCTACGAAACTCGCACGAATCGAGACGAGCTGCTCCGAAATCGGACAATGCTATGCAATAGCTATACCGCGGCAGTCTCCGAGTGCCACACGTCTTTTTTGTCTTAACATTCCTCGTTAAATGGTCTATCCAACACAAAAATTATTTTTCAATTTGAACCCGTAGTTTTTGAGATTAGCGCGTTCAAACAAACAAAAAAACAAACAAACTTTTCAGCTTTATAATATTAGTATAGATTTTGTGCGAAACAGCGAAAATCGTCCTGATTTGATCAATCCGGGCGGATACGACCGGTTCCGGCCAGATTGAAAATGACACCGGATTGCAATCCCTACTCATGATTTTAACGTAGCATGTTCCGTTTTTGCAGGAATATTAGAAAGGATGCCTAGAGAAGTATAGGAGTCGGAAAAAAATAATATTCTGCAGCTACGTGTTTGCTTCTGTAAGGTGACGAAAACTTATTGGTTCTATGCCGTTATTTCATCTGGAGTCAAAGCAAGGACAATAAGGACGTTAAATTTAATGTTATTCTGAAAATTATCAATGTGAGTGCAACCGTAATACAGCCGGTACAAAATCCTAAGTGTTACGTCTACAAATGCGTCGATGGCCGAGTGGTTGAGATCTTTGCTTGCGATGTAAGAGGTCGGCAGTTCAAACCCCACCTCGTACCAATGTGTTAATTAAATTTGAAAATTATATGTTCGATTATTCGACGCTTGTGGTGAAGAAAAACATCACGAGGAAACCTGCACACCTACGAAGAAATTTTAAGGATGTGTAGTCAACCATCCCGCATTTGGCCAGCGTAGTTGACTAAGGCCTTATTGCTCTAGTTTAGGGTAGGCCCGTGCCCCAGCAGTGGGGACGTATACGGGCTGATGTTGATGATGATGATTTTGAGGTCTATAAATGTGGTTTTCACAGTACATATTTGTTTATCCGTATAACAACGTTTGTTTTACAGCGAGCCATTACATTTAATTAAAATTTTCTGCGAAATTGTTTATGTTTCTGACGATCATTTTTACCTTATTTTTGCACTAGCTTACTAGTTCAAACTGGCTCGGTGGAACAGTAGCTGGTGACCCAGATTCACTAGCTGCGGTTCAAAGAGTCGTGGGTTCGATTCCCATTCGTAAAAAATATTTTTGTGACAAACATCGGTGGTTGCTCCGTATCTAGTGTGTTATTTTATATATTTAATTTATTTAGTTAGTATATTTAGTTTACTTGTGTTTATTGTTGATTCTGATATCTGTAACACAAGTGCTAAGCTACTTACCACGGAATCAGATCAATGTAAGTAATCTTGTGTAATATTAATTATTAATTTTTTATTCAATTCTTAAAAAAATATTATTCAAATCTTTGTTATTAAGAACACAAACTTGAAGGGGATTCCCTCGCATATTGCAGTGATAAGAGCAAAGTTAAACAGAAGATAACAAGTTGGTAAAGTTTATTTCACACATTGATAGAATTGATTAAGACTTCAAATGGTCTTCATCGTCATCATCATCATCATCTCAACCTATTGCTGTCAACTGCTGAACATAGGCTTCTTCCAAAACTTTCCCTTGTGACAGCAAATGGTATTACATTGGTATGGTATTACACTTAACATTTAAAAAAAAGACGTGTGGCACTCGGGGACTGCCGCGGTATAGCTATTGCATAGCATCGTCCGATTTCGGAGCAGCTCGTCTCGATTCGTGCGAGTTTCATAGAGTCGTACAATACGTCTAACCGCACGCACACAAACACCGTGCCGAAGTCTTCCGAACTGAAACGACGTTAGACGATTGTGAGGTTTTTTTCGTTATGGAATTTCTTGGTTCGGTCGCCGCGCTCAAAGCCCGTGATAAAAGCTATGCAATAGCTTAAAATTAATAAAGAACTTGGACTAAGAAAAATCTTAATTAAATTGATTTATAATCAAAACGACGATAATAATGTCACATACCTACGGTTGAATATTATCACTGCTTAGGTTTTGAAATATTTTCGAAATAGTTTGTACGTAATAAACAACAATGGTAAACAAAAATAATAATTTAGACTCAGAATAAACACAGATGTTAATCACACAAAGGTTTTTCTCGAAGGCACTGATTATGGCATAAGAGATAGGGGCAATAGAAAATGCGTCTTAGCGTCATTTTATAAAAATTGTGACCACATACATTTCTGTATACAAAAAAACATAAATATGTATTATAAATATGTATTACTCAACATCACATACATTGATCTGATCCCGTGGTAACTAGCGTAAGCATTTGTGTTACGGATATCAGAATCATTACTTTGATGTATTTAGTAACACACCCATACACGGAACAAGCACCAATATAGGAATACATCCTTACTAATATTATAAATGCGAAAGTAACTCTGTCTGTCTGTCTGTTACGCTTTCACGCATAGAGTATTGAACCGATTTAAAGGAAAATTGGGACAGAAATAGTCCAGAGCCTAGAAAAGGATATAGGCTACTTTTTAACCGACTGCGCTATAAAGAAGTAATGTTTTACCTGTTAAACGTCTCTACGCGGATGAAGTCGCGGCCGGAAAGCTAGTACAGATATATTTAGATTAATATTATTCCATAGCAGATATTATAGTGAACAAGTCTTTACTTGATAATAACTATCAAATAGCAACCATTCACAGGTTAAACTAAATTGATATGTTATGATCAAGAGGTTATCAGCAAATAATGGACATAACCGATAGTAGATTGTAAAGGACTGATCGTACTGCATCATAAAATAACAAAATTAATACTTTTGTGTTAAAAGCAGCAACAGTTTTGACTGGCTCGGTGGAACAGTGGTTAGTGACTCAGGTTCATAACCTTCGGTTCCAAGAGACATGGGTTCGATTCCCACTCGGGACAAATATTTGTGTGACGAACATCGGTGTTTGTTCCGTGTCTGGGTCTATTAAATATATTTAAGTTTATTTGTGTATCCACAGTTGATCCTGATTTCCGTAACACAAGTGCTTAAGCTACTTACCACGGGATCAGATAAATGTATGTAATGTAGTGTAATATTTATTTGTTCATTTATTATTAGTTTTTAATATAAGTTTAAAAATAAAAGCATATTCTTATCAGATTTCAGCGTCTTTCATCCCCAGTTTCAAAAATGTATTTATTAATTACTTTAACTTTTACCTTATACTTAAATAATGGATTATTTGCAAAAATAACATGATTTGTGTAAAACTCGGTTCAAGTTATATCGCATTTGGTAGCTTTTCTTTTTCCTAACTGACTACGATGATGTCTTGGAGTAGTCTCTTCATCATCACCAGACTTGCGGGGGAGCGGATGGCCCTCACCCTTAGCATTTGGTAGCGTTCATGTCTATTTTCTTCTTCTTCTTCTTATCGTATGTTTGATGAATAACTTGGTGTCAGAAATTTTAAACCGCCCGTATAGGCCTCTGACATGGCTTCACACACCGTTGAAAAATCTCTCAGGTGTGCTGGTTTCCTCACGATGTTTTCCCTTCACCGTTAAAGCGTCAAATGATTGTACATATGAATTTCGATTTTGAAATACACATTGGTATCTGGCGGGGTTTGAACTGGCGACCTCTCGCATGGCAAGCAACGACCTCATGGCATGAACGACCGTTCATGTCTATAACAAAGTACTTATCAGTGTGATCACACCTTTACTTGTAGAAACAATATAAAACAATGCGACAGTCACAGTAACTAAAAGAATTTCCTTCCACAACCCGAGGTACATAAACATTAACAATGTTCCACAAATATTTCTTTTTATTTGTTGTGATGGTTGCAGTTATATCCTTGGCATCACCGGCATGTAAGTAAATTAAACGATTTCGATGGTCTATTGAGTTAGGACCGAGTGGTCCCCGGTTCGAGTCCGGGGTTGGGCAAAATTTGTGTGAGTTTTTCTGTAAAGAAACTACTCAGCCCGGAGTCAGGAAGTTGGCGGATGACGCCCGTGTCTCGAAGAAAACACGTTAAACCGTTGGTCCTGCGCCTGATCGAATTGCCGTCCCACTGAACTATAAGGGTAAGGGAATAGAGAGTGCACTTGTGTTTGCTCGTACATTTGTGAGTTCGATTTATCCCGCGTGGGATAATATTTGAGTGACGAGCATCGGTGTTTGTTCCGTGTCTGGGTGTGTTATTAAATATATTTTAGTATATTTGTGCATCCACTGTTGATTCTGATATCTGTAACACAAGTGCTTAAGCTGCTTACTACGGGATCAGTTCAATGTATGTGATGTTGTATAATAATGTATATTCATATTTATTTATTGTATTCATAACTAGTGACCCGCCCTCGCTTCGCTTTGGGTATATTATACGTCAAGACCTTCCTCTTAAATCCATCTATCTATTAAATAAACCCGTATCAAAATCCGTTGTGTAGTTTTAGATTTAAGCATACATAGGGTAAGATAGACGCAGGAAGTCTTTGCTATATACTTTGTAGTGATACGAAACTAATCTTATGATCTCTTAAATTTCAAATTTTCTGTTTCTTAGTTGCAGGAAAAATGTACTGCCAAGCCCAAGGCTACTGCGTAGCATCTAAAAGCGAATGCCGCGGTTTCATTTACGACGACGCATATGGTTGTGCCGCCGGAAAGCTGTGCTGCATTGAAGATCTATGAGAAGTGACTATGTAAAGCTTACCATCAGGTGGAGTGAGGTCTTTCTGGACATCTACGTAGAGTGTGGTCACTAAATATTAGTCTTTATGGGTCTACACGCGATATTAGGAGTAGCAAATACATAGCTACTACTCGACTAAGCCAGCGCTAGTTCGCTCGCGACCATGATTACTGTAATACATATACATACATACATACAATCACGCCTTTTCCGAGAGGGGTAGGCAGAGATCACTTCCTGCTATGTGCTGCGATCCTGGCACACCATGATTGGTGTAACCCAGTCGAAACGTCGGGTAGTAAGTAGCTATGTATTTGCTACTTCTAATACCGTGTGTAGACCCATAAAGACTAATATTTAGTGTAATGGAACGCGAAAGTCTAAAATCTTAGAGGTCACCTTGGATATAGGAAAAAAAACTAATAAATAAGTGAAAAAGTTCAGTTTTTTTATTTTCTTTCTTTCTGTACTTGGTTGCAATAATCAAGTATCGTAATATTTATGTTAAATCACGCCTTTTTCCCAGAGGGGTAGTGCTACGATCCTGGCACACCACTTTCGCTTCTTTCACATTCATCTCTTCATGCATGCATACTGGTACTCTTGATTTGAAATTTTGACCTATTTAGTCATGGAAGGTCTTTCTTGGCCTATTTAATTTAAATTATTTTAGGAAATTTATTACAAGTATATTACTAACACTTTTATAATGTATTTAATTTTAATAAATAACTACAAAAAGTAAAAAGGACATTTAGAACTAAACAATCACCAATAAAAAACTAACATAATTTTAGAATTTGACAAGTCATAACATACAACATCACATAAACACTACCGAACGCTTATAAATCTTCATACAATACCAATAAAGCTAAGATGATACATGCCACACCGTAATTATAGGGCTTCGATTCGAGCTAAAGCAAGATCGGTATATCATCGTATCAAAGAGCACTCGATTAATTTCCATCGGGAATTAACGCCTTGCACAGTATACTATCTCTATATAGCTTAATTAATTTAATTTGATCAGGTGAACCTACGAGTGTTTGTAACTTAGTATTTGACTGACGCGGTGGAACAGTGGTTAGTGACCCTAGCTTGCGGTTCCAAGAGGCGTGGGCCGATTGTAGTAAAAAATAAAATATGCAGTCCATGAAATTATGGAGCCAATAAATAAGAAAAATATTGGATGCCTTTGTCATATTTTGCATCAAGCATGTGAAGAATATACACCGGGAAATTTGAGTGGTTGTTTTCCCGCAGCAAAATGATTCTACCTTAGTAGCACAATAGATTTGTGCAGTTATTTTTTATTAAAATCAATAAATGCCGGTTTTACGATAGGTATAACCGAAACTTTAAAGTACGTTCGGACCACTGTATTACTTAGGGCCTAGAGCTTCTTTAACTTTAAGCATCGATTTCATGCGGCAAGCAGTACCTGAAAACGTCACATCTTAAAAAACAACGATAGCTCGATTTCGATTTGGAAAATTATTATTTTGAAAATTCGGAAAAAAAATTTTTTTTTTTTTTAAGGAATAATTTGCATGATTCGATAGTATTACTAATGGCAAATCGTTCTGCCACGGGAAAGCAACCACTCAAATTTCACGGTGTATATGGGCAATCCTGTAAAACTAGGAGTTTCATTCGCCTAGTTATGTTGGAGAGACCGGAACATCAATGATAATCTTCTTCTTCTTTCTTATAAATAAAAATGAATTGCCGTTCGTTAGTCTGACTAAAACTCGAGAACGCCCGGACCGATTTAGGTCATTTTGGTTTTAAAATGTTCGTGATAGTCCAGGGAAGGTTTATAGTATTGGCGGTATGAAATTCGCCGGGACCACTAGTTTGAAATAAAACTCATTTTACGGAATCGCCTATATTATCACTCTTAACATAATATGCGCTCGAAACGCGTATAATACGTAAAATTTTATTTCAAACTAGTGGTCCCGGCGAATTTCACACCGCAAATTTCAACCTGAAATATATATACTGGGGTACCAAATGGTTTCAACTGATGAATGTCAAATTCTTTTCCGGACCATACCTCATTATGGTGATTTCTGACCATCCTTACTCTTGCTGGTTCTGTTTAACACATAAGCTGCAGTATTCACAGCCTCTGCCCACAAAGTCTTTGGTAAAGTTTTACAAGCACTCAGCATTGTTCGAGCAGCTTCTACGAGGGTTCGGTTCTCTCTCTCTGCTTTACCATTTTGTTCCGGAGTGTAAGGGACACTGGTTTGATGCAGGATACCATGTTTTGAGAATATTGCTTTCACTTCTTTATTCACAAATTCCAGACCATTATCAGATCTGAATACTTTTATTTTATTCCCAGTTAAGTTTTCTGCCTTACATATAAAATCTTCAATCACATCCTTTATTTCATATTTATTTTTCACGAAATATATTGCTCTGTAGTTTGAGAAGTCATCTTTTAGAACTACAAAGTAGCGTGCGCCTCCAACCGACGTTACTTCCATGGGGCCACAAGTATCCGCATGGATTAACTCACATGCTTTGGTGCTGACACTGTCACTGTTATTGAAAGATAAGCGTTGGATCTTCCCTTCTAAACAGTTTTCACATTTTGGAATCTGAGTTTGATCCACAACAATGTTATTTTTCGAGAGTATCTTTTTGACATAATCGAAGTTTTGGTGCGCTAATCTTTCGTGCCACATTTGCAATGTATTGTTTATTGTTTTAGCTACACTTGCCACTGCGTTTTTGTAACGAAACTCCAGATAATATGAACTTCCAACACGTTTTGCGATCGCGCAAACATCGTTGTTTTTATAGAATTTACATGTAACGTCATCTGTCAACATGACATAACCTTTGTCTGACACTTTGTTCACAGAGAATAGATTTGTCTTCAAATCTGGAACAAACAAAACTTTGTCTATGGTTGTTTGAATCCACTCTATGCCATTAAAGACTTCTACCGCCATCTGTCCATAGCCAAGAACACTAATCGATGCACCATTACCCACAATTACAGATTCTTGTGATGATTTGGTAAATGTTGAAAATAGAGTGCGCTCATGGCACATGTGTTCACTGGCACCAGAGTCCACTAACCACAAAGATTTTTCTTGTTGTTCTGATGAATTTAACACCACAAAGGCATTACTTTTCTTATGGTCCTTGTTCTTCCTAAACCAACACTTTGCCTTGTTATGTCCGGCCTTTCCACAATAAAAACACTTACTTGGTCCTTCAGAGTTACTATAGTTCTTACTTTTACACTCACTACGGAAATGTCCCATTTTGTTACAATTGAAGCACTTTATATCCTTCTTGTCTTTCACAACAAACGCAGATGAACTTGGAGTTTGCGGACAACTCTCACCCTTTTCTTTTAGTCGTTCCTCTTCAATTAACAATCTTGCCGTTAAGTTATCTATAGTTTGTTTATCGTCTGGGGCAGACTCCCAAGCCGAAATGAAATATTTATATTCATCTGGTAATGACATTAATATCTTTGTTATTACAAATTTATCAGATACACACAAAATAAATAAATTTTGATTTTGATTTTGATTTTGATAACTCTTCGCCCATTTGTTTAAGCTGATTTTGTATTTCTTGTATTTTAGATAGGAATGTGGACATTTCTGTGCCCGTTTCATATTTGAATTGAAAAAAGCGTTGCTGAATAATGTGGATGTTGGTTTCAGTCTTCTGTTCATAAATGCTGTGCAATTTTTTCCACATTTCAGCTGATGTTGAGCATGAAATAATATGTAACATGACATTCTCGTTCATTCTAGTAACTAATAGTGTTTGTGCTTTTGCGTCTTTTGATTCCCACATAGCTCTTGCAGTACTTTCTGCGGGTTTTAGGCTTTTTCCTTCGACAACATCCAACCAGTTTTGACCACGTAGCAATACTGTAGTTTGAAATTTCCATAAATTCCAATTATTGGCTCCTTCCAGTTTCATCAAACTGTTGTTCGAGTTCATATTTAACTCCATTTCGCTGACCTGCCTTGCTTCACCCAATTGAAAACAAGTATTTCCACCTTTTTCCGAGTCTTAACCTCACTTTTTGCCGACACTTAGCACGCGGTTTAACTTGCGACTTACTAACTTCCTGTATTGTTTATTTAACATCCAAGATATGTGCCTGGGCCCATAACCTGTTGATATTAAATAAAAACACAGTTTTTGACAACGAAATGTAAGTTTATTTATAGAACGCAAACTTTTACATCTAGACACATCGGCCATGAATTTCATAGAGAATGACAGAGGATGGGGAAGTTGCCATAGAAAAAATAATTCAATTACATTGCCATTATCTAACATTATTTATAAGTAACACTATAACATACCTATCATATCTTCTTATAACATAAGATAATGTATGGTGGTAGCCTATGAAGGTCTGTCTTGGCTAGTTTCAATAAACCTACCAACGTATTATTATGTTCGCTCGCTAGTTTCTACCAAAGGCAATTATCATAATATTGAACTTGGCTCTCATTTCACATTTATGTTTTTGATTGGATTTATAACACCTCAATTTATTAGAAAACTGTAACTGTTCGGGATATTTACCATGTTGTTTTGTTTTAATGAGCTCCCGATATTTCGGCACTGTTACAGTTACAACAGTTACAGTTTTCTAATGTGTGTAACCATGACAGTTTAAAATTATATACCTCAATTCATTGGCATAAGGTCCGAAGGAAATGAAAAATTTCAGGATTCTCCTATAAAAGGTTAAACTAAACATACCCAAACTTGAAAAAGGTAATAACAATCCCCTTCCAATGTTGCCAGCCCCCGACCCACTTTAGGCATAACTGTAAAATTGTTAAAAGGTGGTAATAAAAATCTATGTTTTACACCCCATGGAAGATGCCGTAAACATTGAGAGGGGATTTTACGAGAAAACTCCGTTTAGCAAAACTGAGATAGAATAGGATAAATTGCAACATTTTTGTGGAGAGAAACATCGATTGGTTTTTGTAAAAATATAAATAAGTTTGTTAAATACGTTAAATAAATATAAATATTGCACAACATCACATACATTGATCTGATCCCGTGGTAAGTAGCTTAAGCACTTGTGTTACAGATTTCACAATCAACAGTGGATACACAAATACTTAAATATATTTAATAACACACCCAGACACGGAACAAACACCAATGTTCGTCACACAAATATTTGTCCCGAGTGGGAATCGAACCCACGACTTTTGGAACCGTAGGTAATGAACCTGGGTCACTAACCACTGTTCCACCGAGCCAGTCAGTCGTTAAAACCAATTAGACGGTTAAATAATTAATTAATATAATTTTTATCTGAGTTTTCTGTCGTCTTCTCTAGCTCGTCCTTATCAGCCATCATCAGATGATCTCGATGAACCCCTATAGATCAAAAGAGAAACCCTTTCGCATTCAATTCATATCATATTTCACGCAATTAATCAACATTACCTTCACAGAAGTATCTAATGAATAAAGGTACAGTCAGTTGAAATCCACTTCAAATAATATGCCGTATTTTCTCTCGCATCTCAATAAGCTGTGTTACAGAAGCCGTAGATACGGCAGTAATTAATATCGGAAATATATTGCGGCGCTCATTTGCATGGCGAAACTTGATTGAATCGTCTGAGGCGCCATATTTGTGGGATATTGCCTGATCCCCTGGATCGTTTCTGGGTATCTATGTACATATTATTTGATGATACTCGAGCAGTGAGCCCAGATTTAGTTTTCCTAGCTTTGATTTCCGGTATGAATACCGGATAGAATGGTGTGTTCTTTTTGCTCTATCTACAGAGACACGATACCAAATTATTTGTTACGTGGAATATACAATTTATAACTATTTCAATTTCATGTTTTGATTTATGCATTTTTGTGTATAACATTAAACAATTATTATTAAATTTTATACAAACACGACGTAAATGTGTTAGGTAGCAAAATTACACATAACCCAATTCTAATCTATCTAAGATTGGATGCCATAATATTATAATGTTAGGGTTAACAAATTAGACTATATCTGTACAAAATGCTGCACGCCTACAGAATAGGGTCAGAATGAAACCGATTATTGTAAACAAAAGAAAAGAAAGGAAAAAAACATTTCTTGATCACACATACACAATTTTATATTTAAACAAACAAACATGCAGTGACAGCGATCAATAGGTTCTGCCTCAGCATGTGTTGTAGCGGCCGCTGGTCCTAGACCGTTGTTATTCTGGCAGAACCTTTAAGTGACGTCAGTCAAGGTCATAAAAAGACCAATTTTAGTAAATTGCTAATACTTTTCGGTTGATATAATGATAACCATAAACCAACAACTCCACCAAATCGTAATATCGACAAAAATGACATTCGAAACTGATCCCGAAAAACTCGGACACATCGCAAGCCATTACCGCCACTCCTGCACGTGCCATTAAAATCTATTTTACTATCAACCAGTCGGTTTTATTGGTGGCTCGTAAATAACGTTCTCGGCAACACGATTCGGTCGAACTTTGCCGATCGAACCGACTGTAAACTGCCAAACCGTCACGCGTGGGGCTCGATCACGGAACGGGTACAAAGAGGAGTTGTTCTAATTAATATTTAAACCGACTTCCATAGAGTAGAAGAGTAGGTTCTGAAGTGGAACTTGTTTTTTTTTTAAATAAGCGTTATATTTGTTTTAAATGGATATTTTACTGTCTTACTCCCTCGTGCTGTTATGATAAATGCAAAATTTACTTGAAGTCGAACTTCCATAAAAGGAGGAGGTTTTAAAGTCAACTGTGTTATTTTTGACATCAAATATGTGACGTTATTTATTGTCTTACCTACTCCCTTTTGTTCAACCGCAGTAACAAGTAGTGTATAAGTTCATTTTAACTTACCCGATAATAAGTAAAGATAAGATAGTACTTATCTGGTAAACGTTGCCAATATCGAGCTAATTTAAAAAAATATAAACAGGTGTACCGGTAACTTTACCTTACCTGAAGTTCTTGTTTCAGTAGAAACTATTTTAACGACAAAATTTATAGGGCTGATATTAGGAGATTAAGTGTAAACTAATATAAAACTTTGTACGAGTGCTGGTTGGTCGTTCGCAAAATTGACGGTATTTTACAAATCTATACTAATATTATAAAGCTGAAGAGTTTGTTTGTTTGTTTGTTTGAACGCGCTAATCTCAGGAACTACTGGTTCGATTTGAAAAAATCTTTTTGCGTTGTATAGACCATTTATCGAGAAAGGCTTTAGGCTATATAACATCACGCTGCGACCAATAGGAGCAAAGATACAATGGAAAATGTGTAAAAAACGGGGGAACGCGGACGAAGTCGCTGGCACAGCTAGTTTTATATAAAAGTCCTGACTTTATATTTACATACATGAGCAGTATAGTTTAGTTAGTTGTTATTTTACAAATAATTAGTTAACGTGTGGTTTTAGTCAATTCGCATGTTATTTATTTAGCTGGCGTGTTTACCAAATAATAATAATGTCTAAACCGTTCAGATGAAGCGGTTAAAATTATCTAACCAAAATTATTTTCCATTGTGTATAGCAAATATTGTTTGAAACATAAATATAGAAGAGTGCATATCATATTATATACCTACAATTTAATGCAATATACGTCGTGTCACACTTACTTTATTCTTAAAGTTTTAATCACCTTACCAAGTAAAGATCGAAGATTAAGATTTCAAGGGTCCATGTATTAAATGCTGTCACAAGTGGAAACATATTTATTTCAGCCTTAAAATGGCATTTAATCATCACATCCTATTGCTGCCCACTGCAGAGCATAGGCCTCTTTCAAAACTTCCCAGCGCGACCGGTCTACGGCCACCTGTATTTAACAAAACCCAGCGATTTTCACCAAGTCGTCGGTCCATCTGGTAGGTGGTCGTCCCACACTGCGCTTTCCAGTACGTGGCCTCAACTCCAGGATCTTTCGGCCCCAACGACCGTCCAGTCTTCTTCCTACGTGGCCGGCCCATTGCCACTTCAGTTTGCTAATCTGCCTGGCTATTAATTGTATTTAAGATACTTAAAAACAATGTTTTCTGAAATTGCAATGGGGAATGTTCACCTGTCTCGATTTTTTTCACATGAAATAAAAAAAAATGTGTGTAAAAATTATTTCGATATGTCACTTAGTTCCCGATATATTGAATCTTAAAGACCGCCGGCGATTGGTCCCTACGGTGACGTCATACACTCACGCTTTAAATGTCTATAAAATCTAAACTAATTCATACTTTGAAATGAAACAAAAAAAGATATTTAAATTTACTGTGACAAAGTAACAATAAATTTTGCATACCCAGTAACATTTTACATTGTAACTGCATTTTTATTAAATACTTCATGTCATTCATAATAATACATCCATATTTTAAATACTTTGTATTTACTTTGAACTTCACTTTATTATACTGGAGCCGCTCTTAGATGACTGATTTGACACTTTTTATTTTATATTTTGCATTTATCCTTGTTAAGAGGAACATATTTAGCGAATCATAAAGAACAACTTTTAAAAATATGATGTTATTTCAAAATGTCAAATGCACCTAATTATCTTATTATTTGTCTTTTATTACCTAAAATAATTGAATTATAGAAAGAAAACGTAAAATTTCCACTCTGTATTACGCTTTTACAAGGTTACGCCGTTTGACACGTTTTCATAGTGACGTAGTGGGTAATACTCACCCGCTATTTTTTAAAAATAGGATGAAGCATTTAATAAGTATTGTATTTTAAAAATAAATATATTTTTAAATAAGAAACTTCAATTCAATCTTCTGGATGTGAAAAAATGTTTTTAATAAAAATTCGTTATAATTAGACCTTGCTTGGTTATAAAGTGGAAATAACTGTTACTTATATGCTTCGGCAATTTTACCGTTGTCCCTCACTAGTGCAGTCAGTCTGACATGTTTCAAATCAGTCAACTTAGAGCGGCTCCGGTATAATTTCTTACATACATTTATGATTATGAACAAACATTTTTTTGGGTATCCGGTATAAGACTCGATGTTAAGACTCTACAGAAGATATTAGATACTTATCATTAGAACCAAAGCTCATAATTAATATTCCTTCCTCAAATAAATAATAATCACACAACATCAATTGTTTTGATTCAGAGAAGTAGCACTTGTGTTACGAATACCTGACACAAACAGAAAAAACAAATACATTAAAATAGATAAATATCATTCCCAGATACGGGACAAACACTGATGTCCATCACACAAATATCTAGGGTATATAGGCCATGTAGTTAAGTGTATGTCGCAGGCAAATTCGAAAATTCGTCAAATCACAAATTTTAAGATTTGTACCTTACCTCAATTTGTCGTGTATTTTTTTTATAATTTGCTAACAAGATAACCTCACTCCATCTGATGGTAAGCGGTAGCTACATCCACATATTACCCCTGAAGGCCTGCTTAAATGCCGTTTCACGCCCCGCCTGAAGAGCCTGGGATCATAGAAAAGAGGGAAAACATAAGGAAGGGCTTTCCATGCCTTAATGACACGGGGCAGAAAAGAGGAACAGAACCTCTTGGTCGGAGCCATTGAAATAAAATAAAAAAAGACGTGTGGCACTCGGGGACTGCCGTGGTAAAGATATTGCATAGCATCGTCCGATTTCGGAGCAGCTCGTCTCGATTCGTGCGAGTTTCGTACGTCTAATCGCCCGCACACAACGCCGTGTTGAAGACTGCAGAACTAAAACGACGTTAAATGAGTGGGGAGCGTGAGGTTTTTTCGTTACGGAATTTCTGGATTCAGTCCCTGCGCTCAAGGCCCGCAATAAATAAAAACGTATCTTACACAGCCATTCCCGTAGTAATTAGATTACTAGCCCATTCTGCTACTGTTGAAAAATGGCTATCCTAATACGATTTATCATATTAGCAAATGATAATAATTGATAGCATTTACAAGATCAGGCCTTAGTCAACCACGCTAGCCAAGTGCGGGTTGGTCGACTACACAACCTTATAATTTCTTCGTAGATGTGCAGGTTTCCTCAGGATGTTTTCCCTTAGCGTTAAAGCGTCAAATAATCGTACATAATGAATTTCAAATTTGAAAACACAGTGCTACGTGGCGGGATTTGAACTGGCGACCTCTCACATAGCCATTGACGGTTTTTTTATAAACTAACCAGCCAAAACTACTTTTGACTGATTTTGCTGGTCAAAATTACTTTTGACTGATTTGCAATTATGACTGCAACATATCCATATATTTGCTATGTAGTGGTAAACCCAGATTTAATATATCGTTAGTGTGTTCCGGCCAAGTCTTATTTCAGTGTGGTGGTCGCACGATCCCGCTAGATATTTGTTTGTACGCCAGATGTTGCTACACGGTTAGATGGCTAGGTCCTGTCTGGGTCT
The DNA here is from genome assembly GCA_039566165.1 of Maruca vitrata. NCBI lineage: Eukaryota > Metazoa > Arthropoda > Insecta > Lepidoptera > Crambidae > Maruca > Maruca vitrata. The sequence continues at coordinate 15,968,011 of CM076912.1, read as the reverse complement.
AGGTAATATATTGTTATGATTATTTGTTCTGAGGTATCTAGAATTCTAGTGAAATGTTTTTGTTTCACACTTTCTATGAAAACTATTGTTTTTAGATCGTTTGATGGTGAAGTGACTGGTTTGGTGAAACAATGGTTAATGAGTGAGGTTCACTATCTACGGTTCTAAGAGTCGTGGGTTCGATTCCCATCCGGGACAAATATTAGTGTGACGGACATCGGTGTTTGATCCGTATCTGGGTGTGTTATTAGATACCTATAATTAAGTATATTTGTGTAGCTGCGGTTTATTATATATCCGTAACACAAGTGCTTAAGCTACTTACCATGGGATCAATCAATGTGTGTGAAGTTGTGTAATATTTAAAAAAAGTCACTACACACAGGCCGCATTGAGACCCCATTCTCGTTGTTACCCTATGCATTCACTATAATGACTTTTTTTTTCTCGTACACTTAAATAGCTATTACGTCTTGACCCAAACTGAGCAAAGCCAGTACTATCGGATTCGGATACAGATATATAGTAAAACATTGATATTACTATTTGTAAATATACAATCGCACCCAGACACGGAATAAACACAAATGCTCATCTCATGATTGTTTTTACCGTGTAGGGTTCAAACCACTGTTCCACCGAGCCAGTCAGTTTTTAACTTAATACATAAGTAGGTAGTTTAGAGTAGACCCGAGTCCCAGCAGTGGGGATGTATATGGGCTGATGATCATATCAAATTAATATATACAAGTATTTAGGCAGTCTTCACACACGACCATCATATTATTATCATCACATCTTATGTTCAAACTTCCTATTGTATTTCATAAAGCCATATCTCGGACGTAAACAACAAAATAAACCGCTAACTTCGTTCAACCATCCATATTTACAGTTGCAAGAGCTGTTTGACATTTCAAAGCATTAAATAACATTATTGGATCGCATTTTCATGAGGCCTTTAGAGCAATGCGCGAACATCTCAACTCTTATCCATAATTCATCCAGAATTCACAATATCTAAAGGCGAGAACTACAAATCAGGAGCTCACTTTCATTCAGTGGTGCTTGCAGTGCTTTTGCCTTTGAAAACATTGAGTGCAAATCGTTCAAGTGTAAATTTAAATTTGCCATAATGCTTTAAAAAGCGTCGATGGCCGAGTGGTTAAGGTCGATGCTTGCCATGCAAGAGGTCGCTAGTTCAAACCCCGCCACGCACCAATGTGTTTTTCAAATTTGAAATTCATATGTACGATTGTTCGACGCTTTAACGGTGAAGCAAAACATCGTGAGGAAACCTGCATTCCTACGAAAAAAATCTTAGGTTGTGTAGTCAACCAACCCGCACCTGGTCAGCGTGGGGACGTATATGTGCTGATGATGATGATAATAATGCTTTAGGAAAGGTCTAAGGCTGATTTTAGAGTCGCCCCAACGACTCGCTGATCTTCGGCGCCGATAGATTTTTGTATCGGGCGTCGGCGCCGACCGGTCAGCGTTACTTAAACACGACTCTATATCTCTATGCATACCAGACCTTCAGCGGTGACGGGCAGCGGGCACCCCTACTTATGTATATAAAATTTGTATTTTTATGTCATTGTAGGTATTTAACTTGGTTATTTACTGATAGTCACCCGCCCTCGCTTCACTTCGGGTGAAATTTACATAAAAACCTTCCTCTAGAATTATTTGATCGTCTAAAAAAATAGTACCAGAATCTAATTTTAAACTGTCATGGTTACACAAATTAGAAAATTGAAAGTGACGGAATATTTACCATGTTGTTTTGTTGGGAGAATGATCAGTACTGTATAGGGATTGCAATCCGGAAAAACGGATCCGGTAATCCGGCGGATCCGGCATCATTTAATGGTTACCGGATCCGGTACCAATATACCGGATCCGAAGACCGGATCCGGTGATAGCAGTTTGTGGGAAAATAATATAGCTGTTGCATGAGTAGGTACTTTAAATGCGTAGTGTTCATGCGTGCGAGTCGTTCGTCGCCGAGTCTAAACTCATTATTGTCATAATTTTTGCCATTCATTCGTTCGACAGATTCATCAAATCATGATGGTATCTGTCACAATCATAAATACCTATAAGACTTGTTTGTTAGCATTCTCAAATAATTTAATCATGATTTTGATCTCATTTCAGTTAATTACGTAAGGTTAATTGTATCTATTAGATATTATAGTTACTTGATAATAATTAATATTGTTACTTATCAATTGATCTATCTGTGAAAGTGAAATAAAGAAAGATTGGGCTACTCGTTACGTCGTACACTACTACATTTTAATAGATTTCTTGTTGTCTTAACGTTGGTTAGGAAATAAAGTTGATTTTATATTTTTGTGATTTTTTTATATAACTACCTACATATATGTGCAGACACTTGATTAACTCACTTATTTTGTACTAAAAAGCGAAAATCATCTTGATCTAATCAATCCGGCCGGATCCGGTCGGATCCGGCCGGATTGATGGGAATCCGGTCGTATCCGGCCGGACTGAAAATGACGCCGGATTGCAATCCCTAGTACTGTTATGTAGTTCACCCGTGATCATGGCGTTTCAGTAAAGAAATTACTCAGCTCGGAGCTAGAATGTTTGCGGTAAGCACGTTAACGCACGGTGGTCTTGCGCCCGATCTCTCATCGGTCATGTCCGATTGCCATCTCACGGAACTATGGGAGTAAGGGAACAGAGAGTGCACTTGTGTTTGCGCGCACACTTGTGCACTATAAATGTCCTGCGTACTTGGCTGATCTCAATTGAGATCGGTCGCCATGGCCGAAATCGGGCGGACGCCTTATTTTTTTTTATCATTACTCTTCACTGATTTTTTTGCAAACCCTACGGGTAGAAAAATGCTTGAGCTTTTACCATTATGTGGCACCCGGCTAAGTAGTTCAAGTCTGCATAAACTGTAAAAGGTTGCGAACTTACACTTTAGTGCTGTGCAAAAATATGACTATGACGGCCAAGCTAAGAAGACTCGGTCTAGAAAGTAAAGGATGTGATAGGAAAAAGATTATTTCAATTTATTACTTTAGAGTTTCTATTAAAAGAAATCTTTAGGTTTTAATATATTAAATAATTCTTTAGGATTGAAAAAAGCTGAATTATAGTTTTCATAGAGTGAAGGAGCACATTAGAGCACATGAGCGCAAACACAACACATTTGAAACAAAACAGTTGTACAGATTAAACTCGCGTGTATTGTTATCGCGCTCGTCATCACGCTGTAAGGAGCTCGAAGCGTCGGGTCTCTAAATAATTATGTTTAAAATAACAATAAATGCGAGTTATATCCGTGAAAAACCACAAAGGCCGATTCATCAGGTAACTTACAAGAGACTGCATTCGGTCATCAAAACAATGATTAAACCGCTATGCGGCCAGCAAAATTCACGCTACGCTTAAAAGAGACCAACTGATAAAGAAAAAGGAATCAGTATTCTTCAAACAAAATGATCTTTTTGTGTAGGTATCAGCAGATATTGAAATATTGCAATACCTCCAGCGTTGTGCCGCGTTAAGTTCAAAAAGATATTGGGTCGCAACATTTGGCGCGACGCCAGGGAACAATCTTGTGTTTCTCTCTTTTTTGTTACAGCGAAGTAACAGAGCGTAACCGTTTTAGCGATAAAACGGAACGCAGAAGGATTGCATAAGGTTTTTGCGGTAATCATAAATATTTGGTACATTTCCACACTCGGTCATCAGACACCAAACTAAGCAGAGCTTGTACTATGGGCGGCAGATACATATGTATTTATGAATACAAACTTAAATACATAATCAAATCCAAATCATCCGAGGCGATAGTATCCTTCCTCCCCTTTTCCTTCCCCCGTCATATATTCCTTTCATTCCCATTTCCAATCCATGGTCTGCCGTGCCGATGGATGCATGGCTAAGGGAGAGCTTAGTTGCAAGCGTGCCACATTGCCCTGGGACCTAAGGTAGTCTAGACGACCAAACTGCACTTGGCCTTGGGTAGGCCCGTGCTAAATCAGTGGGTACATTTATGGGCTGATGATAATGATGATGGATGTTTTACGTGATAATAGAACTCGTTGCTAGCAGAAAGCTTGTATAAAATAATGTTCAAATTAAAATTGCATTAACCATTTATTTAAATTTTGTGCTGCATTTCATATTATTTTCAATTACCTATATTGATTCTTAGGAAAATGCATTCATGATGATGATTTTGTTTACGATTTAATAAAATTATAATGTAACTTTTCCAAATATACTCAAACTAATAGATAAATAGGCCAAGTATTTTTTGTTATACTAACTCAAAAGGCGTAAAATGATCCTTAGGTTATTAATCATACTGTTCCATAAAGTACGGAAAACAGTTAATAAAAGTAGTAGACCAATAAAGACTAATATTTAGTGTAATGGAACGCGAAAGTCTAAAATCTCAAGTTAATAATAAGTTAACAAAAACATGGCTGCGAGGTGAATAATAGAAAAGGTAATCTGCAAAGTATTTTGTATTACAAACGGTCACAGTTTACTAAATTGGCAGGCATGTCGCGGACATCTAAATTCACTTAATCTACTAAATTTATGGCTCGGACGCGCCAAGTACATAATATAAAGAAAAAAAATCGGGTTAATCTTGTTTTTTTGCTTTTGTTGTACGTTTATGACTGTTTTGCTTTTTAATTTCAATTCGTGACACTATAATCACTAGAAATAATAACAACATATTAATGTTTGTTTTATGAGAATCTCATGCAAGCAGCTGATGCTTTTATTATTATTTTATTAAAAACATGTGTTAATTAGTTCTTAATTTTTTAACCGAGGTTTACAATTCGTCTGTTTTTTTTATTCGACGATTAATTTTTTAACACACAAATAATACATGTACAAGGTAATCTTTCTTGTCAAAATGATAACAAGCTACCGTTACCTTTTATTTACTTATTTATTTGTTATTACAAAGAATTTACTGTCATTATCAGAATAACCTAGTGATTTTAATGATTTTTTTAATTGTATTAGGTACAATGTAATAGGTAAATCAGACCATTCCTATGCTATTTAACATACTTTTTTGATCTGAGTCGATGAGAATTTGAAATGACTATATCATCAGGAACCGACAAGAAATTAATACGGTTAAAAATAAGTTAACGAACACTTTTTTGGGAATTCTCTATACACGGCCACGTAATTACGCAGAGCTTGTTCTATGGGTATCAGAGCCTGATAGACATACAAAGATATAAAATAATATAAATTCAAAATAATATAAATTCCCATCCAGAGAAGGAACAAACATAAATGTTCGATCATCACATGAATGTTCGTCCCAGGTGAAGATTAACCCGAATTGGAACCGAAGCCAGAGTCACTAACCATAGTTCCACAGAACCAAAGAAAAAAAGAAAGAAGAAAGAAAAACATTTATTGACCACGACATAGAAATTACAATTACAATAGAACATAAATACACAAGACATTAAACCTCAAACAAAGAAATAACACACACAGGAACCAGTTAAGAATAATTATTTTTTAAAGTTTATCGAGTGTTATAAATGCAAAATTCTGAAGTTGAACGAACAAGGTTTGCATTTAAAAAATACGTGTATTCTTGACAGCTTTGTAATCGTAGAAGCTTTTATGCATATGTTAAGTCCTCAAAGCATTTTAGCAATATCTTTTGAGAGTTTAAGAAATGCCTATTACATTTTTGACTGGCTCGGTGGAACAGAGTTTAGTGTAAGCCTACGGCCTATTTCCTACGGTTCCAAGAGTCGTGGGTCCAATTCCCACCTGGGACAAATATTTGTTTCACGAAGATCGGTGTTTGTTCCGTGGCTGGGCGTGTTGTTAAATATATTTAAGTATATTTGTGTATCTAGTGTTGGTTCTGATTTCCGTACCACAAGTATTTAAGCTACTCTACTACTACTACGGAATCAGATCAATGTATGTAACTTTGTGTAATATTTTTTTTTATAGGATCAATGTCGGTTTAAATATATAATAAATTGCCAAATCCTTTAAGATCCATAAATAATTATTTTTGAAATCCTTAAAACAATTATTTTTATGCAAAAATATTACACAAAATTAGAATACCTACAAGATAAACTATATAATAACACTTAATTAGAATATAATAAATGTGATATAATCATGTATTTATATTTTGATATGATGTGCATACTATGCTGAGAGTGCGTTCTCCCCTCTTTTATGTTGCCGTGCCTAATAATAATATGGTCCATATTAGATCTCTTAGTTTTAAGTTACTTAAAAGGTCTTAAATATTTAACTATGGAGTGCAATAAATAAATAACCTATTATGCTTATGTTAGTTAACCTTGAGAGTGAGCCTATTTCATCTCGGGCCGCATTTATATTAGCATCGCAGGAGGCACAAGTAATAATAAAGAAATAATCTTGCTTAATATCACAATGTCCCCGGGGTGGTAATAATTTGGGAACGTTGTCGGATAAACGGATTCCTTTGTGTTTGCAGTTACATTTTACGGCAATTTCGGGTGACAATAGTGAATTCCGATAACGTAGTACCTACTACATGAAGTGCAAAATTTATGTCTGATCATAGAAGTAGGTCTAAATTTTAGAATATGCAATATTATACCCATGTTTAACAGTATTATTAGTTCTTACGTATATTATATAAAATAATAAAATAAATATGGCAACCGACGTTTTTTTTCCTAACATACGGCTTTGAGTAGCCTCGTCATCATCACCGGACTTGCGGGGAGCGGATGGATGGTCCGACGATTCCAAACATAGCGACTAATCTCAATAAAGATCAGCCAACAGTGCAGAACATTTTAGTGCACAAGTGTGCGCGCAATACAGGTGCACTTTTTGTTTCTACACTCACAGTTTAGTTAACTGTTATAGAAGGTTCGATTTACTTATATTTACTATCAAGTAGCAGTAAGCATACTCATAGACAGACAATAGACATGTATGTAATTATTAGTACACTTTCACTCTTCCTATTGGTATATTTACCATTAACTAAAATTATACATCTAAAGTATTATGTTGAATACTAGCCAAAGTAAAAAGAAAACTTATGGTGGATATAAAAAAGTCTTCAACACTATCTTACTAAAGCATACGATAAAAATCACAACCGCCAAAAAACATTAAAGTCACACACAATTTATCCCGAGCGGCCGAAACAGAAGTTATCGAACGGAATCAAAGCCCAACATACGTTACTGATTTAATATAGGTAATAGCAATAGTTGCCTTCGATACATCATAGTACAGGATCCGTGGTGTATTTTTTCACTTGATTACTATCAAGCTAATTTTCCGTGAGTAGCTTCATTTTGATAAGACGCCCAAAAAATTCCTGTGCGAAAATTTTTGATTGTGGTAGCTAACAGAGGTATCAATGATTAAATATTTAGGACCGTAGGACCGGGACAAAGTACCCCGGAATTTGTAGGACAATATGACCGGTGGATTTTTGGTGATCTCCTCCCCCTCCAACTTGTATCGATAACGAGATCACCAAAAATGATTACTAACCAGCTGATTTTTATTATTTTACTTAGTTAATATTTATATAATGTAACGGTCATATTGTCCTACAAATTCCGTGGTACTTTGTCCCGGTCCTACGGTCCTAAATATTTAATCATTGCTACCTCTGTTAGCTACCACAATCAAAAATTTTCGCACAGGAATTTTTTGGGCGTCTTATCAAAATGAAGCTACTCACGGAAAATTAGCTTGATAGTAATCAAGTGAAAAAATACACCACGGATCCTGTACTATCAGAAGATTGGCGGAAAAATAGTATGAGACCAGCGGGACTGATTCGAAAAGTTTTCGCGTTCCAATACTCGTGATTCTCGCCTGTTTCGTTGCCCCTACCATTTGTAGGTGTCAAGTGAGAACCGAGTGAGACTTATGGCTGTTGGTTTAAAATAAAAGGCTTCTAGTTTGCTTTATAGTTTTAAGCCTTCATGGTTACTTTAGAAAACTCATGTCCGGTATATTTACCATGTTGTTTTGTTTTAATGAGCTCCCGATATTTCGGCACTGTTGCAAGCACTATGATCACGGGTCACGAACGAACCATGATACTGACAATTTCAATTTCATTTTAATTTGTAACTGTAATTTTTTTAGTTTATAATATCAAAGTTAAGACGGAAGATTAATATAAGTTTTGAGAGTGTATGTATACCTACTTCACTTCATATCACTTAGAAGAACAGAAACATCTGAAAAACAGCTGTATCTAGTTTCCTAGATAAGCCATGCTAAGATATTTCCTTTTGTTCACTTTTCTTTTAGTTTCTTAACAACTAATGTGTAAGATTTATAAAGCAATAAAAAAAAAAATTTCATTAGATAATTATACTACTTCTTGATAGTATTTTTTTCGTATTTTCTGCTATACTCGACGAAGCAAAACCAGTTCTAAGGCTCTACAATGTCTCTACTTCGCCTTTCAAACCCATAGTAGCAACGTTTCATCTCAGCTCTGCAGTTACAAATGTTTCAAGTTTGATGAGCTCGCACCGCGCTAGAGCCCAAAGGTTGCCCGTTGACGGAGCTTAATCACTCCTCTTGTAGAACTATTAAAACTGTAACCGAAGAAAAAGGCGTTAGCACAGGTAATGAAGTTTCAGCGAGTTTCTGAATACGTTAATTTGTCTTGTTTAAGCAATGAAGGTGTTAGCTTTTCCGATTATCTGTACCTGTTAGATAAAACGGGTGATGAAAATGTAAAGTCAGCACTATATTGTCTGTAAGAGCGAATACTACACACACTTTAGTTATTTAAAGGTTTAGGGTCCAAAAATACCTACGTTTTAATTTGAAAATAAAGACAAGACAACAAAATACAAAAGAGTCGATGGCCGAGTGGTTATGGTAGTTGCTTCCTAAGGCATTATCGCCCAAGTTGAGGGTAGGGTCTGTGGCCCAGTGTGGGGACGTATAATATGGGCTGATGATGATGTACTTATACAAATGATCCGTTTTGGATCATCATCTGTTCAATGACGAACGACGACGTTCATGGATGTGGAAAAAGCGAAAGTGGTGTGCCAGGACCGTAGCACATGGCAGGAAGTGATATCTGCCTACCCCACTGGCAAAAAAGGCGTGATTTTATGTATGTATCTATATAGCAAGAGAAAAGAATGCTTCGTGCCCCGCGCTTTTAGCGCACTTCAACATCTTACCGTAATAAAAATAAATAAAAAGAATTGATTTATTTCAGGTAAATCAAAACAATTGAGCTGTCGGGGCTTCCCAAAGAGTGAGGCCGAATAAGGAAAAAAATAAAATAAATATCAATTTAGATAGGAGTGTTAAATATCTTGCATGCCGTAAACGTGATGTACGCTGAGGTTTTGTATCAAGCGAGATAAAGCAGGTACTGTACCTTAGTATGATGGTGGTAATGTTAAGGGCCTCTTGATAGAACTTACTACGGGCCCCGCATTGTCTTTACCTGGCACTATCTTTAAATATTATAGTTCTAATGTGTGCTTATCAAACATGACAAATTATAGTGCAAGAGAGCAAGAAATATCACTCTTCATAATCCATTATTCTGTTGTTTAATAAATTTACGGCACAGTTTAATTAAATTATACAAACCATTACAACAAAACGCAATGATTTTGCACATGTGCAAAATGCTTTTATAAAGCTTAATACGAACAATGCGAAATAATGATTTCGTTTTAACATTTTCAACTTGCCAACGAAAAGATACAAAATAAAACCAAATTTCATTAAGTTAAAACATGAGTTCTGATTAAATTTTACACATTGCAGTTCACATCACATCAATGAAATTTAACAAGGCCCGTTCTGTTTGTTTGCGAAACATCGTTTTCATTTGACGACTTCCAAAAGATCTATTTATCAAGCTAAAGGGGAAATAATGCAAAATATTATGGTATTTAATCGTAAGACATGAAAATCGTTTATTCATCATCATCTTAATCATGAGTAAACATACGTTCTCACTGCTAGGGTACGGGCCTACCCTTAACTAGGGTAAAACGGCCTAACTGGTTGTTGGTTGACTACACAACCTAAGAATTTCTTCGTAGGTGTGCGGGTTTCCTCACTTTGTTTTCTTTCATCGTTAAAGCGTCGAATAAATTTAGAAAAAAAAAGTTTTTACTCGAAAACAGAATTCAAATCAATAAAACACGGATCAGATACAACCTTTTAAAAGAAATGTCTATCGCAACCGGACTTTATTATTTATACAAAACTAAACTTTATCATATAAATTAAAGATTCTGAGTCGCACCTCTCCTTCATAAATTAATTCAGTGCTCTATAATAATTATTTTATTGATAAAATATGTTTAAAACGTGTGACAATATATTGAAATGAATCAGTGAAATACCAATGGTATACCATTTACGCGATGCCAATTATCATTTTGATGATGATCATCGTCATCGGGCGCGATACCCAATGTAATTTAGGCATGGAATGCCCTTCCAGCTCATATTTTTCCTCCCTCCTTTGAGCTTGGGCTCTTCAGGCGAGGCGTAAATCAGCCTCAAATAGGCTTTTAGGGTGAGTGCAACAGACTCAATAAGGTCTATTGTGCTTGTCGACCTCATGTGAAACTCACAACCGCTTACCATCAGATGGAGTGAGGTATTTAAGAAAGAACGTTTTATTAAAAAAAAAATCGTTGAAAGAGTTAATTAGCATGCATCACCTCTATTTTTTTTAGAATTTTATACCCCGTAGTTATAAAAATAGAGGGGGGGGGACATACTTTTTACGACTTTGAGAGCTGATATCTCAAAAACCGTTCACTTTAAGAAAAATGTTTTTTAGAAAACTTTATATCATTTTAAAAGACCTTTCCATTGATACCCCACACGGGTATGTACATCGAAAAAAAAATTTCATCCCTCAGTTACATGTATGGGGGGCCCCACCCCCAAATCTTTTTTTTACTATTTAGTGTCATATTTTTGTAGCGGTTCATACAACACATATTCCCATCAAATTTCATCACTGTAGTACTTATAGTTTCCGAGTAAATCGGCTGTGACAGACGGACAGACGGACAGACGGACAGACGGACATGACGAAACTATAAGGGTTCCGTTTTTGCCATTTTGGCTACGGAACCCTAAAAAATTGCGTGTAATCGAACTTACAAGAATATAAATCAGGAAACACCATCACCATCATTCAGACAGGAATTACCATCAGGTGGAGTGAGGTCATCTTGTTAGCCTTTTATATAAAAAAAAAAAAAAAAATATAAATTAAAAATTGGACGGGGACTCGAACTCACGATCTTGGAATTACGCGCCCCACGTACTACAAATTATACTATCCAGGCGTTACGTCATGTATGTGAATTTTTCCAGTCAGGCATGAATGTGAATTTTTCCAATTTTTAATTTAAATTAGAGCTCTTATTACTCAAATCACAATTAAAAAATACAGGAATATGTTTATTTATGAGATAATTATTTCTCGTGAAGAAAATAACGCAAATCGTAGCATGCAAATCCCTTCGAATACCCATTTACGTCGGTGAGCGTCAGCGTGACCTCTCGTAGCCATTGGCCTTTTGTTCACTCTTTAATATTTTACGTTACTCAAAATAAAAAACGGAACCCTTGGTCATCTCTTTATCAATCTGTCAATACTATAGAAATAAAACTAATTTTACGGATTAAACTCGCGTGTATTGTTATTCTAAACATTATCATTTAGAGATCCGACGTTTTGAAGACGTTTTCGATCTTTCCCGTGACCACGAGCGCTGTAAAAAGCTAAAATTAGTTTTATTTTAAATGTGTAGTATTTGCTCAAATAATAGACAATACTATAGAAAATTAGAAAATTATTAGTTGAATATTTATAACTCTAATATTATGTTTTTAATTTTGATCATACAGTTTAGTGTTTTGATAATATCTCCACAAATTGCCCAAAAAAAGGGTATTGGCATATCAACAAACTGACCGTTGTCAAACATTTAAAGTTAAAAAACTTAAAAAGACTAAGACTTCATGGTTGTCTTGGTTGCTGCTGAATTTTACTAAACAACTGATGTAAATAAATAAGTATAAAAATTTACATGACATCAACAAATTTGCATCTTCATCATACCTTTTTGCTGAATTTTAATTTCATCCCATTAGCGAATGAAAACCCCCGGTTGAATAACTCAGACACATTTTAAATTTTGCCTCATTTTCTTAGCGCCTTGAAAGGGGTACCTTGAATTTTTATTTCATCGTCACAATATGAAATTTAAAAGACAAAATAAATGGAAGTCGTCAAAAGACCAATGCTCTTCGTCATATTTTTATTGTTTTCATCTCTCGGAATCATCAGTTGTCAGAATCGTTTTGTATCAGTATGTAATATCGAAAAGGTATTAAATAACTCTGTACTTTTTCATTTATACATTTTTAAACCTACAAAAAAAAAACTATTTGCGGAATCCATATTTAGCACAAAAGAACACAATTGGACTTCTTTTCTACCATTCGCATTAGTAAAAGGGAAATACCACCTATTTGTAAAATAAAAAGTAAAAAAAAATTATTTTGTTAAGTATTTAAGTACAAAATGTTAGTAACCTTTGATGAATATTGTAACAAGTTGTGACTTTAAATCAATAGTGTATGAAATCAATGTTCTATTTTATTAAATTGGCAACAGTACTCTCGCTATTTATCTTCGGAGGAGGTGTATATTTCCTTGGAAGTCCACACAAATCACTAAGCAGTAGACACGAAAAGTCTCAATCAGTAAGCTTACCTACCTACGTATTTTGAAAGCTCACCGTCACATAAATATTAAAACACATTCCAATTTTAAATTACAGCTGCACATAACGTAGTCATACTCAAATCCGCGTTCTGCCAAATTGTATTTTCATTCCATTAGCGAATGAAAGGCGCCCGCCTGAATGCTCACAGCGACGTATTTTAAATTTCGCCCCGTTTTCTTAGCGACGAAAGGGTTAATTTGAATTTATATTCGCCTTGTAGTTGCGACTGTGGCTTAATTTTTCAATGAAGGCCTATCCTGGCGGCCATGGTTTTTTGAAATAAGGTAAAATCGGAGCTGGATTAAAAAAAGTATGTTCAAGTACTCGTTTCAAACATACCAAAGTGTTGTTCCCGAAAGTTTTTTTAAACCTGTAACATTCCAATGTTGGACAAAGGTCTCCTTCCTTTTGTTTGTTTTAATCTTAAAACATTTACACAATAATGCAATACAACAAATTTGTATTAAATAATTTTTAAAACTGACCAACTTTAGAATATTTTCTAAAATTACACAATACCGCTATTAAATTATAATGTTGTGGACAGTACTCGCTCATAGAGACTGCAATTAAACACAAAGGGTAAACGAATTAAGTTTCGGCAATAAACATCAAAAATGCACATTTGTACTGACACAAAAGCGGTTGAAACAAATTTAATTATTGACACAACGCTCGCTAGTTCCCGCGTCTCCCAGATACGTTTTAACGTTTGAATTTTAAACAAGCAAAATCCCCGACAAACGGCGCTGTATAATCCGCGGGGAAATACCGCTTTGACATGCTTTGAGGTTAGTTTCTGTTCGGGTCGTTAGTATTCTTTCTGGTAAACAGAGCTCTAGATTAGTATACCTCAATGGAAATGTTTGGACCACAGTATAATGGTTACAGTATGCTAAGCAAAAAATAATGTATTACTACCATTATCAAAAGAAAATTAATTTGAAAACTGTGTAAATGGACAATTAGGTTTTTGGCATGGTTTTTTCACATAAATTCTTTTATTTGATTTCGAAGAGTCACGTGGCATAAAAACACATCTTCTTATTATTATTTCACAACATCATATAGGTACATCGATCTGTGACGGATATCAGAAAAGATAGTGGGTCGATACACAACACCGCTGTTCATAGCACAAATATTTCTTACAGTTGGGAATCGAACCCACGATTCTTGGAACCTACGGCAAGGACCACCAACAACTGTTGTACCGAGACAGTCCAAAATATTATATATGGGGGCACAGCAACTTCGGGGCCAAGTTCCTGGAAAAGATGGTACACTAAGTGAAGACATGTTAAAAACTAAGTTTCACGAGCTGAGTGCAATTCACAGTGCTCGTTGCATTCGTTAGCACTTGCTAACGTGTTAAGAGATTTACTGGCAACACTTGTCTTCCTTAGAGTGCATTTGTAACCTCATCAATGTTTTAAAAAAACATCTGCTTTTTGGTTTTGTTTGTTTACTCAAACTCAAAATATTTATTGCTTTTCCATAATGTACAAATTATGTTCTTAAAAAGAAAGATTCAATTATGGACCCTGTCGGGCACAGCAAATTTATTAGGAGAAAATTATTATTTGTGTGTGATTCGACTAATCCATAGATTATTTTAAGTGTCTCAGTTACGACTTTGACAAAATCTTCTCTGTCTATCTAATCTATCGAACAAACATAATAATCATACGAGCTTTACGTCCGTTAGTCCACGTGAAGTAGTTTATCAAGTCAAAGTACTTTATAATGATGTCGGTTAAAAAAAAAGTCTATGTTCTTCTCGGTCTCTCTATTATCTGTGTAGGAATTTGATTTAATCTACATAGCATTCGGGTGATAGTGCGAAAGACAGAAAAGGTTGCTGTAAATACACCGTGAAATTTTAGTGGTTGTTTTCCCGTGGCAGAACGATTTGCCTTTAGTAATACTATCGAATCATGCAAATTATTCCGAGAAAAAAAAAATTTTTTTTTAAAGTTTCGAAATAATAATTTTCCAACTCCAAAACGAGAGAAGCTATCGTTCTTTTAAAAGATGTGACGTAATCAGGTACTGCTTGCCGCATGAAATCGATGTTTAAAGCTAAAGAAGCTCGACACCCTAAGTCATAAAGCGGTTTGAACGTGCTTTCGAGTTTCGGTTAAACCTTTCGTAAAACCAGCATTTTTTGATTTTAACAAAAAAAGAACTGCACAAATCTATTGTACTACTAAGATAGAATCATTTTACTGCGGGAAAACAACCACTAAAATTTCACGGTGTATAATTCAATGCAAATAAATGAAAATAATTTGTCTAAGACAAAAACATTTGGCCAGAAGTGGCACATGACCGGCCTATGTGGAAGTCTTTATTATAAGAGACTAAAAGTCGCTTTAATAGTTAAAGACATAAAATTCCAAAAAAACTTGCGTTACTAGACTCTTAAGTTTATTTGTTTTCTTTATTTCCTACAAAAATAACTAATTTACTACTTTTAAGAAAGCCGCTCTCCTTTAAGCTTGATGCAATAAAATTTATGCCAGTTTAACGTAACACTAAAAAAGTGGAGTTTCCTGAAACCTGAATTTTCTGCTGAGAATACAAAAAAAAAATGCCAATATAACCGTCCACCGCGGCTGCCAGGGTTCGGTCACGAATTCCATTAAAAAAACGAAACTGTGACGTAAGCAATACCAATGCGCCATGTGTGCTTACACTTAATTGTTTCTTGATTTGAATATCGGTGCGGCATTTATCATTTTCTCGTTAAAAAAAAAACAATTTTACTTTTTATTGTCCATCCAAAAAAGTTTTTGACAGCAAAGGAAATCAGCAGTGTATTTAATTAAATTAATCAAAGAATTTTCATAAAAGTTACGTCTTTGTTATATTGCCCCGTTATTTTGCTAAAGTTACGAGCAGTAAAGAAAATCAATACGTTTCCATTTTATGATGAATCGGAGAATTTCAAAAGTAGCGAATTTATTTTCAACCTGCTTCAAAAAGGACGAAGTTCTCAATTCGTCTGAATATTGCTTTTTATTGCTTCGTTATTATATCAAAATATTTGAGTACAAATAAAAATTGTAAAAACGTAAACTGCTGCCCTATTTACTAGTTTTATGTTTATGTGATTACGAAAATAAACGTTGCTATCAAAAGCACGGCTAATTTTATTTTGGAAATTAATGGGTCGTTTGGTCGTTGCCAAATTGGTATGATATTAAAAGTGTCCTACAGTTTACGTTTAAAAAATATATTAATAAATACACAGCATGGTTTTCTTAGGAGTACATTATGAGAATAAATACTAAAATATAACATTTCTTTTTAAATTATAGAACCAAGAAAGGAATAATTACAAAATAATATAATATAAATAAATAAATACAAAAAATAAAAGTTAATTTGAGAAGGAAGAGCAATCACTCGAAATGAGTTCGGTGATAAGTTTTTTGTGTTTTTTAAATTTGATGTCAAAAATATCTAAGTCTGCCACTTTTAATCAGTAGGGCTACAATGAGTTTAAAACTTACGCACTCGATATCGCCTACGTAAATATGTCTATGAAAAACTTGTACAGCGCCGCTGGTGGTTACGCGAAGAACTAAAATCGGCCGTATGAAAAAAACAACTCGATAGGTTTTTAACGTACGTAAGTTTTCGATAGCCAACTCATGGTAGGCCCTCTGTTCGTTATAGGTGCGACACATTCTTACAAGGGAACCATAATAAGACGTGCTGTTTTTGTATATTTTTATTTATGTATTTTAGTTTATTTGTGTACTTCACTGTTGATTCTGCACTTGGCAACCCTTACACAATAGCTGCGATTGAAAGACTCAAAACATTTCTCTACCGTTAAGGAGTGACTGCATTGCAAATGTCCAAAACTACGGGCAACTCAAGTTTCATTAAACAAGAACTAAGCACTACTAACTACCGTCTGTTCGCGACGATAAAAGTATTACTGACTGTGCTGTAGGGTGCTTTACGAGTTTGCCGAGTCTTGGGAACTAGACTCGCTAGGTATTTGAGCTGAATGATTCACTGTTGAGGAGTTTGAGCTATGACTGCAGAGATTGTATGGAAGACCGGGAATGGCATTAATCATCGACCATACCTTGGTTCAATTGTTACTAACCACATTTTTCCCGACTTCAAAAAGGAGGAGGTTTCTCAATTCGACCGTATTTATTTACGTCACAACTCAATTCTCAAGTCAAAAATTTATTGAAGTGTGTTTCAGCTGTATCTAATTATAATTACTAATTGGAGTTGTTTAAAAAAATAATGTACCTAATTATGATTGTGATAGCTATTTACATGCAAAGTCATACCATTTTGACTTCTTACGAATAATTATAAGCATTTGGAAACATGTCACATTATTTATATTATTTTGACTGGCTCGATGGAACAGTAGTTAGTGACCCAGGTTCACAAACTACGGTTCCACCAAGAGACGTGTCTGGTTGTGTGTTGTTAAGTATATTTAAGAATAATATGTGACATCCATAACACAAGTGTTTAAGCTACTTACTATGGGATCAGATCAGTGAATGTAATGTTGTGGTATATGTATTCATAAACATGAGTGACAATGGTCACTTGATTTCAAGAACTTCATAAGCAGTTTTGTTATTGCGGTTTAAATAAAATTGCTACAACGTTATTTGAGTAACAATACCACAAAATACATTACGAATATACACGAGCCTTTCAAACAGATTTAAATTGATATCTTAAACCAACTAACAAATCTTGGAAATTAGTTATAATCTGTACTTCATTTACTGCATGTTTATTTATGTAAAATACAAACATAATCCTTTGGTAAAGCCCGTTTAAAATCACAAGTAACAGGGGATTAGGGATTAAAGAGCGCATGTACGTTTGTATATTCGCATTTATATAAACTCGAAGGTTTAATCTTTGTCGGTTCGTTTCTCTTTAACCATTCAACATTTTACGTATTATTTTTTTTATTTTTAACGCGCTCACAAAGTTTTTTTTTAAAAGCAAAGATATTTTTGTTTAAGTACAAAAGTGACAATATACTGACTCCTACACAACTTAGCACCATTTTGTAGAAAATAAATATTAATATGGCTCAGTAGTGTTAAGTGGAAAATACTTAAAATCTTATGAATGTTATTAGTTTCATGACTTAACGAAAGATTTTTTTTACAAAATAACTAGACAAGAATACTTTCAGCCGTGAAAACTATTAGGTAGGTATTAGGGTTTCGACTGTCGAATGTATGGTAATACGTTTATGTAAAATATAAAATGTGTCCGTTATCGAGGAAAAAGGAAGTGATACCGTGAGTGTAGTTTATTGCGATCGAGTTCAGAGTGACAATATTGTATACGATGGTAGTGGTGTCGAGCGTAATAAAAGACTTAGAAAGAGGGTAGACCGATATGTCTGCTCTTAGACCTACCGTCATTCACGCGGTCCTACCGTAATCTTGGCGCTTGTGTTGAAAGTGCTGAATATCGGGAGCGCATTAAAATATAAAATAAATCATATTTTTTTATGCTTTTGAGACACGGACATTTTATGTTTTCTTATAACTAGATAAGCTTACGTTATTTCTAATATCTAACCACTCTATGTTAATTTAATTCATGTTCATAGACGAAATACCTATGAACAAATTGTGTCGTAAATAAACAATTCAATCCATATGCCAACACTAGTCTCGTTTAACGCTCAAAGTTAAATGAAGACTTAAGACCGTAGGGAATTTAGTATAAGAAGCTTACACGATTAATATTCGTCAAGAAGATTGCGTTTGCTTTAATTCAAGGTCCATGGATGCAACCTGACGGATTCAAATAACGTTTGGTAATTTATGAAACACAAGTGTAATCCTTACTAATAAATTCTGTTACTACAGTAAAATTTGATAAACTATCCGTGGTTATTTACTGTATTGATGACACTACTCGTTGAGCTGAGTTTGCGATAGCGTCCGCGTGGAAAAGAGACTTTGGGAAGCATTTTTAAATAAAATATTTTTATTCATGTAAGTAAGTTTTTCAAATTCGAAATTCATATGTTCGATTATTGGACGCTTCAACAGTGAAGGAACACATCGTGAAAATACCTGCACACCTGCGAACAAATGCTAAGGTTGTGTAGTCGACCAACCCGCACTTGGCCAGTGTGGTTGACTAAGGCATTACCGCTCTAGTTTAGGTTAGCCCCGAGCCCCAGCAGTGGGGACGTATATGGGCTGATGATGATCATTCATGTACAGACAGAATACTTTAATAATATTAATCCTTCCTCTTAAGTCTATTTAAAGAAAAAACGCACCAAAATTTGAAGCGTCGTTTTAAAGATAAGACTATACAATACATACATAGAGCAGACAGTGGGAACCGATTTTGTTCTTACTATTTTGCGAAGTCATGCTAAAGTAAATATATCTGACTACCAAACGATTTAAATGCAATTTGGTATACAGTAAGTCTAAACTTCTAAAGCCTGAAAGTACATACGAAACTTTTTAAGCGATTGTGCTGTTTATAAGGTAGTAACGTTTTATGCGATTAACAAACTGTCTGGAATAGAGTCGCGAATGGAACTTATTATATTTTTTTTACGATGATGGCTTGCAGTAGCCTATTATCGTTATGACCGGACTTGCAGGAAAGCGGATGGCTCTCACTCCAATAAATAGAAGGTAAGGCTGTTTCAAGAAATATTTATTTCTATCTTATTACATAACACATTTATCGTTCTAATGTCGAGATGAATAGCTGAACTTGTGCTACGGATATCGGAAATAACAGTACAACACACTTTTATAATTGTGTCTAATCATAAACTGAAATAGATAAATAACTACTCAGACAGGAAACAAACACCGACCTTCAGAGAAGTCCTGATATAAATATGACGGCGCATCGATAAAGTTACCTAGAATTAGTGACCTTTATGGTTGATCTTATTGTGTCATTTTCGAAGGAAACAGAGCTGTCGCTCTGACGTAACGCCGGGCTCTAGAAGGGCGGCCATATTGTTGAGTTTGGTGATCATTCTATTCGTGACTGGTGGTGAAAGCGCACGCATCCACGTGCCCGGCGGACGTCATAGTTCCAATCAGAAACTACCCAGTCAATCTTTTATGATTTTGTCAATGTAATTAAATGAAAGTCATCATTATAGTAAAGTTACTGAACGGTGGTCATATTTTATTGGAAAATACCCTCCTCGCCCGATAATCCACGCCCAATTACACAAGAGTTAATTGTTTAGAAAAATGGAAAACCACTCTGATAAGGCTCAAGTTACCATAAATAAAACTGTAATTGTATTTATTTACACATCCTGAATACTACATAAATCTTCAATAAAGAAATCTTAAGACAACTGAACATTTCTCATGAATCATGTCTAGCTTTTCTAACAATTACATAGATCAGAGAGTTATGGAATCGGATGTTGGGTACACCTTGACCTAGAAAAGGAATATTTCGCTTGGCTATGATGGATTACCTACTCATCGAAAATCTGTATTTAAGAATTTGTTTTCGTGTAGAGCATAAAATTACTACAGGTTGTTTATAAGTGGTCGTAGCTCAATTGCTTACACTCTAGAAAAGTGTCTAACATTTATTAATTACTGTACCCCTTTCTTCGTCTGCGTGGAATAGTAAGTTTTAGAAGCATTTTTATTGTTGTAGGATTTTTTTTAAACACTCTGAAAAAAAATTACCAACAAAAAGGAGGAGGTTATCAATTCGCTTTTTAAGGAATGTTGTTAGATAGATAGATTGTAAATGAAAGTACATTATGACCAAACTACAACGAAATAAATCAACCAAACTAAAATTAAAGATACAGACAAAAATTTAGGGGACACTAAACAAATCAACAAATTAAAAATTAAAAGGGGTTATAATTAAATAAAACTAAACAATAGCATAGCGTGGTCATTGGCATTGATAAGACACGATTCAAGCCGTCAAAAAATTAAAAAAAAATGATTACCTTTACAAAAATAACTGTAACGAAGTACCATGATGCTAGAAGGCTTTTAAAAAGCCAATTCCTACACACACTTTTACAGTTTATGTTCGTTCACGCAACGCAATTTCCCCGTACCTACTACTTTTAAAATACTCCACTTTCAAATAAAATAACCGGGTGTAATGTTTTAAAACCCGCGGCTTTAACATGACTCTTTAACCTAAAAGAGATTATTAGAAAACCTCAAACGGTAGGAAGAGAAAAAAAAATGGAGCAAAGTTTTTGCTTCAAAGCTTCCCCGGCTGAAATTAAGTAAGATTTTTTCTTTTTTACAACAAAGAGATTCGATTATGGAGCGGAAAGGTTCAAACGCGATTTGGATGATGTATAGTGACGTCAGTTTTCGTCGAGAAATCTGATATTACACTCCGCTGTTTATTTAAACGAAAACCTGGAGGTAATTTAGTGTACTTTATGAACGAATGATATTTGGATGTAGGCGTTTCTCAAAATCAGGACTATTTAATAGAGTTACTGTAGCACTTGTTTCGACGATTTATACTGAATAATCAGTATAAATCGTCGAAACAAGTTGCAGATTGTTGAATAATCAACAATCGCTTTCAGGTAAGATACATCAAAGTACCGTGGGGAAATAATCTTCATAATAATTTTATTAATATTTACTTTTTGTACTATGTATAGTATGTTGTCGTGACTACAAGGTAGAGACAAGATAGAGTTATAATAAAATGTAACTCACATTGCTACGCCTAAAGGGGCACCATGATGTACTTAACTCTAATTTTACCACCTGTAACCCATCATGATAAGCAACAAATGATTTGAATGATTTGAATTTATAAAGAAGAAAGGCCTAGACTGGAATCTTTGCTTGAAAGTTAGTTGTTTTTAATAATAATAAATAAATAAATATCTGGGACATTTCCACGCACGGTCATCTGACCCCAAACTAAGCAAAGCTTGTACTATGGGCGTCAGTGACTGATAAACATACATATATATTCATAAATACATAATTACACCCAGACACGGAACAAACACCGATGTTCATCACACAAATATTTGTCCCGAGTGGGAATCGAACCCACGACTCTCGGAACAGCCAGCCAGGGTCACTAACCACTGTTCCACCGAGCCAGTCTTTAAATGTACTGACGCTACTTTAAAACTTGGCTAAAAAAAATCATGACATTGACATTCCTGGTACTACTGGACAAAGAAACTTGGTCACATGCCAGATCTTGCCTTGGCCTACGAGCTGGTTTCACCATATTATTATGTTTTTTTTTTATCGATACCTACCTAAAAATAGTGGAAGGTACGTAGATTTTTTAAAACATGGCATTGGCGATCCTCAGAAAGAAGAATAGGAACAAACAAATTTCTCTATTTATCAGATGAATCACAAATACACCTTGTAATTTTAGTGGTTGTTTTGCCGTAGCATAATGATTTACCTTTAATAGTAGCTACAACGTAAGATCTTTTACAAGAGAGCAAACCTGTTCTTCTGATCACAAATCACTTGAAAATATCGTATGTATGTATATGTAAAGTACTAATGACGACATGATATCATATTCCGTCTCTAGCAAAATATTATCAAGTTCATAATACTCATTACGTTTCTTGTTACATACTTCTCAGGGGCGATAACAGCGACAACCCCGTACAAAAGGCCTCATAAAACATCGTTACCTTATTATTCGTGGAATTATTTCTAGGGAAATGATCATTTTAAGGAAATCTCAGCTATTTGAAGTTTGACACGTGTATAAGATTATATCATACACGTGAATCTCAGTTTGTAGAAAGTACGTTCAGTGGTAATGGATTTCCGGTATAGATTAAAATTACATACATGCATGAATTAACGCCTTTGTCCCAGAGAGGTAGGCAGAGATCACTTCCTGCCATGTGCTACGATCCTGGCACACCGTTTTTGCTTCATTCACAACCTTCAATCTCTTCATGTATGCTCGTCGATCACGGGTTACTTTTGCTTTGACCCTTCTACAAAATTTGGCCAAATAGGTCATGGAAGGTCATGGAAGGTTTAAAGCCCTTTATAAGTATGATATCAAAAAGACGTGTGGCACTCGGGGACTGCCGCGGTATAGCTATTGCATAGCATCGTCCGATTTCGGAGCAGCTCGTCTCGGTTCGTGCGAGTTTCGTAGAGTCGTACAATACGTCTAACCGCACGCACACTAACACCGTGCCGAAGTCTACCGAACTGAAACGACGTTAGATGATTGTGAGGTTTTTTTCGTTACGGAATTTCTTGGTTCGGTCGCCGCGCTCAAAGCCCGCGATAAATGCTATGCAATACCTTAAATATTCCTCCTGTAAATTATTTTTTGTCAGTGTACAGTAACATCATAATTTACAGTAACGTATATTAGAATTTTAGAGATTGACGATTCGAGCTCTTTACAGCACTCTTGATCACGGGAAAGATTTGACACGTCACGGACTAGACCACTTCGTAATACACGCGAGTTTAATACATACAATTTGTTTTATTTCAAACCACATGACAGTCAAAAACAAACTACTTCTAGAGCAAAAAGGTCACATCTCGCAAAAGACAAACTTA
Source organism: Maruca vitrata (assembly GCA_039566165.1). Taxonomy (NCBI): domain Eukaryota; kingdom Metazoa; phylum Arthropoda; class Insecta; order Lepidoptera; family Crambidae; genus Maruca; species Maruca vitrata. The sequence continues at coordinate 15,944,580 of CM076912.1, read as the reverse complement.
GCACGTTTCCTTTTAATTTCGAACCATCTGACACCAAAAATCAACTTGGAAAATGTTCAGCCAACGCTTATCTCGCAGCTAAACCTCTTTTATTCTTGCAAGTTAACTCCATCCCCTGTAGACTTAGAACTTGTCCGTCGTAACTCCAACATTTTAATTTCTCGGCTTAAAATTTAGGCAGTGTAACTTTACTTATCCTCTTAAGACCTTTACACAATGCGACGTTTGAATTAATAGGATCGTCAGTACCTACCTAATAATTTTTAATGTAAAACGTATAGTTTCATATGAAGGTGATTCTTCTCCTTATCATTTAAATCGATTCATGATCAAAATGGTTTATTTATTTATGAAATTGATGAAAGCTTGGCATAATTGTTTTTAGAAAATAAAAATGCGGATTGTAGGAAAAGTTAACATTCTTCATTTAAAAATAAAGGATTCTCTTTTCTGAAAAATCAAAAATATTCTCTTTTTTTGATAAAAAAGAGGTTAACAATCATTCTAGTAAAAAAAAAATCACTACAGATAGGTGATTATTTATTCGTGTTTTAAACCAACGCATTAATGTTTTGAAATATTTTACTTCATAGTTAAAACTGTATTGGTCAAAAACCTCTTGTGTTCAAATGTACCTCTAGTACAATACCGTTCTATTCCAAACATCAAACTGTGTAAAACCTTACCGTCCCAACCACCAAAAGGGGAATAGTTTAAATTCCGACAAAGCGCTAATTATAAATACTTCTACGTTGTAAACCCTCAGGGTCCTTTGGAACTTCTTATCTAGATCTCTCATTACAGCCTTATCTTCAATCTTTTGGTTAAATTTATTTTTCTCTCAGATTTTCCTGTTGACGCTATTTCGAGTTATTCCTGTTAGCTGAGTGCGTGTAGGTTTCATTGGGCTGGTAATTTGGCTCCGTTGCTTGTGTAAATGAATTTAATTTTCGTTGGAATTTTTCCGCCGTCGTACATTAGTACTTGTAAATGGAGTTTTTCTTGCAATTACGGGAGTTTTGATGTTGCCGATTGCAGTTGTTGCGACCAATCCCAATGGAGTTTGGCCAACTGCACAGGATATAGAGCAGAAGTGTGTGTGCAAATACAGGTATATGTATTTACTTTTTCTTAACTCTCATAATTACATACATACAATCATACATGAATAGAAACCTGCATTAATTTGATAGACATTAAAGTTGACTGGCTTGGTGGAACAGTGGTTAGTGACTCAGGTTCATAACCTACGGTTCCAAGAGTCGTGGGTTCGATTCCCACTCGGGACAAATATTTGTGTGACGAACATCAGTGTTTGTTCAGTGTTATATTATTAAATATATTTAAATTTATTTGTGTATCCACTGTTGATCCTGATTTCCATAACACAAGTGCTTAAGTTACTTACCACGGGATCAGATCAATGTATGTGATGTGTAATATTTATTTATTTATTTATTATTTTTATTTATTAAAATGCTTGTGTAAACCCTTACACAAGCATTTTAATAAATAACACAAGCATAGTAATAACCCTATTAGAAACAAGAGTGATATACATAAATATACACTCCAGTTCTGATCCCACACCGACTCTCATCACACTGATGTTTTTCTTAAGTAGGAATTGAACACAGGACACTTGGGGCAAAGAAATAGAGTAAGAAGGTATGTTTCCGTATCTCAAATTTGCAACAAGCAATTTTCTGAATGTTATAGAAACATTACTTTCAGCGTATTTTGTCGCCCTTACAAAGATTTGAAATCAATATTATTAGTTGAACGTTAAGTAGGCTTTTGCTAAGCAAAATTAATATTAATGAACATTTGTAAGTGATACTAGTAAGTCGTTCAGTAAACATGAAGGTATATTCTTCATGTAAGGATTGAGGGGTGGAGTTGGAGGCAAATATTAATAGCCTGCATTAATTATGTATTAAGTAGGTAAGCTTTAACAACGATAGGTTGTTTATACGATTAAACTCTCTGAATTCGATATCAATTTCGATATCCTAAACAAATAGTAATCTAGTGAATTGTTTATTTACTTTGAGTTGTGTAACAACTACTTTAAATAAGAATAAATGAAGAAATATTAAACAACATCTTAATACATTTTTCTGATTCCGAAGTAAGTTGCTTAGGAACATGTGATACAGATATCAGAAACAACAGTGGTATACACAAATACATTAATTACTCACCCAGACACGGAACAAACAATGATTTTTGTCGGACAAATATTTGTCAGTCAGGGGATACAGTCACAACTGTACAGTACAGTCTATCTGTCCGGTGGTTAGTGAACGGTATACGGGTAAGCGATCCCGGCTCCTCGAGCTACTACGACTCGGTCCAAATCATCCGAGGCGATAGTATCCTTCCTCCCCTTTTCCTTCCCCGTAATATATCCTTGCTACTCGTGGGAACGCAATGTCGTTAAAACAATGCACAAGGCAAAATGGCGGCGACGTGATCTACAACCCGTCACGTCACGTTTCCCACAGAGGTGAAAAGTGGATCGCTGGATGTGATCTCTGCCTACCCCTCTGGGAAAAAGGCGTGATTTTATGTATGTATGTATGTAAATACTTGACCCGAGTGGGAATCGAACCCACGACTCCTGGAACCGTGGTCAGGGTCACTTACCACTTATCCACCGAACCAATAAAAAGTTTGCCAGTGTTGCAATTAGTATACTAGGTATTTGAAACGAAAGTTTAGCTTGTACAATGTACCTGAGAATTTGTAAGTGCCATTACACCCGCCATCATAAGCCCAGCAATAAAGTCATATTACGAAATACTCCATCAATCTTCCCACATGTGACACTATTGTACTAAGACCCTAAACGTGCCAACTTTTTTTTCGATTTTCCTTGAACTGTATATAGAGGCTATCGGGCCACGTGACCTCGACTCAAATTGTAGGACACTTTCACCTGAGTTGGCATATATGTTTTTCCCGGGCCGATTTACATACGCTTCGGATATTGTAAACGGATGATTGCGTTGCGAAACAGTTTTTGTACTTCGCATAAGACGGAAAAGAATATTTCGATTGCAGAAGTCTTTTAGACGTAAAGAATAATTTTACTAACTATACCTACTTAATTTCGGAAAAATACTAAGGTTTCAATATAATATTATCATAGTCATAAATTATGACTCAATTGACTTGCGTTGATTTATGAAAGGAATTTGTATACAATTTATATTGGCACAACAGAGAAATAAATAAATATAAATATTTCACAACATCACATACATTGATCTGATCCCGTGGTAAGTAGCTTAAGCACTTGTGTTACGGGTATCAGAATCAACAGTGGATACACAAATATACTTAAATATATTTAATAATACACCCAGACACGGAACAAACACCGATGTTCGTCACACAAATATTTGTCCCGAGTGGGAATCGAATCCACGACTCTTGGAACCGTAGGTAGTGAACCTGGGTCACTAACCACTGTTCCACTGAGCCAGCCAGAAATATACAGATAAATATTATTATTGTTTTCTTTTAGGTCAGGTATTGAATAAATATAAATAAAGTAGAGTTACGGACACACTTACACGCTTATTATTTATCAATTTTCCCTAAAATTGAGATTTAAAAAAAAACTTTACTTGACAAGAACAAAGATGCAAAAAGGGCAATACAAACTTTTTATTGAAGTTAAAGTAGCTAAAAAAGTCGTTTAAGCCGACCAGGCAAGTAACAAAAACGCACTCGCCCAACAAATCCAAAACGAGCCAAAACTTCCCTACAACGTTAACACTCCAAATATAATGTCGCCATTTTTTTTATTAACTTTCAAATGCGATAACGGAAATTTACGAGCGTGTTCAACAAATTTTTCGCGGAGAAAAAGAGCAATTTAATCAAAAAAGTCTCCGGCCAACCCTATCGTGATCAAGTAGGTTTTCCAACAACTGTTGGCATCAATCAATGTCGTACTGCAAATATTGTTGTAATTTTAGAAGGCAATTGAAAAAATGTAGGTAGGTGAGATATTGAACGCGGGAAAGATTTACGTCTGATGATGTTTTGTATTAAATCACTAACTTGGCTTTTTGTGACGTGAAGTAAGTTCCTAAGTAATTCCAAGAAATACTCCCCATAGAATTCATAGTATTGTATATTAACCGTATCTTTACTGGTAATATACTTTCATGTAGGCTCCTTCAAATTGGAAAACGAAGAGGCCCGTGAAAGAAATTTTCGAAATGCCGGTGGAACCCTGCCATTGGTTTAAGGGTAAAGAAGTAAATGTTTAGATATGGTGTAAAGTTTCAACATGTGACAGGAGCGCGTTAGTCCAGAGATCGTGCACGTCTAACAATAGACCAAATAGAGCCTGCTGAACTCATCATAGGAGGGAGGGAAAACATGAGCTGATTAATGGCATGGGGCAGAAAAGAAGAACTGAACCTCTTGGTCCGAGCCACCAGCGCCTGCATTGTATGGATGGCAGCGCTGTCCAGCAAGTGTCGTTCGTGTCGTCTAAACATCACTAAAATAAACAAAAGAAATAAACCTGTACAGCATAATAGAGCCAAAAATTCAGCGAAATTTTTTGCAATTTTTAAGCAAAAACAATATCACACGTCAACAGATGCGTTTCAAGTTTGCCTTGTTCTGTAATATCAAACGAAAAAGCTGGGAAAGTAGTCAGAAAAAAGGTTTAGTCAATTTCACGAAATATGAGTGCTGACTTCGCGCAAATAATATTATTCAACTTTTGAAATTTCGAATCGCCGCTGGCTCGGGTTTTTTTTATTGCTGACGCATCGGTTGGGCTAGCGTGTGTTGGCACGTTTTTGTATTTTTCTTTATCATTTACACACTTTTCATAACATGTGCGGGGGAAATATTCTGAATTGAATTTGTGAATCCTAAAACAACGCAGCAGTGGCTATTAGAATAATGGATATTTCACCGATTGGTAAAATACAAATATTTTTAAGCTACTTTCGTCTCCACGGAAAAATAACCGGCCGTTTTTGAATAATTTTAATTGTTATAACTTCAGGTTATCTGACCATGTTGTAGTCAGATACGTGATGGCCGTCATAGAGTAACGAGTTGATTTTGAATTCATAATTATTAATATTCTAAATAAAACGTGCAACCAAACGGAAATGACAAATTGAATGAAAATCACACAAAAAAAAATTACTGACTCGAAATTAATAAGATCGACAGTCGTGACGATCTTTGCCGCATAAAACGGAATTCTCGCGAAAAAAATCTGCGTTATTTTTCTTTCCACAATGTTTATTATTATTATAAACAGAGTCCCTTCCATACTAATTTCCGTATCGGAGCAGAATCGATCTGGGACCGAGGGGTGGCCCTATTCTGTCGTGATGAGGTTGAAGATTTTGTTTTTTATAGTGCCCTATACGGTTTTTGGAATTTTCAATAAAAAAGCTTAATAAATTCGGCGTAATAGATAAACAAGATACAATTCTGAGTAGCACAGTCTTGTATTACGGATATAAGAATTGAAACTTCGTCTTATGAACAAAAGCTCCTAATTTCATTGGTTTTTTTTTCAAATTAATACTAAACATTATCTTATCAATTATTTATTTCTATGTTATTTTCTCATCAATCTGATAACAAAACTCATGTTTTAACATAATATGCAAATCTGGTTTAGTTTAGGCACTATTTTGTAATAAAACAACCATTGTTATGTCCGTTTGTGCCCAAATAAATGAATGAAATGAATGAAAATAAAAACTTGGAAATTACACTCCCTGCCGTGCCGAAGTGTCGTTTTCCCACCATGAAGTTTGGACCAAAATGTGTGGTAGAAAGACCGATTTGTATCCGTCACAAATGGTTTGCCTTCCATAGTGGAAGTCCAAAGCCTGTGTTTATTTACTTTGTGGTATTAAAATTCCGTAATCAAATGATTGAAGAATTTGGTCAGAGGACCGTTGTACCATTGCGGCTCGCTGATTTTAAATTTCGCGATCGTTTGTAAATTTGCATTTTATCTCTTCTCTACTCTTCTAATATTATGAGTATGAAGCAAATACATAGCTACTTACTGCCCGACGTTTCGACTGGGTTACACCAATCATGGTCGCGAGCGACTGAAATATCCCGTGTAGACCTATAAAGACTAATATTTAGTATAATGGAACGCGAAAGTCTAAAATTCTCTATTCCTATTGCTCAAAACTATCCCTTCTCTATTTAGCGTTCCGAATCTCGATTGCTCTATCTAATTCCTAATAGAAAAGATGGCGTCCATATAAATCGAAAGCTCAATCGGGTGTAACAGCTGATCAAGCGCCGAACGGCTAATTGATAACTGAAACCCGAAAATAATATCCACGCTCTCAGCTAGAAAGATATGTACCGGAATCCGAATCATTTATTACCTTTACGAGTGGCCCACAATAGAAACAATGGCGCCGGTCCCAAGCTCACTTTTGTTCGAAGACAAAGCTTTTTCGCTTTTGCCGGGGGAACTTTAAAGCCGAATGTTTTCTTGAGTGCCTATGTGTAATGTGTTTTTAATGCTTATTGGGGTAAGTGTCACGGTTAATGTCGAGGTAGTATTTGGTGGCTATGTAATGAATTAACTGTACCAGGTCCGTGTTTTTGGTCAGGCCTGAAATTGTGTAATCTTATCATATCGATACTTTAAATCTCAAATGGCGTAACCACCAAAACACTACTTTTCAGGAGAGCAGAAAAACAAAAAAAAAATGTTTTTTTAATTCATAACTTTATCAATTTTAATACAATGAAAGAAGAAAGAAAGAAAGAAAGAAAAACATTTATTGATCACATACAATAGCACGATTTAACACACAATTACATATACATGATAGTGATCAACAGGTTCTGCCTCAGCATGTGCTGCAGCGCCTGCTAGGACGCTACAGCGCTGATATTCTGGCAGAACCTATGATTGGTTAGTTAGAAAACCAAGAACATAGAAAATAAAATAAAAAAAATAATAAATTAAAAAAGTAAAATTCATAAAGACAAAGACAAAGACGAAAATAAAAACAGGAACAAATTTATAATATAAATTTATTGGCGGTTACGCCATTTGAGATTTAAGGTAGCGATGGTTGATGAACAACTTGGTGTCAGAGTTTAAACTGCCCGTAGGCAGTACATACACACCGTTGAAAAATCTCAGGTGTGCTGGTTTTCTCACGATGTTTTCCTTCACCGTTTAAGCGTCGAATGATGGTACATATGAATTTCAAATTTGAAAAACACATTGGTAATGAAAATGTTTTATACATCAAATTTCTTAGAATTTTGAGATAAAGGCTTCAGTAGGAACTCTTTGTACCTAAATCTTATATTTAAGAAACTAGAAGTCGGTTACGACTTGTGAAAATATTACAAAAAGGCGTTTACGCCCCATAAAAATCACGATTTTTAAGAGGTGAAGGTCGTATCTCCAATAAAAAAATGTTTCTTGTGCTTTAAACTCATTTAATAATAAAAGAAAACGTAAAATATTCACTCTGTATTACGCTTTTACAAATTTACGCCGTTTGACACTTTTTCATAGTGACTCAACGCGTAATTTTTAGAATTGGATGAAAAATTTTGGAATATGGGAAACTTCACTAAGATTTTTACGTATCTAAATCGATTAATTTTGTCATTTGAAACCCCCGCTGATGTGTATTCACCATACATTTATCTATGTATTCAGCCATTTGCGTACTTGTGCGCATAGATTACGTTCCTCGGTGTATTTATTATTTTTTGTGACCGTTACGTTGACTTTGGCGCGTTATTGGTCTCTGATTCTGATTTGTGTTTGGACATTGATTTAAAATGCCGAAACAAGGAAAAGCAATAAATAGCTAATGTCTCCGCAATCTTAATCCCCCCGCGCATCAATACTAACAATAATAATGACAATCATGTGTTCAGCGATGTTGGGTGTAAACGCCTTTCTTTTGTATTGCAATTTCGAAAAATAGCGTGTTTTACGAGTTACGCCAGAAAATTATGTCACTTACACCCTTTTTTTCTGACATTTTTTTCACGTCACAATAATTTCTAGGGGCGTAAACACCAAGTAAATTAGACAAAGCCTTTTACGACCTGTTTACCTTATGAAAAGTGTTCAAATCTATAAAAAACATTGGGTCGTAATAACCTTTTTTTTGCGAATTTGAGGATTTTAAATATACAGATCGATAGAGAAAAAAAAACTGAATAAAACTGCATTAAAAAGTCATTTTGACCAAATTGGCGGTTACGCCATTTGAGATTTAAGGTAGCGATGGTTGATGAACAACTTGGTGTCAGAGTTTAAACTGCCCGTAGGCAGTACATACACACCGTTGAAAAATCTCAGGTGTGCTGGTTTTCTCACGATGTTTTCCTTCACCGTTTAAGCGTCGAATGATGGTACATATGAATTTCAAATTTGAAAAACACATTGGTACCTGGCGGGGTTGACGACCTTAACCACTCGGCCATCGACGCTTTTTTATTGTGTAAGGTTAACAAGTTTCTCAGACCAGAGTCAAGAAGGTCTTACCACGAGCGCTGTAAAGAGCTTGAGACGTCGGTTCTCTAAATAATATGTTTACACACGAGTTGAATCCGTAAAATTACACTAAATATTAGTCTTTATGGGTGTACTGCGATATTAGGAGTAGCAAATACAAAAGCAGCTTAAAATCATCCGTAAAATTAGTTAAAATTCAGACTTCGAAGAAAAAATAAAAGGGAAACATAATATTTACACAAGTTGGTAACTTAAACTTCTAAGTAATTTTTACTGTATATAGTCATAGTTTGGTTAGACGATAATAAAATTTATCAGGACAGACTAAAAACATAACTCTCACCGACAGTTTTGTGTATTTTTCTATACCACTACACTAATATTATAAAGCAGAAGAGTGTGTTTGTTTGTTTAAACGGGCTCATCTCAGGAACTGCTGGTTCGAATTTAAAAATATTTTTGTGTTGAAATAGACCGTTCATCAAGGAAGGCTTTAGGCTATAACATCACGTTGCAACCAATAAGAAACAAAGGAAAATGTGTAAAAAATGGAGGAAAACGCGGACGAAGTCGCTGGCACAACTACTGTGAAATATTAGGAGATTCGAAGCATAAAACTGCACCTCGGGCAAATTGCTAAATCTCCGAAGTAATTTTTGAACATAATTTAACTATTTCCTGTTCCCTGAACCCTCCTTACCTCCTTGGCATTCCTCCATTAATCCAGAATACGGCAGCGGACATTATGAGGACTGAATACAAATAAGATGTTATCGGGACCGTTATTGGCCCACGGATTTACTTGCATTTTAAAATTTATCCGGCCCATGATAATTCTTTGATGGCTTATCTTATTCCGGGCATGTTTTATTATGTACCTATTATGTTCCATTCTGTTTTTTCCTTTTATATAGAAGTGATTAAATTGCAAGGGTTGTATTGTCTTCTTAAGAGTTGTGTTTTATCGATAAATCTGTTTATAATAATTTTTCAGACAAAGACAATCAATTGTAAAACTACTTGTTGTTGAATTCTTTCATTCTTTATTTTTATTCAATGTAGTTATATAAGTATAGTTTTATCGTATAAAGAACCGAATCTATAGGATTTAGAATTAAAACTTGTTAAACTTTAGTTACCAACCGATACTGCTGAGCTTAGTGCAATAAATATATAGTCATAATATAAATGTATGCTTTTTATGTTAATAAACTTATTGTTATTATTACTAGTGCCAACATGTAAGGCCTAACATTGACTGGCTTGATGGTACATCTAGTAGCTCCCCTGTCTTTTACTAATGAGTAGATTAAATCCCCTCTCAGGACAATATTTAAAATGATGATATTTATTTGTTTCAAGTCGGTCTACATATGTAGTGATCTATATGGGTACGCGTCTTTATATAAAACACAGTGCCTAAGCTAAAAACACAGTAACATTGTATGTGACGTTGTTTATTGTTTCCTTTTTTTAGGAAACAAGGCTTCTTCGAGTTTTAGGGGTGAGAGCCATCCGCTCCCCTGCATGTCCGGTGATGATGACGAGGCTACTCCAAGCCATCGTCGTCTATAAGTAAGGAAAAAAAAGGCTACCCCAAGCCATCATCGGATAGGTTGGAGTAGCCATTTTAGTAGCAGATGACTTTCACCCCTAATTGTAACGCAGCACGATACGTATTACATCGCATTTTCCGTCCAAGTGCAATTTTGTTTCAAACATGCAAATATTTTGGTATAAAATGAGCATCTCCACCTGATATGAGGTACTCCCAAGTCGTGGGATTCCTTTATAATTTCAGTCGCAATTGCTGCGTGGGCTCCACCGCTGGGCTCGTTTCGTTCGCAATAAGAGAGCTGCGTGTTTATTACTGGAGTGCTGTTGAGGGATAACCGCTGAGGTAATGTAGTCGGGAGTAAGGAATCAGTGGAGGTGTATTCGAAAGGCCAATGTTTATTCGTATTTTTTTAAGGATAAAATAACACATGAATGCCTGTATTACGTCGTTTTTTTTTTAAAGGATGAAGTTACAAAAGAATACATATATTAAGTAGGTGCAGCGGTGAGCTACGCGTCGTCATCACACATTTTTTTATATGAGTCAACGTAATTTTTCTTAGTAATGCAATGGAATTGGTTATTACAAATAAAATATTAAAAATTTTACTAGTACACAATAAATATAAAATATGAATAAATGTTACACAGTATCAGATACATTGATCTGATCCCATGATAAGTAGCTTAAGCACTTAAAATGCTTACTTATGTTATTTCGAATAATAATATAATGCCAAATTATTTACAAGTTGTGTTTATAACGAAGTAACTTTTTATGCTTGTCAAGGATTATACTGCATTTACACCGTATTTTTCATAATCATCAAAGAAAGAAAAGAAAGAAAAACATTTATTGACCACATAGAAATAACAAATACAATGAGACATAAATACACAAGACACAAATCAGTCTTTTACATTCCACAGCTACTACCAGCAGAGGAATTTAAAAGGCCTTCTTTAATGTAATAAAACCAATCAATATAACATTAACATTTTTATAAAAAGGTAACTTTTTAAGGCTATATAAAATTATAATGCATTTACACCGTTTTATTCATCGTCATCAGTCTTTTACATTCCATTTGACTACCAGTGGAATTCAAAAGGCCTTCCTATTCAAAACGTGTTTGATTTTCATTGGCAAAAACGTCAAATTAAAAATAAGAAGCCACAAAGACGCTCCACAGATTCTCAATTCCAGATTTTCATATCACACTCGAGGTAACGCAACAAACGATGCCTTAGATTGCACAGTTTATTTCATCTTAGTCGTCATGTCATGTCATATTTACACTTGCTCGCGAGATGTGAAGTGGGGCGGGGCTCCACTGAGAGCGAGTATTCGCTATGTGCGGAGTGGGTGGTGGGGGACGGCAAATCGATCGAAGCGCACGATGTGACAGAAATGTGATATAATTCTGAGCTTTCATGTGTCAAATTGCTTTAATTTCATAAATTCCCTTGTATTTGTAAGTAAAAACGTTACGTACGTTACGTAAACGATGCAAATTCAATACTTATAATAATATTCATATTTTTGTGAAGTAATAAAATCACTTGGTATAATATACACACTCACTTTATACAATTTTTATTTATTATGTGTTGAAAAACTAGTCGAAAATCTTTATCAAAACATCTAGTTGCTATAATATGACATATCAAAACATCTGGTTGCTATTATATGACAGATCTCAAGTCCAGAATAGTTGTCGCCACTAGGGGCGCTATCATCGCGCACATAGCGAATACTTTGACACGTTAAATAACTATATTGACAATGAAATGAATCAGAGTAGTGTATTTGCCCAGTACTGGGGCAGAATGGGCTAAGGAAAAATTAAAAGAATACGCGCTGGAATGAGAAATTAAAAAAACAAATACTTACCATATATCAGCTTCATATGACAGCTATAACTTTACTTTTTTCACCTAGTGAATCGTAAAACCTTTGCTTATCCTTACAAAAAACTTGGTTTCTTCGTAACCACTTTTGTCAGTTCCACTAACAAAGTATTTTATATTAATTTATTTTTAACTTCTTACATATGTCATCATGCACACCTTAAATAGATAAATGTTTAGCTTTGGAGTTTTCCTACATATAGCAGCTATGCGAAACAAATGAATAGTAATTAATGTGATTAAATCACTTATCTGTTAAAAAAAGAAAGGAAACTGCTAAATTCTCTTGTGCGACTGGATCAATATGGTGGAATGGTGGAGTAAGGTCTTCTTGTTAGCCCCTTTAAAAAAAACAATTCAAATTATAATAAAAAGGAAAATATTTTTTCTACTTTATTAAAGAAGAAGATAATTATTTTATTTTCAATTAATCATAAAACCGCCATCACTGTAACCAGACCCGTAGTAGGCCAAACGTGAACAAGCATGAATTCCACGTTGATAGAATTCTTTATACCCGGCAGGATTTGTTTTACTTCGAAAATTACACTTTGGTGGGGAATTATTCGTTACTCGTAATGAGTATTCTGAAAAGCTGGTCAGATTCAAGGTTGGGATGGGGTGCTACTGGTTTCAATACTAGTTTCTGTTTTATCTCTAAATAATATGTTAAGAATAACAATAAGTTTCTCGCAGTCCTACAGTTCACCCGTGATCATGGCGCTTGCAACAGTGCCGAAATATCGGGAGCTCATTAAAACAAAACGACATGGTAAATATCCCGGACACTTTCAGTTTTCTAAGAATAACAATACTACTACAATGCGAGTTTTATCGTAAAATTATATTTGTTACAAACATTTAGAGTTCGCCCAAATAATACACTATACTAACTAGTTTCTTTGTGTACCTGCGCTTGCATGTTAAAATCCCACAAACAGACTGGTTTTTAATAATATCAACAAAACAACATCAGTATAACATGACAACAGTGGTGACCTAAACTTAAATAGGTCAAAAGCATAACGGAGCGAGTTACGGAAAAATGCAAACATAATTCATAAGAATAAACGTTTTTCCCGGATATGAACCCACGATTCCTAGCGCAAGAAACATTGTGACGTTCGACCCACTCAAACGCGTAACTTTTTTATAAAAACTCTGTCAGAAAACGCAACTAACTGCCTCGTTGGTCTATTGGTAGCAAGCGCTGCGTAAGGACCGGGAGGTCCCCGGTTTAAGTCCTTGGTCGATGCAAAATTTGTGTGTTTTTCTGTAAATAAATTACTCAGCTCGGAGTTGGGATGTTGTTTCACCGTTTCTCTGAATTATGAGAGTAAGTAAGAGTGAGAGAATAGAGAGTGCACTTGTGTTTACGCGCACACTCGTGCACTATAATGTTCGGCGCACTTGGCTGTTCTAAATTGAGATCGGCCGCTATGGCTGAAATCGGTCGGACGCCTTATCCGAAAACGTTTAAAACTCTTTCCATATTAAACAACTATAGAATCCTCTTCATTTCCACCCGTTTATTTGCCACGTACACAACAAAAAAACCTTTTCAACAATCCCCGTTCCATCCCGCATCGCGAATGTTTAATACGCGTATCACATGACAATTTAATGACGTAAAATGACGGAAGGCTCCGGCGATCCATTAAATACTTACAAGCAGGAACATGATAGATGGACGGACAAACAGCGGATCGACACCCGGTAGGAGTCTTTTAATTATACTCTTGACGTCCTGCGGTGATGGATTTGACGCTGGAAACACGTACGGGGTAATATTGGTACCACATTGTGTAGGTTGACGTCATGGCATAAAAAGGCACAGTTTAAAAAAAATCTTCGAAGCATTAACCTCGCTGATTACAGCGCGTTGTGTTATTTTTTTTGCCGAACGCTGACTTATGCTTATCAAAATATAGTGTGTTTAAATCTTGATTTTTTGTTGTTTTTTTTTAATGAGGCTAACAAGGTGACTTCACTCCACCTGATGGTAAGCGGTAGTGAGATCCACATATGAGGTCGACAGGCACAATAGACCATATTGAACCTGTCGCACTCACCCTGAAAGCCGTAAAAGAGGAGACCACTGCTGCGGCAATAACGAGACAAGGCGTTTCGCATTGGTATTGAGCTGTGCGGGTCGGAGTTGGCCAGTCCGCCGGACGTTCCATGTTTTCTTAATGTATTATCTTCTGTCGATTATGTTTTGTATCTGTGGGCAAAAAAGATTTTTTATTGTTTATTATGCTATCGTATAGATGTTTTTGCGTTAGACTGTAGCAAAGCTTTTTTTCCTAACTGACTACGATAATACGAGTAGTTAACATCACCAGACTTATGGCGGAGCGGATGGCTCTCACACTTGAAACCAGTTCTTCTTAAATTATATATATATTTTTTTTTGCTGTCGTCAAAGAAACGAGCTCGTCAAAGAACAACTCCATGACAGGGCTTATATAAGCGTCCTTCTCTTCACGTTTTTAAGCTTTTACACCAAAATAAAATAGGTAAAAAAATTGTGGTTTTCAACATGTCGAGTGGAAGGTAACAAAAACCGTCGATGGCCGAGTGGTTAAGGTCGTTGCTTGTCATGCGAGAGGTCGCCAGTTCAAATCCCGCCACGTGCCACTGTGATTTTCATATATACGATTATTCGACGCTTTAACGGTGATGTAAAACATCGTGAGGAAACCTGCACACCTATGGAAAAAGTTCAGTCAGCACTTGGCCAGCGAGGTTGACTAAAGCCTTATCGCCCTAGTTTAGGGTAGGTATTTTCTTTCCCAGACTATTATTAACCATTCTGCACCTGAAATGCTTGAATCAAATACCACAAAAACATTTACACGCTAAACAACTTCCGATTCAACAACAATAAAACTTCCGAGAGTTATTGAAGAAAAATAAGCAAATAAAAGTACATAAAAAATATTCCATGTAATTTATCGTGCGATCGCGAAAGCCTCAGCGCCATTCGAAAATGACATCGGGATAAATTGAATCAATTGAAATGATTCGGAATGGATTGCGTGCCTTCTAAATGTGTTTGGACATTTAGGTCTACATTTGTACCAGGACACTTCTTGTTGTACAAGTCTTTTATGTTATAATTAGCTTCTGTTTGTAGTTAAGATAAATAGATAGTTCAGAAATTTAATCACATGAGAGTTGACACACACAAATAATACAATTTTGAAACTCAAGAAAATTTTGGTACATAACACTTTTGTACCTTTGTTCAATGCATATTTGTGACGAAAAAAAAAACACCTATTTGCTCAAAATAATTAATTTCTTTATATTTTAACAAATTAACGTACACATTTAAACCTAAAACTGACCTATTTTAGGGTTTAAACCACAATCATATAGGAAACGAAGCCTTATAGAATTCCCTATTTGCACATGAGCCCTTTTAGAAAAGCACCCTTCTTCTTTACCCTGGTTATAAATGCCCTTAAATCTACCACCAAACCAATTAATACGGTCACTAAGAACGTATGTATACTGCATTTGAGAGATCCGTTACAATTAAATGATATATCTGCCTAATTGGCATTTATCAATATCTTAAAGGGTCGTTTAATCCCTAAAATTTGGAGGTAAAATTGCGAGGTATTTAACCCTTACCCAGTGGGCAAGGAATTTATCTACCGCGCTTGCGGTCTGAACCTAAATGGGTATGGGTTCATACACAAACATAAACCTTTTTTTATTAACCCTTATTCGCGAAGCTTTAAAGCTCATTTTCCAATGTAGTTGCATACATTTTGATCCACTATTTGGCTGTCCAAAGAACGGTCTGGCAATTTTATTTTTAGCCACTTCAAACCACAATGTTGTACAAATAAGGCTTTCAATATACGTAAAAGCTTTTTTCAATTGAAATTTTCTGGAACAATAACATTTTTTGTCCCTTTGAATATAATAAGTAAGTATTTCACGTATTTAAGATTCGGGATGGTCTGTATGATCTTAGGATTTTTGTTGAATTTCATTTTGTATCAAAGGAAAGAAAATATGTGTAAATGCACTTTTACTTCAGAATGTGTTAGTAAATTTAATAAAATTTACTATCAATTTTGTTCATGCCAACCGATTATTATGTAAACAAATTTTCAATTAACGTTTTAATGGATCTCTATCTCATCCAGACTAAATAATCAAGAATCGTAAAATACGGACTTTTTTGATCATCATCATCATCTGCCCATATACTTCCCCACTGCTAGGGCACTAGCATACCCTAAACTAGAGCGATAAGGCCTTAGTCATCCATGCTGGCCAAGTATACATATAACCTTAGAATTTCTTCGCAGGTGTGCAGGTTTCCTAAAGATGTTTTCCTTCACCGTTTATGAATCAAATAATAATTATTTGATTCTTAAACGGTGAAGGAAAACATCGTAAGGAAACCTGCTCGTCGATGGCCGAGTGGTTAAGGTCGTTGCTTGCAATTCTAGAGGTCGCCAGTTACGACGGTAACGACGGTTAAAGCAGTCGTAGAGATTTGAAATTCTTATGTACAATAATTGTACATAAGAATTTCAAATTTGAAAACACAGTGGTACGTGGCAGGGTTTGAACTGGCGACCTCTAGAATTGCAAGCAACGACCTTAATCACTCGGCCATCGACGCTATCGGAGAATTTATCTACTACAAATAATGTAACGAGTGAAGGATTTTAATACACCAACATAATAGACTACCTCTCGAAGCAATCTGAAAAGATAGTAAACGTAGACATTTCTAGTTCTACAATATCGTTAACAGAAGCAATTCAGGTATTATCAACCTGTAGCGGTACCATGAGTTGGCTATCGAAAACTTACGTACAACCAGAAAATTTGGCGGTAGTACACTTTTCAAACAGATTTCTTTAAACACCATTAGCCCCGCCCACTGACCAATAGAAGAGCACTTGAAGAAAATCTGTCAAAATCCAAGCAAAAACGTTCCAATAGTAGGAGAGCTAGCAAGAATTTTTTAGTAGGTATTTGAGGCAAGCTGAAAACTTATCCTATACCTCTCCTATTATATCCCAGCACGAAACTGCAGACCTGGCTGGTGAGTAGCGGGGCTAAAGCAAACCCCCAAAAATATTTTTCATCTTTTTATTTATAACTAAAAAATAAGACTCACTAAGACAATTATTTCGATGGAACTTCTTCCTGTCAGGTGAACTGACAAATTATATTTTTTTGGATTATAAAATATATTTTTAAATAAAAAATATTGGGGGTTTGGTTTAGCCCCGGTACTGCGGGTTTGTGTTGGGATATAATAGGAGAGGTACAGGACAAGTTTTCAGCATGCCTCAATATCTACCAAAAAATTATTGCCAGCTCCTTGACCACAATTGGGCGGGGCTTGCTCTGACAGATGCGTAAGTGCCAAGCGATTTTCACCTTATAGGTGGTCGACCGCCAGCGTTGCTGATAGTACGTTAAAAACCTATCGAGTTGTTTTATTCATACGGCCGATTTTAGTCCTCAGCGTAACCACCAAGGGCGTTGTACAAGTTTTTCATAGACATATTTACGTAGGCGATATCGAGTCCGTAACTTTTAAACTCATGGTAGCGCTACTGTCCTAGACTTTTGTTGTTACACCTATCATATAAAGAAACCCCAAAACGCCCATTATCTGCCTCATCGGAGGTAACGATGACAATCTAACAAAACAAATTCCCGTTCTAAACGGAGATAAGAATCGAATCTCTCAGTGAAGGGCGTAGTATAAGGCAAATGGTGCGACTCATTTCCCTCGCGCGAGATACTATCGAGTTGATTCCGACACGCGCCTTCGTCTGCCTACAATGTTTTGCATTTCGTGTTTGTTTAGAAGTTTTTTTTTAACATCTAGACACGCGGTAGCGTGTCAAGCCAAGTTCAAGAAACAGAACTGGCGAGCCGCACCGTGTGTAATATTACACGAACCATTTGGAACCACTTTTGAACCCCTCATAAATCAAAAACTATTTTACATAAACGTATCAAATTTGGCTCATATATTGTGACTTGCGAGATAAATATGTGTTCTAAATTTCATAAGCTTATCTCAAACAGTTATTTAGATATTAATGTCCAAAAATCCTCATTTTTATCATTGACTGACTGACAGATCAAAATTCTAACCCAGTTCCAAATGACCTAGAGAGTTAAAATTTGGTATGCAGATAGGTAATTACATGAATACAAAGGAAAAAATAAAAAACTGGCAATTTTTTAATAATTAGGTTTTTTTTTTATTTTAATTTTTTTTTAATTTTTTTAAGAGGCTAACAAGACGACCTCACTCCACCTGATGGTAAGCGGTAGTGAGATCCACATATGAGGTCGACAGGCACAATAGACCATGTTGAGCCTGTCGCACTCACCCTGAAAGCCGTGAAAAAGGAGACCACTGCTGCGGTTAGGTTCTATTATGACGCTTAACATAAATACCTAATTAGTGCCTAATCACGCCTATATACCGGAGAAGGCAGAGCACTAAGTATATATTTAGGTATACATACTTACTTATTTACAATTAAGAGTAGCTACTTATAGTTGGTTTTCATATTTATTACTTAGGTTTATACCCAGTAAACGTAGGAAAATACAGTAACTGATTCAATTGTTTTATATTTATAAAGTCTAGTTGTAGTTTTAAATTTGTCCTTTTCAAAGGACCTATGGCGTTACGATGATATATACTTTTCTACAAAAAGTAATGATATCCAATCAAAAACATAAATGTGAAATGAGAGCCACGTTCAATATTATGATAATTGCCTTGTTTGTTGACTTCAACGACAAAAGAAGTGAGATCTAAATGGGTGCCAAGTTCAATGGTCAACCCTGAAATTTATTTGTAAGTAACACTATAACATACCTATCATATCTTCTTATAACATTTAAGATAATGTATGGTGGTAGCCTATGAAGGTCTGTCTTGGCTAGTTTTCTTTAGTTAGTTAGTTAGTAGTCTAGTTAGTTGTCTTGGTTAGTTTGGTATTTGTCGGTATTTATTTTATAATTCCGAAAATTTGGATTGTTGGTAGAAACTAGCGAGCGAACATAATAATACGTTGGTAGGTTTATAGAAACTAGCCAAGACAGACCTTCATAGGCTACCACCATACATTATCTTAAATGTTATAAGAAGATATGATAGGTATGTTATAGTGTTACTTACAAATAAATTTCAGGGTTGACCATTGAACTTGGCACCCATTTAGATCTCACTTCTTTTGTCGTTGAAGTCAACAAACAAGGCAATTATCATAATATTGAACGTGGCTCTCATTTCACATTTATGTTTTTGATTGGATTCTATTTATAAAAATAGCCGACTTTGAATGATATTCATCAGCGCCGCGACATTTAGCATTTCTTGATTGTTTATTAGATTTTTTTCTTAATTAGAATCTAGGGCAAATTTTTAATGGCCAGTTTTAAATCAGTGTGCTAAAGATTTATAGACTGGCTCAGTATGACTCAAATGAAACTGATTTTGTTATCACGAACAATCGTAGAGTTTACAGAATTTAATTATAGACGTTTCGAGGTCTTTATAGATATCATGGTCACGGGAGGCTTTTTCGAAAATAAGGAATATGAATGTTTAGTGTTCAAGCTAACAATACCCAAAACTATTTTCCCATATTCAAATTAATATTGCTCCTGTTTTGTGTTCGATTCGTAACTATGATAAATAATTGTGTGATGAGAAATATAATATAATATTATATATATAAATTGTATAAGGCATTTGACCGATTTCATCAATGAGATCAGCTAAGTGCACAGGACATATTATAGTACAAGCGGGCGCGCAATCCCAAGTGCACTCACTCTTCCCTTACTCTCATAATTTAAAAAGGAATTAAGAAATATATTTATACCTGCTAACTAAAAACCCATTGCCCAACAGTCAGGGGTGACATAGATCTAATAGTAGCTTTTTGCTTATTGATCAGCCGTAGTTACTATTTTTACCCATCTTGGAATTAACCCTCTGGTCTATTTATGTTCAGGATCACAATTTACCCCTGTCAAAGCCAATTTGATAACTCCAAGGAATTGGGGCGAAATGTTAATCTTTAATTATTTTAATTTTCTTACCTCCACCACTCCTTTAAAGTAAACTTGGAGGAAGTTCAACGTCAGACGTTTGCTTTTAAGGGCCAAGTCTAATTTATCAATGTGCACCATGCCACAGTGCGTGAGAGAACAGTACGACAAATAAAAATAAATAAATAATAATTAATAAATATTTTTCAGCAAGTACAAGTACGTAAGTAGCATAAGCACTTGTGTTACAGAAATCAGAAACACGGTGGATACACAAATATCCTTAAATATATTTAATAACACACCCAGACACGGAATAATCATCGATGTACGTCACACAAATATTTTTCCCGAGTGGGAATCAAACCCACGACCCTTGGAACCACCAGTCGGGGTCACTAACCACTGTTCCACCGAGCCAGTCAATTTGATATGTATTCATGATTAATATGTAAAAGTAAGATAAGGTAATAGGTTAGGTATAAATTCGTTAAGTAATGCTGTGTACATACACCTGTAATTTTTGCATTTACTAGACTACTTGTAACTTTTTTTTAGATAGAAGGCATCATAATGTCTGCGGATACATTCATATTTGATAGCCTCTCCAGAACTACCTCGTTGTTCTATTGGTAGCAAGCGCTGCGTTAGGACCGAGAGGTCCCCGGTTAAAATCCGGGGTCGGGCAAAATTTGTGTGAGTTTTTCTGTAATGAAAATACTCAGCCCGGAGTTAGGAAGTTGCCGGTTGAACGCTCGTACCTCGGAAAGCACGTTAAGCCGGTGGTCCTGCGCCCGATCTCTCATCGGTCATCTCGGATTGCCGTCTCACCGTATTATGAGAGTAAGGGAATAGAGAGTGCACTTGTGTTTGCGCGCACACTTGTGCACTATAATATGTCCTGCGCTTGGCTGATCTCAATTGAGATCGGTCGCCATGGCTTAAATTGGTCGGACGCTTATATTTATATATTTGAAAGCTCAACTAAATAAACCCTTGCAACACATCATTACTTAACCATTGGTCTTTGTCGATCTTAAGTATTAGAATATGCCCCTGCAATTTTAAAAGAATCAATTTAAAATCACAGCATAATAATATATTTTTCAAAACCTTTGTAAGAAACGTGTTTTTTTTAAATTTCCGTTTCAAACCAAGATCAAAAAGTTAATTGTGCTTCCTTGCCGTCAGTCATTTACACTGTGTATTTACATTTTATCGAGGAAACAGAGTCTTTGCGTCTCAAAAATAAATTCTTTTTCAAGGATACAAGCTGTTTTTATAAAAAATTCAATCAGAAACACTTAGCCGCTTTTTGTGCAGGGCTTTTTGTACTTTGTAATTTTAAAGCTCTATTTCAATGTTGGAGCATGCTTTCCATTTTTTTATTTTTCTGTAGAATGCATTACTTTTTAAATATTCAAACTTTTTAACGTTGAATTTTATTAATCGTTAAAATAAATGAAATATGATGAAGCCTATTTTTTGTTTTGATTAAACAAGTATCTAATAAACATCGAAAAGGCATGCATATTAAGCCGCGATGCAGTAACCACGAGTACCTACACTATCCTTAGTCGCTTTTTACATCTTGCAAGCATATGTTTAAAGTAATCGTGTAGACTAAATCACAAATACTAAACTAAACTAACCCAAGCTAATAGTATCACAAATCCAACACGGTATTAAAAATAATTCCATAAATCTTTGGAATGATTAGGAATAGTGATTATTTGCTTCATTATCAGCTCATATACGTCCCCAACGAGAGGCACGAGCCTAGTCTAAGCTAGGGCGATCAGGCCTTAGTCAACCACGCTGGCCAAGTGCGGGTTGGTCGACTACACAACCTAAGAATTTCTTCGCAGATGTGCAGGTTTCCTCACGTTGTTTTCCTTCACCGTTAAAGCGTCGAATAATCGTACATATGAATTACAAATTTGAAAACACGGGTACGTGGCGGGGTTTGAACTGGCGACCTCTCGCATGGCAAGCAACGACCTTAACCACTCGGCTATCGACGCTTCGATTTATAGGTCTACACACGCGATAAAAAGAGTAGCAAACACGTAGCTACTTTTCAACTCGATTGTACCCCCACTACCATGACCAGTGTAATGCAGTCGAAACTCCTAATGGAACGCAAGAATCCAAAATCATATAACTTAGCCTAATAACGATTAGTACTTAATCCATCAGCTCCATCATGGCCCATCAAAATAAGGCGCTAAATCAGTCTCGCGCCCGTCAACTAATCAATGGGAAAAGGCATGAATAATGTTCGTCATTTGAGTAACTGTTCGGTACTGTTTCGAATAATTAATTTTCGGGGTGTGTACTGTAACGCTGGCGGCTTGATTTCGAGTGGGCATGCGCACCCGCGCCGGCTGAGACAGATCGGCTGGGGTGGCCATGACTTGTGGTTTGATGCGGATATTCCGGTTTCTGAAAGTTTTGAGTTTAATTTTTAAATTAGATTTTTAGACTAGGTAAGTTGTATATTTTAAATTTAAGCGATGACACTTCAAGATATCCCATTTCCACTTAAATTACTTATTGATGAATTGTTGAAAGAAAAAAATATTTTTATAAAAAAAAATAGCATAATAAATTGTTTCATTCTTTCTTCTGTATAAGGAAGTTCAATGAAAGTGATAAAAAGTGGGCAGGTAAGTCTTAAACTATCCAGTATACGCCATTATATGATCGAAAGAGTTTTCTTTTGCGTTGAACTTAATAAATAGTGGCACATTTTATGAAAAACGTTAATATACTAAAAATGCTATATTTATACCTATTTGTTATTATTTTACAAGATGTAAGTCATATTTTTAAAAAAGTTTAGATTGTTATGATGGTTTATATATTTTTAAAAAAGTTTAGATTGTTATGTATACCAAACATAAAATTTCACTCGAAAATTTTATTTATTTACCCAATACAAATCGTAGCATAAAGTAATACCACCAAAGCTGACACTTATACCAACCAACCACACCGTTCCAATGCACAGAGCAATCCGGAACATCCCACCAAACACCGCAGCGTACACGCCCTAACTGCAGCCTCCAGCACCCGAAGAGACTTCATATTGACCTATACGTATTACCAGTACACTCTCCACGCTCTCTTTCAGGTTGTGCGAGCGGGATGGAACACTTTACAGGGCAAGGTGTACTCGAGAGTGAGCGAGACGGAAGACTGGTTAGACGGCCGGGTTTCATTTCAGTTGGTACCGGCCGCCGGAGCGCTTCACATCGCGCCGCGTTTCAGAATTCGTTCGCGCGCGCACAAATTTAAAAAAAATAAAACAGTGGCCAGTGTAGTGCAGTGACAAACACAGAAAAAAAACAAAAGCAGTGTATGTGTGTGGTGTCGCCATTACGAGATTGAGTGGTTGCCACCAAGGAGTATTTGTTATGTGAGTAATTTGACGCTTTCAAGTTATACCCTGTGTACATTTTCGTTTATGGGATTCGGTGGGATATTTGCACGGATGGAGTGACGGAAATGCGTTCGGTTGAGGTTATAAACCGTTCTCGGATGCTCCGGCACGTTATGGTTATGTTTTACTGTGGCTGTAAAGCTTTTTGTGACTTTTTCCACCGGAACGTACATTTGTACTAAAACATTTATATTCTGCGTGCCACTAGCTATTTAAGATATACATTGCTTTATAAACGCAGAAATGACAATATAGTTTCAACAAAAACACGTATGAACTTCTTTTGATAGGATGTTTCGAGAGAATTTGAATAAAATAGATTAAATAATACGAAACATAGAGGAGAAACATTACAGGCATGATACAAATTAATCATTATGCGTTATTTAGTAAGTTTTAGTTAATGTGACTATAAAATATAACTAAATAGGAAAAATATATACATAAATAAACAGAAAACAAGAATTCGTACGCTACGATATGTGAATTATAAGCTATGCTTAAAGTCTATAGGTATTCGTTTTATATGTCCTAGGTGTTATAGAAAATTATCATTTAAAACTCTTTAGAGCTCTCTTTTGCAGCAGACGAAACCATGTTTTATTCAAATTGTGATTTTCCTTAATCGATACGTGCTAGCTGTCCGCCCTGACATACGGGACCACAGGTGTACTGAAATTTAATCACTTCATAATTTTTTCCAGCCTTCTTGCCATATTTTACAGCCAAATTTAAGGCTTGAAAAAGCCTTAAATTTTACAATAATCTTTGCCATAAATTTTTACCAAAAAACCCTTTTTTTAAGTCGGTTTGTTACCTACTGAAATGTTTTAAAGTATAGAGGTAATTTTTTGGGAAATTATTTTTTTCTCTTTGATACCTGAGATTTTGGAAGTGACGATTCAAATGATACTATATCATAGACAGATTAAGCTCTAATATTAAACGAATATACTTTCTAACTACATATTATATTGTTAGGCACTTGAAATAGGTATATTTTTTTGCGTTTTCAGCACAGCATGTTCCATCGTCTTTCATCATTTTCTACTTTATGTGTATGATAAATACACATAAAATATTAAAAATATATCAAAACACAAATAACATATCTAGACAACTAAAATATTAGTCTTTATGGGTCTACACGCGTTATTAGGAGTAGCAAATACATAGCTATTTACTACTCAGTTCGCTCGCGACCACGATTGGTGTACCCCAGTCGAAACGTCGGGCAGTAACTATGTATTTGCTACTCCTAATAACGCGTGTAGACCCATAAAGACTAATATTTAGTGTAATGGAATGCGAAAGTCTAAAATCATACAGACCTAGACAAAACACAAACACCGATTATTATCACTAAAAACTTACTCACGCATGGAAACCGAACCCTTTACGCGAAACATTAATAAAATAATAAATATTACGCAACGTCATATACATTGATCTGATTTCGTGGTAAGTAGCTTAAGCACTTGTGTTAAGGATATCAGAATCAACAGTGGATACACCAATACACTAAAATATTTTATTATATATTTAATAACACACCCAGACACGGAACAAACACTGATGTTCGTCACACAAATATTTGTCCCGGGTGGGAATCGGATCCACGACCCTTGAAACCGTTGGTTGTGAACTTGGGTTACTTACCACTGTTCCATATAGCCAGGGAGTAAGAGACAGGGCCACTATCTAATACTCATAGAGCCAGCCAAATTGAATAGTCGAGAGCAACCCGTTCACACAACTTGAACCTAACAAAATATTATTATAACACATAAGATAAACTTAGTACTGCACCTGGGAGGCGTACACTTAGCGAAGTGTATTTGAACACGGATCTCTACATCGCTTTCGGCGCTATCTTTGCCGGAACACTAGACGATGTTTGGCATATAATGTTGTTATTATATTAGTAAGTTGCCGCTGGCTTGAACAAATGTCTTGGAATTTATGCCTCCGTAAGATGGTCTTGCATTTTTAGATGCAAATACTCGAATAATATTTTTGGCCATGGTAGCCGATCTCAATAAAGATCAGTCATTCGCGCAGGACATATTATAGTGCACAAGTGCACTATCTGTTCTCTTACTCTCATGGTTCGGTGAGACGGCAATCCGACATGCCCGATGAGAGATCGGGCGCAGGACTACCGGCTTAACGTGTTTTCCTAGGCATAGGCGCAACCGCCAACTTCCTGTCTCCGAGAAATTACTCACTTTCTTTAAAGAAAAACTCACACAATTTTGCCCGACAACAGATTCCAAACGAGAAACAGAACCTCTCGGTCCTTACGCAGCGCTTGCTACAAATAGACCATCGAGGCAGTCGAAATACTCGAATAAACTTGCCATGAATATGTTTAAACTACTTCAGAAGGTTTTGAAGCTCTTTTTAAGTAAGTTACTTTCTTGTTTTGAAAATGAATTAACCAAACACACACTCCCATCATCGTCATGAAGTGTTTGTACTATATCATACTCTATTGCTTCACGTAATTGCTAATAACTTTACTTAAAATACCTATTTTTATTGATTTCAACTAAGATAGAGTCATTTCAACATAGCACACCTTAGAAAACTGAAAATGTTCAGGATATTTATCATTTTGTTTTGTTTTAACCCTAGAAAGATAATCTTATTTAAGTGTACGGAAAAGATAATCATACGTCAAAATGACTCCTTAGTTTTAAATCGCTATTATTTCAAAGATTATTTACTTAATTTGATAAAGTATTGTGTGTATGTATTTCTCATATTAGTTTTAATAAAAATACAACATAGTTATGTATTAGTTTTCCTAATTAATTATTTTAAAAAGCACCAAAACATAATGGGTACCAATTTAAAGGTAACAAAAAATAGGTACTTCTCTTATGAAAATAAAATGATATTTTTCGACCAATCAATCATTTCTAGTAATATTGTTACTTTGGAACAGCTGACCCTATAGATTTATAACTCCTCAATCTACTGAGATCTATAAGATGCAGCTCAGGCACATGTCAATGTTATGTTCACGACAAATTGATTTTTTTATACCTTTTACAACATCCGCTAGCCTTACGCTTTTTAGAGGGGCTATAAACACAATAAGTAGTACGTGTCTTTTGATTGGGCTCTTCTATGTCGTCTCCGGTTGATCCAGGACCAGCTTTGGGTACCATATTCTTTATCTCATCTAGAAAATACCTCTTCACAGTGAGAGCTTCCAAGATCATGACCATATAGTGTGAAGTGTGAGCCATGCTCAAGTATTCATGATTTGCGACGGTTCAGAGGCTTCTTGTCTTTAGTGAGAACATTGTGCCTTTATATTATATGTGTATTTACGAATGAAACATTCAGTATTCCATAAAAAAGGCACATGGGCCATCTGTTGGTCCTCCTACTGCACTACTAAAGGGAGCATATCTGATCACGACGAGAAGCTGTTGATGAAGGTACTTGTTCAGCATTTTCTTCAGGTGGTAGACTGGATACTATTGCCTATTGGTCCTCTCCTAGTTAACGAATGCCTCCTCAATGTCACTCTGCACATGGTTTTCGCTCAAATGTTCCTCGAGATTGCTGACAGTATCGTCAGGTGAAATATCCTCATCGCTCTCTAAAAGACCCACCAAGATGCTTTTGTCTATGTAAATTCCAATTTTTTAATGCGATCAGATATTCTTCAATACTTATAAATAATATATTAAGGTAAAACTATCGCTAAAACTAAGAAAAGTTACCAAAATGACCCTAATTGAAGCACATACACAATTCCTAAAAGTCACGTAAAAGATAATCATACGTCATTTTGACTCCAGCACCTGTTGTATTTCGAAAACGGGACAACTTACTTCGGTGCCGCGACCACCATTCGATAGCTCGGCCAGGCCGAGGAAAAGTCCGTGAAGCATGGCGCCAAATTCGTGGAAATTAGAGTGTGACACCATTTTTTCGAAACACACGGAGTCATTTTGACGTAGATTATCTTTCTAGGGTTAATGAGCCCCCGATTATGTTGGCACTGTTGAAAGCGTCATGATCATGGGTGATGGCGGCCACGGACATTCCCAGTTTTCTAGTGTGTAACCATGACAGTTTTAAATTTTATAAAGCAAACCTTCTTCAGGCTCCCTTTGCCATGCCAACACAAATACGCCCTTAAAACACACATGCATTATTTACTTGCTCATGATAATATAAACTCATATATACATAATCACTTCCCGCGTCTGAACGTCAAATATTCAGAGTGAGCATTACGTATGAATAACGGAGCGCACCCAAGATGCGAGCAATTACATATACGTCATGCTTACGTCATAAATTACGTCACGGTGAAATGTATACGAGCCATGATTGTTCGAGCGAGGAATTTAGTTTGTCGAATTCTCTCCCCTATCATGTATGATAGAGGCGAATTATTTGATGCGGATTGGCGTATCGCTATGTTAACATTTCACAGAACACTAATCAGCGAACGAGGTGCGGGTAAAATTTGTCAATTTTGACTTTGGTTATACGTGACTGGTGTTTCATAGTTGAGGTAATTTGATCGTACGGTTGGTATAACAGCTTTATTTTACACCTCAAGTGTCTTAAGTCAAAGTCAAAGTCAACATTTCTTTATTTATATAGGCATTCACACGCACGTATAAATCGTCATTATATTAAATGAATAAGTAAAAGATAATTGATTCTACCACCGGTTCGGAAAGCTGATTCTACCGAGAAGACACCGGCAAGAAACTCGATAGTTACTCTTTTTAACCGATTTATCACATGACCTTGTTAAATATATATATTTAACAAGGCAACTTAATGCATGTTATAAAAGACTACTCATGGGTATTTCGTCACACAAATATTTTGTCCCTTTGTACTATATCATTCGACGCTTTAACGGTGAAGGAAAACATCGTGAGGAAACCAGCACACCTGAGAGATTTTTCTACGGTGTGTGAAGCCATGTCAGAGGCCCACGGACGGTTTAAAAACTCTGACACCAGGTTGTTCATCAACCATTTGATAAAAAGAAGAAGAAGACTAACCACTTTTTACACAAACTTACAAAATGTGCCCATAAAAACATGGCCGCCCGCTGAAAACTAGAAAACGTGCAAATATGCACATAGAAAAAGTTTTTATGTATATTGTCATGTTCGACGGAATTGTCTATTGTTAGCACTGAACTTAGTGCTATGTTCAATGTTCAGGTAACACTGGATATTTTAATATTGGATATTTTATGCAATATACGAGGGAACATTTACGAATTGATAATCGCTGATCAACGATTCCATGGAATTAAACATGAACGTAAGCCTAACAATGAGAATTATTAATGGTTATGTACGAGTTTTTGTTAAAAAAACTGTTTTTTCATTTATCAAATAATTAATTTACCATTAACTATAGCGGTGTTAACGATACTTACTAATCCTTATAATCTTACAACAACTACGAAGTATTATATTTGATACTGATGTTTAGGAGTGAGAGTCATCCGCTTTCCCGCAGTCAAGTGATAAAGACGAGGCTACGCCAAGCCATCATCCTAGTCAGTTCAAAAAAGGTGTTGATGATTAACCTGATATTATAAGTAAATACAAAACTTCTAACAACGTCTCAAAAAAGTCATCATTAATAAGTCTCTAAATATTAGTCTTTCATATCGAGCGACCACTATTGGTGTAACCCAGTCGAAACGTCGGGCAGTAAGTAGCTATGTAATTTGCTACTCCTAATAACGCGTGTAGACCCATAAAGACTAATATTTAGTATAATGGAACGCGAAAGTCTAAAATCTTACATTAATAAGTCTCGTTATGATCGATATTACAAAAAGAAACCAATAAATAATATCTTAAACTAAGATCTAAAGTTTTTTCTTTCATACATTACATAACCCAGATCGAAAGTCTTCTAATCTCGTACATAACCAACATGAAACTTATTAAGGCTTTAAAAAAACCTAAAGGGTTCCCAATTCGTCGAAATCCTTTTTGTATTTCGTACATAGCCAAGATCGCACAATCTCACGTTCGTACATAACTCACTCGATAATATACGCGCTAAAAGCAACCCAACCTGTAAACGCTGCGTTTATTCTCGCCGCCGTGCGTGCCTGCGTGCTGAGACTGGTTAACTCAACTGTTATTATTTCAAAGTTACCTGCCGTTCGAATGCGAAGGTTGTTTAGTCGACCAACCCGCTTTTGGCCGGCGTGGTTGGCTAAGGCCTTATCGCCCTGGTGTAGGGTAGGCCCATGCGTCTGCAGTAGGTACGTATTGAGGATGATGATGATGACTTGACATTCAATAGTGACGTAGCTGGTCAGCTTAGTGGAGTAGTTGGAAGTTGGTACTTCTTTCAATTCTACGTTTTTCATTCATGTATTCAATAAGCTGAAAGTATATAGTCTTTGAGCGATAAGCCACACCAAAAGAAACAAACAGTTTTTTAGAATCTAGAACTACAATTTTTTTCGCGAAAGGGAAAGGATTTCATTTAAGTTTGACTGTAACTTGTTTTCCATAACGAATTGAGAATAGCCCCCATGATAACTTTATTAGTTGGTGGGCACTTTTTGCCTACATAACTAACACGATATTATACGTGCTAAAAGCAACCCAACCTGTAAATGCTGCGTTTATTTTTCTAACTCATCTCTAATCATTTCAAAGTCACCTGCCGTTCGTTAATTTAGCTTGTGAGTAGATCTAGTCGAGTAGTTTGAAGTTGAAGTATCAACAAATTATTAGTCTTTATGGGTCTACACGTGATATTAGGAGTAGCAAATACATAGCTACTTACTGTCCGACGTTTCGACTGGATTACACCAATCGTGAGCCAACTGGCGCCTCCCGTCTTCGTCTGTCGCAGCGGCTGTGAATTTCAAATTCCGCCCCCGTACTAGCACTAATTATTTGAAGTTGTTACTTCAAATTTTAAATCTAAATGTTTTAAATCTAAATGTTTTCAAAAATGAGACGTGAGCAGACTGGCTCAACCGTGCGTTGGCTAATTGAGCTAGTGAAGTAGAGTACATAGATCAAGCTTAAAAATAAGGTCTGTAACAAAGTTTTGACTGTGGAAAACTAGGAATGGTTTAGATTTGCCAATGTATGTTTGCCGTAATGCTAGCTTTAATGTGTAGCCAATATAAAAAAGTTAAATCAAAAGCCTTATTTTACCACTAACCCCACCCACTTCCCATTTCGGTTAGTTAGTAACAGAAACGGGAAACGAGCGGTCATTACATTTATTATATGCTAAGCAAATACTATTTTGGGCGTAACCCGCGTGTGTTTCACGCATGAAATTGTACAATTTCTTCGAACGGACCGCGTTTTACGGCGCACAGTTTTGTAGCGTGAAGTGATTTATTGCAGTTCATGGGCGCATACATAGTTTCGCCGGCGTTTTCGGGTTAAACGAATGTCGTGGTTGTAATTTCAATGTGGGGTCGCATTTTCGGAAGTACGTTCGTGATTTTAGGCGAGTTATGGCGGCGAATATAGGTAGGTTTCGTTTTCTGGATAACCGCATTATCGCATAACTCTGTTGGAGTTTAATTCCTAATAGGGCAACGTGAAATTTTTAGCATTATGTCGTTGTAATACTACGAAGAATTTGCAACTTAATAGAGATTAAGGGTCAATAACCAATTATTTTTAGTGTTTTTTCGTTACAAAATAATTATAAATTGACTGCTTTGGTAACTGTCGGCCACAAACAGTAATGGCTTAAATGCTTAATTTCATAATTCTAATGCCGTGTTTTTTATTAATAAGTTCTTTCAATTCCTTAAAAACATAATGAGCTCGAAATATCAAGTACCTATGAAGCCAAGAATCGGAATGAAAAATTATTTTTAAATATACTAATTATGCGTTTACATTTAAGGATATGGTACGTAATTGAAAAAACTTTTTGGTTTCACTTAAAAACTAATGAATCAACCTCAAAATGAAATTAAAACATTTAAGACACGTGCGTAACTCATTCTTTGAGAAACTTTAGTTTCGTCTCCAAGCCTTTTAATTTTACGACTTTCTAAAACTTCTTATTAACAGACGGTTAACGGTTCAAATTAATTAAAAACCTAAATTGTTTCGCTACTATTTAATTAAGTCACCATAAATAACTTTGTGAACGTTTCTTTGTTGAATGGAAAATGTTTTTAAAACTTGGACAATGTATACTTTTAATTTAATAAATCCCATTGAAAAACAGTTTAGAGATAAATTTATTAAGCCTTTGTTGAAAATAGTTTGTGTATCGCGCAATCTTTTTCATCTTTATCTGCTTTAAATATATCTTTTTTCCTTTGAATGCTTAGAAGTTGCGACTAGAGAGACCCAATATGAATATTTCGAATAATTTTATGTCCTAAAGTTTTGGAGACCAAATTTTTCCACTTTTAATGAAATCCATTAAATTTACAAATATATTTAATGCAATGGACTAATTAAGTAAAACTTATAACGTTACCTTTAAAATGTATGAACTTACGTTAAGGTTAGTCTCAAGTCGATATTATTCTAGAAAAATTGCAGTTTAGTTCTATAACTCAGAGCTTTACTTTCTGTAGTCACGTGATTGGCCGATTACTTCGTTATTAACATTATCTGAAGGATTTTTAAATTGTTTTTGCATAGATCATTACAGGCAAACTAATTTTGTAAAAGTTTTTAAAAAGTATACTTTGTCATGTGTAAAATTACCTCACTAACCCTCATTTTTTCGTAGTTTCGTCTTAAGTACTTCTTAAAATTGCGGTTAAAAATTAAACAATCGCTTACTAAGTTTAAAGTTGTATAAGTATTCGGCCATACATCGAGTGTATTCGGTCACTAGACCTAGCTACGATATTTTATTCATAATGGCCAAACAGTTCTGCTACGTCGTAGCACGCTACGAGGTATCTACGCTATGCTACGTATCTCTTTGCTACGAAGTTTGCTGTTATGTACTAAATCGTTAAAATTATACCATTTAATGTGAATAAAAGAGAATGCTATCCACGGGATGGCAAAAGAAGAAGAGGCAGGCAGGCAAAAAGATGGATCCAATGGACGATATAAGAAAAGTAGGAGAGGCTACGTGGCCAAGAAAAGCTGGAGACAGAGATGAGTGGAAAAAGCTGGAGGAGGCCTATGTGTCACAGGACACGCTGATCACTAATTAGGATAACTGATGTGTTAGTTTTTAAGTTTCATTATGTAATGATACTTAGTGTCTAGTTTTCAGCAATAAAGCTAGTTGATTTGTTTTACATTGAAAATTTTACATTGGTTTTACACAGTACGTGCTTAGCAATTATGTGCACGAGTCTTTAGGAACTGAAAGCATGTCAGAACATGTTGGTAGTGAACTCACCTTCATAAATAATCCAACTTTCGTGACTCAGGTATACAAAGTCAGGTAAATTGCTTTTATATAAAATTACTGTACACTCAACAAACTGTGTATTATGTTAAAGAAAAAAGGTCCTAATTTCATAAGTCGTGGTTTAATTGTTCTTTTTTTAAATTAATGTTAACAGTATGGTTAGTTAAGTGAATTCTGCTTGGTATAAGTTTGCTTTCTATGTAGATCAAAATCGTCTCTAAAGAAAAAAGGTCGTAATTTCATAACTCGTGGTTTTATTGTCTTTTTAACCCCTAACAAGGCTTTGGGAAAATAGAGCCCACTTCATTTTGGAATTTATGCAGTTGCAATACCGGCGAAAACCAATTAAAAAAATGCCTTTTAAAGGGATAATTTAATGTTAAAGTATGAAATAGTTAGTTTAAATGAATTCTGCTTGATATAAGTTTGATCTATATGTAGATCAAAATTGTCGTATAACAACTTTAAACAAAATAAACAAATGAACGGTCAAACATAAACATTTCATTCTCATAGATTGAATTTGTACGTGTGAATTGGCTCACACAAAATTTGTATCTCAAAAACTTTCATATTTATATGAAAATATTCCATTTCAGTGAAATTAAATTGTAAGACTATAAACCATTTTTAGATTTTTATATCGTATTTTATTGAAATTTGAGTCCCGGGCGCTTCAGACGGGGTGTGAAACGGCATTTAAGCAGGCCTTCAGGGTGAGTGCGACAGGCTTAATATGGTATATTGTGCCTGTCGACCTCATTTGGGATCTCACTACCGCTATACGCAAAAAGCGTCGATGGCCGAGTGGTTAAGGTCGTTGCTTGCCATGCGAGAGGTCGCCAGTTCAAACCCCGAAAGGTACAAATGTGTTTTTCAAATTTGAAATTCATATGTACCATCATTCGGCGCTTTAACGGTGAAGGAAAACATCGTGAGGAAACCAGCACACCTGAGAGATTTTTCAACGGTGTCTGAAGCCATATCAGAGTCCTACGGGCGGTTTAAAAACTCTGACACCAGGTTGTTCATCAACCATACGATAGTGAGGTCATCCTGTTAGCCAAATATAAAAATAATAATATTTTATATTACGTGAACCAGAAATAAAATATCTTCAGCAGTTTCGTTTGAGTCTCCAAATTCGTATGGACTGACCAGTTGCGTTCATTGTGTATGGATTGATGTTTTTATATACGCTACTTTTGTTTGCCTACCAGTTACCTAAATATCTGTGCAAACCTACCCTCACTCTTTTTCCACATTGTTGTGTACGTTTCCATGCTGGTATCAATGATTTTTCGTTCGAGAACAGAATGTTTCTGTTTTGGTATGTATTTTTTTGTACTGGTCGGGACTTTGAGATTGGAAATATTATAACAAAATATTTCATTTCTTTAATTTTTTTTTCATATGAACGGAGCCACCTTTGGGCAGGTCTTGTAACTTCCATGTTATTAATTTTACAAACGATAAATTAACACACGCATGTTCAAAATTAAAAAAAAATCATTATCATTTACTTAACAAAATGTAATAAGTACCTTGGTGTACCTTTTTAATAAATAAATCCTTACTTCCTTACTAATATTATAAATGTGAAAGTTTGTAAGTATGGATGTATGGATGTATGTATGGATGTTTGTTACTCTTTCACGCTCAAACTTCTGAACCGATTTTCATGAAATTTGGTATAATGGTAGCTGGCACTCTGGAATAACATATAGGCTACTTTTTTTTTTAATTCAACCCCCATGTTTTTCATTGGGGGGGTGAAAATTAGTATGGGAGAATTTTTACGTGTTAGTCGATTTTTATAAAACTTGGTATGGAGGTAGCTGGTACTCCGGAGAGACGCCAGCGCTATTTTTTTTCAATTCAACCCCCATGGGGTTCATTGGGGGGGTGAAAATTAGAATGGGAGATTTATTACGTGTTTAACGATTTTTACAAAACTTGGTATGGAGGTAGCTGGCACTCCGGAGAGACACCAGCGCTATTTTTTTTTAATTCAACCCCCATGGGTTCATTGAGGGTTGGTGAAAATTAGTATGGGAGAATTTTTACGTGTTTGTCATTTTTATAAAACTTGGTATGGAGCTAGCTGACACTCCGGAGAGACACCAGCGCAATTTTTTTTAATTCAACCCCCGTCCCCCATGGCGGTCATTTGGGTGAAAATTTGTATAGGAGAACTTTTACGTTTATAGATTTTTATATACGTGGTATGGAGGTAGCTGGCTATTTTGATACATCATTGCTACTAAAACCCATCAATACGCGGACAAAGTCGCGGGCGGCCGCTAGTAAATAAATAAATACAAAGCACTTTAAACCCACAAAAGAGAAGTCGAGGTTATTCATTTACAATATTCAATAATAACCACATTAAAATGTTTGCTTTTTTTACGAATTATCGATGTAAATGTTCAAATGTTTGAACTAGCTGTGCCCGCGACTTCGTTCGCGTGGAATACAGGATAACTTTTATACATACTCGTAAGTTATTTCCCGCTAACTCTCGTTCCCGTGGGCATTTTGCAATATCCTGTTGCAACTAAGCCATATTTATTAAGATAGTGAAAGGTTATTATTATTATTACTTTATTATATTTTTCAGCCTGCACCAAAAATTACGAGATTATATGTGTGGGAATCAACTAATTTGCTTCATCGTGGTTCATTTGTTAAGATGCTTTTAAAACCTGTTCGCTCAAATTTTATATATTAGCTTTGAATCATATTATAAACAAGTTATTAAGTTCGACATATTCAATAAAGACTTGAAGTATAGCTACCAAATCTAATATCAAGCTGAAGTCCACGAATAAAATAGAACTAGTCAGCACACGAAGATTTCATTTATTGCGCAACGTATAAAATACGAAATTACGACCCCTTCATACTTATTGTCAGACCCACCTTAGGTTATATTGAGGCTTACAAAATGGGAGTAGATATGACAAAGATTGATAGGTAAGTTAAAGTAAGACATGACGTTTGGCAATATCTCGTCAAGCCTCTGTATTGGAAGGTATCGATCGTAGGTTAAGCCAGTTTAACGACTTGTCGATAGGGGATAACAGTACAATATATGTGTACTAACTTCTCGATAGAGTTGCTCAGTCTACCTGCTATGCTATCTATCTTCTGATATTAAACATAAGTTTACGGATAAAAGCTTAAGTAATAAGATTAATGCACTATTCATAGACCTGACATTTCGAACATTATTTGCGAGTTTAATCTGCGTGTTAGCGCAATTAAAAGATAATAATATTCTGTCTCCATTTTGGTTTGATCCTCTACATAGAAGTAATAGTAATGAGGCGTCCGATCTTAATTGAGATAAGTCAAGTGCACAAATGTGCGTGCAAACACAAGAGCATTCCTCTATTCCCTTACTCTCATAATTCGGTGGGACGGCAATTCGATACGCCCGATCGACCGCCCGAAGATCAAGCGCAAGACCACCGACTTAATATGCTTTCTGAGGCACGGGCGTGCAACCACCAACTGCCTAACTCCGGGCTGAGTAATTTCATTACAGAAAAACTCACACAAATGTTACTCGACCCCGGACTCGAACCGAGGACCTCTCGGTCCTTAAGCAGCGCTTGCTACCAATAGACCAACGAGGTAACGAGAGATACAATAGAAGTATTACATTGAGAATAGTGCCAAATCTGTACGGTTATTCCTATACATTAATTGTCTGGAAAGCACGCTAAGCTATTGATCCGTTGAGTTGAATGTCTCTGAATATTTTGCATTGCCGACTAGCTATGATCGTGAAGAATAGAAAATGAATTTTATTTTTGTTTACACACACTTTTGAAAATTCTTATGTTAAACATTTACAGTCAGCGTCCTTAATGATATTGGCTGTATTATGGTACAGTCATCAGCTCGTCAAGTATAACACTTTTGACTATAGAGTCGTAGGTCGGTATAGACCGAGCATATTTAACTGTCAAATTTACGCCTGATGGCTGAAGTGTTCACTGTACATACAATTCAAGAACATGACACTCCAACACATGGGCTCTTTAGTACATACAACAATTTGTGACACCTCCAATTAAATTAAATTTCCGAAATGCATGCTTTTCCAGTGCGATCGTAATTATATGCCCAAGACCCACCATTGTCCCGGGGTGAAACCTACTAAAGGGTCTATTTGACCCAATTAGCCATCGCCTACCGTACGCGGGCTGGGCCCAAATGCAAGTTGGGCCCGAATTACTGGATTTTTGGCCGCAAATGGAATTTGCGTATTTCAAAGGTCCAAAGGAAGGGTCCGGGGACCAAGAGCTAAAATCAGATCATGGAACTACGGGTGTGTTTACATTAAACCTGATTGAATGGCTTCGATGGTTTCATTAACATTCGATTCGATTCGATATGTTGGAATTGTTATAGTGAATTGCGTTACATGGTTTTACAATAAGTTCTTGTTTTTTTTTCTTATCACAAAAAATTATACATTTATACATGGCGTGAAAGTCACATTATTCATTATACAAGACTAGTGATACGCCCTAGCTTTGCGTGAACTTGATATGAATCTCAAATCCCACTATCTTTTAAAATCCATTGCGTAGGTTTGGAAATTTAAGCATACACAAGGATATAGGGACAGAAAATGCAAAATGTTTGTGGTACGTAGTGATGTGACAGTGTAAACAGTGTACCCTTAACTAGGCCTTAGTCATCACGCTGGCCAAGTGCGTATGGGTTGACTACACAACCATAGGATTTCTTTGCAGGTGTGCAGGTTTTCTCACGATGTTTTCTTTCACCGTTAAAGTGTCGAAGAATCGTACAAAACAAAGTGGTACGTGCCGGGTTTGAACGGGCGACCTCTCGCATGGCAAGCAACGACCTTAACCACTCGGCCGCAGAGGCTTAAACCAACATATTATTTACAACTTAATTATAACAGAATGGCCAAAACTTGTTAAATTGTCGTCCGTAAGGGTGTACCTTTATATTAAGGATACGAACAGGGTACAATAATTTTACCTCTGTTAATTAGTCGGGACATATCCAGTTTTGTGTTGGAACCATTTGTAAAGATTACCGCTTACATAATATATGGGTAAAGTGGTTGTTTTGATACAGGTGTATACTTAAGTCAAAATATTTTGTAGTATTTGGGGACATCCATACGATATTGTTTTGTTTTATTAATGGCTTTTACAAAGGAACTTTGACCTTTAAGGTCATAAGTTTAGTTATTATTATGAACAGGTATTCTTTTGAAAGAAAACTAATTTTACGGAGTCTTAACCGTGACCACGAGTGCTGTAAGGAGCTCGAAACGTCGGATCTCTAAAGAATGTTTAGAATACCAATACACGCGAGTTTAATCCGTAAAATTGGTTTTAAATTTCAAATGTGTAGTGCTCGCGCAAATAAATATAGACAATACTAACAGGTATTTATTTAGAAAACTGTAACTGTCCTGGATATTTACCATGTTGTTTTGTTTTAATGAGCTCCCGATATTTCGGCACTGTTGCAAGCGCCATGATCACGGGTGAACTGTAGGACTGCGAGAATGACGGTAGGTCTAAGGGCAGACATATCGGTCTACCCTCTTTCTTAGTCTTTTATTACGCACGACACCACTACCCTCGTTCACATTATTGTCACTCAGAATTCTAATGTGTGTAACCATGACAGTTTAAAATTATATATTAGGTATTTATTTAAATAGTTAGTGCGTACCGGAAGTAAGTAAATAAAAGGTTTCATCAGCTCATTTACGTCCCTACGGAGAGGCACGAGCTTACTCTAAACTAAGGCGATTAGGCCTTAGGTAACCACCCTGGCCAGGCCAAATGCGGGTTGGTCGACTTCACACAACCTTAGAATTTCTTCGTAGGTATACGTGCTCCACGATATTGATGTGAGAAGTGTTGTTTGTGGTTGACTGGCACGGATGAACAGTTGTTAGTAACCCTTGGTCGCTATCTCCGGTTTCAAGAGTTCAATTTCCAGCCGGGACAAATATTTGTATACCTAACAAAGATCAGTGTTTGTTCCGTTTCTATGTGTGTTATTAAATATATTTAGGTATATTTGTGTATCCACTTCTTATATCCTTACTAATATTATAAATCCGAAAGTAACTCTGTCTGTCTGTCTGTCTGTCTGTTACGCTTTCACGCATAGAGTACTGGACCGATTTAAATGAAATTTGGTACAGATATAGTCCAGAGCCTAGGAAAGGTTAAAGGCTACTTTTTAACCGACTCTGCTATAAGGAAGTAATGTTTTACCCGTTAAACGTCTCTACGCGGACGAAGTCGCGGGCGGAAAGCTAGTCTGTAATAAAAGCGCTTAAGCTACTTACCACGGGATCTGATCAATGTATGTGATGTTGTATAATGTTTATTAATATTTCATGAAACTGTTATATGCTAACAAATAAAGATAAAAAAAATAAACTGCACACTATAACAATGCAACGTTATGATTCCATATTGTTGCCTAAAAGGTTTTGCTACTAATCCTATAGAGCTCAATGTTGGCACGAGTTGGCCCACTGGTCCATATAGTATATCGTATGGGCTTAACTTACAAAACTGTTTACATGCAAGGTTGGGCGATGACCCCAAAGTTTAAGAAGAGGTTTACTTTGGGTCGGACCCACACAAGTAATAGTATAAAGTATAGTAGGATAAACTTTCTACATTCGGGTTTTATGTATCTAAACTAAATAAGGCTTTGTTATTTTGGGATTTTGAAACATGCGACACGATTTGTTTGTCTATAAATATATATTAAACATCTCATACATACATTACATCTGGTGTGATGGTAATGCACGTCTGGGCGCGATTCCTAGAAGGATGGGTGTTCGTGTCCCTGGGTCGCGGTGAGGCAGTTGATTTTTTTCCGTTTTTCTAAATATTTCTAAATATTATCACACACATTGTTCTCTTCCCGTGGTAAGTAGCTTTAGCACTTGTGTTACGGATATCAGAATCAATAGTAGATACACAAATATATTTATTAACACACCCAGACATGGAAGAAACACCGATGTTCGTCACACAAATATTTGTCGCGGGTTGGACTCTTGTAACCATATATAGTTAGCCTGGGCCACTAACCACGTTTCGATCGAGATATTCTATAGCTCTTAGCGAATGTAAAAATGATGTTATGTTCCTTAATTATAATTTAATGACGAGTCACTTTTCAATATCATAGCATGTTTTGTAGAAAAAAAAACATATTATGATTAACTTCGACTTAAATTTGCATTGACGACAAAATTGATATGTTCGCTTTGACAAATACTTATAGACCTTTGACTCCAATATTAGATTGAATATTCCATATTC
Source organism: Maruca vitrata (assembly GCA_039566165.1). Classification (NCBI taxonomy): domain Eukaryota; kingdom Metazoa; phylum Arthropoda; class Insecta; order Lepidoptera; family Crambidae; genus Maruca; species Maruca vitrata. The sequence continues at coordinate 15,904,325 of CM076912.1, read as the reverse complement.
CATATCGAACAGAAAGAACTTAACTATATTGCCTTTTTAATCAGAGCAGTCTCGAAAGCAAATAAAAAGCCAAATGCTACAGTCTATGTAAGATATTCGCTAAATGAGATCGATATGCAAATCTTCAATTGTCAGTCTAAAATGGAGCGATGTTTTTCTGAAATTGAACTGAATTCTGAAACTTTGCGTCTTGGCGTGTATCCAGGGGGATAGAGCCATCCGCTCGCAGACCCTAGATGATATGAACTTTGACCTGATGGACTTTGAATATTGAAGCGTTCGTAATGTGGTAGGGATGAAGTATTTAAACTTGGAGAAAGATACGAGTATGTTGACTGACTCGGTGGAACAGTGGTTAGTGACTCTGGCTGGCGGTTCCAAGAGTCGTGGGTTCGATTCCCACTCGGTATAAATATTTGTGTGATGAACATCGGTGTTTGTTCCGTGTCTGGGTGTGATTATGTAATTAAGTATGTGTTTAAAAATATGTATGTATGTTTATCAGTCTCTGACGTCCATAGTACAAGCTCTGCTTAGTTTGGGGTCCGATGACCGTGTGTGGAAATGTCCCAGATATATATTTATTTATATGTAGTTTCCCATGCATGTTGACTGATTGGCTGAATAGCGCATGGGACGAATATAGATCAGCCATTACGAAAGGTATTTTACAGTGTACAAGTAATCATCATAATCAGCCCATATACGTCGACACTGATGAGGCACGAGCCTACCCTAAACTAGGACGATTCCCAATTGATAGTTTCATGTATAAATAGCGACCTGTCTTTGATTCGCTTAATGTAACAAAAAATGTGATAAATTAAGTACTTTGTACATAGTATTGTGAGACTACTGTAGTAATGTAAAGTAAAACACTGTTTGTTTTTAATAAATTAGTTATGAACAAATAAATAATAAACCGCTTGACTGAAAAAACCATCTACTAACTAGTCCAAATAAGGCCTAAACATATGGTTTGAATGGGTGAGCCCAAACTTGAGCTATAAATACAAAGAATTTTACACATACATATAATATATAACCGAAGCAAAGCTAGGTTTCGTATTTCGTATTATACACATACATACGTAAACATACGCACTATTGTAATAAATAAACAAACAAAGTCACCCGCGACCACTTACACCAATCGAAAAGATCAAGGTGCGGATTCATCTTTTGTTTGCCAAACTGAATTCGCTTTTGTTCTCACCCATTCACAGCCAATGAGAGATACCCGACCGCGTCTTTATCGGCGACTAAGGCAAGAAACAACTGAGGAAAGATATAAATATTCAATATGCGTTGTTCGTAGAGATGGGAAATGCTGCGTTTCTTCGATTCATTATAATAAATAAGATACAAGCTCTTTAACATTGTTTCGATTCCGAATAAAGTTGCTTATGCACGCATTTATGTTACGGATATGAGGAACTAGTGACACGCCCTCGATTTGCTTCGGATTTATTATATACTAGCTGTGCCCGCGACTTCGTTCGCGTGGACTACAGTATTTGTTTTTTTTAAGCTAAAATTTAGTCTAAGCTACTGCTTATCAGCTACCTGCCATACATGAAAACCTTCGTCTTGAATATCTCTATCTGCTAAAAAAACTTTAAAGCAGAGCTTGTAATATGGGCGTCGGAGACTAATATACATACAAAGATATTTATAAATACACACTTAAAAACATATTCACACCCAGACACGGTATAAACACCGATGTTCATCACACAAATATTTGTCCGGAGTGGGAATCGAACCCACGACTCTTGGAACCGCCAGCCAGGGTCGCTAACCACTGTTCCACCAAGCCAGTTAAACCTTCTCGTGCATCGACATGTATTACATAACAGCACTATAAGGTTTATGTTGGCGCACAAAAAACCGTCGGTTACCCGCTACTAGTTGTTCATAACATAAAGCAGTTTAAGGAGATATGAGGAAAAATACGCACGTTGGATGAAAGCCAAACTATTCTCGGAACAGTGAATCTCTATGAATTTATGATGCAAAAACTAAACGCGCTTTGTACGTATTGGTTTCACGTGAAATTTTACTCAATCTAATATTAACGATGAGAAAATACGAAACAAGGAGTAACTAGGTTGGAGTTGATCAAATATTAAACAGCTAATTCTATGAATAAGAATTTCATGTCTGATACCAGAAAGCAATTCAATACTTTGGTTTACAATTTTGTTCAAAAAAATCCTAAATAAAAATGAGACACAGCATTTCTTTGATTAAAAGTGGTATTAGAAAAAACTATCTTTTGGCTTGCTTAAAAATATCTCATGTCTTTTCTCAGGCCCTAGGTTATCTGTGTACTAAATTTCATTCAAATTAGGATCAGTTCGTTAATCGTAAAAGTTCTGAAACTGAATTACGTTCGCAATTATAATGTTATAGCCGTTTAGGCTTTGCGTCGATATATGGTCAGTCAGTGAGTTCTGACTCACTCTCACTCACTGTGTTCAGACAGTTTCTCCTTTTTAACCGACTTCAAAAAAAGGAGGAGGTTCTCAATTCGTCTGTATGTATAATATTTTTTTTTTTTTTTATGTATGTTCACCGATATTTTCGTCAATTATAGACGGATTTCAAAAATTTTTTTTTGGTTGGATAAGGTTCACTTCCGAGGTGGTCCCATTCTCACCAGTCTTGGATCTGATGATGGGATCCAGGAGAAATCGAGGGCAACCTTCAAATTTTATAGGGACATGTACCGCGTTTTGCATATTATCTGAAGTCATATTGGCATTTGCTTCTGGCTATCATAATCGTATGATGCTGAGCTGATGATGGAAGGTCAACTCCTTAATAGTTATGAGTAAAAGAATAATTATTTCAATACTGTATACATATTAAGACTACTAGTTATAATATCGGTAGCATTACAGGTGAGCTAAACTATTAGGTTGACCAGTCTAGGATCTGATGATGGGATCCAGGAGAAATCGAGGGCAACTCTCAAATTTTGTAGGCACATGTACCGCGATTTACATATTTTCTGAAGTTATATTGGCATTTGCTTCTGGCAATCATAATGTTATGATGCTGAGCTGATGATGGAAGGTCAACTCCTTAATAGTTGGGAGTAAAGGGATAATTCTTTCAAATCTGTGTACATATTGATACTACTAGTTATAATATCAGTAGAATTATAGGTGAGCTGAACTAATAGGGTGTAAAAAAATGTAACACTAAAAAGGATGAAAAAAAATTGTAAACAAAAAAAAAACCGCCTTCAAAAACCCGACTCACTAAAAATTACAAAATAATATAATACGAACATTAATCTGGGTATGAATTTGATATGTTGTTGAAGGCGGTGCCGTTTATATTTCATGCAGTTTTCCTCAAAAATTTTATTGGCACCGCCTTCAACAACATATCAAATTCATACCCAGATTAATGTTCGTATTATATTATTTTGTAATTTTTAGTGAGTCGGGTTTTTGAAGGCGGTTTTTTTTTTTGTTTATATATATTTAGATTAGGTTACGGATGTTTCGGATATTATTCAATTTCTATTTCATACTATTTTTATGATTCTAAAATCTATTGACCTATACTTTTATTATTAATCCGGCACCACGTTCATCGTCGAACAATTAATAACAAAGTCAAAGGGAACCCAATAAATTATTGACGCTAGTCAAATTACCAAGTTTATTAGGGCGAGTAATATTTAATACTTCAAGCCGGTTCTATAATTGATAAGAAACTTCAGTTTAATTCAATTAACAAATTTCACCTTGCCGGGGCAACAAATAATGAACAAGTTGTGGGTACCAAACAATTATTAACTTCGGCCCCTTCTCGGAGTTCGACGATCGTAGACACTTGACTGAGCGTGTGCGATTATTTTGCGGTCAGAATATTGTGGTAATTGGTTATTTCTATTTGTGATACAGCCCTGATTTCTGACCCTTGTTAAAAAGTTTATGTTAAACTAACTACCTTGGCAAACTGAAACTGTCCGGGATATTTACCATGCTGTTTTGTTTGAATGAGCTCCCGATATTTCGGCACTGGTGCAAGCGTCATGATTACGGGTGAACTGTAGGACTGCGAGAATGACGGTAGGTGTAAATTATCCCGGACAGTTTCAGTTTTCGTTATATACCTACACACTCTGATTAATTTTTGAATCGTTATTTGGTCTTTTTGATATCCGTAACACAAGTGCTAAGGTAACTTACTACGTAATCATAACAATGAATGTGATGTAAGATTTTAGACTTTCGCGTTCCATTACACTAAATACGTAGTAAGTAGCTATGCTATAAAGACTAATATTTAATGAATGTGATGTTGTGTGCTATTCGACTATCTTTTGGTCAGTCGATACTTCAAAAATCTTCGGTCTATGAACAATCAAATCGTTGAAAGGTCCAACCAGAATCGTGACGTTGACTACAGAGTCAACGTCACGATTCTGGTTGGACGAATTAATACAGATTAATTTCGTGGGAAAATATGGGTATTTCTATTCTATATTATGTATGTATTTTATTTTTCTAAAAACACAGTACTTTTTTTTTTAAATCCGATACTCATCGTAGAAATATGTATATGTATATACAAACGGAAAGACAACGACAGCTTTTTTTCTATATAGTGATATCTTCTCCGTTTTGGTCTTTTTCTTCTCTATAGCTTTCATGATTTCTGTACTGAAAAGGTAAAACGGGACCCTATTAACAGACGTGATTTTTTACAATATTATTACGCTACACTTCGATCAGTTTTTCGCTTGTTTCCTGCTATATCGCCTCTCTGGTTTAGAGTACAACCGCCCTAACGCTGTGTACACACCATTACGAAGCCCATTACCGGAACAAAGGCCGCGGCCACAAACGCCGGCCTTTATTAAACAAAAGATATTTTAATTACCGCCGCCCAGTCGATACCGTGATGGATTGCGTGTCGTCTCTGCGGTTTACCGTTAGTTTAATGGAAATTTGTCGTTATTTGTGTACGATCTTTGTGATATTGTAATACTTTTATAAGAGTATAACAAAAAAATCCCCTACGTGTTTTTTTGTTTAATTTACCACTGAATACTTAATTGCGCACAAGCATTACTTAAGTAAGTTTGAGTAAAGATGTTTGGGCCAAAAATTAGGATAGTTGGACTCTCCAAGAAATTATATTCTTTTTGTTATCTCTTGCAGTATAAAAGTGTGACTGAGATTTGTTCGTTTATTTATATTTAAATCAAAGATGTAAATGTTTAAATTTCATATATTCACATTCACGACCCCCTCTGGACGGGAACTTGAACTAACAGTCTTCAGATATCTCGTTTGCTGCTCTTACTACTGAACTATGCAGATCTTATGTCATCAATGCTATAAATAGTTACTTTCGCGTTTTAGTAATTATCATTAATTTGTTCTTAGAAATAATAAGTACTAAAATAAATTACTTAGAACGTTATATTTTTATAATCCCTCATACATTACAAAGTAAGCCCTAAAGAATATCAAAGTCAACTTTCTCCTCAAACGTCTCTGAGATCCAGCGAACTTCCAAAGCTGTTTAGTGAATTAAATCGGTGTCTCAGATGAGCTGATTATGTAAATGCCAACATCCCCAGAAGACACTAATTGGCCGGCCAACTTTGGCCGATTCAATCTGTCGAACATTAAGAATCGAAACTGAGTTGGAAATTTGAAAACAAATGAATATTCTTATCGATTGAGCTTGTTTATCAATTACAATATTTTTAGATTAGGCAACTGCCTCGTTGGTCTATTGGTAGCAAGTGCTGCGTTAGGACCGAGAAGTCCCCGGTTCGAGTCCGGGGTCGGGCAAAATTTGTGTGAGTATTTCTGTAATGAAATTACTCAGCCCGCAGTTAGGCAGTTGGTGGTTGAACGTCCGTGGCTCGGAAAGCACGTAAAGCCGGTGGTCCTGCGCCCGATCTCTCATCGGTCATGTCGGATTGCCGTCTCACCGAATCATGAGAGTAAGGGAATAGAGAGTGCACTTGTGTTTGCGCGCACACTTGTGCACTATAATATGTCCTGCGCACTTGGTTGATCTCAATTGAGATCGGCCGTCATGGTCGAAATCGGTCGGATGCCTTATTATTAGATTAGGCTTATTTATTTATTTATTTATTTTTATTTATTTATTCATCAGTTACATTTGCAAGCTTACAGATAAAGATCCAAGTCGCTTACAAACTAAAGTTAATACAATTACTTATATGTTTCACCTCTTTATTGACTTGGTAAGTCACGTTATTTCCATTTAAACATTCCATTCACATATTCCATTTACATTCAAATCGAGAAGCATACAATTTTGATAGAATACAGAAGTATATACCTACGGTAGAATTCTAAGGCCTTAGGGGTGAGATCCATTGGCCCCCTCAAGCCCGGTGATGATCCTTCAAAAGCCATAATCCGCCAGTTAGCAAAAAAATAAGGTAGTGTAGTATGCCAGTTAGCAAAAAAATAAGGTAGTGTAGTCGACCAACCCGCACTTGGCCAGCGTGGTTGGCTAAGGCCTTATCGCCTACTTTTAGGGTAGGCCCGTGCCTCAGTTGATGATGATGATGATGCTGATGACAGAAGTATATTAAACTTGGATGAAGATTTACTTAGATTTACCTATTTACAATCAATAACAGGTATACCCTGTTGTGGTTGTAAGAGTAAGTAACTATAAAGTATCTTGCCGCAATCTTCTTGGTAGAATTCGATCAGGTCGTAAAATAAATACATATACTACTGCTGTAGTGACGACTTAGAAGTCCTATTAGAAAACTGAAACTGTCCGGGATATTTACCATTTTGTTTTGTATTTGTCGATATTATTTCTTAGTTTGAGTTTTTGTGTCTTGTGTATTTATGTCTCATTGTATTTGTTATTTTTATGTGGTCAATAAATGTTTTTTCTTTCTTTCTTTTTCTTTATATTTCGGCACTGTTGCAAGCGCCATTATCGCGGGTGAACTGATATCCCAGACAGTTTCAGTTTTCTAATGTGTGTAACCATGACTTAAAAGTCCATTTACGAGTATATGGCTAAATTATTTTTAACTTTGATTTACTAAAATCATGAAATAAACGTTTTTGCTTTCGCAAAAACGATTCCTTCAATGACAGTTTTTCATCTAATTTGTTCCGTTTCTCCCAATCAGTCGCAGTAGAAATGGCTAGTTTAGGTCTGTAGTAGAGATCATCGCACCATAACTTATTAAAAAACTATTCCTTTTTTAAAAATCTCTTCAAAAAAGTTTCCTCATACTAAAAGAGTTACCTACATAAACGGTCACAAGTAAAGTATCTCCAGGAAAATGCTATCCGCTCCAATAAATTAATTTGTGTCTGTGCCCAATGTGGCGTGATGGTTGATGGTCGCCATTTTGGATGGCAGCAAAAGCTTCATTAGGGCCACTCCACTGGTTTCCTATTAAGGTTAGGGTTTTTTGTTTCGATTTCCGGAAGTGGCTGAATAGATGAAAGTGATTTGGGGAATGGTTGGAAATTATTCTATTTTTCAATTAACTTATGTAATGTTCAGATTTATATTTGATTGAATATTTTTTGGCATCGTAAATAATGGACTTATATTGATTTTTTTTTGTTTGCATTTCATAGACTTGATAACTACATGACTAATTGCATAGGCATTATATATGTATGTGATACTTTATAGATACTTTAACCGTTTAAGCCAGGACAGACCGTTAGAGCTGCACAAGTTAAAAAAAAACTTTTCAGTGTTCGTTTGACAAATTGTTAATGAATTAATAGAATAGAATATAATAGTATAACCATTTAATTGGCACATACCTTATAAATATTACTCATCTCATAAGTACAAAGATCTGCACCCAGATATTACCACAGGTAACCTACGTATAGCTTAAAATACTTGTATTGCAGAAATAATGCCTTTAAACAGTCCTCGTTGGTACGAAAAACGAAAAAGAAAACGCAATGACTTCCTTCCTGCAAAAATGCAATATTCCTGCAATCCATACACCGTCTCTACAAACAGCTCGTGGACCAGACTAAGCTTCGCTTAATTGCTCGAAGCCGACAATCGTGAAACTGCTAAATATTCCCCTCAATACTCGGGCTAAGTTTAAATCTAGATTGTCTCTGCTCATTTAAGGAATCTTGTTAGCAAGTTGTGGCTCATAATAAGCACTTAATAGTCTATGGAAGTTTCTAGACGGCGCTTCAATGGGAAATGGTTCAGCTGTTTTTGTGAGATGTACAAAGGAGGAAGGAACAATAGGAACGTTTTGGTTGGTTGTTTGGTAGGTTTAAGAGGTAATTGAACGCATGGGATGTATCGGAGTTCATACAAACGTCCACTACGTACGTTGGGGATAGACAGACGGCTTCGACTCCCTTTACAAAGGGTAATACTATACGTTTGATGCTTGCAATGCGGATTGGTGTACATTGGACGCCAAGATTGATGATGCCTGTATCGACGATACTGTTATGCAACATATCTTTATGGTATAAAATCTATTGTGCCCTTACAACGCTAACGTTTTTGTATATAAAAATCTGGGACATTTCCACACATGGTCATTTGAACGAAAACTAAGCTTAGCTTGTACCATGGTCATCAGAGACTGATATACATACCTATTATATTAGCATTTATAAGTACAATATTAAATACATAATCACACTCAGACACGGAACGAACACGGATGCTCATCGCACAAATACTTGTCCCAAGTGGGAATTGAAACCACGCCTCTTGGAACCGCCAGTCCGGGTCAGTAACCACTGTTCCACCGAGCCAGCCATGTGATTCGATACTTTTGCGTTCCATTCAATTTAACTGTAAGTCTTTACACAATAAAGACAATAACAAATACATAATTAATGGTTACTACCCTAAGTTGATACTGAATTGCAAGAGTCGAAATGTCGCTGAGTTCGCTCGTAACTATCGGTGCAACCCAGTCGACACGTCGGGCTAGTAAGTGGCTATGCATTTGCAACTTTATCGTTTGACCCGCAGTGAATATTGTTAACGTTTCTATGGTATGTTTAGAAGCTAAGATGAATAATGAAAGGTAGCGTACTGTCGAATGCTCGCCAGACAGGATTTTTTACCGTCCATATGTCTTGGACATAAGCTTTTAGACAATGGCTGTAATTATTAAAATTCTACCCAATGTAAGCTTTGTCATGCAGGTTGGATTTGTTATGGTATTCTGAACATTGTTATCTTGGCTCTCTTTCTTTTTATTTTAATTATCGTTATTTTTAATAGTAGTAAATAAATTTTAATAGTAGTATATAGTTTGCTATCATTGGCACACTCAGACTGTATGACTTTGCTGATTTACAATGTATAACATGATGATTCGTTTAAAAAGAGCGACTATTGAGTTCCTTGCCGGAGTCTTCTCGATAGAATCGGCGTTCCGAACCGGTGGTAGAATCTTATTATTAGTAATGTGACGATTTATAAGTGCATGTAAATTGCCTATATAAATAAAGACATTTTCATTTTGATTTTGATTTTTGAAAAGGGAATCTTCTGGATTACGAATGACATATTATTGACTGTACGTCAAACCTTTGACCCTGTCATTGATCTCTGTCCGGTCAATACACATTTCCATCTCACTGGTCAATGTTTTGATGGGGATAATGTACGTACGTATATGTATATATAGTGGACGCACATATAAAACAGGTGTATCTTATAAGTATATGTTTCACTGAACTTCTGAAAAAGCGTCGATGGCCGAGTGGTTAAGATCGTTGCTTGCCTTGCTGCGAGAGGTCACCAGTTCAAACCCCGCCAGGTACCAATATGTTTTTCAAATTTGAAATTCATATGTACCATCATTCGACGCTTTAACGGTGAAGGAAAACATCGTGAGAAAACCAGCACACCTGAGAGATTTTTCAACGGTGTGTGAAGCCATGTCAGAGACCTTCGGGCGGTTTAAACTGACACCGGGTTGTTCATCAACCATACGATAATAAGAAGAAGACTGAACTTTGAGAGTAAGTGAACAGAGAGTGCACTTGTGTTTTGCGCAGTCGGCTGATCTCCATTAAGAAAGGTTGCTATGGCCGAAATCAGTCAGACACCTTATTATACCATTCAAAGCTAATATAGTAACAAGTTATTTCGCTCATGACCGGTATCAATCACTATGTAATTATTAATTCACATTTTAAAGCGCTGCATTGTCATTGCGCTCGTAGATTGGCAGCACGATAGCCGTGATAAACGACAGCAACTGATGGAAAACCGACATTGAATAATAGTGGCGTGGGACAACTAACTGTAAACATATTTTATTTTACGCTTTAGCTTCGAAAAATCGGAGTGCATTTACGTTACGGGGGGATTTTGCGCGTAATATCGAGTGGACCGCGGGGGATTCGCTGGACATTTGGCGCTGGCAAGCATTTTCAGACGTTTTTATTGTACGTGATTTAACAGCCAGCGTTCGGAATTAAATATGGGCATGTCACATTGCAGGGCAGTGAAAAAAAGATATAACATTTATACAGCCTTTAGTTTGTATGTATAGTGTGTAATGAAGTTACTGGTTAAAGTTTATATATAGATAAACAATAACATACAACATCACATTGATCTATAATTCCGTGGTAGAGCTAAAGCCAAAACTTAAGCACAGGCGTTAATCAAATTAGTACCAGTAACGGTACCATGAGTTGGCTATCGAAAACTTACGTACGTTAAAAACCTATCAAGTTGTTTTTTTCATACGACCGATTTTAGTTCGTAGCGTAACCACCAGGGGCGCTGTACAAGTTTTTCATAGACATATTTACGTAGGCGATATCGAGTCCGTAACTTTTAAACTCATGGTAGCGCTGCAGCAGTCAAATAAATATATTCATAACTAGTGACCTGCTCTTGCTCCGCTCCGGGTATTTCATACATAAAAGCCTTCTTTTTAAATCCCTATATCTATTAAAAAATCCGTTGTGTAGTTTTAGAGACTTTGCTTTAAACTATGAAGTGAAAATTAAGCTTTGGAGTGATCTACAGGAGGCCTTTACCCAGTAGTGGGCTTTATTAGAAGTAGACTGGGTAGGCTAAGAAAAAAAAAACAATTATACAACCAGAAATTCAGGAATCAATCGTACTTCGTCGTACGTCGACTTTTTATAAAAAAAATATGTCAAGAGTCATTCGAATATTTCCTCACTCCATTCTATGAGAAAATGGAAACTTATATAATGGGTTACCCTTTTTGAACACCCTCGCGTTGTCATAGCAACATTGCTATGACAACGGACGAAAAACAGAGGCATCCGTTGGTACTTATACTGAAAGTTAAGTAAGTAGTCGGTGTATTAGTGAAAAGATAAAGAACGATATACATGGGTCTACAAATATTTCATGCTAAGCTTGATTAAGTCGAATAGTAGTAGTCAGCAACCTCTCAACCAGAAATTAGTAAGTCGGTAACCATCAAGAAAATAATTCTTCTTCTTCTTATCGTATGGTTGATGAACAACCTGGTGTCAGAGTTTTTAAACCGCCCGTAGGCCTCTGACATGGCTTCACACACCGTTGAAAAATCTCTCAGGTGTGCTGCTTTCCTCACGATGTTTTCCTTCACCGTTAAAGCGTCGAATGATGCTACATATGAATTTCAAATTTGAAAAACACATTGGTACCTGGCGGGGTTTGAACTGGCGACCTCTCGCATGGCAAGCAACGACCTTAACCACTCGGCCATTGACACTTTTTTAATAAAATAATTGTTAGTAAACCATTCAAATAAGCTGCACAAACCTGATAGCAACCGTCGTCTAATTATCTCAATTAGATGCAATCGTTTCGATGAAAGCCCAATCCCTCAATAACATTTAGGTAACAGCGATAGCGACTAACGAATGCAATTATGCAAATTCACTGCATTCGGCCGGATAATGACGGTGCAGTGGAAACTTTCTGATTGCAAGCTGCATTTTTGGAGTTTAGAAAGCGGTCGTTCGGGTGTAATGAAACTAAGTGCGGAGCAATTAGCTACAGCGAAGTTAGCAATGTCCTTTTTAGTCGCTCCTTGATGGGTAAAAGAGCTAAGGTTAGTCTAATGAGCTGTTGCCTATTGACTGGCTGGGACAGTGGTTAGTGACCTTGGTTGCCGGTTTCAAGACTCGCGGGTTCGATTCCCACTCAGGACAAATATTTGTGTGATAAAAATCGGTGTTTGTTCCGTGTCTGGGTGTAAATTTATGTTTCAGCGCCAACGTATTCATTATTATATTATGTCTTTTGAAAACCAAAGTTTTGTAACCATATTTTATGTTTGCGTTTGTACTGGCATTTTTATAATATACTAGTGACCCGCCCTCGCTTCGCTTCGGGTAAATTTTACATACAAACCTTCGTTAAGAATCACTCTATCTATTAAAAAAAAACGCATCAAAATCCGTTGCGTAGTTTTAAAGATCTAAGCATACATACGGACATACAGCGAAAGCGACTTTGTTTTATACTATGTATTGATAAATCAAGGTGGAAAGTATTAAATATAGGAAGAAGTTTGCATTTATTGTTGCAAACAATGATGCAACTAACTAGAGTAGACATATGTTTAAAACAACGCCATCTCGCGTCGTAAAACGTCACTAGTTCAGCCGTGTTTGCCGCGAGCTGGTGTGGTATAAGTCACAAGTGACAAACGGGCTAAGTTTGTTCGCAAGAACAAAATTTGCGAAATTACTTAACCTGGAGTCAGGAAATTGGGGAATTTACGCCCGCGGTCGAAACGGTCAGATATATTGTTGCGGGAACGGGGTACGTTAAATTCAAGATACGCCAAAAGTCACCAAAAGACAATTAATTTATTTATCGACTAACAATTACACAATTAAACACTTAAAAACACAATTAGAAACACTTAATTACAACACTAAACACGGAACACTAAATTACACTAAAGCACTGAATCACACTAAAACACTGAATTTCACTGAAACTATTCGCAGGTAACGCACTCGATCACTTCTAGTTCGCAGGAGACTGATTCGCTTCGCTTTCCAAATCGGAACTGTCCCGTCGCGTCGTACATCCCGCTTTTATACCCAGTGAGGGCGCAGCTCTTCGCGTGGCGTCGAGAATCTTCTCGCGGGGATCGAAAATTTCTAGAACTCGCTGGAGCTCGCTCCGACCGACCAGAGTGTGTGACGTAGTATCGTGCAAGCGAATATAGACCTTATCCATACGACGATAAGACTAATTTCGCTTGCACGGTCTCTCAAGGTCGTACTATTATTATTACTTTAGAACACTTCTAGAGCTCGCTACAACCTACCAGAGTGTGTAGCGTAGTATCGTGCAAGCGAATATAGACCTTATCCATACGACGATAAGACTAATTCCGCTTGCACGGTCTCTCGTGGTCGTAACATTATCCCCCTCTTAGTCATGCTCGTCCCGAGCATCATTTGACCCATGGTAACGAGCCAATCGATCAATGTGAACAATTTTCGGCTTGCCTCTTGTCCCTTGTTTGATCCGATAGGTTAAGTCGTTCAGCCTAGTGATGATCTTGTATGGTCCTTCCCACCTTGGCTGGAACTTCGGTGATTTGCCCTTCTTCCTGAGTGGGTTGTGTAACCAAACCAGACTCCCTTCATCGAAAACGGTCGGTGTTGGCTTTGCGGTCGTAACGGGTTTTCATTCTTTCGCTGGATTTTAGACTGCAGTCTCTAACGAGAGCATGTACTTCATCCAGGCGCTTCTGTAGGTCAGCCGCATATTCGGTTACTGGTTTCGGAGCTTCTGGCGGTGTCCCAGTCAACGCGTCTACCGGAAGCCGCATTTCTCGACCGAAGTTTACCATTGCTGGGGTTGCGCTGGTGCTATCGTGGATCGCAGATCGGTAGGACAGCAAGAAAAGCGGTATGTACTGGTCCCAGTCTCGTTGATGCTCGTCCACAACTTTGGCCAAGTGGTTTTCCAACGTTTGGTTGAATCTCTCGACCATGCCATCGGATTGCGGGTGTGCTGGTGTAGTACGGGTCTTATGCATACCCAATAGTTGACAGACCTCCTGGAACAGTGCAGACTCAAAGTTTCTTCCTTGGTCTGAATGTATCTCAAGAGGCACACCAAATCGGCAAATCACCTCGTGGACTAATTTCTTGGCAACTGTCTTTGCTTCTTGATTAGGCGTAGCGAAGACTTCAGGCCACTTAGTGAAGTAATCTTGGACCACAATGATGTACTTGTTTCCCTCGTCAGATTCTGGGAAGGGGCCAGCTACATCTACTGCAATTCTTTCCCAAGGAGCGCCGACGTTGTACAGCTTGAGTTTGCCCTTACTTCTGGTTTGTGGGCCCTTTACTGATGCGCAAGTCGTACATTTCTTGCACCAGTCTTCGACGTCCTCCCGACAGTGTATCCAGTAGAACCTCTGTCTCAGCTTCTCTAGGGTCTTCTTCACGCCTAAATGTCCCCCGGATACCCCATCGTGTATGTACCTCAGTAGAGAAGCAACTTGTTTACGGGGTACAATCAGCTGTAGTGTAGTTTGATCCCCTTTTGGTGTTTCCCATTTCCTGAAGAGTACTCCATCCTTAATCTCCAAACTGTCCCATTGTGCCCAGTAACTTTTCGTGATGGGGCTTGATGATGCTACATGGCTCCAAGAAGGTTTCTGACCTACTTCTTTCCATTCAAATATTTTCCTCAGGTCACTATCCTCTTTTTGCGCCTTTTTGATAGCGTCTTCGCTCCATTCATTATCAAGTCCCTGGGTGGTAATCATCCGGACTTCTTCTTTAGTCTCCGTCTTAGAACAATGACTGCAGGCCACAGGACAAGGTCTCCTTGATAGGGCATCGGCATTCAAATGCGTTCTACCACTCCGATGTTCTGTTGTGAAGTTGTACTCCTGTAGTTGCTCTAGCCACCGCGCCACTTGTCCTTCAGGGTTCTTAAACTGCAAGAGCCATTTTAACGCAGCATGATCTGTCCGCAGGGTAAACTGTCTTCCAACGAGATACTTGTTGAAATGCTGTAGAGTCTTCACTACCGCCAACAGTTCCTTACGAGTCACACAGTAGTTCCTTTCAGGTTTTGAAAGTGACTTACTGAAATAGGCGATCACCACTTCCCGTTCACCTTGCTCTTGCGACAGAACTCCGCCTATGCCAGTATTGCTGGCATCGGTGTCCACGATAAATCTTCCTTCTCTGTTCGGGTAGCCAAGTATAGGACTGGTGCAGAGGTGTTCTTTTAATCTGATGAAAGCTTGATCACATTCCGAGTCCCAGGCGAATACTCGTTTATCTTCCGTGAGCCGATGAAGAGGTTTCGCTATATCAGAGAAGTTCTTGACAAAGCGCCGGTAGTATGCGCATAAACCCAAAAATGATCTCACGTCGGTCTTGTTAGCTGGTATAGGCCATTCTTGAACAGCTTTTATCTTCTCTGGGTCAGTCCTTACACCTTTCGATGAAATAATATGGCCCAAGTAGGCGACTTCCTCCTTGAAAAACGTGCATTTCTTTGGGCTGAGTCTCAAGTTTGCTTCTCGTATTCTGGTGAAAACCTTCCTCAGGTTACTGACATGCTCTGTGAAATTTCGACCCATGACAATGATGTCATCCAGATAGACCAGGCATGCATCACCCAGAAGTCCAACCAGTACCCTTTCCATCAACCGCTCGAATGTCGCCGGAGCGTTGCAAAGACCAAAAGGGCATGACGTTGAACTGCCACAATCCATTCCTAGTTCCGGTCGTAAATGCCGTCTTCTCCTTGTCTGCTGGATGGATGTCTACTTGCCAGTACCACTCTTAAGGTCCACTGTTGAGAACCACTTCATGCCGCTCAACATGTCCAGTGTGTCGTCTATACGGGGCAGAGGGTAGCTGTCCTTCTTCGTTGCATTATTCAACAACCGGTAGTCCACACAAAACCTGGTGCTGCCGTCCTTCTTCTTTACCAGGACTACTGGCGAAGACCACGGGCTTGTTGAAGGTTCTATGATGCGGTTCTTCTGCATCTCGGCAACCATGTCTGCTACCTCCTTCTCTTTGGCAAATGGAAGGCGTCTAGGCCGCTGCTTTATTGGTGACGCGTCTCCCGTGTCTATTTTGTGTTTAACGAGACCTGTCCTTCCCAAATCATGGTCACCCTTCGAAAATATGTCGTTGAAATCTAGCAACAACCTTTAGCTTGCTGAAGTTCCCGCTCAGAGAGTTTGTCCTTACAATTTGCTAGGAGCGGCGTGACGTCATCTCCTTGACAGGATTCCGGTTCCCGGGTCCTTTTCAGCCTTCTGATGGATTGACCTGCATCGCACCGTCCGATGACACAGTTTCTTCGTAGCTGCACTTCATCTTCGCTAAGATTGATGACTCGCACCAGCGCTCCTTTTCCGGTCATTGCCAGAGTTCTTGCTGTGATCCAACTCGGGTGGTCGCCGCAGTTTTCTATGACGACGCTTCGCCCTTGACACGCAGTGTAAGGGAATCTAACTTTGACCAGAGTTTCAGATCTCGGCGGTAGGGTCGTATTTTGCAGGCAGTAAACTGCGCATGATCTCGCTCCCTCTAGGAATACTTCTTGTTCGGGGAAACTAAGTACTCCTTTAGCGACGTCTACCACACACTTCTGGTCTCTTAAAAAGTCTAATCCGATGATGCAGTCGTCCGTGATGTCTGCTATGAGAACGCCGTATTCAAAGGTTTGTTCTCCAATGGTTATGTTCGCCATCGTCTCACCGAAGACGGTAACTGGCTGGCCTGTTGCTGTTTGAAGCTGAACGGATGGTCTCTGATTCCACACAATAGTCCTTTTCAATGGCTCCGGACGCACTATTGTTCTTGAAGCACCGGTGTCAATAGTAAAATGACACGTTACGCTGTTCAGCTGTCCAACCACAGTAAGATTGTTCCCATTACCAATCTGTGAAACAGTGACGGTAGGGGCTCGATGTTGGCCAGCCAGCGCCCGCCCCACGGCCCTGGCTCCTGACAGCTCTTCTGCGTCCACCTGTGTAGAGGACGCTACTGTCGTTCTATGCGGCCATCTTTGCCTGGGGCAACTACTCCGAATATGACCCCTCTCGCCGCAGCCATAGCACATCGGACCCAAAGAAGGTTTTTCCTTAACCACAACCTCCCGAAGTCGTTGAGTTCTAGCGTCTTGACGCACGGCTTCCACCTCCAAAGCATGGGCTAGAGCTTCCTGTAAGGTCTGATGATGGCTCAATTTCACGGTGTGTCTGACGTCTGCGTCTCTAATTCCATCACAGAAAGCTTGCGGGATCATTGATTCCACCATTGTCGGGCATGACACGTACGCACGTCTGACTAGCCTTTCGATTTCCGTTGCCCATTGCTGCAGACTCTCACCAGGCTTCTGCTGTCGATCGCGGAGTTGTGCTCTATATGCGTGTTCTAGGTGTTTGTCGCTGTACCTGCCCTCTAGTGCTCTTTGGAGAGCACCTAAAGTTCTGTTATCCGAAGGCAGGTTTTCCAACGTGAGCAGGGCATCTCCACGAAGAGCCAGAGTCAGAGCTATCAAGGACTCTTCCTCGTTCCACCCCTTTCCTTTAGCCACCGTCTCGAACTGGTACCAAAATGCTGCCCAAGACGTCGTTCCATCGAAGTGGGGTACTTCGATTTTCGGAGAATCCGACACTACCGTAGCACCCCGGGTCCCCACTCTTGCCATTTTGGTATGCAGCTGTCGCATCTCAGCATCCACCTGGCTCAATCGATCCTCATGTTGGGTGAATCGATCTTCATGTTGGGTGAATCGATCTTCATGTTTCATCACATCATCCTTGAGAGCATCAATCTGCTTTTCTAGTACTTCGTGCTTCTTTTCAATAGCCCCAACAAACTCTTGCTTAGCTCTTCCAGGTGACGGGCTTGCTCCTCCTGGCGAAGGGCTTGTTCTTCCCTCAGTTTAGCAAATTGTGCTTCCTGAAGTCGGGCTAGCTCCTCCTGGCGGCGGGCTTGCTCACGGGCTTGCTCCTCCTGGCGGCGGGCTTGCTCACGGGCTTGCTCCTCCTGGCGGCGGGCTTGCTCCTCCTGACGGCTGGCTTGTGTCTGCAGCATTTTAAATAAATCTGCAAGCTCCACAGGCCCAATCGGTGTTTGAATCGATCCCTCCGTTGAAGTACCTTCACCCTCTTGCAGGGCCGCGGTTTGACTCCTTGTTACTCGACCCTCACTGTCTTCTCGTGGTGTAAGAGGCATCTTGAATCCCACTTCTGACACCAATTGTTGCGGGAACGGGGTACGTTAAATTCAAGATACGCCAAAAAGTCACCAAAAGACAATTAATTTATTTATCGACTAACAATTACACAATTAAACACTTAAAAACACAATTAGAAACACTTAATTACAACACTAAACACGGAACACTAAATTACACTAAAGCACTGAATCACACTAAAACACTGAATTTCACTGAAACTATTCGCAGGTAACGCACTCGATCACTTCTAGTTCGCAGGAGACTGATTCGCTTCGCTTTCCAAATCGGAACTGTCCCGTCGCGTCGTACATCCCGCTTTTATACCCAGTGAGGGCGCAGCTCTTCGCGTGGCGTCGAGAATCTTCTCGCGGGGATCGAAATTTCTAGAACTCGCTGGAGCTCGCTCCGACCGACCAGAGTGTGTGACGTAGTATCGTGCAAGCGAATATAGACCTTATCCATACGACGATAAGACTAATTTCGCTTGCACGGTCTCTCAAGGTCGTACTATTATTATTACTTTAGAACACTCTAGAGCTCGCTACAACCTACCAGAGTGTGTAGCGTAGTATCGTGCAAGCGAATATAGACCTTATCCATACGACGATAAGACTAATTCCGCTTGCACGGTCTCTCGTGGTCGTAACATTATCATTACTTATACGAATTATAAAGTATTAAAAAACTCGCCGAGATATTACTGTTTTAATAGCTCATCATTTGAGCAAGCACAAAACACTACATACAAAAAAACACACAAGAATTGAGAACGTCTAAAGTCTGTTAAGTGACATAAAAGTGACAGCACTCTTGATGATATTTGTTGCATACAAAACGCCAGAAATTGGTTCGGCGAGTAAAATAAATATTGCGTTTATGATAATGGTTTCACAGCAAAAGTGATTATTAATACTGTAATTTGAAACATGGTATTGCTTATTATAATCTTTTTTGAGATTTTATAATGGACTCGGTCGTTAAAGCGTCGAATGATGCTACATATGAATTTCAAATTTGAAAAACACATTGGTACCTGGCGGGGTTTGAACTGGCGACCTCTTGCATGGCAAGCAATGACCTTAACCACTCGGCCATCGACGGTTTTTTAATAAAATAATAGTTAGTAAACCATTCAAATAAGCTGCACAAACCTGATAGCAACCGTCGTCTAATTATCTCAATTAGATGCAATCGTTTCGATGAAAGCCCAATCCCTCAATAACATTTAGGTAACAGCGATAATGGTTTCACAGCAAAAATGATTATTAATACTGTAATTTTAAACATGGTATTGCTTATTATAATCTTTTTTGAGATTTTATAATGGACTCGGCCACTCAAATTATAACGTCTTTGTCGTCTCAATTACTAAAAAAAAATTAACACACCTACAAAAAAATGGACACACCTTCAGAAATAGTTCTTACTAACATAGTTCTCCCTGGTAAACGTGAGATCACATGCAGAATCAAACACCGTAATTTTCCCTATTACTACATCACATTTCAACTTTCCAATTTACGCTACAAAAAACGACATTTTCGTATAGCTTGTGCCAGCTACCAGGCTTTGTCTGCCTGTAATGGATTTTTAGGTCTCGTGACGAGTAGCGGTTTCGTGCGCCACGATTTTTAATAAAGGTTAGGCTCGGATAGTTACACCCCAGTGGGACTGTAAACGGTTTTGTCGTACAGACCGAGTACGCTGAGAGAATGAAGCTGAAGGAATAAATGAGAATGGTGTGTAGCACGCTGTGTATGTTTTATGTGTATGTATATTAAATAAATACTTGGGACATTTCCACACACGGTCATCTTACGCCAAACTTACCAGAGCTTGAACTATGAGTATACTATTTTTAACTGCTTCATTGGTCTATTGGTAACAAGCGCTGCGTAAGGACCGAGAGGTCTCCGGTTCGAGTCCGGGGTCGGGCAAAATATGTGAGTTTTTCTGTGATGAAATTACTCAGCCCGGAGTTAGAAAGTTGGTGGTTGAACGCCCGTGCTTCGGAAAGCACGTTATTAGCCGGTGGTTTCTCTCATCGGAAACTGTGCACTTGTATTTGCGCGCATATATTTTGTGCACTATATTATAATGTCCTGCGCACGTGGCTGGTCCAAATTGATCGGTTGGACGCCTCATATTTTTAAATACATACTTTAATGCATAATCACACCCAGACACGGAAAAAACACAAATATTTGTCCCGGGTGGTAATCGTACCTACGTGAATCTTCTGGGTCTGAGTCTGGCAATGGACACTTCGTGGGTTCGATTCCCACTTGGGACAAATATTTGTATGACGAACATCGAACATGGGTGTGTTATAAAATACATATAAATATAATTAAGTATATTTGTGTATCCGCTGTTGCTTCTGGTTTCAATATTACAAGTTCTTAAGGTACTTACCACGGGATAAGATCAATATTTGTGATGCTGTGGAATTTATTTAAAAAAATAATTCTTGAATATTTTTAGCAAGTTTTTGCTCTAGCCACTCAAATTCTTTCACTCTAAACATAAATATAAACATATAAGTGTATTTCTAAATCGCAATCAGACTAAATGCCCTCAAGGAAGGGCACATTGGAAGGGTAATCTGGCCAGATTGGCATCCTTCCAAATGATTCCGTCTGATTGTCTCTAAGGGCGGAATCAGATTGGTTATTACGACGCTACTGTGATGACTCTAGCGTGATCTGAGCAGATGGTAAGCAGTGACATGGAAAGTCCCGGATTTTGTAAGACTGACTAACTAACTTTACTTTTATGATAAACATAGAAAAAAAGTTAGACAAGCAACTTCATGGCTATACGTGTCAGATGAAAAATTATATTTGATTTTCAATCATTTTTGTTTTTTTTTAAATTAAGTTCAATTTTAAAGCGATGATCAATCAGCTCCATAATGTGCAATTTAGGAAATGCAAAGTTCAAAAATTCTTGCATTTTTAATTTTTTTTAACCGTAGGATAAGAAAATATAATAGTGTGCCCGTAAATTGCATAACCTTTATAATATTTGTCTCTGAAAATACATCACCTGGCTGACTATTTCTCCCTGGAACACACGAATATTCGCGAGATGTCGCGCAAAGAAAACAAATTGAGCCTACATACGTACCGATGTAAAAACATTTCTACATCATTTAGTTTCGTTGAGGACGCCTCAAGAGAAATCTTGTGTGTGATAAGAGCCTTATAGCTGTCTCATTTGCACGAAATACATATTTCGAGAGTACCAAGGAAAGGAGAAAAGCAAAAAATGTTTGTGGCATCCAAAAAGGTTTTATTATTTAAGTGAAATGCCTATTGGAGTAGATACTTGAATGAATCAAAATAATTGACCCTTTGTCTAATGATCACAAAGTTTGTTATCATCTAAGAAATGTTCATAATTATTATCAAAGCCATCTGGTCATCAGTGAATATATAAAAAAAAATACACTGATTTATAGGTTACTAGCTTTCCGCCCGCGACTTCGTCCGCGTAGAGACGTTTAACGGGTAAAACATTACTTCTTTATAGAGCAGTCGGTTAAAAAGTAGCCTATATCCTTATCTAGGCTCTGGACTATATCTGTACCAAATTTCGTTTAAATCGGTTCAGTACTCTATGCGTGAAAGCGTAACAGACAGACAGACAGAGTTACTTTCGTATTTATAATATTAGTAAGGATGTATTTTCTGGTTAAGTATAACAGCAATTGACTCCATTCCTTGAATTGAATCTTTCGTGGCACACCAAATTGTAACTTAATTCGTTTATGAAAAACCTTCTTCAAATAATTAAGAAATATAGTGGCCGAGGATAGAGAGAAGTGGCGTGCATTTGGAGAGGCCTATATCCAGCAGTGGACAGGAACGGGCTGATGATGTCGATGACGTTAGAACGTCATGAAACTCTAAGATTGCGTGGTGCACCTTCGTACACTTTTCTTAAATTCTTTTCATTACATGACTCGTAGGATTTCCTTACTCCACCAGACGGTAAGCGGGCGTGAGGTCTACAGTGATATTATGAGGTCGACAGGCTCAATAGGGTCTATTGTAAATCATTGAGCCTGTTGACCTCACCCTGAAGGCCTGCTTGGATGCCGTTTTACACCTTGCCTAAAGAGCCCGATATAACATAAGGAAAGAAAATGACGTGTGGCACTCGGGGACTGCCGCGGTATAGCTATTGCATAGCATCGTCCGATTTCGGAGCAGCTCGTCTCGATTCGTGCGAGTATCGTAGAGTCGTACAATACGTCTAACCGCACGCACACAAACACCGTGCCGAAGTCTACCGAACTGAAACGACGTTAGACGATTGTGAGGTTTTTTTCGTTACGGAATTTCTTGGTTCGGTCGCCGCGCTCAAAGCCCGCGATAAAAGCTATGCAATAGCTTAAAACAAAAAAGTATCAAACATTTCCTTAGACGTAACTTAAAAACCAGACAGTCGGAAACAACGTCTCACGATTAAATTCAGCGAAAACATTTTAATTTCGAACTTGCCAAGTGGAACACAAAAGAGCTCATGCCAAAACCAGGAGTATGTATGAAGTACATACATTATGTAAGAACATCTGGACCCTTTGAGGTTGTCAAAGATTCTGTGACCTTTTTGCGTTATTCAGTCCGCGAATAAATTTGTTTCTTTGTGCCCTTCGCTCTGCTAAACGTTTTCGTTTGTCGACTTCGAGTAATGGCGTCACGCCACAATCGCCGGACCCTATATTTTAGGAAGTGAAAATTATACATCGCGTAACTTTTTGTGAAAGAAAAATTAGTTATGTATTACATTTTGATACTTAATGGTTATTATAAGGCATCCGAGCGATTTCAAATATGACCGCCGATCACAATTGAGGTCAGCCAATTGCGCAGGATATATTATAGTCATATAGTGCATAAGTGTGCGCGCAAACACGAGTGCACTCTCTATTCCCTTACTCTCATAATTCGGTGAGACGGCAATCCGATCCAGGCCCAGGGCAACCGGCTTAACGTGCTTTCCGAGGCGTGGGCGTTGAACCGCCAACTCCAAAAAAAACTCACACAAATATTGCCCGACCCCGGATTCGAACCGGGACATCTCGGTCCTTACGCAGGGCTTGCTACCAATAAACCAACCAGGCAGTTAATGGTTAAATTGCTTGTTTAGATTATCCGAATGTTTTAAGCAGTCCTAATATATACGGGTATCGTGTAGATAGACAGAACATTAAGTATAAATTGACAAATATGAAAATGTCCAGGTATGTATCTATAGTATATTTTATGCCCAAATTTTCACGTTAAATAAGAAGGAATATCGAAATAAAATAACCTTCTGTTTCAAAAGAAAAAAACAAAAAACACGATAACAATAATAATTCATCCCTCGTCGGTAAAAATCTTGGAATCAATATTTCCTCTTACACCCATAAACAAATATTTGCCTTGACCCACTTACAATATCCACAAACACGAATTTGCCATGACGGAGAAATTATTACGTTTTCGATAAAGTACCATCAGTAATATTCTATGGACCACCCATAAAACCATGGGCGGTAATGCTGTGTAAACAAATTTGTCCCTTAATGTTCTGTTTTGCCCCCACAGAGGTAACGTGATTAAGTGAGGCATTATAATGATGACTCATTCTTTTCTTTTACCTATTGCTCTTTGCGTTATTTGAGGTACTTCAATCTCATATAAGATTAAAGTACTTCATCCGGTGATTCATAGTCCAAGTCATAAGAACTGACTGTTAAGATATCTGTTCTGCGTGAGCACAAGCTGAGTCATATCCTGTTGCTCAACTGATTTTCTTGTACCATAATTTGTATTTTTCCGTTCTTTAGTAATTTGCAAAATTTTAATCTTTAATTTTTGAGCAATAATGTGATTTATATTTTTATAGTGAAAATTATATCAAAAACAATCCCTTTATAAATATTTTTCCCTGACATATGGTGATGACTTGAAGTAGCCTCGTCTTCATCACCGACTTGCGGGGAAGCGGATGGCTTCCACCCTTTATAATATTTCCTTTATATTATTTAATATTAGCGGTACCGTGAGTTGGCTATCGAAAACTTGATGAACTTGAGTTGAAAAAAACCAATCGAATTGTTTTTTTTTCATACTACAATTTTAGTTCCTAGCGTAACCGCTAGGGGCGCTGTACATTTTTTCATAGACATATTTAATTAGGCGATATCGAGTCTGTCACTTTTAAACTCATGGTAGCGCTACAGAACACGGTCCGAATCACCTTGGCAGTTTATCCTGGCGTGTTTTGCTTCTATAATAATAATGTCACCAGGGCACGCGCGGTCCAATTACAGGAGACCACGAATGCGCCTTGAATTTAAATAAAGCGGGTATTTTCATTTTTTACCTATATTATGAGGTAATATAATTAATAATATACGGTTTTAAGAAAAAGCTTTGAAAAGAAGATAGGTTCTATGGGTTTGTTTTTGTGTATAGTTGAAATTTTATAAGACAAACTTAAATAATGTCGTCGACTTCAGTGCAACAATGACCAATCACCGGTTTTATGAGCGAAAATATAGACTGGCTCGGTGAAACAGTGGTTAGTGACCCTACACGGTTCCAAGAGTCGTGCTTTCGATTCCCACCCGATATTTGTGTGACGAACATCGGTGTTTGTTCCATGTCTGGGTGCGTTATCAAATATTTAAGTACATACAAGTCCTTAAGCTGCTTACCACAGGATCAGATCAATGGATGTGATGGTGTGAAATATAAAAAAAAAACTTAATTGGGCAGACATATTGATTCACCGGAAGTAGTATCTTACATAACCCTTCTTCTGTGGAAGACGGGTAAAAACACACGCAACATTCTAATAGGTTATTTGCGAGGTACCCACGCTTATTTACTCAATCTAAATTCAAAACTCCTACTAAAACAGACATAGGATTCTAAAAGGGGGCATAAAGAGTAAAACACATCGTACTCTTATCAGGGCCATCGCTCTCCAAACGTCCCAGTTTTTCCCGGCCCAGGTTTCACTATTAGCCGCAAATTCGCTATAAAGCCGTTACGTGAGGATATATGGGTTCGTTGGACAGTATCGCAACGTATACATTGGTGTGTGTATATATGAACGTGCATATATATTACGCCTGTAGACATTCAGTGTAGAAGCCATTAACCAGTCCAAGCATTAGATTCAATTAGATTGGACGGAGGTTAATGAAAATAGAGACGAGTGTCCGTTTTAAAAGTTTTTCTTTACGACACACACACATATTTCTGTTTTTATAATAAACTAGCTTTCCATCCGCGACTCCGTCCACATAGAAACTTTTACATAAACCGTTACTTTTTATAGCGCAGTCGGTCAAAAAGTATCCTATGTCCTTTCTAAGGCTCTGGAGTATATCTGTACTGAATTTCATAAATATCGTTTCAGTACTCTATGCGTGATTGCGTAACAGACAGAGTTACATTCGCATTTAGAATATTAGCAAAGATAAGGATAGTAAGGATTAGTAAGGATACTCTGAGAATGACTGACGGTAAGGTGTCGTGAGATCCAGATATTACATAGGGTATATTGTGTCTATCACCTTAAAGGCCTGCTAAGATACCGTTTTACGCCCCACCTGAACAACCCAGGATTGTATGAAGGAGGCAAAACATTAGCTGGAAGGGTGTCCCATGCCTTAATGGCACGGGGCAGAAAAGAGGAAGAGGAACCTCTAGGTACTTCATATTTAAATGGAACTTATACGATAAAATGGTAGCAACTATCGCGTAGGTTCATGTCTGATTTTAGAAATCACTTAAGATTTTATAACTCTAAAATATGAACGTACCCAATTTCCAATTCATGATACCTTTACATTACATTGTTACGCCTTTAATAAGAAACCTTCAGAATATTTGCATAAGTAGATTCAGTTCCATGAGTTTCACTTCTATTTTCAGTATTGTTCTAATTCTTGTTTGTCAAACGTCTAGTCGGTGAGTCAACACGCCAGATTTCGATATGATATTTATAAAACATCCCAACGGAAACCCTGACTTCTTCGCACAATAATATAGCTATTCTAAGATTTTGTTAGTCAAGCCCCTAGGCTTAGTCAATTGATTCAGGGTCTCATCAAACAGTTGCGGTACCATGAGTTAGTTATCGAAAACTTACGTACGTTATTAACCTATCGAATTGTTTTTTTCATACAACCGATTTTACTTCTTAGCGTAACCGTAGGGGCGTGTACAATTTTTTCATAGACATATTTACATGGGCGATATCGAGTTTGTCACTTTTAAACTCATAGTAGCGCTACAGATGTGGAATATTGTTATATTTCTTTGATATTTTAGTGTGATTGATATATAACATGTCTATGAAGACAAAACACTATCAACAAATATGGCTGAAGCTTATACGAAAGTCTTATTGAAGAAAGTTTTTTGTAAATAGAGTCCTGGGTTGGTTACATTCTAAAAGAAACCCCTTAACTTGGTGGCGCCTTGGATAGTGTCTCATGCGCTAAGTCTTGGATTCGATTCCAACTCGATACAAGTTTATATAAGAACATCAGTATTTTATTTTGTTGATTGATTCGGTGGAACAGTGGTTAGCGACCCGGGTTCACTTCCTACGGTTCCAAGAGTCGTGGGTCGATTCCCAATCGGATCAAACATTGGTGTTTGTTCCGTGTCTGGGTGTGGTTTTAAACATACATATTAAAGTATTTTGTGTATCTACTGTTGATTCTGATTCACAAGTGCTTAAGCTACTTACCACTGAATCAGATCAATGTATGTGAGGTAAAGATCAGATCAATGCATGTGATGTTTTGTAAAATTTATTGTAATTATTTTTATTGTTCCCTGTGTCGTTTCCTGATTGTATTACTTATTTATATGAGCCTTTTTTATGCTCACCACTATAGTTTCTAACAAAGCACATAATGCTTAAGAAATTCAGGTAGGAACAATGTATGATAATTTGTGTCATATTATACATAAACTCTTTACGCGCCGTACAACCAATGGAAAAACAAGCCAGTTTCTCATATACGTCTTCCCCATTCTTCCTGTATATAGTCCCATAAATAATGCTAAAACACGATGTAACCTTCGTGGCATTACAAGTAATGTTGGGTTTGTACAACGTCGCTGTTACATGAGCTATAATTAAATGCATCAATTCCGTTGTTACGCGCTAACCACGGATTGTGGTGGAGTTGTAAACCTCACATATATTGAGACGCCACAGTGTTTCAAGTTCGTAACACATTGTGAACTCCTTCTTAATCAAATGTAGCTTAAAGAGACATTTGAATAAGTTTAAATATACATTACATAGTCAAATACATTATCTCTATATCTCTGTAGTCGGCCCCTCATGACTGAGAATCGTGGTCATCATTGGATGTGCATTTGGAGCGAATTATTTGCCTCCATCGGTTTCTGTCCATCGCATCATGAACGAGTTGGTGGAACCTGGTGGTAGATGATTCTTTGATCTGGTCTGTCTATCGTGTTGGTGATCGGCCTCGTTAAATATGCATTAAACAAGTTTAAATCTATCAATGTTGGAATTAAAAACTCTGACACCAGGTTGTTCATCAACCATACGATAAGAAGAAAAATGTTTAAATCAAGTAATTCCGGATTTTTAATTACGAACGATTCTTTTTAGCTGTGGTTGAAACACATTTAAGGTTGACTTAATTTTTGTTTCAGGAAAACTTTTTTGTTCGTATTGTAGAAAAAATACTAATTTTTTTCGCAATTGTTTATATACTCATTCTTTATGTGTATGAGAGATGGAATTAGTTATTGCCTTTTTTGTTAATCGTTTATATTCTTAACATAAACGATAACAAGAAACATCACTTCAATCAACTCTAAACCATTTAGGGACAAACCAAAAAAACATATTCGCAACAAAACTCGTTCTTAGACGTATCTAAAAAAGAAAACAGCCATTCCCATACACCACCATGGTAAAAACGCTAACAGTGTCTTGAGATTCCCATCTACCGTTTTGCGTATACGAGTCGAAGGCGATACAATCACAAAATGGCTACTCCTAAAAACTTTTTACGACTCACGACGCAACGGCCCAAATTAGGGCGTTGCAAAAAGTACTTCGCTATTTTGGTTCTTGGAAGTTTGGGGGCATAAAATGCTTATTTGATTGTCTATACATATCGGCGAATCTTTGTTTGTTTACTAAAAGAAGTTGGGCAGTATCTTGTGCAGTAAAATTCTGCGACGGCAGATTGTTTGGAGGAGTGGGTGAATGTGATCCAAATTTAGTTTTAGTGTTGAGTGAATAATCAACTGAATCAATATTGGACCACTTCATACGACTATCATAGTATCGGCGAATTCAATACTGACGATTCATAATGTTCCATTAATTTTTTTTTATATGTTTTCTTTCATAATAACTTCTGCGGACAAAAATAACAAAATTATTATGCGAAATCTGATCAGCTGTTTTGGGCTTTGCTTATTTTTAATTACGCATTTATAGATGAATTTTTTACATTATGTATTTTTATCCGACCTTTAATACAAAACAATATCTTATCCAAGGTCTTAATAGACACCTAGTTTAAAGTTAAAATTAGAAAGTGAGTCTAATATGAACCCTGATAAAGTGATTGTGGTGTGTCAGACAAATGTGGGTAGCTGTACAAATGACATTAGTGCTGGTTTGGGGGTGGATCAAGAAATTCACACCCGCTGTGGCAGACGAAGACGGGCGGCGCCAATTCGCTCGCACGATTGGTGTAACCCAGTCGAATCGTCGGGCAGTAAGTAGCTATGTAATTTGCTACTCCTAATATCGCGTGTAGACCAATAAAGACTAATTTTAGAGTAATGGAACGCGAAAGTCTAAAATCTTACATAGTTTAAAGCTTTTTTTTGTATCTCAAGCTTTTACGCCATCCGCCATCACTAAATAATTATCAACGTGGCCTCAAACTTTCAGTTCAGACACGCGTAAGCTGAAAATGCGAAAATAAATAACGAAACAAAGCCAAAGGGACTGAAACATTTCAAATTCAAATTACCATCTTCAAATAAATACTGTTACTGCCCGCGTTTGAATGTGAGATAATTAATTAAAATAATAGGTAGCAACTGTACTTTAGGTCTTAATTAATTAAGGCAAAAGTAAGATATTTCAAGGTAAAGTCAAAATGAGAGGCGGTATAATAATTAACATTAATTTATATTGATAATGATACTAATCTTTATGCTTATTTGAGTACCGTGGAACTCGTATCGCAAAGATAGAGAATAAGTTAATGAAAATGATATTTTGATATTAAACGCTGTGAGTGTTATTCGAACTCTCGTGTGAAAGTCTAGTCATTATCTAAATTGTATCTGCCTACGGTATACCGTATCTGAAGTGTAGGTGCGTGTTTTTTTTTTATAAAGCTTATGTCAAAGAAAATATACAATCGAGACTTTTATGATTAAATAGACAATATTATATGAAAAAAAAAAAACATTACTCGTAATAAAATTGTTTCTGCAGCTGGAAACATCAACATTTTGAATAATTATTAAAATAATATGCCTAATTTTGTCGAAACCAATTTTTCGAAAACCATACCTATCTACATATACTAATTATTAGGGGACAGATATAGATTGCTTCTTCAAGCTTGTCGTTTAATTAATTTGTCATTTCTTATTACACATCAAACTGAAAATAAGCTATAGGGGTCCTTATATAATTCCGTTTCCGAGTCACGGTTAATGAGTTCCCCAAAATATGAAACCGAGCCCTAGTTTGCCACGATTCCGGAACAAAGTAGGTACCGGCATGCGAGGGCTTAATTAAAACCCAATCCCACATAAGACAAAGCGGTTCTTTGTCCCGTTTGTTCGTTAATGGAGTCTGAGTTACCCGGGGCTGTTTGTTTTATAATCTTGATCTAAGTCCGCTTAGGCGTACGGAAGTGGTAACGGAATATGTTGCAGATGAAAATGTTCGCGGAGACTCTTCGATACATACGGATCAAGATTATAGCGGTAATAGATTAGAAAACTGTAACTGTCCGGGATATTTACCATGTTGTTTTGTTTTAATGAGCTCCCGATATTTCGGCACTGTTGCAAGCGCCATGATCACGGGTGAACTGTAGGTCTAAGGGCAGACATATCGGTCTACCCTCTTCCCGGTCCCGGACACTTTCAGTTTTCTAATGTGTGTAACCATGACAGTTTAAAAAAAAAGCGGTAATAGATGTTCTTGAAGGTTTCTTGATAAACAAGTAAAGTATTTTAATTTTACAAGCGCGCGAACATAGCGTAACATTCTGAACAAATAACTATCCTTCCAAGTGGAGTTGTTATTCGCGTAAAACATCACTCTTATCCTTATTAATATGATTAATGCAAAAGTAACTCTGTCTGTTACGCTTTCACGCATAGAATTCTGAACCGATTTAAACGAAATTTGGTACAGATATAGTCCAGAGCCTAGGAAAGGATAAAGGCTACTTTTTAACCGACTGCGCTATAAAGAGGTAATGTTATACCCGTTAAACATCTCTACGCGGACTCCGCGGGCGGAAAGCTAGTTAAAAATAAGCCTATCCTTTGTTATTCTCTAGACAAATTGTGAACTATGTGAAATTTTGATCAGTTCAGTAATTTTGATGAGAAAGCGCGATAAACCGACTTAGGCTAAATATTAGTCTTTATGGTTCTGTACGCGATATTAGGAGTAGCAAATTACATAGCTACTTACTGCCCGACGTTTCGACTGGGTTACACCAATCGTGGTAGCGAGCGAACTGGCGCCGCCCGTCTTCGTCTTCGGCAGACGTAATAATTTATTCGTAATATTTAGTGTAATGGAACGCGAAAGTCCAAAATCTTACAAACCGATTTAGGGCCGAATACTTATATAATATGATTTATATTTTATCTTAATTTTAGCTTTCAAATATTTAAACAGCATTCACTCCATTGGAAGAGTTCTAAACGAGTAAAGTAAGGATGATGTTTTTATATAGAATAGAAAGAGTATTAAAATTTAAACAATAAAGTTATTTTGACTTATGACGTTCTTGTTTCATACACGCGGTGAAATTTCTAAGAGAAAGTCTAAAATCCGTTCTTTGTCTATATTGAAAGTTGTTTGTTAAGACGCTGGAAATTTAATATCGCCCAGGATGACGTAATGGCTCAAACAATCTTGATCAAAGATAGTACGCCACTGTCTATTATCGTAACGTGTCTTGATAGGTGTATTATCGAGAGCTGTTTTCAAAGGAATTCAAGTCAAGTTGAGCGTCTTTATAACTTCACTTAGACCGGTGTCAATTGATGCCTACGTTTTCTTAAGAGATATGTCAATTGATAGTATTGATACCGTGACTGTAGGTCTGTTTTACTGAGGCAAAGCCAAAAGGAAGCGAAATCGTATTGGAAGTCTTTGTATGTATATCTGTGTATGTTCGTATGTACTGTAGCATCTAAACTACTAAACTGATAGATATTATAAAACCTGATGAATTAGATAAGGTTTATATTATAAATCGTATTATGTTCTGAGATAGAAATAAGCAAAATAATTTAAATCAGTAACTTTTATTGATACAAACTGTATTTAGCCGCATATTTATATTTTTTCAAATTTGATAAACTTGGAAATAAAATGTATGTTTGATGATTTTTTCTTCTTTCTCAAAAAGTGGAGACCAGCCATGCATGCTTAAACACTTGTGGTTTATTTTCCAGAAATAAACAAAACCTTGTACTGTACTAACGTTACTTTGCTCTATTTTATATTTCCAGTTGCGTTTGGGGTATAAAATCGCGGAATAAAACCGTAGGTTGCTTATTTTGCGCCTGTCTGCCTTTTACAGCATGTATTTTTAAGATAAATAAGTAAACCATTCGTTAAAAAGCGCTTAGCGCACTCAAAAATGGGGTCGAGCAATAAATGCAGTAGGGCTGTCATCAATCTTAAAATAACTTTGCAATGGGAACCTAATCTATGATTTAAAAAAAATTTAACATGAAACCTTTACACATATGTTTTAATGGAAATTTTAAAAGAAAAAACGATTTGCATTGATGTCACTAATAATTTTTTTAGTAGCTTACACACGCTCGTAATTGGTTTTATAAAACAATGTCTTAATAGGTTTATGTAAAACAAAAATCAAACCATTATTGCATTATAAGGAAAAAAATCTCTAAAGTTAAAGTAAAATGAGCTCCAAATTAGAACTGCTATCCATTATATATAATTTTAAACTGTCATGGTTACACACATGAGCAAACTAAAAATGTTGCAAGGCGCTCAATGCTAATGGCGTGAACGGGAGCTCATTAAAACCAAACAACATGGTAAATATCCCAGACAGTTTTAGTTTTTAGGCTTAAGGCATCAAATAAATCACTACAAAGACAAAACTACGTAATGAATACAATCAACTTGAACAGTCATCGAAAAAACATTACGACTACTTACACGCGACAATGGTTCAGTAATAAACCAGCTCACTCACTCACTCATTCGTTCAGTTCGCGCCAATCGAACCGTACTCGAGCAGAATCCCAGCCCTATCGCATCTTGACCTGTTTCCGAGAGGGGGTGGGGGGGTATTACTTTGCGGATTTCACCCGCTGCCAACTGTGAAAGGGGATTTTTTTTCATTCCCCCATATTAGCTTTTCTGAGACATTCGTTTTGTGTTGGAAATTTGTTGCTTACCGCTCAAAGGAATGGGGCAGCCCTAGATGTTTAGAATATAAATGGCACATTAGTGTTATAATTGACGAATTTAAAACTGTATCAGAAATTTTACAAAAAAAAATATTATAATTTTAATACTTAACTTTTCGAAATCGTACCAATTTATGTGTTAGATTTTTTATGATTACTACTAAACATACCACTTAACTGGTTCGGTGGAATAGTGGTTAATGACCCAGAATCACTACCTACGGTTCGAAGAGTCGTGGGTTCGATTTCCACCACAAATTACTGCTATCAAATCTAGTTGCTTTTGATAGCTTATATATGTCAAAATTCTAATGGGTTGCATTTCCGTGCTTGCTTATATTATATTCATAGAAAACTACAGTCAATCGTTAGTCTGACCTATTTAAGTATATGAGTTCTACAGTTGTTTCAGAAATCCGTAACACAAAAGCAAAGCTAGCAACTTGCTTCGGAATGAAATCTATGCATTTGACGTGGGCGTGATATTTATTTATTTAATATCTTTGAGTGTAGATATGGAATTGATTGCATGACGGTACCAATCCTCAATACAATCAGTTGTCAGAAGCACATTATTGGAATCCGGATTAGAAAATGTTGACGAGAAGTTTCGTCAGCCAATAAGGAAGCTGGCGGGTAGGGTTGGTACAGTTGAAATAAATTATAATGTTTAACTTGAGACTAGCATAGATTTTCACATTAGGAATGTTTTATATTCGGGATATCTACATTATGTATTGTATATCTTTGTAAATACCATCTTTTGAAGTATCATACACAAAGGTAGGACGTAATTATGTTCCACTGAATGTACGAGTATTTTTTTTATTTCTGACTCGTTAACGCATCTAATCTATACTAATATTATAAAGCTGAAGAGTTTGTTTGTTTGTTTGTTTGAACGAGCTAATCTCAGGAACTACTTGTTCGATTTGAAAAAATCTTTGTATTTGCTTTGTATAGACCATTTATCGAGGAAGGCTTTAGGCTATATAACATCACGCTGCGACCAATAGGAGCAAAGATACAGTGGAAAATGTGTAAAAAACGGGAGAAACGCGAACGAAGTCGCTGGCACAGCTAGTTATACATATGTATTTTTTAATATTAATAAATAATATGTGCACGCAATCAATCGTTTTGTTTTTAGCAGCAAGATTCTTCGTGTGTTTTTAAATAGTATAATGCCTATATATAAACTGTAACTTATAATAGCCTGGTTATAAGTTCAGGCTAGGTTAGTATTTTTTTTTTTCAATTCGGACATAAAAACATATTACACCTGGGTAGCTCAATAGTTAGAGCAGCAGACGCGGGGTCCTCGTTCAGGCTGGGTCATGATTGTGTTTTTTTAAAATTTTAAACATAAAAACATAGTGCCTTAATTGGTACAGCCGGCAGCCCTACCGCGTCTTGACCCGTTTCTGCGTGCAAGAGGGCATTACTTAGCGGATTTCGCTCGCTACCAACCGTGAAAGGGATTTTTTTCCTCTCCGGATATTAGCGGGTCACATTCGCTGACTCGTAGCCCGGGACAAT
This sequence comes from Maruca vitrata, assembly GCA_039566165.1. Taxonomy (NCBI): domain Eukaryota; kingdom Metazoa; phylum Arthropoda; class Insecta; order Lepidoptera; family Crambidae; genus Maruca; species Maruca vitrata. The sequence goes on along the minus strand of CM076912.1, from coordinate 15,869,817 downwards.
TGTGCACTTACGTCGTTTATGTCCACGTGAATTAACAGGAGTCACTGGCATAGTTATACGGAGTGGTTTGATTTTTTCATGGAAATTGTATTTCTATTTATTCATTAATTTGTTGTTATCGTCTTTCTTTATTAAGCTATTGCATAGCTTTTATCGCGGGCTTTGAGTGCGGCGACCGAACCAAGAAATTCCGTAACGAAAAAAACCTCACAATCGTCTAACGTCGTTTCAGTTCGGTAGACTTCGGCATTGTGTTTGTGTGCGTGCGGTTAGACGTATTGTACGACTCTACGAAACTCGCACGAATCGAGACGAGCTGCTCCGTAATCGGACGATGCTATGCAATAGCTATACCGCGGCAGTCCCCGAGTGCCACACGTCTTTTTTCTTCTGTTGCGTCACCCAAAGGTTCTGCCAGAATATCAGCGCCGTCGCGTCCGTACGGCTGCTACAGCACTTGCTGAGGCAGAAACTCTTGATCACATTTGGTGTGTTTGTTTAATTTTGGTTTTTATTTTTATGATCAATAGATGTATTTTATATTTCCACTTTAGTTTTGGGTAAAAATCAATCAATTAGCTTATTACTTTGTTGATTATTCGAACTTTTATGAATGTAGACGCGGGAAGCGTAATTACTACGTGGTATTAACTTTATACTACGCAGAAATTACAATTATATACGTGAGAAATAATACCGCAAATTTCGTGATTTTTATTATCTTCTAGATTCGTTTGATTTCTCTGATTAAAGTACCTAAGCTATATACATCACTATAACAACTTTCCAATTATATAACTGATAAAGTAAGTCAAAATAAAAAGGAGATGAGACGATCGAATCCCTTTCTCCCCAACATCTAATTCCAGCCGAAACCCCGAATCGAGTTTCGGAACACATTCACGCGTTCTCCCCATTACAGTGCCCTTATCGTACAAGTAAACTACCATCGATACGGAAACACTAAACAACTGTTGGCCCTTTGGAGGCACTTACACTCTCCCAGTCTTAACGAAAACCGACCCATTACCTATTAGTGGTCGTCGAATACTTTTATTTCGCACGTGCGTTCGTGCGTAATAAAGTGTTATAACCCACTGTCCCGTATAAGGGACAAAAGTCACTTTTATCGTGTATGAGAGACATATTTTTGTCCTAGTATGTTTAGCCGATTTGGAGAGGCCTATGTCCAGCAGTGGACAGGAATGGGCTGATGATGATGATGTTAAGCCGATTATAAGAGTTGAGGGCCGAGTGGTTAAAGTGGCCGTTGCTTGCCATTCGAAAGGTCGTCAGTTCAAAGTAGTTCAAACCACGCCACATACTACCACTGTGTTTTTCAAATTTGAAATTCATGTACGATATGATTTTAGACTATCGCGTTCCATTACACTAAATATTAGTCTTTATAGGTAAGTTCGCTCGCGACCATGATTGGTGTAACCCAGTCGGATCGTTGGGCAGTAAGTAGCATGTATTTAAGACTAATATTAAGTCATATGTACGATTATTCGACGATTTAACGGTGATGGAAAATATTGTCCTACGAAGAAATTCTTAGGTTGTGTAGTCAACCCGCACTTGGCTAGCGTGTTTGACTAAGGCTTTATCACCCTAGTTTAGGGTAGGCCCGTGCATCAGCAGTGTATACGTATGGGCTGATGATGATGATGTTTTGCCTGATTCATGTAACTCTAGAAATTGGTACATTATTCTATGGATCCTCATTGTCACTCATCGCCAGATATTGACGTTGACTTGCGAGGTATATTATAGCCGTCTACTTCATAAATTATCTTTAAGCTTATTTTTATAAATTACAAGGTCGAATACCTAGTATTTTTTCATCATAATGAATTGTCAGTTTTTGATATCATAATGCAGGATAGTAAAAGGCACTGCTGCAAAATTATGTTCATACTTCATAAATTGTAGGCCATACCTGGTAAAAATCAAAATAAAAACACAATAACCTAAAACAATGGGAGATGAAATAAAAAAAAATGCTTGATCACTTTACCAATCCCGTCGCTTGGCTTTTGTCCCTCACATGGGACATTGGGCGGTTCAGCCACGCGGTCGCGTGCCCTATAAACTATCGACCAAATCGGCATACTCTGCCAATTATACAGCGGGGTTGCCAATTTAACGGTGTTCGTTGCCAGTTGGCGGCATTTCGTAAATGCTTTTGTCATACGATATATGTTAAAGCTTTCTTATCTGGGGCTTTTTTGTTTTTTTTTATTCGGATATAAATATGAGTCGACTTAAATTTGAAATTGGAATAATGTTTGCATGGATTTCATTGCGATTCAAACCAACGTTTTCGGACTACTGGGTTCGTTCCGTTACACTATATATTATGGGTATTTATGGGTAGACCCATACTTTATAAACATTAGGATGCTTTGTATTTGCTACATTTCATTTACTTTTCATATCGCGTGTAGACCCATAAAGACTAATATTTACTGGGTAAAGAAAACTTCGCATTGAGCGCGTAAACGTCTGGGTAGTTCAATGTTAGAACGTAAAACACGATAGCTCAAAATCGTGGATACAAGTAACCGTTCATGCTTGAATAAATGCGCATATTGCCATTTTCACAAACTACATTTGAGCGTTTAATGACCAAATAGGTCAAATCTTAAAGAAAGGTCAAATCAAAAGTACCCGTAATCGACGAGCGTGCATGAAGAGGTTGATGAATGTGGATGAAGTGAAAGTGGTGTGCCAGGACCGTAGCACATGGCAGAAAGTGATCTCTGCCTACCCCTCTGGGAAAAAGGCGTGATTTTATGTATGTTTGTATGTATGTACGTACATTAGAGCGTTAAGAAGAACCAAAATAATGAAAATAATGACATAACTTTACATACATTGATCTGGTTCAGTGATAAACCAATCTAACCAAGGTATTGAGTGAGCTATGTATGATTGATTTGAAAATTCGATTTTTGTCTGTATTTGGGTAGTAACTTTCCACATAGAGACAACATTAAACACAAATTAAACTCGCCAATATCCGTGATGTACCTTAGTTACAAAAATATTTTGACTTTAATTTTTAAAAACTAAGGGTAAGTTTCATCACCATAAATTTTAGCATCAATTTCTGCGTAATAAAACACCGGCTACAAAGGGTTGCTTGTAAACACTCCTTTACTAGCTGAAATATTTAATCTTCCTTTTAGTCCACAGATAAGCGAAATTAAAAACATTAGCGAAAAGTTCACTGAACTCAATAATTAAAAAACCATTTCGACAAAATGAGTTTTTGTGTAATTAAAATTCATTCTTGCGTTCTCGTCATGGCAGGCTGTCTTGCCCGTCAGTTGGGTAATGCGAATGAAAAAAAAATATTAATTTTCTTTTCCCGTGATTATTCAATTTTGATAAAAATAAATTATAAAAAGTCGGTTTTAGGACTAAGGAATATTTAATAACTTCTTCCCATTTCACTGTGTTTTTGATGATTAATTCAAAAAAATATATGTTCTTTACAAAAAAAATTTATTCATCAGTCCGTCTCAATTATAGTCTGTAGTCAAAGAGTCGAGATAAAACCATTTACTTAACATTTTTGTATGTAATTGGATTGGGCAGAATTTTTATACGGTTAGCTATAAAATATTATGTTCCGTTAAAAATGTATTTGGACTAAACGAATAGAACAGGTAACTTACTGACTGACGTTTCCACCTATTTAGGGGTGAGACCTATCTGCTCTCAAGTCTGGTGAAATTTCCATGTTCTACAGCTTATTAACACTCTTACCCGCCAATATAATTAATCTTTGACATCAATAATCATTGAAATGGCAAACGTGTCTAATAAATTAATCTACTACTGCGTGTGTCCACGATTAAACAATTCTCCTCAAAATGTCAGCAAATAGTCAAAATGTCCAAGTATTCCTGTTAACTAATTGTCCGCAAAACACTGGTAACCTAACTAGCCTTCGGAACGCCAGCCATTTGCGCTGTTTGACGAGTTCGCTCGTGAACATGTTCTAATTATGTCCCTCAATGTTGTAACACGCTTGTTATGATAGTGGGTATCTGTTGGAATGTGGGTTGAAAGTTTTAGTCAACATTTTCAAATGTGTTGGAGGTTTACTTTTATCCTAAGGCTAATTGGATTGTTAAAGGCAGTTAAACAATGAATATTAGTTTTACTTGGTAATCATTAATTTGAACGTAATAAGGCGTGTAGGAAATGGACAAAAATGGGCTGATGATGATGATGATAATGAAGGCGTGTAGGAAACATTTTTAAAACAAATATGTTTGTGCAAAAAATAATCAACACAAAAGCTGATCGTATTTCAAGAAACCAATATGATCAGAAAGTCACGTACGAAATTTGCCCGTTAAATTGTGATAGTCTTTATTAATTTTATGCATACCAATTAGAACAGACAATGGAACAAATATTTTACTTTAATAGATAAACAAATCTGAACCCGGAATAATAACATAAAATGCACGCATTGTACTGTGAAATTTACGTTCAGCGAATTTAATATTAACCTGTGTGGAAACTAGACTTAATTCCGGTTCCAAAGAGTGGTATAGGCAATAAGGGTTTTCGTGTATTAGATGGCAATACGTAGGTGTGATGTCCGACTGTAGCATGATTGGTTATTTTTGACGTGACATTGACAGAAATGTCAATATTCACCAATCACGTAGCATTTAGATCTCACGCCTACGTATTGCCATCTAGTAAATTTTTCATATTCATACGTTCTCTCGTACTATTATTGTCGCAAACAATAAACATCATATCACAAATTTCGTAAAGTATTATCCTATCTCGTCAGTCCGCCATTTTGTTACCCGCGTCAAAGTTTATTTATTGCATGTAAAAGTGGAAATATTGCAGAGGTATGAAAAGCAGTTGGGTGGTACCATAACGACCAAGTCGCCAAGATATACGAGTAATTGAATCGATGTTGGGCTCCTTGGGTGGATATGTTAAGGATCAGATACATCTGATCGGACGGGGTGATACGGATGGCTGCTTTGTATGAAACAGGACCTGTATCAATTGCAACAGGAATTGCTATAGTATATTATTAAAAACTTCCACTTGCTTTATGGAGATGGAATGTTAATGTGCTTTTTTGCTTATGATACTGTCAGTATTCTAATAATTGAATAATTACGCTAATGTTTGTTTTTATTTTCATCATTCAAATATTCTATTATTATTTTATTGCTGAACTTACCTACTTGTAACTTACAAACTTAAGTAGATAAAATCCAGTACAAAATATATTATTAAACAAAACTTAGATTGCGGGTACTGAGTCTTTTGAAATGAAACTGACCCGACAGACTTCGTCCTGTCAAAAAAAATTGTAATGTGGCGTGTTTTATTCCTACCTTTAGTTAGAAAACGTTTGTATGTGAAAAAGAAAAGGGCTGTTTTTAGGGCTTTCCTGGCAATTATTCGATTTTATTTTGCCGTAAGAACCATCCTTGGACTTCAACGAACATTTTAAAAAAAGAATTGGCCAAGTTGGTTCAGGCGTTGTTGAGTTATGCGCTTACCAACATATTTTGCGACTCATTTTTATATTATAGATGAAACTTAAATTGCGGGTACTGAGTCTTTTGAAATAAAACTGCTTAAAGGTAATCTCAGTTCCCATCTTATCTCTTAATACGATGCTCCATAGACATCTAAAGCAATAAATCCTCAAATATGTAATACTTCTTCAAAAATGCAGTTCCAAGAATATCACATGAGAGCTCTTTGTGGCAAATTCAATTCCATAAGCGAGGTTGTAGGGTGGAGCTAAAGAGAAATATCGCTGCTCTACAAAATACTTTAGTCGGTACCGATGTGATTAAGTTTACAGGAGCCTTTTAAAACGCATGATATATGAAAGCAATTTCATCTGAAAGTATCACTCGTATTAAGCTCCTTGTCATAATGGAATCGAGAAATTACCGAGTAATGTCTTTGAGAGACGTAAAAAGGTTACCAATATGCTAAATTGAGGTATGAGGAGCGATGTCGGAATTATGGATCTTTTTGTGTTAAGCTTTTTCGGGGTCTTAAAAGGATGTAAGAGTGATTTATTTTGGCCAACGTTGAAATGGTTCCCGATTTATTATAACCGTAAGCGCCATCTTTGCCGGGAAGTTGTTAAGGAATTTCGGAGTCAGCAAAAATGTTTTACTCGGCAAAAATTCGGAGACGAGCTCTGTTTACCCCATGAAAGCATTTTGGTATTAAAATATTAAATTCAAGTTTTTTTTTATTTCATGTCTACTTTTTAACATTATCATAAAAATTTCGAGCAATATAACTAGTTCTGAGGCGCCTTTGGTACTGTTTCTGTCGTCTGTGTAATATGATTTTTGTTATTAACAACAGAGCTTTTCCCGAGTCTGTGTGTGATATTGTTATATTTGAGTACTAGCTGTGCCCGCAACTTCGTCTGCGTGGAATAGTAATTTTCGCCAGCATTTAGATTTTAGGAAGCATTTTTTAAAGTAATTACAGGTAAAATAAATAAAGCCACATCCTTACTAATATTATAAATGCGAAAGTAACTCTGTCTGTCTGTCTGTCTGTTACGCTTTCACGCATAGAGTACTAAACCGATTTAAATGAAATTTGGTACAGATAGTCCAGAGCCTAGGAAAGGCTATTTTTTAACCGACTGCGCAATAAGGAAGTAATGTTTTACCCGTTAAACGTCTCTACACGGACGAAGTCGCGGGCGGAAAGCTAGTAAATTATAAAAACTATAAGAAAAGAAAATATAATTAAACTTAGTCATTGATTAGATTAATATCCAGGAAAGAACCTATAATTGTTTACTGATTAAAAGGTGATAAACAACATACTACATTTTTCATTACAAATCGGCCAACTAAAAGAGGATTCACTCGCCCAATATTTTTTTTGTCCAAGCAATGCTCTAGCCAGATGAAGAGAGTGGTAGCTAGGACTCACAAAATATTTTTCACATTTTAGAACTATAAAACCAGGTTAAAAAATTATTTTATTTGACAGAAACAGGTTTCAATGGTTGCAAACAGCATACTGTACCTATGTAGTTAGTACACAAAACTGATGTTTGATATCAGGATGACTTCAAAAGATAAAAAATACAAACTACCGATCCACTGCCTTAAAGTATCTATAAAGGATGTGTGTCGCCATGTGACGAATTATATTAGTATTTGCTTTGCTACTTTATTTCTCGTAGATTGTATTGTACTCGTACTGAAACAATGAGATAATTACATGAAAACGCAAGTTAAATAAAATGGAACTTATTAATTACTTTTAGTATTTGAAGCAATATTGCGAAGTAATAAAGCACAGTGACATCTCTTGAACCGACCAAGAACTAAACACTCATGTCATATCAAATCTGACAATATTTGACATGACTTGCCAGATAAAAACGTAATAGTTGGGAAGCCCAAAGGGGGTTTTGCAGTCTTGATCAGACACAGACCCTGTCTAATAAGATTTTTAAATGGAATTTTTTAATATCCAACATTTCACGTGAATATTTATAAATTCCCCTATATTTGCTATGATAAGCGATATCCCAAATCCCAAGCAAGCAAATATAGAACAACTGACCACCTCCATACCGAAAACCAGATAAAAGATAAATTTAGCGAATTCAATAAACTTTTGTACCTGGTCTTCGTGGATATTTCAAAAGTCTTTGACGGTATCACCCACATCAACCCAATTAGCTTTCTCTTCTTCAGCAAAACGTCGAACCTACATACATAAAAATTCTCCAAATCATTTACCAACAAAGCACAGCCGATATCAAACTGCACACTGAACGCCTGACATTCAAAATACAAAAAAGAGTTAAACAGGGTGATTCCCTATCACCAAAGCTTTTCAGTAGAACGCTCCAAGAAGTCTTCAGGTCACTATAATATTCTTAGGCAACAAAAGGAATTGGTGTAGGGGATAGATGACTGATAAACTTTCGCGTTGCAGATGACATTTTCCTCATCAAAAAAAGACCCAAGAAAAGGTGGTATGACGATCTTGTCCATGTATCAAAGAACTGGCAAGTCCTAGCATTGGACCGAGAGCAGTAGATGAGTTCGAAGAATACTTTGCCCAGCAGTGAGATGATACAGGTTAAGATAAAAATTTTACTGATTATTATACAGCAGGACTTTGATATCAACTTGAACCTCCTGCATAAAAATGTAACGCGTTGAAGTATCTCAAGATTATGTGTTTTTCAACAGACACAAAGATTCTTCTTCTTCTTATCGTATGGTCGATGAACAACCTGGTGTCAACCTGGTTTTTAAACCGCCCGTAGGCCTCTGACATCGCTTCACACACCGTTAAAAAATCTCTCAGGTGTGCTGGTTTCCTCACGATGTTTTCCTTCACCATTAAAGCGTCGAATGATGGTACATATGAATTTCAAATTTGAAAAACATATTGGTACCTGGCGGGGTTTGAACTGGCGATATCTCGCATGGCAAGCTACGACCTTAACCTCTAGGCCATCGACGCTTTTGATTAATTATAACTTTCTGGTCCAAATCGTTAGAATGATACTTTGTAGGGATTATTTAACATGCACTTTGAATGACGGACACGGTCAAATAACTTTTTTCTTTTAGCAGCTTGTTACCAGGTAGCCCTCCTGTATTAATCGCTGTCCCCCCCACTTATAAAGAAAGTGTAATAAACTTTTTTCTTATTTAGCGTAATCTTTCTATTCCGAATCCATGTCGTTCGAGTAACTGCAAATCTAGCTATTTACCTCCCCTACTATGACGTTTTTCTCAATAAAGTAGTCCGTATAGTCCTAGTCAGAAGGTTTATTTTGGTCGATATACATTTACCATTTTTGTACGTGATCTAATAAAGTTAGATTTTTAACTTTCCTACAGGAATTTCTGTGACTAAAAGTATTTAAGATCATGACCGGGGATGTATGGTACCACCATGCAAAATTTCATTTAAATCGGTGTAATAGTTTCAGAGATCAGTCATTTATTTAGGTTTTTTGAATATCCCACGGGAATCAGTTAACTGTCAGTGATTTCAAGTATCCTATGCATTTTTCCGGAATTTAAAATACCTTCGTGTAAACTTTCATTTAAATTGGTTCAGCCGTTTAGGAGGTCAGTCGAAACAAACAAACAAACAGACAGAGATACAATTTTTTTTCTAAGTATGGGGTTGTGTTCTACTACTCTCAAAACATATCCCTGACTGGTTTTTTTGCATTTCTAAGAAAAGTACAAGAATTTTTGCCTCTACGTTTTTATTATAGTATAGATGTTGCGTTTTTAGAAAGGAATAAAAAAAAATCAAGTTTTTTAGAAATAAAAAAAAGCAAAAAATGGTTTGGTATGTGATGATTCCTGATTCTAGTATTTATTATTTTTATGTAATTTTTACTTTTTTATTTTTCACTCAACATTATTAAGATAGATTGACTTTAGACATTTCAATAAGCTATAATGAATGTGAAAATAAATTGAATTAAATAACTTTTTCTGAAAAATGATTTACAAAAAATCTTGCTGGTAAATGTAATACTATAAATGAATTAAAAAAAAAAAAATTAAGTGTGTAGTGCCTCAAAAAAAATCAGTATGTCAGTAATGTGTCCTAATTTAGTACATATCCTCATCTATCTTCCGGAAGCATTATTTTTATAACCCAGGCAATGATTAACACCGTTCTACGAGCCTCAGGGAAATTACTCACTTTCTCTCAAGGGCTTTAATCAGACGGAAAAATGTCTTCAGCAAATTACAACAAGAAGATTTTGGCTGGAAACCTTTCTTCATCCATATTTTATAGATAGCGTCTTATTTTATGGCTTTCTTATAACTTCTTTCTTTAATAGTAGTAAGGTACTAGAGGATACTAGAGGATAACCTACCAATATGTAAATGACGATGGATAGGAGTGACGAACGTTTGGAGAGGCCTATGTCCACTGGAGTGGACTGTGATGAGCTGATGATGATGATGATTATTATATATTTAGGCTATACGTACCTATATATTAAAGTATCTTAAGATACTTTTTTATGTCTTTTTGAAAAGTGGATACTTGAGATTCGGTTTTCGTAAGTACATTATTTAAGAATATTATCTAAGGGAATAAACTGCTTTTATAGATTAGTTTATTTTTTATTTCATTTTAAATGTATGTGGGATGTCAAATTTCCTGAAACCAAAATTTCACTAGGTTTCTAATGGACAGCAAAAAAATATAATTCCTCTAAATATAGGCTCCATTTTTTGATTTTTTAGTTGGAAAAATGTTCTTATTACGAAAAAATCGATTCAAAGAAATTGCAAACCATTGTGATTCAGTTCGAAATTTTCTGTTTCAACATTTTTTGGAAAATATTTGTTTGGTTCGGTTTGCTAGTATTCAAATAAATCATAAAACAAAAGCCTTTCTGTTGTTTTCAGTTGTTATGGGAAAATCCTATAGTAGTCTTTTCACATGATTTTTATATTTTTTTGAGTAACTACTTCAATTTAAATAAAATATTATATCGGCTTTAAAGCAGGCAAACTGTTTTTAGTTACCAACAAAACCACGGAGTAAATTCTTTTGTCAGTACACTTTTGCATATTAATTTGAATAAAATTAGAGCTTCACAATCCAAGAATTCCAACTGGCAAATAGTTAGCGAGCTTCTGTTTTACCGTCTACAGCAGAAGGCACTAAAATTTTAAACGTAAGAAATCGCGACGGTCCCGCTGAACTGTCGTAAAATTTAATTCGAGTTTTATTGAAGGGCACGCTCGAACGGATTCGTAATAAACCCAATATTGACATTGTTAGGCTTAAGACATACAGTTCCGCTTTTATGTATGAGAGTTATACATCATTAGTATACTGAAATACACTGACGTATATTACATATTTATTAATGTGTGGTGAAAAGAAAAAAAAATACTAATTTGTTTTTCTTGTAGTTATAAAAAAATTTCACAATAGAAATTACTTAAACGAAATGACCAACAATCTACGTAATTACTACATAGTATAAAGCAAAGTCGCTCCCCGCATCTGTCTGTACTTATGTATGCTGAAATCTTTGAAACTATGCAACGTATTATGATGGTTTGTTTTTTAATAGATAGATGGATTCAAGATACTATTGGCATCAGATACTGATATACATACAAAGATAATTATTTATAAATACATAATCACACCCAGACACGGAACAAACACCGTTCATCACACAAATATTTGTCCGGGGTGGGAATCGATCCCTCGACGCTTGGAATCGCCAGCTAGAGTCACTAACCACTGTCACTGTCACAAATCATACCCTGACACGGAACAAGCACCAATGTTCATCACACAAATATTTGTCCCGAGTGGGAATCGAACCCACATCTTTTGGAACCGCCACCACTGCCAGTCACACACAAAAGCTTAACAGAATCGCATGCATCGGCTAACTCACGTATGCACCCGCCCTTACCACTCCAACTATACTAAAAGGGCCGTCGTCACCACTTTCCCTTCCCCTTAATTCTTGTCGTTTGCCGGTCTTCCCGATTCGTCACATCCCCGGTTTGTCACGTACCGAAATTCATTAGCCCTGCCCTGGGATTGTTTTCATTTTCTTTTTATGAAGCACAAATTTTGACGTCGGCATTTTGGGTCAAGTCAAGCGTAACTGGGTCGTTTAATGGGTTTTGTTTGTGTTATTCTGTTGAAAAAGCTTTCTAATATAGTTCGTGCTTTTGATTTTATGAAGGGTTATTTGGTAAACCTTATTTCGAATACTTTTCTTTAATTTCATAGTACAGGATGCTGATCTACGATTTCTGCGAAACAGCGCGATAGATAATAAGTAATATACATTGGTACCTAAACATATTTAAAATCAAAAGCTCACTCACTCACCACGAGATCTCAGATGTTACAAGTACTAGAAGTTCTGCCTGGGGAGAAGGATTGAGTATGTATTTTTTTTTGTTAAATTAAGGTTAGTAGGGTTAGCTTTAGGACGTTCAACCTCAGTAGAGCAGAATTTAACGAACTCCATAAAAGTGTAAAAGCTTTTGGCATTTTATAACACGTAGGTACCTAAAATGATAGTGTCTGATATTCACGCCAGAAACCACTTATGTCTTAAAAGCAAAGTCGTCGTGAAACAAAATCAACTTCCGGTGTACGCAACGCCTGTCTAGCAAATGACTACACACTTTCCCTGGCATCAGAACCTTATCATACAAACGAAATCTAAAAGCTCCGAAAGTCCGACCTACTTCTAAAAAGAAAACAATTTTGGCCAGAGACCGTGTACAGAACTTTCAATATTTTTATATCCATCCCTTTAACAAAAGTAACCGAAATTATTCGCAAAAAAAGTCTATTTGGCATCGGAAAAGTTAGTACATTTGCATACGGGAACGGAGATCATTGTTTTTGCTGAATATGATATTGCGGTGCCGTTTTGGAGTTATGTGCGTTGCGTGAGTGTTTTGATATTCACTGGGGACGTGTTCTATGAAAGTTTCCAAGTGCTTATAGATAGTGAAGATATTTGAGTGAAAGTTTCTTTTCTATTTGTCGCGCCTTGTGCTTTTGTGCCAGAATATCAGCGCCGTCGCGTCCTTGCGGCTCCTACGGCACATGCTGAGCCAGATCCTTGTGATCTTGTGATATTATATTTTTGGGTGTTTGTATTTTTTTTATCATATTGGGTATTCGGTTTTGGTTTAATGATCAATACAATGTTTTCTTACTTTCTTTCTTTGGCAAATTATTTTCATCTACACTAATACGCGTAGTGTTGTGTAATCGTAACTTTGCTATTTCGACAGACAACAAAAAACGAGTCCAGACTCTTTGACTTCGCTTAACTGGTTTAGTGGATCAGTGGTTGGTGACCCTGGCTGCGGTTTCAACAGTTGTTGGTTCGATCCCAACCTTAAGCAAACATTCATGTGTTCAACATCCGTGTCTGGGTGTGAATATGTATTGCTATATATATGTATGCTTAAATCTTAAAAACTACGCAACAGATTTTGATGGATTTTTTAACAAATGGAGAGATTCAAGAGGCAGGTTTTTACGTATTTTACAACCAAAGTGAAGTGAGGGCGGGTCTCTAGTTATAATTATAGACATTTACATAATTACAATACAGTAATGCTATATTATTAATGCCAGTTCGGAACTCTAATTATACTGAGAAGACTATAGTTTAAGTAAAAAATAATTCTAATTCCTAAAGAACTAAGTATACCTCTGTTTAACTTTTTCCACGAATAAGGCAAATATTTTAATGCGCCTCGTTAAGCTTCTGGGTCGTTATTACTTTAAACGTCCTCGTAGAACGAGGCTTATTGATTTTACTTCATGCTTTTACATAGAATTCTTAATCGCAGCTTTTGTAAGATAATGGTTAATATTTTTATATTGCAATCATAAAATTATTTTTTGCAATTCAAGTCATAATTTAAACTAATTCCTGGTAATAACAATTCATGCGTGTAGTCATCACATCATTATCATCATCATCATCATCATCATCATCAGCTCGTCTCTGTCCACTGCTGAACATAGGCCTCCCAAATGCGCGTCACTTCAATTTCACATATTATTCAATAAAATTGATCAATTAATGTCCAGCTATTTTTATGGTGTAACACGTAGAGGTAAATGTGATTTGAATTGTGATTCGATTTCCACCCACCCAAATATTTATGTGACAAACATCGGTGATTTTTACGTGTCTGGGTGTGTTATTAAATATATTTAAGTATATTTGTGTATCCACAGTTGATTCTGATATCTGTAACACAAATGCTTAAGCTACTTCCACGGGATCAGATCAATGCAAGTGATGTTGTGTATTATTTATTTCGTAAACAACAAACTTTTACCAAATCAGCTGGAACATATAGCACAATGTATTAAAAGGGTGAAAGGACCTACCACTACACGCATAAATCGGGCTTCCTCTACATTCGCATCAGCAGTTTCCGCTAAAAGCGTCAAATCAGCTCAACACGATCAAACGACGCAAATAATTCAATGCACCTCATTAGATCTCTTGATTTCCCCATCAATATACCACTTTGCGTATAATGGCACTTATATTGATTTATTACAAACGCTCCGTACGAATATCGGATAAGTCATTTGTCATCTTTTTTAACATCCTCAGGGATCGAGCGCTCCACCTACAAAAGATCGATGTAAGCCAATACCATTTCAGAGTATAGGAGATTTGATCACGGTGCATTATTACACCGTTCCCGGAATATATGTGGGTGATACGTTTGATTAAAACGGCTTTGAATGGCTAATCGTTTGATTCTGTTTTGTTTTGTTCCCAAAAGATTGTTTTGAATGATATTGCGTGTATGGAGCGATTTTATGTTGTAATCTTATCGGTAGGTAGGTATTTCTTTGTTTAAGGCTTTGTTGGTTTGTTTCCTTTTGTTTAGGATTTTTGAAATCTTTTTTATATATTTACTAGCTGTGCCAGCGACTTTGTCCGCGTTTATTACATTATGTACTACTATTACTACCTACACTAATTTTCTACCGTTTCTTTGCTCCTATTGGTTGCTCCGTGATGTTATACAGCCTAAAGTCTTCCTGGATAAATGGTTTCGAATACACAAAAATATTTTTTTCTTTTCGAGTTTTTGTTTGAGTTTTTGTGTCTTGTGTATTTATGTCTCATTGTATTTGTAATTTCTATGTCGTGGTCAATAAATGTTTTTCTTTCTTTCTTTATTTCAGTAGTTTCTGAAATTAGCGCGTTTAACCGAACAAACATAGATTATAGATTATGACGATTAATCGAGCGCTATTATTATGATATAATTATGATATTCAGTATATTCATTCCTCGAAAGGGTGTGTTAATTAATAATTATAATTACGAACATAATACACGTGCTTAAGTCAAAGTACCAATTCAGTATGTGAAGTTGTCTGCAAAGTTTTAACGAACCTTCATTTCTCTTTGAGTTTGAAACAGGGTACTAATTATTTATAACATGAATTCCATGACTAAATATTATAATTGTCATAATATTATTATTATTTTTTATAATTTATTTATTATTATTAAAGCGGAATATGTTACAGACATCTAGACACGCGGTAGAGTGTCAAGCCAAGTTCAAGAAACAGAACTGGCGGACCGCACCGTGTGTAATATTACACGAACCATTTGGAACCACTTTTGAACCCCTCATAAATCAAAAACTGTTTTACATAAACGTATCAAATTTGGCTCATATATTGTGACTTGCGAGATAAATATGTGTTCTAAATTTCATAAGCTTATCTCAAACAGTTATTTAGATATTAATGTCCAAAAATCCTCATTTTTATCATTGACTGACTGACAGATCAAAATTCTAACCCAGTTCCAAATGACCTAGAGAGTTAAAATTTGGTATGCAGATAGGTAATTACATGAATACAAAGGAAAAAATAAAAAACTGGCATTTTTTTAATAATTAAGTTTTTTTTTTTTTTTTATTTTTATAAGAGGCTAACAAGATGACCTCACTCCACCTGATGGTAAGTGGTAGTGAGATCCACATATGAGGTCGACAGGCACAATAGACCATGTTGAGCCTGTCGCACTCACCCTGAAAGCCGTGAAAAAGGAGACCACTGCTGCGGTTAGGTTCTATTATGAACGCTTAACATAAATACCTAATTAGTGCCTAATCACGCCTATATACCGGGGAAGGCAGAGCACTAAGTATATATTTAGGTATACATACTTACTTATTTACAATTAAGAGTAGGTACTTACAGTCGGTTCTCATATTTATTACTTAGGGTTATACCCCGTAAACGTAGGAAAATACAGTAACTGATTCAATTGTTTTATATTTATAAAATCTAGTTGTAGTTTTGAATTTGTCCTTTTCAAATGACCTACGGCGTTACGATAATATATACTTTTCTACAAAAAGTAATGATATCCAATCAAAAACATAAATGTGAAATGAGAGCCAAGTTCAATATTATGATAATTGCCTTGGTTGTTGACTTCAACGACAAAAGAAGTGAGATCTAAATGGGTGCCAAGTTCAATGGTCAACCCTGAAATTTATTTATAAGTAACACTATAACATACCTATAATATCTTCTTATAACATAAGATAATGTATGGTGGTAGCCTATGAAGGTCTGTCTTGGCTAGTTTCTATAAACCTACCAACGTATTATTATGTTCGCTCGCTAGTTTCTATCAATAATCCAAATTTTCGGAATTATAAAATAAAAACCGACAAATACCAAACTAACCAAGACAACTAACTAACTAACTAAAAGAAAACTAGCCAAGACAGACCTTCATAGGCTACCACCATACATTATCTTATGTTATAAGAAGATATTATAGGTATGTTATAGTGTTACTTATAAATAAATTTCAGGGTTGACCATTGAACTTGGCACCCATTTAGATCTCACTTCTTTTGTCGTTGAAGTCAACAACCAAGGCAATTATCATAATATTGAACTTGGCTCTCATTTCACATTTATGTTTTTGATTGGATCTATTTAACATTATGCCCCACAAGACAGTTTACACTATCTGACTGCGGGACTGGTCGAAGTGATTCGACTAATTTGAGCCATAAGAAAAAAAACACTTGTATCGAAGAGCTTCTAAAGAAGCCACACACACACAAACTTTAGTTAGTTTCATAAAAAAATACAATATTATAAATCACAAAACTTATCCTTACTGATAACAATAAATGTATTAAATTAACGCTAATTTAATACAAAAACATAATATATATTATGTAGTAAGAAATGCGACATAAACAAAATTATACTCCTTACAATTTCGGTGGCACATTTTATTAATAAGTCTAACCTTCAAACAGAAACAACTGAAATATTGTTTATTTTCGTGAAAATTTATGGTACTAATAAAAATAAGTGAAACTAAGTAGGCAAAAGCTGAAAAATACCTTTTACCACCTCAAAGAGAAACGGGCCAGTATATTTGTTTTGAACTAAATATTAATGCGAGTATGGCTTACATAATATTTTTCTAAATTATTAAAGGTCAGCAGTATCTCTAATCAGTCAGTCTAAAATTTTCCAAATATCTCAAATAATACTGTATGGTATCCGACCAATTTCGCCCAAGACGGCCGATCTCAATTGAGATCGGCCAACTGCGCAAACCAAAATTATAGTGCGCAAACACAAGTGCACTCTCTCTGTTCATAGTCTCATAATTCGGTTAGACGGCGATCCCACATGACCGATGAGATATCACGCGCAATTTCTCAAATAATCCTTGTACCAATCATAATCATCAGCCTAATTTGAATTCCATTGCTGGACATACCAATAGAAATAGAAATTGAAAATGTTTAATTGTTGGAAATATGGTATAAACAGGTTTTCTTCTTCCTATCGAGTCGATGGCAAAATCAAACGTGATTGGCCTTGCCACAGGTTTTACAACAATGACAACATCGATTTCATGAGTATCAATAAACACAGCAGCAACTCGGACCCGCACAGCTCAATACCAATGCGAGACTCCACACCTTGTCACGTTGTTGCCGCAGCAGTGGTCTCCTCTTTAAGCGGGCTTTCAGGGTGAGTGCGACAGGCTCAATATGATCTATTGTGCTTGTCGACCTCATATTTGGATCTCACTACCGCTTTCCAACAGGTGGAGTGAGGTCATCTTGTTAGCTTATTATAAAAAAAAAATAAAGCATTGTTCCACAATTTTTTTGTTAACATACACTCAGCAACTTAAAACAGTATATGAATAATATATCCGAACCAGACCGCGAACAAAAACGCAAAAAACACAAAGCGGATTTAGGTAAACATTTCGATGCGAAACAAAAGCCTTAGCGGCCGTTTGCGGCAAAAAACCCTGAGGTTGACCTTTATCTGATTGAATCTATACGCTGTAAAAGGGTACACAATTTTTCCCTATAATTAATTCACGTTAACGAGCGAACACGGCACGGCTTATCCTGTTTTTACTACATTGCCGGATGAAATTCACGCTCGAATATCATTCGTGTTTACCGCTCCAAAAAACTCGTGTGTATTTTCATAACAATAAATGAGGGGCTTTCGCGTAGGCCTGTTCGGGTGGGAGATGCGTTCTTTTGCAACGTGAGCGAAATTCGTTACTTTACCAGTTTGATTGACATATATGGTAGTTACTTTGGCAACAATTTTGAGGGGGACAACTTCTTTATATTTGTATGAAAAATATTTTTAAACGTTATTTATAAATACACGTATTCAAATTATGTTACTGCGAATGTTACCACTAACTTGACTAAGGCCTTACTGCCCTAGTTTAGGGTAGGCCCGTGCCTCAGCAGTGGGGACGCTTATAGGATGATGATGATGATGATAAATGTTACAAATTAAATTGTTCGGTGTCTTACTTAGTTCCTTTACGATGTGAGTGAAATTTGTTATTTCTCTAATTTTACTATTTCTAAAATATTCTTTGGTTTCATTTTGGCTTTATAATTATGTATTTCACTCACTTGACTCCTTCATATAATTGAGTATAATCCTAATTGTAATATTTTTTTTATTTTTACTTTTGCACAGATTATATTAAATTAGAATTCAGGTAACTGGCACAAATATCTGATCTGATAATTGATAAAGTTTTCCTTTACAAATGTCGCTAAGAGAAAAAAAAATCACATCAAAACTACACACATAATTCTTAACAAAAAACATATGTGTAGAAACAAAAAATCGGCAAAAATTACTGTTTTTCTCAAATATGTT
This sequence comes from Maruca vitrata, assembly GCA_039566165.1. Classification (NCBI taxonomy): domain Eukaryota; kingdom Metazoa; phylum Arthropoda; class Insecta; order Lepidoptera; family Crambidae; genus Maruca; species Maruca vitrata. The sequence goes on along the minus strand of CM076912.1, from coordinate 15,851,016 downwards.
CAATAAATTGTTCGCAAGTTCTTTACCTAATTAGGTCAATTACAAGAAGCTTTGAGTTGGCAAAGCACACAAAACAAGACAGTAAATTTACTGAACAACTTTTACGCTAATTTGTAAGAAATTGCTCGTAAACTAGATAATTTGAAGTTGATGTTTTCTCTCTTGAAGATAACAGCACTGTTCTTATAAACATTATCAAAGTCAAACTCAGGACTCTAATTAAAATAGCTGGACAATGAGATGAAATAAACTGTGTTAGTTTGTACTCTGCCTTCTTCTTTTATTTATTTTATCCTGCTGCATAAAGCCATCCCACGATTATCTATACCTCTGCCACTCTGTGAAAAAAACTTCATTTGATTATGTAATTTTAGTAAAAAAAGGATTGGGGACCCAAGTTTACTGTATACTGTATCTATTAAAAAGTTTTTATAGGTCTACACGCTATTTTAGGAGTAGTGAATACATGTGAACTTACTCTGACCGACGTTTTGACTGGTAACCATGATTGATGTAACCCAGTAAGTAGACACATAAAACAACTTTTTAATTAAATGGTACCTACGCAAAAGTAAAATCATACTATATATGAAATGCCATTTAACGTGCAAATGCATGCACAATAAGTATTTTTTTGTTCCTAACTGACGTACGACGATGATAGCTTGGAGTAGCCTCGTCAACATCACCGGACTTGCGGGGATGGCTCTCATCCCTAGAAAATGTGTATTTTTGTCGTGAAGTATGACATTAAAAATAACGTCAACTATTCTTGTTACAGGTACTTCCGGCTATGACAAGAAAGCAATGGGGCAATCAAGAAAAACGAAATTCATCAAAATGGCGTAATACATCGCCAGATGAAACCGAACTCGCCAATATTAGAGACTGAATAGAGAAATGGGGTCACTCAGGTGATATTTACAGAAAATGGCTACCGACAGACTGCCATTACACCTTTGCAATTCGATAAAACAGTACTTTTACGAAATAGAGTTTAGTGTAAAGTGTAAATTGAATCTTATTCATAAGAGCAGATTGAGGAGAGCACTCCAATTGGATCTGAGGGAAAGAATAAAATTAGTTTTATTACTCGTGTTACTGCTTACTCAAGACTCGAAAGGCAATAACTTCGGCAGTAGGAATTCTATGTTGAGAACCCGAGTTATTGGGACGAGATACGGGAAATTGCAAGGCGTTATATTGCCAATGGATCAACATAAATACTTGAAGCCGGTTGAAGCGTATTTGGGTGTGCCGTACGCTACGCCACCTACTGGATCTAACAGGTACGAATGTTTGATATTCTCTGGATTCCGTGTAAAGGAAAAAAATAAACATAAAGGATGATACTATTGTTTGACTTTTGGTTCAATACTTTCGATACTTTTGTATCTACGAGTTGAATTAGAGTATTTACTGTATGAGACAAGTAACTTATAGCTTTTTATAAAAAGGTCAATTGCAAAGGAGTACAATTCAATGTTTTTAATAGTTTTTTAATGTTTATAATTTTTCATCCCATAGTTTCTTTTTTTTGGGTCCACCCTTCATATAATATTCATGTTACATGTCCAAAAATGTAACGTTTATTTCGGATAATAACTAATTTAACAATAAATCTATTATCTTAATTAATAAAATGGATCGCAAGAGTCTGAATCATACTATGTATATATCTATGCCATTTAGCGTGCAAATGCAAGTAAAATAAGTATTGTTTTGTTCCTTACTGACATACGACGATGGCTTGGAGTAGTCTCGTCATCATCATATTAAGTACACTAAACATGGAAAATCTTCTATTCACTATTCCTGACTTTTCATAAACAATATCGTTAAAACCAATTTGTATTTCATTCCACAAACAGCTCAACTATTTAAGTAGAGTTTGTAACATAATATAGGATATGGAAAGTTCCTACCTAATTCGGAAAGTTGCCCAATAAATTCCTAACATAAGTGCCTCTATCATCATTTAAGTTACTGACGATCAAATTTTCAAAGTTTCCTTCAAACCCTTGTCAAATGATTCGCTTCTATGTAAATAACGTGAATACTTCATGGTACTTATTAATAATATAGTCATGGTATAAATAACTGGACAGAACTGGGTAATAATGACATACAATTATCCTTTTGTTTTACAATGTTATGTTTGTTTCGGTTGAAATATTACTTTAGGAATATTAATAGCGAACATCATTTTTAAATCATTGTCTGTACGTTTTCAGCTTGGTAAATTATAAGTGGTCAGGTTATAAAAACCCGCTGGTTCACGTAGTAAAACAATTTGTAAAATGTTTCTAACGTCAGGAACTATTTACGTATAATCATAAAATACCCAAAATATGTCTAATTTTTAAACATGCAAATCAACAAATAAAAATATGGTACATATATAATTTTTCAAGTTTTTTGAGAACTAGCTGTGCCAGCGACTTCGTTCGCGTTTCCCCCGTTTTTTTCACATTTTCCATTGTATCTTTGCTCCTATTGGTCGCAGCGTGATGTTATATAGCCTAAAGCCTTCCTCGATAAATGGTCTATACGACGCAACAAGATTTTTTCAAATCGAACCAGTAGTTTCTGAGATTAGCGCGTTCAAACAAACAAACAAACAAACAAAAAAAATCTTCAGCTTTATAATATTAGTATAGATGTAGTTTTTTTTTAAGGGCTGGCTTTATTGACGTGACTCGGTGGAACAGTGGTTAGTGACACAGGTTCACTACCTATTGTTCTAAGAGTGGGTAGGTTCGAGTACTATTTATTATATTATTTTCTTCAACACAGCTTACTGTCTATAACAAACAGCATTTAGTCATACTATCCGTTTCAAAACAAAATAACAATGCACTAAAGAGCTTTGTTCATTTTTCGTTTTATCTTCGTCGCCAAATTTATCAAGCGCGTTTTATGGTTGTCCGTAATGGTTGTATTTGAGGCACAACAGGAGTGTTGGATGTTAACTCATCCGGAATTATTGCTTCCAAGAAAATGTTCAGCCACAAATTTATGTGTGTGCTGAGTCGAGAATCTTGACGCTCAGTTGCTAAACAATTTTCCTTCCACTGATGTATAAATTCTGGCAAATGTTCGGTCCAACAAACGCGTTCTGAAATAGTTGGTGAGTTCCCCCGATTGTCGGTGCAAGCAATAGAACGGTTAGGAATAATGGAATAGTTAACTGCTAGTTACGAATGTTCGTGGTTAAATATTATAAGGAGGAAATTAATCAATTTTAAATAACGAACATTCAATTCTTATTCAACAGTTATAATAGCTGCGCATAGTGATGGTCAAAAGATTTATAATATCAAAAACATATTCTTATTCTTTTGACTGGCTCGGTGGAACAGTGGTTAGTGACCAGGGTCACTGGCGGTTCCGAGAGCCGTGGGTTCGATTCCCACTCGGGACAAATATTTGTGTGATGAACATCGGTGTTTGTTCCGTGTCTGGGTGTGACTATGTATTTAAGTATGTATTTATAAATCTATATGTATGTATATCAGGGTCTGACGCCCACGTACAAGCTCAGCTTAGTTTGGGGTCAGATGACCGTGTGTGGAAATGTCCCAGATATTTATTTATTCGTAATAGAATGGTACTTTTTTTTCGTCAGTATTCAAAGATAAATATCCTCAACTAACAAAGCAAACAGATGTGGTGTTAAAAGTTTAAATTCCCAGCGAATCTGCATTTTAGTACCATGAACTTTATGTAGCAAGATTGAAAAAATCCTCTCAAGTAAAAAATAAAAGTGGAAACTTTCAAGACATTCTCCAAATTTAAGATTGCTCCTTTTTATCTCTGAAATTCCGGGAAGACTCTCGAGGACTCTCTGGCTGTACTTCTTAACTCAATAGAAGAGACTTGGCCGACTCTGCAATGTATCTTGACCTGTGGAATTAAAGTGGGGCATTCCTTAATACGAGGCTAGTCTGGCATACGGCTTATTTAACGTAAAATTGTCCTTCAAATTCATAAAAACTTTTCACCATTATAATTTTTAAGAAAAATCATAAATGATTACGTTTCGCCTTACTTGCTAAAGGGCACGTGTTGGTGAAACGGATCTTAAAATTTATCTTTGAATTATTTCGTTTATTATAGGTGACTTTAGTTTCCGTTAACACATAGTTAACTTGTGTGTTAAATCTACGATTTATACACAGATACAATAACCTTTATGAAACATTATGATCGCAACATTACATTATATTAAGCCTTTTTAAATCTATTAATATAAAATCAAATAATTTGTACGTGTACATTATCCTGCCCTATTTTCGCCACACAAAGCGTGGCGTTGTGTGTTATTATCGATGCATTTAACAATAGCACAAGTCCACACATCACACGTTTTCATTTCAAATGTATTGTCATATTGTTCTCGTTATTCCCCAATCGTTTAGATAACGACCCGTATGCCAATAACCTTAGACGATACTAGCTGTACCAGCGACTTCGTCCGCGTTTTCCCCTTTTTTTACACATTTTCCATTGTTTATTTTCTCCTTTTGGCTGCAGCGTATCTTATATAGCCTAGCCTTCCTCGATAAATGGTCTATGCAACACTATTTGTTTTCTATTCTAACCAGGGGCCTTAGACAAATTAACAATATCAAAACGATAGCAAAGTTTGATAAGAATAAAATGTTTAGGATTGACATTAGATTGGCCACGTAATTTATCGCGTCTAATTTCATTTCCATACATTTTATACTTTTCGAACTTCGTTATCGTTTCGATTTTGTTACTTTGTCTACGGGAACAGTAGTTCCTGAGATTAGCGCGTTCAAACAAACAAACAAACCTTAGCCTTATTATATTAGTATAAATTAATCCAGAATTGCAATTCTAACACAATTCTCCTTCCAGGTTCGCCCCGACTCGCGCTCCAGCGCCATGGGATGACGTGAAGACCGTCGACCAAATGGGCCCAGTATGCCCTCAAAGGTTGCCCGACATTAACAACGAAACATTAGCTTTGGAGCGGATGCCCAAAGGCAGACTGGAGTATCTACGGAGATTGCTGCCACGGCTGAAGAATCAAAGCGAAGATTGCTTGTACATGAATATTTATACACCGGTGCAAGGTAAGAATTTACATCGCAGTTTAAGCTCGGAAATTTGGATACTGGATTCCGGTTTAACTAACGGTTTGACGTGCAGTGGAATGAGGCTTGTTTTACGTAATGTTGGAGAGGTTTTCGTTGGAAGATCTTAGACTTAAGAAGTAGAAAGAAGATCACTACATTTTTAAAACAAATTCGCTTTATCTGTCCATAAATCCCAATGTGTATGATTTTAGACTTTCGCGTTCCATCACACTAAATATTTGTCTTTATGGGTCTACAAGCGTTATTAGGTCGCGAGCGACCACGATTGGTGTAACCCAGTCGAAACGTCGGGCAGTAAGTAGCTATGTATTTGCTACTCCTAATAACGTGTGTAGACCCATAAGGACAAATATTTAGAATCCCAATGTGGAATCAGTGTTCCGAACTGGTGAAGAAGAAATAGAATCACTTCATTTAATACTTATTTTATTTACTGCACCGATGATTTATAAGTGCGTGTAGATGCCTATATAAATAAAGTAATTTTGACTTAAACTTTTGCTTAAATCTTCAAAAGTACGCAACGGATTTTGATTCGGTTTTTTTTAGAATTTATTAATAGAGAGATACAAGAGGAAGATTTTTATATAAAATTAATTTTGCAGTATCTCATAAAATCGCTCCTATATTCTAATTCGTAGAAAACTAGTTTTCATAGCAAAGATAATATAAGTATGCAAGCTTCTGTTCTCGGAAGTATATTATAATATAATTACGGTTATTTATTCGTTTCATTTTCAATACCCGTCGAACGCAATAAAAAAGGTATAAATATAAATATTCTTTATTTTATTATTTTGCTATCTCTTCTTTTCCATCCATAACCTAGATTGATTATTGCTACTCAATACGAAGCCAAGGGTCGAAAAAAAAAGTAGTAAAGTTTTTATGTTAAAACTCTTGTAAGCTACTTAAAAGGCTGGAAATTAGAATACTTCCACATAAATACCGTAAGTAGCGTTTAGAGTAAATTTAATATTAAACGATATTCAAGTATCCGCTACCTAGGAGCTTCAAAGAACGGGTTTGCATAATGTATGACCACGGAAGGGGTTGTAGCTCCTAAATGTGACACAGAGTCGTATATTTTTCGGAATTTCGTAGTAACTTTCGGGCAATAAGTGAGTTGTGATACTGGCAAACCACGAATTATTAAACCATGAATTATTACTTACTCTATGTACTATCGGGAACGGGGGTACGGAACAACGATATATATTGAAACTTTACGAGTAAATGGTAGGTGCTTCGAGCAAAGCTATTTACAAGATTCTTGTTATTTTACCGAGTATTTGAAGCCATTATTTTCTATCGGTATCAGATAAATGTGTGTTATATATAAGTAAGTATACTCGTCTGCGTATAAGGAAATATATTTACAACTTAAGGAAGGCTTTCAAAGAAAAATAAGGACATTTCCTAACGTTTATCACTTGACAGGTTTTAATGTATATTGTCATAATGTGAATTCATTTTAATTTATTGATGTGTTCTTTTAATAATAAACAAGAGAAAGAGGCAGTACGAATAATACCATTATTTAAAAAAGTTTTCTCTCAGCATTTACTGCAGCTATAAATAAATAAGGTTGCTATAGCATTTTTTTATGTAGGCACAGGCAACATAATACTATGTAGGTATGATGACTCTATCTCTAAAAAAAACCTCAAAATCTGTTGCGTTATTTTAAAAATTTAAGCATACATACAGACAGACGCGAGAAGCGACTTTGCTTTGTACTATGTAGAGATTGTATTTCAACTTTGTACAACTCTCAAACACAAAAGCCAGACGAGTGAAAAAACTTCTCGGAACTAGGTCTAACATATTCGATTTATAAAGATTTCCAAATCCTCTTTTGAAGCGTACACCTGTATCTCACGGTTCATTGAACCCGAACAAGCGATCCTTTCTCAAACGTCGATGTTGTATCGAATATTACGAACGATTTGTTGTTCTCTATCGCTCAGGATATTGCCAATGCTAGTTATTTCAATATAGCCCTTCAGAAATGATTCGAGAGATTTATCGGCCGAAATCTAGTCGATTTCACGATTGGTCGATTCCGTGATTGACTTTTGAAATTTGTATTTCGTGGCTTGCGATAAAATAAGGTAAATAGTGTATTTTTGTTGACATCATTACCGAATGATGCGTCAGAATGTTAATGTGTAAATTAAGCGATATTTGCACACTTATGTATGTAGGTATTCGATACTTCGGATACTTCTATAAAATTTACCGTTTCTTCTGCTTCTTACCGCTGAAATGTGTGTACGCGCATATTGTAGTTCATCAGAATCACCAGTACTGGATGAAACTTTCGAATAAGGCACTTTTTATTTTCTGAGGTCAGCTAATTAAGATGTTTTAAATATTCAATACTATGTTTAATTCGTAGAAAACTAGTTTTCATAGCAAAGATAACTAGCTGTCCGCCCGTCCGCGTAGAGATGTTAAACGGGTAAAAAATTTTACTTCTTTATAGCGCACTCGGTTAAAAAGTTGCCTATACTTATCCTTTCTCAGGCTCTTCAATTCAGTACTCTGCGTGATTGCGTAACAGACAGAGTTACTTTCGCATTTATAATATTAGTAAGGATAAATATTGGCACAGCGTCTAGTCAGGTCAGGTAGACCGTCATACCGTCCCAAAAGTAATTACTTTACTTGAGCCCGTTACCCAAGACAGCAGAACGTTCCCGGACAATTCAAAACGGAACGTTCCAAATTGAAATCGTGACAAAAGAAATTACTTGCACAAACCGCATTCAGCTCCCGCCGTTCATTGTGCCTCCATAATATTTTATGTCAATAGTGTCCGTTCCAAGTACTGAGCCATGATTTGGAATCTTCAAGTTTGAAGCGAAAATTTTAATCACAGCAGCCGAGTTGAGGGTCTTTGTCCAGGAACAAAAGTCACGTGTGTCTGTTTGCTCGGGAACTAAATCGGGATGATGATAAAAGGGATCGGAGACAGGCTTTGTTGGAGTGACGGACTTTTTTATTTATAGCCGTCCCTCGGCGAGACTTGTTGGCTGTCGATGCAATACGGGAGGGATGACACGTCTAATTTTCTTGGGGCGCCGTTTGAACTGTTTCAATTCGTTCGAGCAGGTGTTTTATTCTTTTTTATTGGATGGATTTTTTATTAAACATTTGTAACCTTGCTCTGATATCTACTTGAGACTGATTAGTGTTTTTAATATTGATTACAATTGAGACCTATTATCATGTTTTGCCCAAGACAAGGGACAAGCTAACGAATAACAAAGTGATTTAAGAAAAATGTGAATAGTATACTGTTCATTTTTTATTTCCTTGTTACCAAACAATAGAGAAAAATTCTAATTATAATAAGAACCAATTAGATCCGACGAAAGATAAACAAAATACATATAAATAAAATATATAAAACGTACCTACGACAGTTGGTATTACGAACGATGTTATGAAAGGTTATATAGGTCACATTAACTTAATTAGGGCTGTACGAAAACGCCGATTCTAACCAACTTCATTATACACGATACCACTTATACCTATTTACTCGTCCAAATAATGACTAGCTTAATAAGATCTCTTGTCATCTCTCAATTGATCCAATACAATTACCTCACTAATGGAATCCCCGTCTTACATAACGAGGGTGAATGGACTATAAGATTGATATAGAAATATTTAGTGCCTATCATTTGCTATTCCATTCTGATTAGTCTCAGATATCAAGAGCAAGTGTCTATTTCTAGAAATAAGCTCTCTTATCGGGATAGAGGGGAGAATTGCGATTGGATTTTGCTTTTGTCTAAGGATATTGTTATTCCTGAAAATTAGCAGTCGTTTCAATAAAGTCTCCTTTTTACGAGCTATTGTTTGATTCTTTTGTTTTGTCTATTAGGGGAATATATAAATACATTAGGTATGCTTCAGTATAATTACGTTGTTAGTAAGTGTATACAAATTGTATGGTCTAATAAATTAATATACCTACGTATATACAAAAATTACTCTAGAAACTGCAGTGATAACTCAAAATACACTGCAACAGAAAATTTTGACAAATTAGGGTTGGTGTCATTTCTATACCGCTTTTACCACTATTTAAAATTTGCTTATTTTTATACATCATATTATCTAACCAGTCTACTTCTGAAGACATGTTTCCTTACTAATTACGTTTATGGCTTGGAGTAGTCTTATCATCGTCACAAGACCTCAGAAGTTTTTTCTAACTGACTACGATGCTAGCTTGAAGTAGCCTTGTCATTGTCCGGACTTGCGGCGGAGCGGATGGCTCTCATCCTAACTACATAAATAGCTGTTCATTGAAACAAAAGACACACATTTTCATACACCGCCGAATATGGAACAACATAGCAAATAAACAAGTAATAATACACTCGTACACAAAGCGTCATACCTTTGTTTGCTATCTCCTTTGCGCATGACAGATTCCCGCTCATCAGATAAAGTCCACTTTGGAAACGGTCCAACGGAGATGAATTATGGTTTTCTCATTGGATTCCGATGAAAATGCTCATATTGTTTCAGGGGAATTTCGCGAGGTATTAACGCGTTTGCACGGGAATAATCTACGCGTCTCATTTTTTCGTAAACATTGGAATTACGGCTTGCCTAGTTTTCAATGCAGTTTAATACAATTCCCTGGCATTTTTTTCGCCGAATATGTATTAGCCCGCTTTTATTCCGTGCACACTAAAATTTTGTAGTTTCCAGAATTATTTCTGATATCCATCCATTTTATTGTTCTCTAAGGGCCAATACTGCGTTTAGAATTCATACAAAATATTCAATACTCTAAATAAAAAAGTTGTTTATACATTGAATACAATTCTGCATCGCCTAACAATTTGAGTTTGATGAAAGAATGATGATCACTTGTAGTTGCCTCGTCATCATCACCGGACTTGCGGGGGAGCGCACGGCTCTCACCCCTAAACAATTAGAGTTCAATTTCATCGTTTGATTATTCAGCTGCCAATGTTTGCTTGAGCAAAAAAATGTTCCCAAGAATTTAGCATCTCCACCCTTTTTGAAATAACTAACCAATACCTTTGTTCCAGTCGGTCCAACGCTCCAAGCCAAGTACCCAGTGGTGATCTTCATTCATGGAGAATCCTTTGAATGGAACTCAGGGAATGTATATGACGGAGCTGTCCTGGCTAGCTACGCGGGCGTCGTGGTCATCACCATTAACTACAGACTAGGGATCTTAGGTGAGTGATGTGTTACATCAATAAAATAACATATTTCCGACACATTTATAGTCCATAGATTAAAAAATAGATAAAAAAGTTCAAATTTTAGTCAGCCTATAAGCATCACATCTATTGCAAATCATTTTGTGTATGGCAGTACTTATCTTGCGCAAATTATCGGTTTTCCGCAAGTGCACTCACTTTTTGGGGTGAAAGGTACCGTTTGTCCGTACTCTACGTACTCTTTATAGTCCAGTCAAATTAGGTTTTATCTGCGGAAAAATTACTAGTGAGCTGAATTTTGGTACACACCTTTATTACGGCATTGTAATGAAGGTGTGAAAAATCGACATTCATATCGTGCCGGCTTAAAAAGTTATAGGGGTCAAAAGGTCGCGAAAATCAGTTTTTCGCGAATATCTCGCGATCTATTGCTTGTAGGTTAATTGAGGTCATTAGAAAAATTATTTGTTATAAAATTATCTACAAAAATGTCCTTTGCATTTTTTGTAGAATTGAAAAGATTTCGAGGAGAAACGAAAAGACTCACATACGGCACAGTACGCTCATGCTTTTCATTGATATTTGTAAGCGTGTTGTTAGTAAAATCTACATACAGACATATTAATAGTAATACTAGTACAGAAAAGTTTTCCTTGGAAAAGGAAAACTGAAAATCATGAAGATGTTAAAAAAAGATTTGTAATTGTACAAAAAATTGCAGCGGTAGAAAATATGTCCTAGCATTGACAATGCATCTCGAGAGCAATTTTCTTGTTGGAATATTTCTGCAAAATTGTTTAAATCAGATCTTTTTTCAAACATCTTCATGATTTTCAGTTTTCCTTTTCCAAAAAGGAAAACTTTCTGTACTAGTATTACTAATGCTATATGTCTGTATGTAGTAGATTTTACTAACAACACGCTTACAAATATCAATGAAAAGCATAGGGCGTACGCCTTGGTATACAATACCGTATGTGAGTGCTTTCTCGGCGCTCTCCTCCGAAATCTTTCTACAAAAAAATGCAAAGGACATTTTTTGTAGATAATTTTATAACAAATAATTTTTCTAATGACCTCAATTAACCTACAAGCAATAGATCCCGAGATATTCGCGAAAAACTGATTTTCGCGACCTTTTGACCCCTATAACTTTTTAAGCCGGCACGATATGAATGTCGATTTTTCACACCTTCATTACAATGCCGTAATAAAGGTGTGTACCAAAATTCAGCTCACTAGTAATTTTTCCGCAGATTGGTGTTTAAAAGAGCTAATTTGACTGGACTATTACGGTATATGCTGAATAAGATTTTTTGAGTAGATGAAGCTAAAGAAATAAACTAAGTTTGTTGTGTTTGTCAAACAGAGGTAACAAACAAACACATTTTCAATAAATCACAAGTAATAGTAAGCCTCTTAATGACTAGTTTTTGACCAGATGAAATTCCTAAAGCAATAGTTTTTGACACAAATGTCCTGCGTATTTGCGCTATCCACAAGCAAAATACGGGTGTAATTCCTCAAATTCAATATGTTTTTCGGGGTGAAAGTTCGAAGCGAAATTCTATGAATATTTATCGAGTAGATAAAGCGTAAATATGTAACAAACACAGTTTAAGGGAGCAGATAAACACACCTATAAAAGGGACCGTCTAGTCAAACCTACATTCCTAGTAGTTAAATTTTTGAGGTCGTTCTAGCATCAAATTGATTCTTTAAGGCGATACATATTTGAAGCTGCTTTGTATTTTATTGATAAAGCTTAAAAAGTTGATCTTGGTCAGCCCCTTCACCTCTGATAAAATAAAATAAATCACAAAACAGCAAACATAAGAGTGCGATTTATGTAATCTTATCTCTATTCGGGATCCTTTTCAGATAAACAATCTACGTTCATCGTGAAGATAAAGATTTATTTCGCCGGAATTTTCACGAAAGATTCATAAAACGGAGTAATAACATTTTCGACATGACTTGTTTGAAGTAGTTACGTTCCCGTTTTAAAGGAGAACCGTTGGGATTGCTTTATAAATCCGAAATAACATAATGCGAACCGGCAGATCAAAGGGACCGAAATATATAAATGACGAAGACGTCCCTCCCACTTCACTCACGAACGTCTGACGTCCAATTTCACGAGCAACATGTCCCACATTTTTCTCTCGCACATTAATTAACATGACCATACACGAATTTCCAGCGGAGTTCTCGAGCGTTGCATTCAAAAACGATATTCTGAATTCGCGCCTGTCGCACCAAAAGCGACTGTAATTCGACAGTGTAGATAACAAAATGGCCTGGCGGTGTTAGTTAGCAAGGAAATGTTTAATTAAGCTAAGTGAGACGTGACGAAGGCACAACCCGGATGCTGGCCATTGAATAATTAGATTTAAGAAAAATAAAACTACGGTAATGCACTTAGGGAATTTAGTCCGGGCCCGTCGTGAGTTGTAAGTTGATTTGTGACATCTAATTTAAGTTTACGGCCGTTCGGGGATGCCGTAATGCTCTACCTCAAATGGCGGTTGTAATATTCACACCCTGGCTGGGTCATTATTCTTGTACATATAAAGTTGTTCGTAACCGCTACTTATGGGTGTCGTAAAATTGTAAAGATCTTATTATGAGTCGGCTACGTCGGGTATAATAGTAAAACTAGCGTTATTATCATACAACAGCGTAGACATAATAAAGACATTGCAACATTTAGGTACCCTCTAAGTTTTCCCGTCATAACCATAATTAACAAAACTTGCGTATTTCCATGCGTTTTTATTATCATATCAAATTCCTGCTGGTTATAATTTCACTTGTGTGGTAGGAGAAAATGAACTCGATAAAACAAAATCGTTTCATGTATGAGCATCGCACATCTAGTAATTGCCAGCGTAATTAACCTGTATAACAAACAGATTTTCATCAGATGTATGAAAATGATTAGTTTTGTAACTAAACTAAGGCTTTTAATTTTGTAAAACATTTCTATTAATAATGTATTTTATGTATGTTTTCACTAGGAGAAAAAAAAATACGCATAATTTTTTCCTCATGTGATGATGGCTTGGAGATGCCTCCGTAATCCCTGAAACGCTATCAATAACTTAATAATAAGCAATACTAACACCAGAAGCGTGGTGTCAGGACCGCCCCATAGTCACTCTCTAGCTTCCTGCCTACCCCTCGGGGAAAAAGGCGTGATTCTATGTATGCATGAATGTAATAACACCAATTTCCCTTCCAGGCTTCCTAAACGCGAACCCAATACCGCACTTAAAGGCCCGAGTAGCGAACTACGGTCTGATGGACCAGATTGCAGCATTGCACTGGGTGCAGCAGAACATCGCGCTGTTCGGTGGAGACGCTGGGAACGTCACTATGCTGGGTCATGGATCGGGTGCCGCGTGCATCAACTTCCTTATGATTTCGCCTACCGTTATGCCTGGTAAGTATTGGTAAGAACCTGTGGCCACTGTAGGCTAGAGGTTGTAGATTTGATTCTTCCGCGTGTATCAACTTTCTTATGATTTTTTCTACCGTTATGCCTGGTAAGTGTTGATGGTAAGAACCTGGGGCCTCTGTAGGCTAGAGGTTGTAGATTTGACTCTTCCTCGTATATTAACGTCCTTATGATTTCGCCTACTGTTATGCCTGGTAAGTGTTGTTGATGGTAAGAAACTGTGGCCTCTGTAGGCTAGAGGTTGTAGATTTGACTCTTCCGCTTACTTAAACCTCCTTATGATTTCGAATACCGTTATGTCTGGTAAGTGTTGATGGTAAGAATCTATCACTGTAGAGGTCGTAGCTAGGACTTCCCGTAACTTAAAGTAGAAAACATATATTAAGTTTCCTCTGTTCAAAATTAATGATGATGATAAAGTATATCTAATAATAATAATAATAATCATTTATTTGCCATAAATAGGGTTATACAAAGATGTTAATAAATATAATGTCACTTATGCCTATTTAGCTATATACATTATAGCATGCAAAGTTTGTTATTTAATAACAATATTCATAAACTTATAATAATAAACTAAACTTAAACCTTACCTTTGTAACTGTATCTACTCAAAAATAAATCTGTATGTCACACATTCGTATCTATGTTTTTAGTTTCAAAAATTCGTCTACTGAATAGAATGTCTGTGAGAGAAGCCATTCACGCAAAGCAGTCTTAAATTGGTTTGTAGGTAAAGTTTTAAAATGATTTGGTATATGATTAAACTAGCTGTGCCAGCAACTTCGTTCGCGTTTCCCCCGTTTTTTACACATTTTCCATTGTATCTTTGCTCCTATTGGTCGCAGCGTGATGTTATATAGCCTAAAGCCTTTCTTGATAAATGGTCTATACAAAGCAAAAAGATTTTTGCAAATCGATCCAGTAGTTCCTTACTTCACTTATATCAGAAATTAGTGAATAGACCTTTAGGGGTGAGAGCCATCCGCTCCCCCGCATGTCCGGTGATGACGAGGCTACTCCAAGCCATCATCCTATTTCATTTAGAAAAAAGAAAGGTGTAAAGTACTTTTAGTATTATCATTTATTCTAATGTCAATCACTTAAAATTGAAACTTGGATTGGCATTCCAACAACTTAAGTGTTTCAAAAGATCGACCCGGTCAAATAACTTTCCAATCAATTCCAAAATCTAAATGTTATGAATAAGTTTTCAACAGATCTTCGTCTATGTCAAATACAGGCCATTCAGGAAATGTATTGTTGTGATAAACAAGAAAAAAAAACAGCTACTGATAATTTTCTGTGTATTCACTTTGAATTTAGCAAAGTCTATTACTAATTAATTACGGCTACCGATATTAATATTATTTTGTACGTAGTTCAGTTCTCTTGTGAGTTACTGTAACTTTAGTTTTCTTAAGATATCAATACGTTTCTTTATATCATTTTTAAATTATTTATTCAATTTAGTGCATAAATCCTTAATGATTAAAAAAATTTGCCATTTTATATGAATAAGGCTGTCATTTTCTTCAGTCATCAGTATGAATATATGGTTTCCATAAATGGTCAAAGGATATTTATAATTTTTGTACTAGTTAATTTAATACAGCAACTTCTTTACTTGTCTGTAAGTATGTATCTCAGTTTTTCATTTGATACAGGTCTCTTCCACCGAGCGATCCTACTCTCCGGCTCTGCCCTCAGCTCTTGGGCGTTAGTAGAAGACCCCGTCAGTTACTCCGTCCAACTAGCGAAGCAATCAAATTGCACTCTCCCAGAAGACGTAGTGAAAGACCATGAACTTATAGTCGATTGCCTCCGAGAAGTACCACTAGAGGAACTCATGTCTGCAGAAATCAGCACTCCAAGCTACCTAACTGCCTTCGGGCCATCAGTGGACGGAGTCGTAGTGAAAACTGACTATGCGAAAGAACTGCTCACATTCTTCATACCAAATGACTTGCAAGGGTTCACTAGTGTCTCGGGTGTCAACAATTTTAAGGCGGACAAAAGGAGCGGCGATAGGATATTCGGGATTAGAGGCGGTCAAAATAAATACGACCTCCTATTCGGAGTAGTGACGAGCGAGGCACTCTGGAAATTTTCGGCCCAGGACATACAAAACGGATTTGAAGGGGAACGCAGGGATAGAATAATAAGGTAAGGTCGATGTTTGTACAGCAAATTGGTGTTTGACCGCAAGGCTTTAAGCCATCATTGGAACTGGTAATGAAAGGTACCGGTAATGATGATGGGAATCTTTGAATAGATAATTTGGGTCGGGCGTGCGATGAAGCAAATAGGTTGTAAATGGGCGATTTATGTTTGCTCGTTACTGGCGTTTGATGACATCACTGTTCATTAATTTAGTGTATTGATTAACCAATTTTAGTACGGAAATCGGTTATTTAAGCAAATAGGGCGAATAGAAAGGCAAAACTAAACTAAATATAACTAAACTAAACTTAATATTTATTATTTTTATGTTGACATTAATTTTTATTTATTGAATTTTTTGTGACCAAATATTAGATGTTTAGATTGATTGTGCCAAACATGCTGTTCACACTTAAAAGTGGAGTTACAGCCTAAATACAGTTTATTATTCTTCCTTAAAATTCAAAAGAATACCTCGCTTATTTAATGTTAAGGAATCTTTTATAAGTTTTTTATTCAATAACATAAAAGTTGAAGGTAAATATTCTTAAAGTTATACCAACACCGTGTTTAAAAATAGCTTAAAATCACTTAGTAACTTCAGCTTGACCGACTTCATTACAAATGTAAAGGATATCAAACTTCGCGGAGATGATAAAAAAGTTGTTCGCAATATTTTTGATTTCGTTTTAAAAGTTAATTTCTTTGCGAATAACTGGAAGGAACAAAGCAAAATGTTAATTTCAATTATTCATTCAATTACGAGATTGAGTGGGGATGCACGTTTGTTATATTTTAATCTTGGGAGGCTTCCCGGGAAATTGTTTCTTGTAGCGAACATAATATTGCTATGTGTTGTGTCAGTAATTACATTTGTATTAATATTTCCCTCGTATTATTCAGTTCTCGTGATTTTATAATAATGTTGACAAAAGAGCTTTTTGTAATGATTTTCTCAGAGTCAGAATTTTATTTATAAAGGCTTGTAGGTAAAAAAACCTTTAAAGCCTTCAGTGTGTATTAATACATCCTTGTTCTGAGAATAATGTACCAAGACCTTATGAATAAATAATCTTTTTTTTTCAGAACCTACGTCAGAAACGCCTATACATATCATTTAAGCGAAATATTCTTTACGATAGTCAACGAGTATACCGACTGGGAACGAACTGTCCAAGTAAGTTAATTTTTTATTTTATGGTAAATTAAAAAAAAACAGCCTTAAAACACACAATCAGCAAGATTTTAGTAATCTTGCTGATTGTGTGTTTTAAGCAAATAAAAAAAACAATGTTTTTTTAAGGTTAAAAGACACACTTGTTTTTTTCCTTCATTTATTTTTGCTAATGTTGTGGTATATTGGGTCATTATTGTTTATTTAGTTAGGATTTTCGGCAACCACACAAAAAAACATAGTATAGTGCAGTTATGCCATTTAAACGGATAATATTTAAATTACTCAGGTTACAGTTTAGAAGTTAAATTATTTCTAAAATAAAACGCATTTAACGGATGAAACTGTCATGTATTCTTATTCTGAACATATTATTTAAAAACCCGACGTTTCGAGCTCTTTACAGCGCTCGTGGTCACGGGCAAGACTATAGATGATAGATACCTTTATAAAAAAATTGTTTTATTTCAAATGTGTAGTGTTCACGGAATTAATTGACAATACTATGTATAATTTATATTAAAGCCTTAGAAACATTTAAGTTTAGTAGGTAGCTGGCTAGCTATGCCATGTCCCGGAAACTTACATCATTCTGTTTGAGCAAGCACTGCTTTAAACTAGGAACAAAATCTCTCTTCTACTGGAAGACTGCTTTCAGCATAAAAACATGTCCGGAACTAGTGAGTAAGTAAACATCCGTCGCTTAAGTTACGAATGCACTGTCTTACTTGACTTATTTAACGTTTCCTTGAAGTTTCTTGTTGCATTCAGAATAAGAACTGCGGAAGTACAATAAATAGTACACTTCCAAGTATAAGATATAAGTAGTGACCCGCCCTGGCTTCTCTACGGGAATATTATAAATAAAACATTTCTCTTGAATCACTCTATCTATTAAAAATAGCCATCGAAATCCGTCGCATAGTTTTTTAATGATTTATGCATACATACATACACGGGAAGCAACTATGCTTTATATTATGTAGTGATATTAAACGCTAGATTTCTGCCCGCGACTTTTTCCGCGTAATACACATTTATGTATGTAGCCGTCAGCCTAAAAAGCCTTAAAAATACTTTGTCCTTCTTTAATCCATGGACTATCTGGTTTCAAATTTCATGAAGTTTGGTCCAGTAGTTTAGGAATGAAAACAACAGATAGACAGTGTTATTAACGATTTTCAGATATAAGTAATTATCAACTTAGTAAACTGGTGTTCTATGACAAGAATCAATTCGAATACCAGTTAATTAAGGCACATAATTTATCTAAACCATTAATCTTCTCAAATCAAGATTAGAACTATACGTGGAACTTGACAATGCCCTTTCCACCAATTTAATCACGAATAGTCTTATTACCAAGTGGTAGCAATGATCGGTGATCAATTGAATGAAGCGATTTGATTAGCCTTAATTGATTGCTTAGCTCGCAAGGTAAAGGCAATCAGATATGGGCTAGTTGATTCGACAAGACGTGAGGTCAACCTGTATTGTTATGTGATATGATCTCATTATAACAATCGCAACATACTCACAAAAGCGTCGATGACCGAGTGGTTAAGATCGTAACTTGCCATGCGAGAGGTCGCCAGTTCAAACCCCGCCACGTACCACTGTGTTTTTCAAATTTGAAATTCATGTGTACGATTATTTGACGCTTTAACGGTGAAGGAAAACATCGTGAGGAAACCTGCACACCTACGAAGAAATTCTTAGGTTGTGTAGTCAACTAACCCGCACTTGGCCAGCGTGGTTGACTAAGGCCTTATCGCCCTAGTTTAGGGTAGGCCCGTGCCCCAGCAGTGAGACATGTATGGGCAGATGACGATATAATTCACTAGCGACCCGCCCTAGCTTAGCTTGGGTGAGTTTTATATAAAACCTCTCGAATTCCTCTAGCTATTAAGAAAACCGCATGAAAATCCGTTACGTAGTTTTAAAGATAAAAGCATACATAGGGATAAAAGGACAGAGAAAACGGCTTAGGTTTATACTATTTAGTAAAGTGATGTATGCTACGAGCATACTATGTTAAAAGTAACAGTTATTGTGGTGGAGGCATTTTTCAACAGTGTGTGAAGCCATTTCAGAGGCCTACGGGCGGTTTAAAACACTAACACCAGGTTGTTCATCAACCATACGATAAGAAGAAGAAGAAGTAACAGTTTAAAACTTCTATCACTGACTATCAAAGTGTAGTGTTCGCAAAAATAATGGCCAGTTTCTTTTTTGGCAGCCTTTTTTTATGAACTTAAATTAAAAACAAACAATTGAATTTATTCATTATTTATTTATATTTGCTTGCCGTAGTTATATAGTATAGTGTTATTGTATAACAAACCGAAGCTACATGATTGAGAATTTAAATTTGATAAAATAAGTCATCATTAGGTACTGCGATACAGGCGCGTGAGCCTAGTAGTAGTAAGTGTTGCTGTGCTCCTACGGGGCGTCACATAACGGACTGTACCTTATCTGTTACACCTATGCAATAACGTGTGACACGCAATAAATATTTTGAATTTGAATTTAGTACAATATTTATAGATACAACATACGCTTTGTAATATCAATAATTTTTTTAAAAAAATAGTTGAACATGGAAACTATTTTTGTGCAATATTTTGAAAATTATGCGTCTGTAGGAAAGCAGACTGTAGAAAAGCCGTACTGAAAAGCTCTACAGTATGCCTCCATGGCGCTCACTTTTAAAAAGTTAAATAAAAAAATAAGCTTCTTTCAACCCATCTTTCCCCCCACATATCACAAAAATAAAATTACATCCTCTAAGAAATGCAATATACGGTCCTAAAATTGTACTATTTCAATGGTCTATTTCTCATGTCGACTCATTCGGATACTTAAGATTTCTAAAGACTTATTTCATTATTTATCTTTTGCATTTGCTACTAAAAACTTTCAAGCAAAGTTGATGCCAAATCAAGATTTGACTTATTGCATTTTTTATCTTTCCCATTTGCTACTAAAAAGCTTTTTCAAGCAAAGTTCAAATGAAAAATCTAAGCTCACCGTCAGCAGTTTCCAACAAAAGAAATTTGGCAACCACGCTGCCATATCGCAGTGACTGTCTCGTCTAGCGATACGATATAATCCGGGATTACGAGCGTGTCTCAGGCTGGCTGCTATATTTGCTATTTTATTCGGTGTTTGATAAGGGTCTCAATTTATCTGGCACAGGCACTTTTTGTTTGGAAGCCGTGAGAGAACAGTGTTTCAAGTTGTGACAGTTCAGCAATGACGGGCGTATATCGAAGGGAATCAAATATTTGACTGCTACTCGGACGATTGGGAATGTTTTAGTGAGTAGATGGCAAATATTGAAATGTCGTTTTAGTGTTCAGTGAATCATTTGGCGGTGTTTAAATGGATGCTTTTTCGAACGTATTTATTTGGCAATTGTAACAAGACCTATTTAACTTTTTTTGGGTCAAATAAGATTAAAATATCTATAACTATTAGTAATAGAAAACAGTCATGTTAATAACGGGACTTTGTACATTATGGAAAGCAATAAATATTTTGAGTTTGAGTTTGACTTTATAAGCAAATGTAAATATAGCATAGAACTTACGAGTGGTTTGTTTTTCATTCTAAAGCTTACTGAAAATAAGAAAAAAATTTTAGGTAAAAATTGGTTTTATTTGTCTCCATGTAATTTATATAAATGTTAGATATACATTTTTCGTATCATTAGAATCATCTTGAAAACACCGGATCTATCATGATAAAATAATTATTGATTATCCGGTGTTTTCAACGGGTCCCATAATATTGGACACAAACTGAGTCAGCATTCGAAAAAAAAATGTGTTATTTAAAATAAATATCCCAAACTACCCTATATAAAGGAAAAGCTAGAATTAAATTCACTTTCAACATTCGAATACGTACCTACCTGTAAACAATCTCCGCATCAAATTGTTACCTATTTCCCGTACAATGCGCAGAGGAAGCCAACGACCGACCTTAATTGATTTCTGGCATGATCTCAAGTGTGGCAGAACTCAGGGGCTTAACCTACATAAAATACGTGATTACATTAGGGTTTCCAACGTCTGGGAAACGGGGTGTGTTGTTATACCTATAGGGTGGTTGGTATCGCTCCAAATCCAATTTCACGTGTGAAACGTAAATCTTGTTATGTTTGCTATGATTGAAATAATTTGTGTCTAAGCTCGTAATTGGTCGGCTTTTTGATTGTAGATGACAAACTAGCCAGTCCACGGCTGCTGTAACGTTGAAAACTTATTTATTTATTTATTTATTCATAATTACACCAACAACATCGCACACAAAATATAAACTTTACCTAACTTTTGTACAAAAACATTACAATTACATACGTAAAATAAAACTACAAAACTTTACGGATTAAACTCACGTGTATTGCTATTCTAAATAAGTTATATAGAGGCACGACGTTTTGAGCTCTTTCTCTTAGCAAATAATACACGTATACTACTTAGGTTTATCCCATTACAATAAATGCGATTGTATATTTTGTGGCCATTGATTTTATTTGACCAGATCATTAAATCGTCAACATTTTACGATTTTAACTTTAGCGTATGGCCAGATCGTATAAATAAGATGTTCCATAAAATGTCAAATACAAATCGCTTGAATTGAAACCTAATTTACAGAAACAAACATCACATTATAGAAATAAAAATCGTTGTTATTTTTCCTAACTGGCATACGATGATGGCTTGGAGTAGCCTCGTCATCATTGCACAAACTTGCAGGGGAGCGGATGGATCTCAACCCTAATCTGTTTCGGTTCTGTTCAATTTATATAAAACATACTGCACACGATGATAAAAGCAAAGTGTGAAATGTTTCCGAACAATACAGCGTATGAGTGCAACATTTCCTTGCGAGTACATCAGAGGCGTGTCCCATTATATTTTCCTCAAAGGAAAAATAAGCACAGAATCCAATTATCGTTACAGCATTCCACCGTAAAAATTTTATTCCCGATTAAAATTTACGCCGTGAAAAATTCTGCAAAATTTACCGCTCAACATCAAGTGAATAAACATTGCACAACGTTTTGAAATCGGCTTTTAGAATATGAATTTCGCGAAATTACTTTTCTTTTATGGTCATTTTCTTTTTGCAAGATGCGCCACGCTATGGGTGTAGATAATCAAAAATATTTATAAATAAATACTCTCAACGCTCTTGTCGAATTGCCGTTTCACCGAACTATAAGAGTAAGGAACAGAGAGTGCACACAGTGTGTTTACGCGAACACTTGTGCACAATAACATGTCCTGTCCTGCGCATTTGACTGAATCCCAATTGAGATCGGCCGCCATTTCCGAAACCAGTAGAACGTCTCATATTTTTATTTCTACTTTGTTTTTGAAATAAAGTAATTTCCCGACTGTCACTGCCAGTCTTGCCTGTAATCAAGAGCGTTGTAAAGAGCTCGAAACGCATTCAGAACAACAAAACACGCAGTTTAATCCTTAAAATTAGTAGTGTAGTTTTCACGCGATAATAGACAAGTTTACTTTATAATTTTTGTTGTTTTCCTTGGTATCTTACTTAACTTCTTGTTTCAGCACCCAATTAACACAAGAGACGCAGCAGTGCTAGCCATATCGGACGCCCAGTACGTTGCACCGCTAGTCCAGACCGGAGACTTCCTCAGTGTCGCTAAGAGCTCTCCCGACTCTGGACCTAAGACTTTCTTCTATGTTTTCGACTACCAGACGAAGGACGGCGATTATCCGCAGGTTAGTACTTTAATACCGGAAGCAAATAAAAGTGGTTTCAGATATGAAATGAAGAAGCAGTCTCTGTAGTTTTTTTTTATAATAAGCTAACAAGATGACCTCACTCCACCTGATGGTAAGCGGCAGTGAGATCCAAATATGAGGTCGACAGGCACAATATACCACCCGGATCATCGATATTAGAAGGAAAGGGGGACGTGAAAGAGGAGACCACTGCTGCGGCAACAACGAGACAAGGCGTGGAGCCTCGCATTCGTATTAAGCTGTGCGGGTCGGAGTTGGCCAGTCCGCCGAACGGAAGGAATCACCGCTCCGCCCGCACAATACCGCCGCTAAGGCTCCAGTGGTCCGGCACTTGCCCCAACAATGGTCCCCCCTGTCTCCGGTTCGTACAGTGCTGATCCCGGAACGCGACCTGACCGAGAGAGGTCAGAATCACTTGGCGGGTTTTACGCAACTGTATGGTGGTAACAGCAAGCAACCGGTCGGCAAAATAAAATGTCCCCCACCTGAACAAAATGTCTCCCACCTGACAATGTAGTGGACATAGTCTGCTTGCTGCAGAACCTAGGGAGTCTAGTAGAGGGAGTCTACTAAAAAAACAAATTTTACTGATGAAACGTGTGTATAATAAGATGAATGATCTTAGACTGGAGACATATAAATAGGAACATTGTAACTGAACTAACTTAATGTTTTCTTAACTATCCACATGCAGTAAGTTTTATAGAAAAACGACATAAGAGCCGTCTGTTACTCTGTAGTGACGGTGACAATGACAAAGGTACTCTAAGCGATCATCGTAGTCAGTTAGGAAAAAATTGTGTTTGGAAATATGTGAAAAAAATTCAAAGACATACTAAGGGAAAACTTCAACCAATTTTCAGAATAATAATCATAATGCCTACCTACACGATTTATCTCGGACGAATTGTTATTTATCTGACTTATTTATATAGCCTTGTAGTTTCCGAGATAGAGTAATTGATTTGTGTTGTATCTCGCGAAGACTCATTAATTTTCCCTTTGTTCCTTTTGCTATCGATAAATTATTGGAATATTACACTACATAGATAGTACGTCAAAACTGGTTCCTAAGTAATGGTTTTGATTGTTTAGATTGAGATATTAGCGTTTGTGTTTTACTTTTTAGATTTATTGTGTGTGATCTTTATACAGATACATAATATAATAAAATGTAATGGATTGCTGTCTGTGCATGGATGACATCTATACTAATATTATAAAGCTGAAGAGTTTGTTTGTTTGTTTGTTTGTTTGTTTGAACGCGCTAATCTCAGGAACTACTGGTTCGATTTGAAAAAATCTTTTTGCGTTGTATATGTTATAGGCAATGTGTATAATGCAGGCATTCTATACAATGCCTAGGAAATGTATAGAATGCCGAGGTTGCTTAGGCAATGTATGAAATAATACTCAATGTTTGAAGTATTTTACACTTTACCTAGGAAATGTATAGAATACCTCGGCATTGTATACATTTCCGGTTGAAGCTTAGGTAATGTATTTAATCGATTTTTCTTTTCCGTAATTTGGTTTTAAATAAAATAATAATAAAATTGAATAAAAATGCAATATGCTTTATCTGTCTATCTGCTAGTGGTAAAATTAGGATAACCTAATTTAAACTGTCACAGCAGATAGCGCTGATTAAGCATATTGCATTTTATTGGTTGGTATGCCATGTATTTTGCGTAGAGAGCGTTTGTCACATAGTTCTAGGACAAACTAGTTTGGCCTAAGCTAAACTAGTTTTTCCGTCACAGGTATACCTACACCGTGAAATTTTAGTGGTTGTTTTCCCGTGGCAGAACGATTTGCCTTTAGTAATACTATCGAATCATGCAAATTATTCCTAGAAAAAAAAATGTTTTTTTCAAATTTTAAAAATAATAATTTTCCAACTCTCAAACGAGAGAAGCGATCGTTCTTTTATAAGATGCGACGTAATCAGGTATTGCTTGCCCTATGAATCGATGCTTAAAGCTAAAGAAGCTCTACGCCCTAAGTGTTACATCGGTTCGAACGTGCTTTCGAGTTTCGGTTATATCTTTCGTAAAACAGCATTTATTGATTTAAATAAAAAAGAACTGCACAAATCTATGGTGCTACTAAGATAGAATCATTTTAATGCGGGAAAACAACCACTAAAATTTCACAGTGTGTATGGGTGGTTTAAAAAAAATTAACACAACGAGGACTCTTTTTTTAACTCAATCTAGGGTGCCAGGAAGTCCCGAGCTCGTAAGTACTACACATAGTTTATCCAAGGCCCAACGAGTTTGTCCGGTAACATGTATGTATACGAGTATGATCAACAAATTACAACTACATATCTAGATATCACTCACTGTTCTTGAGTTAACGCCTGGTGACAGATGGACGGACGGACCATTCATGGGTTAACGGACGGACTCAAACCCAATGCTACCTAACCCCTCTACGCAAAGCAATAACATATTATTCAAAATATACCGAGGTTAAGTTTGATTAACTCTGTCTGAATAATAAATAAAATAAAATGTTTAAGGTCCTACCCGTGGTCGTTCATTATACACATTACCTGATGCACTTCGGGCATTTTATACAATACCTAGGCAATGTGTGAAATTAATCGTATTATACACATTGCCTGAACGTTTTAGGCATTGTATAGAATACCTAGGTAATCTATACAATACCGGATTATACACATTGCCTATAACATATATACCATTTATCGAGGAAGGCTTTAGGCTATATTACATCACGCTGCGACCAATAGGAGCAAAGATACAATGGAAAATGTGTAAAAAACGGGGGAAACGCGAACGAAGTCGCTGGCACAGCTAGTAGAAATATAATATCGGAGACCTTTGTCAAGGCAATAGTATCCAAAACAATGATTTTAAAAATTATTGTCTATTCGTCTGTGTGTTCGCCGAAACGGCTTATGTGATCTAGATTTGTTGCTTTAACTTAAATGGACTTAAAAATTGGTCTTTATTTCATGTCAATTGGTACATAAATAAAAAAAGTGATGATTATTATTTTGAAGAACCAAGTCAAAATTTATAGACGTTTGTAGGCGCGATTATATAAAAAAATGCGGACTCTTTTCCATGCGGACGAAGTCGCTGATACAGCTAATCTATAAATGTGTTGTTTTATGGATATATACTTTGTATGGATATACTACAAATAAATATGTAATCTAGTTAGATTCCTCTGTTGTCTTTTCATATCCGTTACACAGTCAGCTTAAGATTAATATAAGCTTCTTATCTCGGAACCAGAACAATGTATGTGATGTTGTGAGACCATCGTTTGTATATTATTGTGAAGGCAAACCTACATTAACTGCAATACATTTATAAGGCAAAAGCGGAAGTTCCTTTTCTATCGCTACATAGGATTAAATAAAGTAGCTTAGCGCTTCTGTCTCTATGTATGCTCAAATCATTTCGAACATTTTCAGTTTTCTAATGTGTGTAACCATGACATTTGCCAAAGTGTTCTTAAAATTGTTTTTTGTATTTTTTATTTTTGTAACTTTATTAAATTTTTTTCTGTTTTGTACTTAATGAACATTGTAAATTTTTCAATAAAACCAGTTTATTTATTTATTTTAAAATTATCTCTCATCTTTTCTTCTCTAACGAAGTGTTTCGTTTCAGCGAATGGGGTCAGTGCACGGTGAAGAACTCCCGTACTTGTTCGGTGCCCCGCTAGTTGAAGGCCTTGGACACTTCCCAAAAAACTACACCAAGTCTGAAGTGGCGTTGTCCGAAGCGTTCATACTCTACATGGCTAATTTCATTAGGACCGGGTGAGTCTAAGTGTTTCGGAACTGAATCGTTTTTGTACCAATTTGAAATTGTTCTCCTTGCTTAGAAATGGGTGGATTGTAGTATTTTTTTTTTGTTTATTATTTTTTGAGACGAGATAAAACAAACGTCTGATTATAACGTTCAATGATGTGTCTTTCTTTTTAACTGACTTTAAAAAATGGGGAGGTTCTCAATGACTCGGAATAATTTTTTCTTCTTCAACTAACAAATTTAAATTAATTCACTAATATTAGTTTGATACTCCTCTTAGTGTTTTTAAAAGATACCCAATAAATTTCTTTTAAAACCACTTAGGAAAGGAACTCAAAGAAACTCTTAGATGTTCAAAGAAGGCTATTCTGCCATATTAGGAGAAGCAAAAACAAAGCTACTTACTGCCCGACGTTTCGACTGGGTTACACCAATCATGGTGGCGAGCAAACTCTCTCTACGTTTTATTTCGCGTGTAGACCCATAAACACTAATATTTTGCCTTCAATATAAACCAGTGCTAACATTTGAACCCACGAACTGCGACAATACCTCACACTGCACAGTGGCTTTACGCCAGTCAAACGTTTTGAAGCAAGCTTTTGCGGAGATTCTGCTGTCCTGTACCCGGGCGATGCATTTAAGTTGTTTGTAATACGAAGCTCAGCGTTCAGGAAATGCCTTAAAGGACGGCTTAGGGAAGTTGGGCCTTGTATAATAACTTCGCTTTTGATAGACCGTCGGTTTACTGTATGCATAGATTTACTATTACTCTCCGACAGAGATTATTATCTGTTTGAGTCGCAGTACTCAAGTAAGCAGTTTTTTGAAGAGAGTCTAATTGGCTGTGTTTAAAGGTACGATTTCAGTACATGAAGATTTGATACGGTAATAGTAGTGACGTTGATCAAATATATTCAATTTAAGATTGCAAGAAAATATTCTATCAGGCCCTTATAATCGATGATATAAAGATTATCGATTAATCAATGCTCTCTTCAAATATTTACATAGATGGGTAAACCGATATTCTTTACTTAACGTAAGATTTTTTTCTTTCGTGTTCCATTACACTAAATATTGGTTTTTATGAATCTACACGCGTTATTAGGAGTAGCAAATACATAGCTACTTACTGCCCGACGTTTCGATTGAAATACACCAATCATCGCTCGCGACTATGAAAAAGACTAATATTCTTTACTTTAAGTTATTAAAAGAATTCATAGTCACGTTACAAAATCGCTTTCCTCCACAAAATCGCTTCAGCAGTACATTTTACAGAATATACGCTCAAAAGGTTAAAAATGAAACATAATTAGTTCACACAGTATGAAAATAATTCATTTTGTAACAAAATAAAACAGCTGAACCGAATAAAAACGCGATATCTCGTAGTTATACACTTTAGTGGTAGCGCATTTTAGCGATTAACATTAACACCACATGCTGTGTTACCGCAACGCTTTCAAATTGTTATGCTTATTTGTGGTGAATTTTAAATTTCAATTTGTAGCCCATTTGAGTTGAAATACTGGCTGTCAATATTTGGTTATTTGTAACGAAAGTGAATATAGTTAAAGATAAAGATGAGGTAGGAGATCTACCCATATACATCCTCACAGCTGGGGCATGGCCCATCCCCCAAACTAGTGCGATCAGGCCTTAGTCAACCACACTGGCGGGTTAGTCGACTACACAACCTTAGGATTTTTTCGCAGGTGCAGGTTTAGTTAGTTCAGGCGTAAATTACATATGAAAGCCTCACAAGTTATTAGGTAACTAGCCCACTCTTAATGTTTTTTCCAAGTCTTTTTTAGTCCAAGAAGAAAGAAAGAAATAATTAATTAAATGAAACATAAATTAAACGAAATTAAATTAAATTAAATTAAATTAAATTAAATTAAATTAAATTAAATTAAATTAAATTAAATTAAATTAAATTAAATTAAATTAAATTAAATTAAATTAAATTAAATTAAATTAAATTAAATTAAATTAAATTAAATTAAATTAAATTAAATTAAATTAAATTATAATTAAATTAAATTAAATTAAATTCAATTCAATTCAATTCAATTAAAGTCAATGAAATTAAATTCAATTCAATTAAATTAAATATGTTTAATTCTTTGACTATGTTTAAGTTCTTGACATGTAATAATAATATTTTGACAATGCTTAATTTAAGTTTCTGACTGTAAGCCAGCGTGTTAATTAATAAATTTATAAATAAATAAAGAAGAAGACTTGAAGCGATAAATAACGAAAACAGTAGCAAATAGATAGGTAACATTCTAGAAGTGGAGTGTGGAAGTTGATTGTTGTAATAATTTAAGATATTTATATTAATTGAAGGTCCTAAATAACAATCCCAGTCCTTCAGAAAAGACATTCTGACTATTTGCGTGCTTTTCGAACCAATCTGCTCTCTCAGTCGTATAACTCTAATTCTGATTGCAACCCTTACGCTACCCAAGTGCATTTCACTTTTCAAATAGCCAAATAATTTAACTTCAACCACACCGCTACCCACAGCGTCGTATTACAGCCCAAAACAATTAAGCTGTGCTAAGCTCACACAGCCATTGTAACCTTCAAACGCTTATGCAGCCCGCGAATCTCATTAAGTTGTACAAATAAATTCTTTTATCCGTAAAACAGTAACAGAAACGGGACCAACAAACTTTCGCGTTATAATTTTCCATTCAGAGGCCGAACAACGGGAAAGGAAGTCGGCCGTTACCCCGCTTTTTAGTATTCGCCGGATTGCGAAAATAATGACACTGTTATTTTGTTTTTGTGGAGACAAAGGCCGAATCAACCCTTCTGTTTCTGAGTTTTGATCGCTGCGATTGCGTGGAGAGTTGTCTTATCGCGCCTAAACCGAGGAGAGAGTACCAATAGGAGTTGTGAATGTTAATTACCATCTTATATTCCGTGAAATTTTAGTGGTTGTTTTCCCGCAGTAAAATGATTCTATTTTAGTAGTAAAATAGATTTGTGCAGTTTTTTCATTCAAATCAATAAATACCGATTTTACGAAAGGGACGAATGAAGCATGCTTGAACCACTTAATTACTTAGGGTGTAGCTTCTTTAGCTTTAATCATCAATTCCATGCGGCAGTTTTTTTTTTCAAGCAATAACTAGCATGATTCGATAGTTATACTAAAGGCAAATCGAACTGCTACGGGAAAACAACCACTATAATTTCACGGTGTATTTAGACATTGTTTTTGAGGCACGTAAAATTCACAATATTGGTACTTATTGGCTATTCATTGCCCACTTTCCAGTATATTTAATAAAAAAAAAGTTTTCTTTTTTACGATGGCAAAGCCATAATCCTACTGCTCACAATAATAACTATCTAGTTCTGTTTTTCTCCGGTACTATTATAGCTACTTCAATTAATTTTTAAGACTTTTTTCTTTTTTCATCTTAGGAATCCGAATGAAGCGCAAAGGCAGGAAGGTGTACTGCCTATATCCAGGGAACGAAACCGATACAAGAGCATCGTTTGGGACGAGTATGATACGCTGCATCAGAAGTATCTGGAAATAGGTAAGATAAATTTTAAAAAAATTGATTTTTTTTTAATTTTAATTTTTTTTTTTCAAATTTTAATTTAACATTGAGCTTTAATAGCATTAAAAACATTCATCATACAATCATTGCACATAAAACTGGCTGACTCTGGCTGTCGGTTCCAAGAGTCGTGGGTTCGATACCCACTCGTGACAAATATTTGTGTGATGAAAATCGGTGTTTGTTCCGTGTCTGGGTGTGATTATGTATTAAAGTTTGTGTATCTGTAAAGTCTGTTTTGTGTGAACAAGGCAGACCTTCAAAAAACAATATGAAATCAGATTATTTTATTTTATATTACGAGTAACACAAACTTTTACTTATAATATTTACCGATTCTGTTCAAGTTTCTTTTTCGTTTTCATTGTTCATAAGGTTTGTTTGACATTAACTGATATTGAACTTTAATTGGCTTCAACATTTCAGCCTTCATACAACTTTTTTACCTTTCTTAACATTTATATTATTCTCACAATGGAAATACTTCTAAGGTTTCTTGATTGATTGGCCTTTGTTTGGGAGCGAGCTAAAACATTATTTGGGGCGTTTGGTCTACTTTTTTTTTGTGCTTTTTTATAAATAAAATAAAGAATAAAAATGCGATGTTTATTCTGTGACACAAACAGGATTAAAAGCAATAAAAAAAATAAACAGACATCTTTCGCAAAGTGGTTCATTATAATGTCTAGAATGTTTGTTATTAAATAAGAAAATAATCCTCTAATCGTAACTACTACTGAAAAACTTGAACAATAATCTTTATCGTGAACAGACGTTACGTAAACAAATGCATGAGTTTAACATAAAATAATATTTTGTTCTCAATGATTAACTGTGAATTTGCTTTATTCGTCATAAACTTCAATAACATCGTTATTTGTTGTACCCATTTATCCTCACCATCTTAATCCCATTAATTACACAAAGCGACACAAAACTTCCGCCATAACATTCTTTAGAAGCGGAATAAAGTGATAACGCTATCACATCTCGTCCGTATAATATAATAAAGTAAATTAAATCCAACCCTTGTTATCTTTAACTTTGTCAATTACGGCTGAATTGTCACCAAAGTTCCATCCGAGCGTAACGCGCAAACATTTATGACACATTCGCGAAATACGGCCATCTTGCCCGGCTCAGCCGCTCACAAAATCCATTTTAAAGCTAATTACCGTTACCTATCCCTCGGGCCGGGAGCAATTTCAGGAATTCCTTAACCCATTAAAAAATTCTGTTGCAGGCATGAAGCCCCGGATGAAAAACCATTACCGCGCCCACCAACTCTCCGTGTGGTTGCGGTTAATCCCGGAGATACACCGGGCCGGGATGAAGGATGTCGTGGCGAAGCACAACCTTTTTCGGAACCACAACGACCCGGAACTATACGACGGACTCGTCAGACCCGACCCACTGACGCGGGTCAACTACTTCGACCCCACTCTCGAATTGTATCGCAAGCCCATTTACAACGTCACCTTAGACATGCCTTCCACGACGATGGATACATACGTCACTACCTGCATCAGCGTTATGTCGGCTAGACCCGGATCAGCTGTGACTCAGAGTCATGCAGCAAACACGACGAACACTCAAGACGTGTCCAATCTCGAAGTAGCAGGCTATACGGCCTATTCAACCGCTCTGAGCGTCACTATAGCTATAGGCTGTTCCCTACTCATCCTGAACGTACTCATATTCGCCGGAGTGTATTACCAAAGAGACAAAACACGGCTGCAAGTCAAAGCGCTCCAGCAGCAACAGAAGCGGAACCACAACTCGACATTCGATAGTGTTTCCTCGAAACATCCACATTACTTCGTCGGCCATTCGCAAAGCTCGAGCACGATAGTGGACATCGATCACCAGGACAAGAACGCGATAATCGCAATGACGAATCGAGTTCCGCATTTCACTAGTTCCAATTGTCCGAACGTGTGTCACACGGGCATTCAGATGTCCAATTTGTCGCAGAAAACTAGCCCGCCGACGAATAGGGGCGGGCAGTGTACGACGCTACCAAGGAAGGTAGGATTTGCGTACCAACAACAGAATCAGATTTGCAACGCGTCCAATTGTATGACGTTGCCGAAGAATGCTACCTTTATGAGCAGCGCTAGCAACCTTCCTGATGTCCAAGCTCAGACTGGGCAAGGACAAGGCCCAGGCAACGGGTCAGTGCTTCCACTCCCCTCTTCGCCTCCCTCACAGCACTTTCAGAAGTCGAGAGTGCCTCAAGCGGCAATGTCCGAAATGAACGTATGAGAAATGGAGGATATTTACAATTATGTGTAAAGTGTTACAATTGAGTGAAGTGACACTGGTAACCACTGGACTAAACATGGTTGTAAATATCGTAAAACAAAACAGTTTGTAAATTATTAACGTTCTATTATTGTAATATATAATACAGGTAATGTTGTAAGGTTATAGATACATTATAGCGAATAAACGGTTAATATTCGTAAAGTCATTTGCTAAGATGTAAATTAATATGAAGTGTATTGTTTTCTTTTGTTGTAACCTTGTAAATATCTTAATGTTTTAACATGTCAGCCATTTTAAATGGACAGAAAAAAACATCTTATATTGGAAATTTATAAAAATATAATTTGTATTATTCTATAAAAGGTGTGCTTATCCATCTACATTATTTGCAACATTATAAACGAGTACAGTCAAGAAGACATGGAAGTTAACTTCAATGAAAATAATTTTGGTACAGTGACGCGGACATTTCTAGTCTCGTATATTTTTTTTTTTGATAATTTAATAGACTTATTAAGGTCTCTGTTTATTACTTGTGTTAATAATATCATTGAAGCTTAAGAAGAAAAACACTCCTGTTGTTGTTTCATTCTAGTCTAGTCATTCAATGACGTAATTACTGTACATATTTAGAATCTTAAAGACTGTATACTATTTAATAGGGAAATTGTGTTTAGTTAAAACTATGATACAGATGAGATCACTTTATTTATACTTTTAATTTTCTTGGTATTTTAAATTAAAAGGAAATCCAACAGTTAATGAGGGCAACCTTACCGCCCAGATTAATATGGTACGAACTGAAAAAAAAATCATTTGTTATTTACTTTTAAATCTTGATTTACAATTATTTTTTTTCATACACGATCGCAAAATCAATCCTTTAAATACCAGTGCTTCGGGTTACAGATCTCAGTGATAAGCGAAAATACAGGGATATCGGACGGGTTTGATTATCATTATGTTGAGTCTCCTAAACACCTAAATAAAGCATTGAGTGTAGCAAGTTTTCCGCGAGTAATTCGGACTTGTCTTGGGAGAATTATTCGATGTTAATCGAAATGCCATCTTCGAGAGTGGACGCTTTGCTCCTAAAAAGGACCATTATCGGGTTTTGGATTTGCCATCATGGTAGAAAGACCTCTTTACATTTAACTTTGAAGACCGATTGATTAACATTAATCACATCAAAACTAGATAAACATAAAAATACTTGGATTTTTTTTCTAGTCGATGGGAAACTTAAATGTGTCGTACTCTAGATTAAAATCAAACTATTCATTACCTAACTAAGACTGATGTCTAAGACCGATGGCTTAACAATTACACTAATTACCCAAAAACTAGTTACCGGCCAAGAGTTCCAAATACAAAATTGCAATTTACGGCCGCAAACAGCCGTTTCGTTTTAGATTACACGTGATTTATCTAATTACGCATTCTGCGGCTATCCGCAGAGGTGTCCAGGCGGCTATTACACCGATCACGGCTATTTGTGCCGCTATGCGAATCACAATCTGCACTCATTGCATTCCACCTGCATTTGAAGCGATGAACGAGCAAATGGAGTAGAAAATAAACCGTGTGTAACTGCAGTGCTGCAGTTAGTCGTCGCGATTGTAGTAGTGTATCGATGCGACAGTTCGCTAGAGTTAGGAATATCGATAGCTTAATACAAGTAGTCCTTGGGTTATAATAATCCCGATGACAGTTGCTATTACTTCCGTAGAAACTGTTTTATCAAGAATCACAGATCATTTTAGAAAAGAAAATGAATTATGCAGGTTTATAAACCTTTATTTCTAATTTTACGTTTTAATAAAATTCAAAAGCATCAATCCATATAGCCAGTATTTATACACCGTGAAATTTTAGTGGTTGTTTTCCCGTGGCAGAACGATTTGCCTTTAGTAACTACTATCGAATTATGCTAATTTTTCCGCGAAAAAAAAAATTTTTTTTTTTTAATTTTAAAAATAATAATTTTCTATCTCGAAAACGAGAGAAGATATCGTTCTTTTATAAGATGTACCGTAATCAGGTACTGCTTGCCGCATGAAATCGATGCTTAAAGCTAAAGAAGCTCTACACCCTAAGTCATAAAGTGGTTCGAACGTAATTACGAGTTAAGGTTAAACCTTTCGTAAAACCGGCATTTATTGATTTTAACAAAATAGAACTGCACACATCTTTTGTACTACTAAGATAGAATCATTTTACTGCGGGAAAACAACCACTAAAATTTCACGGTGTATAATTTCGTTTTGTAATTCTCATCAAAGAGTGACGGTTTTCATATACGCAGCAAACCATTAAAATTAGTAATTCATAGTTAGGAGGTATTAACTAACAATAAATTTTGACGGTATCTTAAACCAAAACTTTCAAAGACCGTGTTTAGAATATCCAAATACTCTCTTAATAATTCTACGAATAATATAAACGTCAAACTATCGATAAGTGCGTCGGCAACACTTTGCAAGTTAACGAGTGACAGGTGTATGGCCAAGGCATAAAGATGAGGATGCTGGTAGTTTTACGAGATGTAGTGCGGATTTGTCTTTATACTCTTTTTATTTATTTCCAAGCGATGTGGAGCCCAATATGAGTTCTATACTGAAGTGTGGTGTAATAAATGAAGCTAAAATCAGTCATATAAATTTAAAGCTGCTTATTTGAATCGGATATTAATTTATTATCAACTAGTGACTTTTACATAAAACCTTCCTGTTGAATCCCGTGCATCTATTAGCGAAGCTTATTTTATACTATGTAGTCAAAGGTACCATTTCATACAGTTTACTTAGAAATCCAATACCATAAAAATAGTGATGTTTTAAATTGATCGCTACATAAAGTTATAACTCAAAAATTAACGACTATCACCGTTAATAATTAACCACTTACATAAGTTTATCATAGTACATAAAATTATATTATTAAAAAATTGGCCTAAATTTTTTTCCGATCTCATCTGTATCATAGCAGCGTTTTAATTTTAAAAAGTACGATGGAATCAATATTCATGAAATTGTTTTGTTGTGGTAAACGTAAAATAAACAGTTAACTTTTTTTTCATAACAAATTTAACGGTTTGAATATTCAACAATCAAGAATGAATATTGCAACGTTATTTACAATACTTTAACCATTTCCCTTTTTCCTTATCTTGAATTCATATGCTAGCCAACCTATATGTTTCAGACGTTTTTCATTACTTACTATATAATTACTTGGTTTAGTTTTAAAATTATCCTTAATAATATTATAAATTCGAAAGTAACTCTGTCCGTCTGTCTGTCTGTCTGTCTGTTACGCTTTCACGCATGGAGTACTGAACCGATTTAAACGAAATTTGGTACAGATATAGTCCAGAGCCTAGGAAAGGATATAAGCTACTTTTTAACACTGCGCATTCACTATAAAGAAGTAATGGACGAAGTCGCGAGCGGAAAGCTAGTATAAAATATAACTTACTAGTGACCCGCCCTCGCTTCGCTTCGGGAAACCTTCCTTAAGAATCACTCTATCTATTAAAGAAAACCGCATCAAAATCCGTTGCGTAGTTTTAAAGATCTAAGCATACATACGGACATACAGCGAAAGCGACTTTGTTTTATACTATGTATTGATAATAATATAATGAAAGATTAATAATCTTTTATTGAAACCAGTAACATTAAATTATTACAAACAATTTTAGCGTTAGTGACCGCATTATTCATAGACTGTGTCGCAGTCACCAGCGCCCGCGAGGTAAGCTAAAATAATACTTAGCTTAACTTTGCGGCCAAAAGAAGCTTTCGCAAAATAACTTCTTTTGGAGTATTCAACTATTTTTTCAAAGATGGTATTATTATTACTATTTGAACTTAAAGGCACATTAAGGCTCTTAGTTTTTCCAAGACGTTCACACGCTTTTTCTTCAGCTAAGAGTATTATTTGGCGTTCCAAAAAGTAAAGCTTTATTGCCACTTTACTTGTTTGTAGCTGAAAATTACTATTTATATAATTATACTATTTGACTAAATTAATTGAAAAGTGTGAAAAAGTTTTAGGTGAGCTCACCTTTGCAACATGAAAACACTCAGGATGATGGCTATTTTAGCATAGTTTTTGTACAATGGGTTTAATCAAGATTAATAATATATCGTTGGATAGCCCTATTCAAGTAAATACAAAAGTATTTTGACGACAAACATGTAGTCAATTTGGAATTATACTCTTCCAAAATATGAAATGAAATATGATTGGTGCCGATACCAGATTCCATATTTCTGTGCCCATCATCTTTTAACATCCAGACTAAAAGCCTTCACATACTACTGAACTTTTGAATAGTATTTTGTCTGTTTTGACTGGCTCGGTGGAACAGTGGTTAGTGACCCCGAGTCACTACCTACGGTTTCAAGAGTCGTAGGTACAATTCCCAACCGGAGCAAATATTTATGTGACGAACATCGTGTTTGTTCCGTGTTTGGGTATGTTATAATATATTTAAGTAAAATATATGTGTGTATCCACATTTAATTCTGATATCCATAACACAAGTGATTAAGCTACTTTCTACGGGATCAGATCAATGTATGTGATGTTGTGTAACTTATATATTTATTTATTTAATATCCAACTCCATAATGATTCCATCGTACTAACATCTTAATTGTTATTCGTTTGACCGTTTGTTTCTATTAATCGTTCTTTGTAATTAAACTTATTACTTAATATATTTTCGTGTAAATTTTGCAACTTCAAATATGTTGGAGGTTTATGAGATAACATGTTATCTAACCGTTACTACGAAATCTTATGACAAGTATCAAATTAAAAAAAAATAAGACAGAATAAAATTCGTGAAAAAAAATCTTTGTTTCATTAAATTCGTTTTACAGACTTTTTACGTTACTTTCCCTTATGCTTCTCTGGATACATCTGGTAAGTAGGTCAGTACAGTTAAGTACTAACTTATAAGTACTAGGTACTTGCTGGTTCTCAAAAAATAATAGTAGCTTATTTCAGAATCTTTACTAATATTATAAAGGTGAAAGTTTGTATGTATGGATGTATGGATGTATGGATGTATGTATGGATGTTTGTTACTATTTCACGCTCAAACGACTAAACCGATTTTCATGAAATTTGGTATGATGGTAGCTGGCACTCTGGAATAACATATAGGCTATTTTTTTTTTTTAAATCAACCCCCATGGGGTTCATCGGGGGGTGGGGATTGAAAATTAGTATGGGAGAATTTTTACGTGTTTGTCGATTTTTATAAAACTTGGTATGGAGGTAGCTGGCACTCCGGAGAGACACCAGCGCATTTTTTTTTAATTCAACCCCCATGGGGTTTATTGGGGGGGGGGGGGGGGGGATTGAAAATTAGTATGGGAGAATTTTTACGTGTTTGTCGATTTTTATAAAACTTGGTATGGAGGTAGCTGGCACTCCGGAGAGACATCAGCGCATATTTTTTAAAATTCAGCCCCGTTAGTATGGGAGAAATTTTACGTGTTTATAGATTTTTATAAAACGTGGTATGGAGGTAGCTGACACTCCGGAGAGACACCAGTGCATTTTTTTTTAATTCAACCTCATTGGGCACCCCCCAATGAGGCGGGGGTGAAAATTAGTTATGGGAGAACATTTACGTGTTTATAGATTTTCATAAAACTTGGTATGGAGGTAGCTGGCACACTAGAAAGACACCCGCGCTACTTTTTTTTCAAAATTCGACCCCCATGGAAGTTATTGGGGGGGGGGACGTACTATGGGAGAACGTTGACGGAAGTTTAACTAATAAATAACAAATTTTACAAGGCATGTAGGCTATTTTTAATACATCCATGCTACTAAAACCCATTAATACGCGGACAAAGTCGCGGGCGGCCGCTAGTACCTCATAATTTTGCGGCTTCTCAACTTAATATAAACGAGGTCAATTTAAAAAAAATACATAAAAACTTTTAGACAGACTACATTATTTATCTTAGATAGTGAAACCAAAACATGCGACCACAATTAAATACCACATACAAAACCACAACGAATGCTTTTGGATACTGTAGATACAATAAGATCAATAATTGCTTTTTCCTACTAGTTGCTGATTGATACGTTTCAATCAGCGAAAAGATAAATTTTTGGTATGATTGTATTGAGCAATCGAATAATCATAGTGAATGTATGTGTATTCTGCTTTGAATGCCATCAGTCGAGTTAGTCGATAGTACCTTTAACCTTTACGTAAATTGGAACTATCCTTACTAATATTATAAATCCGAAAGTAACTCTGTCTGTCTGTTACGCTTTCACGCATAGAGTAGTAGCATAGAGTAGTCCAGAGCTTAGAAAAGGTTATATATAGGCTACTTTTTAACCAACTCCGCTATAAGGAAGTAATGTTTTACCCGTAAAACGTCTCTACGCGGACGAAGTCGCGGGCGGAAAGCTAGTATCAATATAAAGCTATGCTTCCACCTATTGCTGTTTTGATTGACTCGGTGGCTCATAGCAATAGTGACCTTGTCTTGATCTTGCGCCAAGAGTCGAAGGTTCAAAACTCACTCGGAAAAATATTTGTGTGATAAACCCTCACATAATTCAAGTATTTTCTATTTTTCTGACCAAAATGATGGCTTAAAGTAGCATCGTTATGATCACCAGACTTGTGGGAGAGCGGATGGCTCTCACAACACCTACCAAAAGGAAAAAAGTGGTAAATTTTTGCATTTGGGTAGCTGTATGGAGTAGCCTCGACATCATCATCGGACTTGCGTGGAAGCGGATGGCTCTCAGTTCTAAAAGGATAACCTTACTTCACCTGATGGTAAACAGCCGTGAAGTTCCAGATATGACGTCGAAAGGCACAATAGAACCTGCTTGTAACTTCAAAGCTTACGATACGTCCGTTGCATGCAATGTGAACATGTGAACGCCTAGCTTAATCTCAGTATCTATCCAATCGCTAATTTCCAAACTTTGTTGATAAAACTAGTTCGGATCAACACTCCTCTCGGCCGAGTTTCGAACAATTTCGTTACAGCCATGTCTTGCAAACTTGTTTTCGCTTGAAAAAGTTTCAGATAAATTGTGATAGATATCGATTTGGCGGACTCGTAAGTATTGGGTTAGTCCGATATTAAAAGGCAGCTAAGTTATCAGGAAGTCTTTTAAGTCTGCCACTCTTTGGAAGCACATCCAGTTTGGGAAGTTTCTCGGATAAGTAATTCTGCGTTTACGATAAATAGACTTTCGGATGGCTTTGGGCCTTTCGGATAACCTGCTTTTAGTGTCATGATTTATCTTATCTTATCTGTGGATAACTTCATTCCCACTTTTAAAAATGTACCCATTTTGAGCTATATAAGATAATTATTTATTTTTAAAGCGACCTTTATTCTAATTAGGAACGCAGGGTAAAAATGAAAGATTCCATATTAAATTATACTAGTATTATATTAATGTTTATGTCGAACAATTAAACGTTCATTGCAAATTGAGCAGGTTCTATATGGTTTTTTTTTAAAGATAAGTTTAGGCTTAAAAAAATACGGACTAAGCTCGTGTGTATTGTTTTTTAAACATATGATTTAGAGACCCGAAGTTTCGAGTTCTATGGTGCTATCAGCGCCTTGGTCACGGGCAATACTCGTTATCATATGAAAGATAAAAATATAGGTACTGAATTAACAATTATTCTATTTTAAATTAAATTTATTTAAATGTGATAATTTAAAAAAACGTGCGCATATCTTATTATATAAATACATTTTCCCAATTAGGTAAATAGGGAGTACACAAGGCTCTACTAAAGACTGCAAAGAACTAATTTCTTAAATGCGTCCTTTCAGTTTTTTCATCACAGCGAGGTGTTCAAAGTTACGCTCCATAAAAATTCACGACCATTATGAGTTGAAAATTTTAAAGCGCCCTTTTAAAGTGGAGCCGAGCGTAATACGAACTATGAAAAAGATTCACAAGATAACCTAGTGAAAAGTGTCTTTATTGCCGCTGGCCCGAGCCTAGCCCGTGTCCCTTAAAGGGCTCGCATGCTTTACCGAACGTCCTTTAGAATGGACATAAAGCTTTCTACTCGCGAAACTTTTTGCCTCTTTTGTGTCAGCAGGAGGCAATGAAAGCGACACTGTTGGCTATGTTCTAAAACATTATGCAGATGCGCAGCTAAATTTGGGTCTTTGAATGAAATGAAATTGACCGTCATGGCTTAAATTACTAAAAGTCTTTTAGAAGATATAAATTTTAATTGTTTAAGTGCTAAAGCTTGCACTAGCTGTTCTAATATTTAGAAAAACGGAAAAAAATTAACTGCCTCACCGCGGACCGAGGATTCGAACACCCGTCCTTCTAGGAATCGCGCCCAGACGTGCTTTACCATCACACCAGACCAGCAGCTATTAATTGAAGCCGTCGAATTTTTCCCGTATATGACCTGTTAGAAGATATCATGGCTTTTAATCTTGAAATAACTGTCATTGGTTAAAATTGTTTTTTATATCGTCAAATTTACGTGTACTTATGGCACACGTTTCTAGAAGTAATTTCATTATTTCAAGAAACATGTGCATACGAGTATCTCAGTATTAAAATACATTTTGCAATTAGAAATATAGTGAGTACACAAGGCTCTACAAAAAACTGCAAAGAACTAATTTCTTAAATGCGTCCTTTCAGTTTTTT
This sequence comes from Maruca vitrata, assembly GCA_039566165.1. NCBI lineage: Eukaryota > Metazoa > Arthropoda > Insecta > Lepidoptera > Crambidae > Maruca > Maruca vitrata. The sequence continues at coordinate 15,809,718 of CM076912.1, read as the reverse complement.
CATCACAGCGAGGTGTTCAAAGTTACGCTCCATAAAAATTCACGACCATTATGAGTTGAAAATTTTAAAGCGCCCTTTTAAAGTGGAGCCGAGCGTAATACGAACTATGAAAAAGATTCACAAGATAACCTAGTGAAAAGTGTCTTTATTGCCGCTGGCCCGAGCCTAGCCCGTGTCCCTTAAAGGGCTCGCATGCTTTGCCAAACGTCCTTTAGAATGGACATAAAGCTTTCTACTCGCGAAACTTTTTGCCTCTTTTGTGTCAGCAGGAAGCAATGAAAGCGACACTGTTGGCTATGTTCTAAAAACATTATGCAAATGCGCAGCGATATTTTAGAGTTTATATTGAATTAAAAATAATTGCCTAATCGTAGCCAAAATATTAATGGCTTGTTATTACACAACGTTTTGAAAATATCATTGTTTGTTTTTAATTTCGTCAAATGCGTTTACTTGGTCCTGAAAAAGAAAAACATAGGTTTTCTTCAGTAAATCTTTATCAACGTGATATACCTAATGCTTTATACTGTTAATATTTTATATGTTTAAAACCAACTTCAAGATTCATTCTTATTTGAAAATATTAATTATTCTAATTAAAAAACTGTACACGTGAATTTAATCCGTAAAATTAGTTTTATTAAAAATATGTAGAGTTCGCGCAAATTCTTCTTACTTCAAACACCCCGGTCCACATACTTTTATTACCGAGCCTTTAATTTTTCAAAGTACATGTCAAGTCAAAATAGAAACGAAATAATCTGAACATGCTTACTCTACTGATATGGAAAATACTCGCAGCGTGTTGCCTGCGCAAATGTGAATTTAAAAATTATTTTACACTGCACCTAAATCTAGTCAGCTGTTTCTGGCATCCGTTCTGCTCATATTGTGTGAGCAACGAATTAGCAACGTAGTTTAAAACTAGCTGTTTACTTGCAGGCCCGAGGTATACCTACTTTTAGTTTTAGCTACATTATTAAACATTTCGCGGTAAAACCTGTGTAGGCAGGTAGAATAGGTAATAGGCATCTTTTAATCAAATCTAACATGTAGAAAGACTAACATTATATTAATATAAAGTCACTTTATATAAAAAAAATATACTTATATAGGTATTGTTGATATAACTACTAATCGAATCTTCATCTTTATCGTGTAATAAAGCATCTTTCCGATTTCGGCCATGGCGGCCGATCTCAATTGAAATCATCCAAGTGCACCGGACATATTATAGTGCACAAGTATTCGCGCAAACACAAGCGAACTCTCTGTTCACTTACTCTCATAGTTCGGTGAGACGGCAATCCGACATGGCCGTTGATAGTTGATCGCAGGAATTAATTAGAAATTAATCGGAAAGCATGTTAAACCCCACCGGCTTTCTTCACAGAAAAACTCACACAAACTTTACCCGACCTCTCTGTTTTTACGCAGCGCTTGCTACCAATAGACCAACGAGGCAGTTTGAGGCATACCTTGAATTAACCTAGTAGCAAATAAATATATCCTCTTCAATTCAATTTAGCTGGAATCTGTTTATAAATAATTCTTAGTACTGAATATTTAAAAAGTAGTAAAATATGTACAATTTACTTTTGATATTATTTATAAGTGAGTAAATTGTTTGAAGCCTCATTTAAATTAATAACAAGTTGGACAAAGGACCAATTTAGCTCTTGTTTGAAAGCAATTGCGATTTAACATCTGATTGTGACCGTCAATACATTTCAATGGTCATACGAAGCCGGTTCGATGTGTTTGAACATTTTCTAAATCACATACTGATGTCAGACAACTCGGACACTAATTACTCGTTGGACGGTTATGAAATGACATTTGGAAACGTGTCAGTTTGTCGGTCAGCGAAATGTCTACCGTGTCGGTATTTTGAGTACAGCACATATTTTCATTAGTCTTTTTATGGGAATATACTCTAATTTAGTGAATACTAGTGACCCACCCTCGCTTCGTTTAGGGTATATATTTGCGTAAAAACCTTTCTCTTAAATCTAAAGTACCTTCATAACTATATTAAACATAATAAGTAACAACTACATTTCAGACAACAGGCATTTTGAGTTTTGACTAAATTAAAATGCAAGAAGTGGTTTTAGTTTAAAAACTCACAAAACTTCAAGTCAAAAAATATAACAAATAACAATAATCTATAAGTTGGTGACCATAAGGGACTGATCAAACATTTAGATTAAAAGTTGTGCAAGGTATTGATATAAATATGATATCGATGGCAGTGGACTTAGACAAAGAATCTTCTTAACCATCACATTCACTTGAATTTCTATAATAGTTATGCAAAACTTTTGCATAACTGTTATAGGACTGAAGATTAGTATCAGTAAACTACTTCCACAGTTTTCAAATAGCTAACTTGTTGAGTCCAATGTTAGCAAGTAGGACGTGACGTGAAATCAAATTAAAAAATTGCAAGATAGAAACTTTTGCCTCCGCTGACCTAAATTATGAGGCCCTTCCGCCTAGAGGGCTCTCGGCATTGCCACAGCGTATGCAGCTCTTGGTAAGGATGGCAACATCTATTCTTTTTTTAAATGTGTTTACTATTTAAAAAATATATATATATATATATACATATATTATGACTGGCTCGATGGAACAGTGGTTTGTGACTCAGGTTCATAACCTACGGTTCCAAGAGTCGTGGGTTCGATTCCCACTCGGGACAAATATTTGTGTGACGAACATCGGTGTTTGTTCCGTGTCTGGGTGTATTATTAAATATATTTAGGTTTATTTGTGTATCCACTGTTGATCCTGATTTCCGTAACACAAGTGCTTAAGCTACTTACCACGGGATCAGATCAATGTATGTGATGTTGTGTAATATTTATTTATATTTATTTTTAATAGTTAGGTGCTATAAAAAAAACATATATATTTTTAAGAGGAAAAAAAAATTATGAGACAAAGATTGTGTTTTTTTTAATCTGATGCTGAAAAACTGTTGCTTAATCAATATTTTTCTTAAATAATGAAGTTACCATTTAAATAGATAGTGACCTAACACTACTGACGATGGAGAATGTTATATATCGCGTAAAGACCCATAAAGACTAATATTTAGTGCAATGGAACGCGAAAGTCTAAAATCTTACGTTGAATAAATTGGTAAAACGGTGAAAAAATTAACTATCAATGTAGGTACTGCGTTGTGGTGAGATAAAGATTTTGTATGAAAGGTGCAAACGGTCAAAATTTGAAACATGTATAACGATCTCAATTTTGACTGTATTGCGAAATGAATCACGCATTCAATTATTATTCAAGGCATCAAAGCTACATAGCTATAAAAAAATCTTATAATACGTTAACAAAAAAATCCGCATCAATATCCGTTGTGTCGATTTTAAAGATTTAACCCTTAAATGCATGCTGTGTCCAAATGTTAACATACATACTTTGATCTCTAACCCTTTGTAATAAGATTGAAAACCAATGAAATAATTCTGGTTAATTCATGCATTTAAGGGTTAGGCATACATAGGGGCAGACAGACTCGGGAAACGACTTTGCTTTATACTGTGTAATAAAAAAAAAACCTTTTGAAATTATCTGTGTCCCTTGTCAACCCTACCGAAGCGTCGGGCCATAAGAACCATTCGGGCACTTAACGTGTGTCTAACGTGCGCCGTCGTGAATTCGTTACGCGAATACATTATTTACGTGCAAAATTGGCAAGATTTACACAAAAATGTTACGCTCAGACTTAACCTTCTACGGCTTAGTTTACATTGGGAGAGATAGAATTTGGTTTTTTTATGAGTAGGTGTTATTTTCTGTACAAAATGGGTACAGATTGACTAGGTCGTGGATGACAAAGTATATGGCTTTATCTAATAACGCGTAGCCTTATTTGTATTTTCTAAAAGAAAGTATATAAAATAAGTTGTGAATAAAATATATACGTATAGTGTTAATTTACTTTATTATGGGTTATAACAAGTTGAATACAATAAAACTTTCATGTCTAGCTTTACTTTAAGATGTAAATTAATACATACGTACGAGTTTTACAACATTATTTGATGAGATAGATAGACAAAAGGTTCAGTTCGAAATAAGTGGCGAGCGTTAAGGGAGGCCAATGTCCAGCAGTGGACGGTATTGGGCTGATGATGATGAGGTAGACAAATGAATAGGTATGAAGTCGGTTAAAAAGAGTATAAAGGATACACGATGAGACAAGAAAACATATCCCTGGTTTAACACATTTTTCAAATTTGAAATTGCGACATAATAACTACTAATCACGATTTTATATATCAACATTTACGTGCGGTCTAAAAGACCGCGCAGCAAGCAATGTTAAGTGATACATCAAAAGCCTCTGGTAGGTTAATGTACCCGAATTTTAATATTTATGAGCAATAACCACACGGCATTAGTAGGTGTTGGTGGTGTGAACAGAATTGCGATCAGTTCGTGAACGAACTAGTTCGCGAGAGCGGTCTTACACGGGCACTATTAGAACTGGTTGTCCTCCATACTGTTTCATAGTTCGTTACCAAGTGATCATTTAATATACATTTAAAAGATCATATTGTGATAGAGTATAAAAATCAGCCTATTTATTGTATAAATAAGTAAACTCGTCTATTTTTATGCTGTGGAGAAAAGCAAATATTGCTTATTTTATATACGTATATTCATGTAGCTAGTGTAAACGAACTGCGAACAATTCTTTTTTTTAAGCAAAACCTGACATCTATGTCATTATGAAGCGTAGAACTTATCAAATAGACAAATTTAGACTGGCTCAGTGGAACAGTGGTTACAGAGTTGTTTCGTGTTCGGGTGTGTTTTTAATTTATTTGAGTACCTATATTTGTGTATAAACTTTCGATTCTGATATCATAACACAAGTGCTTAAGCTACTTACCAAGGGATCAGATCAATGTATGTGATGTTGTGTTATATTTATTTATTTAAATAGAACTCCACTGTGAACTACCATGCCTCAGGCCTACAGGAATAAGGATATTAATTTACTAATGTTAGGCGTAAACAACGCTGGTATGCGAGAAATAACCGAAAAATATCACGTGACGAGTATAATAAAGAATGAAGTATGAAAATGGGGTTATTTTTCACTCTGCGTTTGGCGATAGGTGAAAGTTATGACACGAAAACAAGCTTCCATGTATTAATTTTAGGTATATATAGTATTTATTTGTATTTTTCGTTGTAATAGTCTTATTTATCTCGCATTTTGTCGAAAGTAAATAGAACTTTGTCGGCAAAAGTTGCTATCTTTTGCTTGGACATCATTATTCAAGTGAAAGGATAAAAAAACCGAGCGGCGCAGCTTTAAAAGTAATATTTCTAATCCATCCCTATTGTAATAAAACAAAGAAAAAAATGGTACTTATACGCAAGATTTTTCAAGTAAACTTTATAAGAATTGGTTTAACATCTTACGACTTACGGTATTTGTGGGTTAACACAATGTTACTTATCAGCATTCTTATTGATAACGCAATGTCTTAGACGTACTCGTATCTAAAGGTGAAGCCCAATAAAAGACCGTACCGTCTTCCTGACATTCCCACCAACGGATTCGGTGCATAATCTTAAACTCCAGATCGTCAAAAACAAAATCAAAACAAACAACAACAAATAGCAATCTTGAAAGAGCCAGGTATAAAACAAGAAAATGAAGCAACTTTAAGGTGCCGTAAAATAAAAAGTGAATCGTCTTTTATTTTTGTACGACGAATGAGGTTTACGGGTGTTTAAAGGGTAATACCTGCGTTTATGTTAAACACGTTCAAGTCTGTTGGAACAGTGCGTTTATTAACTTTTTGGTGTTGTAGAATGCAAATAATGTGTGTAAGTATGTTTTTTTCTTGCGATGTTCACGGTGAAGGATAACATCGTGAGGAAACCTGCACACCTATTTAGAAATTCTTAGGTTGTGTATTCAACCAGCGTGGTTGATTAAGGCCTTATCGCCATAGTTTAGGGTAGGCCCGTGACCTAGCAGTGGGGACGTATATTGGCTGATAATGATAATCATCATTTATTTTGTAAAATATGTATTTTTCCTTCGGGGTTCACTTTACTAACGGTGAAGGAAAACATCGTGAGGATACCTGCACACCTATGAAGAAATTCTTTGGTTGTGTAGTCAACGTTAGGCGTACTTAAGAGCGCTTCCCCAACGCGACAAAATTCAATCAAAAATTTCATTTGCAGTTCAAAATTAGCGGTTATGCCTCCGACATAGAGGTGGCACAAAGTCCCAAGTAAATAGTCTGATATGCTTTGGTATGTAGTGTTCAAAGATAATTTTTAACCTTTTGCCATTAAAATTGAAAACTATTTTTTGGGTCAGGGGGTTTTAAGTCATACATTTAATTTTTCTGTTAATTTGTGTACGTTGGCGAAGTCTTCTAGGTTGAATCAGCATTCCGAAGCGGTAGTAAAATCGAACGATTACTGACGTGATGAAGCATTTTGTGTCCTAATATTTACGTTTAATCAATTTTTTTTTTCACTAAAGCTCAATATCAATAAACGCTCTTTCCACTCTAGCTGGACAGCACGTTTTCAGTCCATTTGCCGATTCAGAATATCGAGCGTGTTCCGTTTCAAGCGTTGGTACTTTTTCCTTTGCTTCGAATCAGGCTTAATGGAGCAAATGGCTGTGCTATTCTTTCGCTAACTTTTTAATTGGAACTTTTAATTTATTTTTAAATTTAAAATTGTGTTACATATCAATGCGACTATGGAGAAGTTCAATTAAAAAGAATATTACGTTTATGTAAGGAAAAAACGTAGTGATTTTTTTTTATGTTTTGTTTTATTATATTATCTCTACAGGTAGTTTAATTCCTTTTGACTCATTAGTATCTGGGATGTAAAATACTAATAATATATTTATTTCGAAAACACTATAGGATTCAACTCAGGATTTAAAATTTAAAAAGCTAACTGAACTAAATAGCCGTTTTGAACAGAACACAATAATATTATAACAAACGACACAATATATTACTGTTATATATTATTGACTCGGTAGAGTAGTAGTTAGTTACCCATGGTCACTATCTAAGGTTCCAAGAGTCGTGGGTTCGATTCCCGGTACAAATATTTGTGTGACGAACAAATGTGTTTGTTCCGTGTCTTGGTATGTTATTAAATATATTTAAGGTTATTTGTGTATCTGTCGTGGCCAAATCGATGAATTGATCATTCCATGAAATGGTTGGCCATTTCATGAAGTGTTCACGTTTCATGAAGTGGCCAATCAATGGTGACCAAATCATTAAACGATAAACGTTTAACGATTTGGCCACCCACGTTTGACCATATCGTAAAAAGAGGGCGACTATAAAATATTTAATGAAAACCAGGATCAATTTTGATACGTATTTGTTTATTTTTAGTTGTTACATACTTTCAAAATAAAAAGGTTTAAAATTTTATAACAATAAAAAAAATCATTCAATGCATTTAATGATTTTTTTATTGTTATAAAAAATGTACATTTAGTGAAATTTGCAAGTATTTTAGTACAAGCAAAAATAACATTAATTTTATAAAAAAAAATGTTTTGCTAAAAATATGCTATTCTAAAATAAAAGATAAAATAATATGCTAAACAGGAAGAAAATTTAGCACATTGTGCAAATTTAGCATATTTGCACAAAGTGCTTAATTGGTATGGCAACTCTGGCACTCTACCGGTAAAGTCAACGAAACAATTCCACGATATGATCGATTGAGATTGATCGTTTCATGAAATGGCAGTGCATCTAGTTGGCCCAATCGTCAAACGATTTCTTATCATTGATCTGACCTGGCCACATCATGATATGGCCAATGTGTGATTGGCCATTTCATGAAATGCAACCATTTCATGAAATGGCCAATCATTTCATGAAATGGCCAATTCTACGATGTGGCCACGACATATCCACTGTTGATTCTGATATCTTTAACACAAGTGCTTAAGCTACTTACCACGGGATTAAATTAATGTATGTATGTAATGTTGTGTAATATTTATCATACAACGGTTGTATTTATAGTATTTAAAACACAGTACGCTCTGGGAAGGATGGAGGGAGTTATAAATTACGGTTTTAAATTAGTTCTGAAGGTGCATACTTCTAAACTTGTGTGTGTTGGAGCTTATACGACTTTATATACCACAGTTATCTTTTCATTAAAAGTTTTATAATAACGAAGTACGAGATAAGAAAATTTAACTCAGCGTTCTAAGTCTTACTTGAATTTAAACCGGAGACTTAGTAATAACATAATTATAAAACCTTACTTCCTTTTTAATTACGACGAGCAATCGGTTTGTAAATTGGTAAAAACAAAGTTAAATAGTGATTAGGGGTGAGAGCCATCCGTTCCCCCGCAAGTCCGGTGATGATGACAAGGCTACTCCAAGCTATCATCGTATCGTTAGTAAAAAAAAGACAAATATTATAATGCTGTTACAATATAAGGCTTTGTTCTTACTTAGGAATCAGAACATTGTGCCCATATGATGCTGTATGAATCTTTCATCATCATCATCATCATCAGTCCATGAACGTCCCGTCCCAAGTAATCCAAAGTCGGAGAATAGATATATGATTTTAGCTGGCTGCGCTGTAAAAAGTGTTTTACCGATAAAACCGTCCCATTCCTTACTATTTTACCTCGGTGCAGCTCTGCCTTTTGTCTAAGGCACAAGTTCACCCACGTGTGGAATATTGTTGTCATCTCTGGGATGCAACTCATGATGTCACCGCAAAATACTTGCTAGATGCTCCCGAAAGGTTGAAGTGACGTACTAACAGTATTTTTGGTGATCTAGAGGTGGCCGAAACTCTGAAGCCACTGCAATTACGTAGAGACATTGCCAGAGCAAGTGTTATCTGCCGTCTCTATGTCTCTATAATAGGGAATCGGGTAATGCTCTGAAGAGCTATTTCAACTAGTCTCTCCCTCCCCTTTCCACTCCCAAACGACACGTGCTGGACAGCGCCGAATCCACATACAATGCAGGCGCTGGTGGCTCGGACCAAGATGTTCAGTTCCTCTTTTCTGCCCCGTGTCATTAAGGCATGGAATTCCCTTCCAGTTCATGTTGTCCTTCTCTCTTATGATACCGGGCTCTTTAGGCGGGGCGCGAAACTGCGTTTAAGCAGGCTTTCAGAGTAAGTGCGACAGGCTTAATATGGTATGTTGTGCCTGTCGACCATCAGATGGAGTGCTTTGAGCTTCGAGCAACTGTGTAAAGCAGTCTCGTACAGTAACTCTAAACCTGTTCTTTGTACGCAAGTGCTTCGAATCGGCGTAACTTTTATCGCATCGCAACAAGATTCGTAATGTTTTATACCCCATTGCCAGTCATATTCAAGTTGAAGTACCATAAACAACAATGTCGATCTCTTTCAGAATTGAAAGTAAAGCTTAACAATCTTTTATTGCCTGATCTATGCGATAATACCCAATACTGCAACAATGAAAGCTCTTTGTACGAGAATAATCTATTGTTAGAGCTTTTTGGTATATAAGGGTGTTCGCGATAAAGGAAGTTTTTGACCCTTTGTATGGCGTGCGTGGTCGACTGTTGTCACATTAGCTTTAGCGAAAATTAGACCTTGTATAAATGAGATTAGGGTCTGTTTTATGGTTTTTTTTTCAAACGCGTTGTAGTGTGTGTCGCGCACCTCACCCATACATGTAGAACCCTATTAGTATATAAGTTAGCATAAGATGAATTTGACACACAATATAGTCCACTTATCAAACAGTGAAGTTGTTTCCTTCCATACGCCCAGGTCCCATCCTTACATGGCGACCCTGCCAGTGCTGCCTTTGGGCAGTGCTGTGCGGATTAGGAACAGTGAAACTTTATAGGAAGTGAAATTTTTTGGACATTTTTTTTTTGGAGACTTTTCTGCTTGAGCCTTAAGAAAAGATGAAGTTCATTGTGATTGCGGGGCGCTGGGCGTTGATGGCGCCCGAAGGATGTTTTATTTTTGTTGCTGGCTGCCGGGAGATGTTGGTGTCCGAAGAATATGGACGCTGGCAGCCGGGCGCACCATGGCGCCAGATGAAGGAACAGGCGCCGGGAGTAAAGTGCCACGTCATCAATATGTGATCAATTGGTGAAGGGAAGACACAGTGGACACTCTTTTTTTTATCCTTTTTTTTATTCATTTCTTTTTATAATCAGTATGTACTAAATTAAGTTTTTTTTTTTTCTTTGATTTTTTTTTATATTACTCCTTTTAATATTTAGATAATGAAGGTGACGGGTCAATTTCAAAATTTTAACACTGGAAATTGTGGGTCTTAAAGTGTTCACTTCTGACAAGGTTAGTGTCAATTTTTTTTTTCATGTCCTATTTTTGGTGAATTACTAATTTCGGATTATGACTAATAATATTATAATGCCCAATATGGCTACTTAATTTTTTTTCCAAATTTAATTGAGAGCTACCTTTTTTTTTTTCAATCATTGTTATGAATTAAAATCTAGATCAATCTAACTTAAGTATATCTAGAGATTGCATCATGTTTTGCCAGTTAGGTAGTGGCGAGATGTGCATTGCCCCAAATACGGCGACATCTCATGTGTCAAATGGATACATCAGCAATTTATGTTATATGTGAGGTAATGTGAGGTATGTTATATGTGAGGCCAGGTATTTGTGAACAAAAGAAATCTAAGACTTACTTGCAAATGAATGTAATTTGATTTAGCGTAACTTACTAAGCGATGGAATGTTTATTTTAACCGACTGAGAAAAGATTATAATGTTTGCCATTACATATTTGATAATGATAAATTTATTTGAAAGTTTTGAGCAAGGTAATTTTTGAAAGTGTTTTAATGTGACAATAGGAAGATTTAAATTAAAGAAGAGTTATCGGAATTGGATAATAGTTAGGTAAACGTGAGTGTATTAAAATCTTTTGTGTCCGTTTAGAGACCAATTAGTTACATTCCGAATGAAAGAAATGGATAATGATAGTAGTTTAGAATGAATGGATTGTTTGTTTGGAAAGTTATTCAGAAAGGTTTTAAATGTTGTGGATTTTTAACGCTATTGGATTGATCACCCAAGAGCAATATTTTTCTACTTAATACATTTGTTTGATTGTGACTCATGTTGTTTATTAGTTGGGATTGGATAGTGATTGTGAATTATGTATATGAGATATACGTAGATAAGGTAGAGCACACGTAGAAGATGCAAAACGGTGTCGGATCCTTTATTTGATCATGGCGTAGACGAGATTCTCTCCGTGAAAATAGTTGGAGGTCAGGGAATCTTAAAAGTGAACCGTTGTTGCAGTATATTTACATGGTACGAGGTACAGACCATAGGGATTAGGTCCTATATTTGATTATGGTGTAGACGAGTTTCTCTCCGTAAAAATATTTGGAATCGTGACCCTATTAATAACGCTGTGTACAGCGAGAAATGTGTGATAAGAGAGATTAAATAAAAATATTAATGTTCGTCTGTACCTATAAATAATGATAATAATATAATGTTTATGTGGAAAAAGGGCACTGCAATGGGCCAGCCCATATGAAATATAAAGTACCATAAGTTGATAAGTAAAGGAGTAGTGTGCGAGGAGCCTACCTTATATTGATGAATAAGAGAATGAATATGAGATGGATAAATATAGAAGTATAGAAATGATATGAAATAATGAATGAAGTAATAAGAAACAAATAATGAAAGAAAAGTTGCTAGTAGGAAAAAAGATGTTGATATTATGGTTAAATGAAAGAAAAGATAATTAAAAGGCATAGTGAGTATGATAAATATTTAAAAGACCTCAATGATGCGTTTATGTGAAACTAATGGTATTTTTTTTTTAACCTACAAAAATTTTGTCAATTCTAGTGTAATGATTGTTGTATTAAAATTTATGAAATATAACAAATATTTTTTTAATGGAATAAAATAGATAAAGTAAAATTCTAAAGGATGTTTAAAGTGCGTATAAAAGCAAATTTAAAAAGTTTTCTCAGAAAAGTAATACATATTTTTTTTTACGAATGTCATTAATACTTTTGCAATGTTTATTTGAAATTATTTATTTTTGTTAGATATTTTTTTAACATATTTAAATTGTAAATTTCAACCGTGTGTTATTGTATTAGATATTGACTGTAGATATCTTTACTTATTTTAATTGACCCGTCTACCAATTCAGTATAAGTTGCATTAATAATATTGAAAGTTCATAGAACTTGAGTCTGTGTTAAAGAACAATTCATTTTTGTAAAAAATTTGATGTAATGTTAAACAAAAAATTTTTACTAATTTTTTTTCCCAAAAAAACGGGGGAGGTGTAGTGTGTGTCGCGCACCTCACCCATACATGTAGAACCCTATTAGTATATAAGTTAGCATAAGATGAATTTGACACACAATATAGTCCACTTATCAAACAGTGAAGTTGTTTCCTTCCATACGCCCAGGTCCCATCCTTACAGCGTTTGAGCTATTTATTGCAGAGCTTCGATGGTTTCTCTGAAGGTCTCAAGAGATTTTTGATTCAAATTGGAACTATTTGATTTCCTAAGGTGTTTGACAAAAACTTAAATTACTTCATAAGATTTGGATATAAAACTAATGTTACGAATTAAATTTGCGTATAATATTAGTTTATAGTACTAAAATAATTAAATATATGTCGTTTAGAACTTGAACAAGTTAAACGAAGAGCAAAGAAAAATTTAACAAATATATTATTTACTTGGTGCAAGAAAAACAACTACTACTACAAAATATAAAACAAACAAGACAAACTACTAGAACAAGGTGTCCAAAAACCTCTAGAGTACTACTCGTGTAAGAACAATGAAACAGTATACCTTAAGCGAACGCGAAAACAATACCGCCGCCATAATACCTCATCGTAATAACTCAACGGCGCTCGTTACACTCACTTGTTTCTCTCAACCTCTCCGCAACCTAAAATTTACCCAACAAAAGTTGCGTCCACGCGAATTTTAATGGGGAAGTGGGTAAAATTTAATTTTCTCCCGTCATAAATTACGCCCATGAGGTTTGGCGTCGGCGGGTCGTCGCTTCCGGATCCAATGCACCTAATTATTTTGCACGTTATAATGAAGACGGCGAGGAAGGATAATTATAATTGATAATCAAAATGAGCGGATTAGGAGTCGGCGTGAGGTGACAGGAGTTAATTGAATAACGGAGAAGTGTACGACGGATGTTGGGATCTTAAAGAGAGTTGCGAGTTTTGAGCGTCGTTTGAGTCTCGAATCCAAACCGTACATTTAAATGTACTTACTTTCATCATCATCATCATCATCACCAGCTCATCTCTGTCCACTGCTGGACATAAGCCTCTCCAAATGAACGCCATTTCTGTCTTTCTGCTTACTTTGTCTCGTCCTAATTTTTTTTTAAATAAAGTCCTTTACCACTTGGAAAAAAGGTATGTTAGAAATGTAGTTTTTTGTCAGTTGTCGACCTGCGAAAGATCAGATTTCTATGACCAGATTTCTATGATATGATGCGAAATAAGATTTAAACCGGACGAAATCTCTCGCACAAAAGAAGTATAAGAACTAACTGCGCCATTCAGTCATTCAAAACATTTTTATACCTCGGTTTAAGTAGACCCCGAAAGAATTAACACACCTAGGTAAATCTTAGACAAGATAACCCAAGATAATAATATTTGTCTCAACAGATTTACACATGTAACCAGAATCTGGCCTGCAGAATATTAGACTACCATAGTGAGCATTAATTAACTGTTCATAATTACTGTGAAACTTAGGGACCTCAACATAAATTAATTTTTATATTTCCAAGAATAATCCATACAAGCATTTATTTCGATCTCCGATTCAAACAGGAAGACATAAACGGGTACATTTTATTTGTGATTCCGATCTTTTGAAGCGATACAAATGGATATACTCACTGGGGATTACAAGAACGACGATGTTCTGGAAATAAAAATAACAAATCGTGGGTACATTCAACTGTTCATAATACATACTTACTCTTTCCTTTTTACCCGACTACGGCAAAGCAAAAGGAGGGTTATGATTTTGACAGGCTATGTATGTATGTATGTATGTATGTTCATCTGTTTCCACATAACTTCTAAATTGCTTGTCAGAATTCGACAAATGACATATCATTAGAAGCGTCTTAATTGTCCGCTGGTTATAGGCTATATAGGGTTTCACAAAATCTAATGTGGCGCCCACTAGCGGACAAAACATACAGAGTAAAAAAATAAAGTTAAGATAGATACGCCGTGTTTGGTATCATTGGAAAGCGCTTTACTTGTACATTTTAAATATATATATATTACTAGCATTTGCATGTGACTTTACGTATATTCATGGACTGATTGCATATAGTTCACATCTTTTCGTTCATAGCTTCTTTACTACGTCCCCTTAAAATATAAAACATGTTGGTTCATCAATTTAACTTTTGATAATATTATGCGCCACAAATACACTTTAACACCAAAATAGTACAAATAATAAAAAGTTAAAAACTAAAACCCAACTACGACAAAAAACGACGCTGCAAAGTATAAAACAAGACCTTTAGAACACTGAACTGAACAAAGTTGCTTATGTAGTTCCAAGTAAATGGACACAGTAGACTCTACCAAAATGCTTATGTTGAAAATTGACAATAATGTCATACAATACTATTTTGAAGTATGCAATATTTACTATGTAGAGATAAGTTTTCATGTTTGGAAAGGCGTAGTCACACGTTCCATACACAAGTACCTACCTACCGTAGCACTTTGACAACGTGTGACTGCGGTTTTCCAAACATGAAAACTTATCTCTACATAGTAAATATTGCATACTTCAAAATAGTATTGTATGACATTATTGTCAATTTTCAACATAAGCATTTTGGTAGAGTCTACTGTGTCCATTTACTTGGAACTACATAAGCAACTTTGTTCAGTTCAGTGTTCTAAAAGTCTTGTTTTATACTTTTTCAGCGTCGTTTTTTGTCGTAGTTGGGTTTTTTCTAAGAAGTGTAGACAAAAATGAATAGTTTCATTCATACACCCTGTAGTCTTTTGTGGATATGGAAGTGTTAGTGTTTGAGTTACGGGACACTTGTTATGATAATATATATTCTAATATGTATTGTTTACATCAATATCACTGAGGCCCGCCATATGATACACGGATCGCTCGAGCAGTTAGCCAATGATCAACATACACGGACCGCTCGAGCAGTTAGCCAGTGATCAACATACACGGACCGCTCGAGCAGTTAGCCAGTGATCTACATACACGGACCGCTCGAGCAGTTAGCCAGTGATCAGCATACACGGACCGCTCTTGCAGTCATTGTCAACAGCTCATGCCTGGCGACTGCTTGAGATTTCATGCTGATAACTGCTCGGAGCAGTCACGACTACTCGAGCAGTTCCGTGTATATGTGTACGTAGAATCTATAGTTTAATATGCAGCCCCAGCTTTAAGCAGTCCATCCTGACTGCTTGAAACTGTCCGAGTATGTCGGTCTAAAAATTGACTTTTCCCGTGGTAAGTAACTATAGCACAAACGCTATTTTTGTTCAAAAAATCAAAATCAACAGCGTAATACAAAAATATCGTCATCATATTCATCATCAGTCCATAGAAATTCCCACTTCTGGGGTACGGGCCTACCCTAAACTAGGGCGAAAAGGTCTTCTCCACAGACTCCAAGTGCGGGTTTGTCGGCTACATAACCTAGAATTTCTTCGCAGGTGTGCAGGTTTCCTCACGAAGTTTTTATTTCACTGGTAAAGCTTGGAATAATCGAAATAAGACATACAAATTATTATTATTATTAGAACACCCATAGATACATGATAAAAACCAAAGTTCATCACACAAATATTTGTCCCGGGAATCGAAGCGACGACTCTTGGCCCTAGAACAACCATCTAATGCGACATCGATCCTGTCAAAAGAAATAATTGTTTTATACCCAATTAAGATCATAATTATGCATTTGAACACGTTGGATACAACACAAATCTTCTTCTTAGTCGTATCACTCTTGACAGTGTGGTCGTGGTCATCATGTAGTGTTGGAGACGGGCGCCAACGTGCGCCTTACGATGTCCCGCCATTTCTCCCTGCTGGTAGTCATCCTGCTGCACTCGTTAAGTGAACCGCCAATCACGGACTTTATTTGGTCGGTCCATCGCATGGGTGACCTCCCGCAACAACAACACAACACAAATGATTCTTTAAAAAAAGTAGCAGTTCATTACAAAGAAAAAAAACATTAAACAAACTCCGTCCAACAAATAAAACGATCGCGTCCAAATCCGAATCGTAATCCGAAAGTTTTCCGACTATCTGGAATTAAGTGAACGCCGCGTTAATAAAGAAATCCTCGGAAAAGTTTATAAATAATCGGCTTCTTGGACTTCCTCTGTGTTAGGTGAACTTTACTTAGTGAATGTAAGTCCGTTTGTACACAATTCTCTGAAAATATTCGACGAATTTGTACGACAATTGTATATACCGTACCTATAAAACCTCTATGGTTGTGTGTAGTGGTAGTAGCACTGAGATTTTGCAATTGTCGGGCATTGGATAGTTGTATAGCATCCTATTAAAGAGTTAGTGTATTAGCATCGTCAGCCTGTAATTATCCGTCCACTGCTTGTATAAACCTTTTTTTTTTTTTTTGACGCGGTGAAATGCGTTACGCACCTTCACCGGGAGAGGGGGTTCTCTTCCGGTGGTGTGTCAGACTCCCCGGCTAGCGAGAAGATGGTAAACGCCAGCTGCTGCTCCTGGGCGGAGTGCAATGCCCAGGGGGTCTACCGACTAAAACACCGCGATGTACCTCCATGGCCTTAGCGACGTCATGGTTCCTGGCATAGCCCAACTACCACGACGCCCCCAAGTCTTCCTCGGCGACTCGCATCCAGCTCCTACCAGCCGTCCTGCGCACATCGTCCCTCCACCTGGCCTAAAAGCGTCTCACACTACAATAGCCAAAATTCTAAGTAAATAAAAAAACTTTAAGTCAAACGTTTATGATGGTAGGTGACATTTTGACCCAAGTTGGTATCGAAAGGTAATAAATACACATAATATTTTTGATGAGTTTGAGAAAGTAGGTACTATAAATTTGTACCTGTATAATCGGTTAGCTTTTAGAATTATTGTAAATTTATCATGTGTACCAACCAGTACTACGAGCCAGTAAAATAAACTAGGTAAAGTAAAATTTGTCTTTATGGGTCTACACGCGATATTAGGAGTAGCAAATTACTACCAATCGTGGTTGCGAGCGAACTGACCACGATTGGTGTAACCCAGTCGAAACGACGGGCAGTAAGTAGCTATGTACTTTGCTACTCCTAATATCGCGTGTAGACCCATAAAGACTAATTTTAGTGTAATGGAACGCGAAAGTCTAAAATCTTACATAGTGAAACAAAGTATGTAGGTAGGGGAGGAAATAAAAAAGATTAATTAACAATAAAGATTTATTCCAGAAAACACCTTCTCGGTAAATTAGTTAGTAAAGTTTAATAAACAATATACGAGTATAATTATGACTTAAAGGTTAGGTATGACTAAAGGTTCTGCCAGATATCAGCGCTGAAGCTACCTAACGGCTTCTGCTGCACATGCTGAGGTAGTATCTATTGATCACTTTTACGGTATGTGTGTTTGTCAAATAATGTTATTGTGTATTATGATTAATAAATGTTTTCTTTCTTTCTTTAAAACATTCGCATTCTTTTTAATTCAAAAATATAAACTGCGACTATTAATACAGGACCGTAGCACATGGCAGGAAGTGATCTCTGCCTACCCCTCTGGGGAAAGGCGTGATTTTATGTATGAATGTATTAAAGGGAAGCTCAGAGAAACCACTTTTAACAATTAAAAACGTTTATTCGCCAAGAACATTACACAGGCAGTATACGGAAAATAAGAGAAAAGATACAAATGTCATTATTATGGCGAGTAATACCATAGCAAAGGAATTGCGTTTTGAAATGCCTAACAGTATGACTGTATTAATACAGTACATAGCTACTTGCTGTCCGACGTTTTTTAGTGACTGTGTAACGCCTATCATAGCAGCAAAAGAACTACATCAAAAATTGGCATTAACTTTCAAAGCCTACATTGTCCGAAATAATGGAGCGAACACGACAAAAGAACCCGCCGATTTGGTTCCATTACACTCACGAAATTCATTTTCAGATCCCCTGGCAAAACGTATTAGCGAACGCTTGAGTTCACAGCGCAGAACGAATAAATAAAATTCAATTCTGAAACTATTCAAAGTGACACTTAATTTATTTTCACGAGCTGCTGAATTAGTGGACGGTTGTAGGTCGTACGATGGCCGTCTTGGATTAGGTCTCAGTTTTTTTTGGGGTTCCGTAAAGAAGGGGTGAGAATGGGACCCTATTAGTAAAAGTTCACAGTCCAGCCACCGAATCATATCTCAATAACCGTGGTAGGATGTTTTTAATTTCAAAAGCTTCTCTCAGCATCCTAGGGACAAAACGTTACTTTTCCACGAGGGTTTGGGGTAACCGAAAATATAATGATTGCATGTTCACATACTGCAGACTTAGTTTCTCGCCTATATTTGAGTGAGCCATGTGTTCTTTAACCCACCCGGGTACTAACACTTCTCTTCGTTTGACCGATAAATGAGAGGCCACAATCACATTCTAGCTTGTATATTATATACTATATACTTGCATCTTGATGAGGAAAACTCACACAAATTTTGCACAACCCCGGACTCGAATCGGGGACCTCTCGACCTAAAGACCAACGAGGCAGACAGCATAATGGATAATAATGGTCTAATAGTGAGCTGTTCTACTCAGTTGAACTTTCAAAAGACTCAACATGAGATCAAAACAATATTTTTTTTTTAAAGAATTTAATCATGACTCATAAGATAAAACTAACCTTTAATATCGGTTACTAATATTTTAGGAGTGGCAGCCATTAATGTAGACGTTCCTTAGAAATTAAAGTGAAATATTAAAATGTTAATCTAGTCGTAATATGAAATTCAGTGCCATCTTCTAAAAAAAACTGGCCAAGTGCGAGTCGTACTCGCATACTCGCGGTGCCGTACCAATATGGTAAAATGCACGTATGAGACCACCCTTAAAGAAGTAAATAAAAAAAATATAACACTAAAAACGCACTTTTATAGATGCACGTGAAAGTCAAAAATAGTTTACGGTTCAAGTTAACGTTCAAGTTGTCTTTATTTCTGGGGTGAAGTGTACACTATATGCTTTGAATTATAATATTTGAATGTAAAAGCGTGGAGCAGGAACGACTTTCTTATAAACAAATACGCAAACAAGAACTGTACATTTTGCCACAACAAAAGCGTATAATTCTTAATAGCAGAATCACATCATTAACTGTCTAGCTATAGCGGTTTTAAAATAGAGCCTGATGACAGACGTAGAGACAGAGAACAAAGTCTTAGAAAATAACCTTTAAGTACTGAACCCCATATAGCTCTACAGAAAAAAAAACTTAGAGCACTTTCGTAACTTTTAATGTCATAACGGAGCTTCTAAATTTTTATAATTTTCTTCAAATAACGCTGCAAAAGAGTGTTACATTAATCTTTTAGATTAGGCTCGAAGTTAATTTATTACTAACGCTCAGATTCATCTTTGAATTTATTCGTTTGCATTTTAACTCGTATTCAATTTAATGTTTCGTGTATACGTCAATGAATTACTTGAGAACTTGTGTCACGAATAAAAACGTGCCTAACTATGGAAGTTATATTTATTTATAAATATCCAGTGAACTGCCCTAACTTCGCTTCGGGTATTTCATACATAAAATTACTCCTGTTGTCTCTAGAAAAAAAAAACTCATCAAAATCCATTGCGTACTTTTAAAGATTTTAGCATACATAAAGACAGGTGAGGTACCTAAGAGACTTTAATTTATACTAGCGTCCGCCTGTGACTTCAGCCACGTTAAATAAATAAAATCTTTTGGCAGCAATGATTTCTATAATATAACTTCTAAAATTAGCTATTTATTAGGGAAAGTCCCGTTGAAATTGGTCCATTTCGGAGAATAGCGAGAACAAACAGACAGACAGACAAAAATGTATTAAAATTTATATCTCTCATTGGCCATATACATATACATAGATTACACATTTATTAAAAATTCGTTATTTTAAAACAACTGACACTAACATTTTATTTAGTTGTATAGACTAAATAGTGATATTACGGACTCTACATAATAAAGCTCGTGATGAACTCTAAACATTCATAAGTAAAGTACTATTTTTGTACCGTCCTGAATATAGCTCATCGTATTTCTATTTACGGTACAATACTATATAATTTTCCAGCCGGATATTCGATCTTGAGACCCGTCTTTCGGCTACATCTTATCCCCTGCTCCGAAACAATCTCCAAAGTCAAGTTGGGTAAAATCAGCAGTTGACACTTTACAGCCTCTGAAATTCCCATCACCCCTATAGCTCAGACAATAAAGTTGAGAATAGGATAAACATTACGGCAAAGGGTTTTCGTTACCTTGTTGTAATGCTGACGAATTAAGACATGTTGATGTTGGAATCAATGACGCTCGTATTACAAAGGACTAAAGTCTATTCTAGGGCAATATTCGAGCGCCTAGTCTAGTCAGCGCTTCGAAAATGTCATTTCACATGACACACATCATTCAAAGTCAAACTTTGGGGAACAATTCCAATTTCGCGTGGGTGTCAAATGAGGCTTTCGGTAAATTGATTCACCGTTTTCTATGAAACTTTCTGTCTTGCAATATATTTTAGTTGGTAATAATGTTTGCTCACAGTTTTCGTATTAAATGTGAGGCAAATATTTATTTTATGAAGATGAAAGTTTACTATAAAAGATAGATGTTTTAGGCACAAGTTTTATGGCTAAATATTTGCTTGATGAATAAATATTCAAATAGTTCTCGTTGCAATAAATCTAGCGATTTTCACAGCCATGAATACTAAGGGCGAACGCTATTATAAGCAGAATAGTTTGTCTGGAAAGATCCAATGTAAAATTGAAAGGTCACCTTGTATCTAACCCTAAAACACTTCGTTTAGACTTGAAATCTGTGGGAGGTAAATCAAAACGTGTCGCAACAGTCCTTAAAAATATGTACTTGGTTAATCTTAATATTGGTTAATGACAAGTATTGGTTATTTATATCTATAAATAACCAATACTTGTCATTAACCAATATTTAAACATCTTTAAACAAGTCCGACAAGAATAATATAAGAATGGGATCGTCAAGCTTTTTTCTACCACAAGAAAAACAATACATTTATGTGACTGGCTCGGTGGAACAGTGGCTAGTGAACCAGGTTTATTGCCTACGGTTTCAAGAAGGTTTGTGTTGTGAAGGGTTCGATTCCTACCCGGCACAGATATTTGTGCGACGAACATCGGTGTTTGTTCCGTATCTGGGTGTGTTATCTAATATATTTAAGTATTTGTGGATCCACTGTTGATTCTAATATCCCTAACACAAGTGCTTAAACTACTTACGACCAATGTATGTGATGTTGTGTAATATTTATTACTATTTATATCAACGCGCTACACTCAAAGGCATTGCTTTAGTATAGTCTATGCACGATTGTGAATCAAATAGTCAAATATTTTTCAAATAATTCAAATAGTTTTTAAAATGTAGTTTGCATCCCAAAGAACAATAAACACGAAACGTGATATACCTATCCTTAGCTCGGTACGTGTAATGTATTTATGTCTAATCCACTCTAGTAAATAGTTTACGAGCAGACAGGTAAATCAATTAGAGGGAAACACTCCCCGTGAGATTGCCGTGGCATGTGCCGACACTGCAAGGTGCCACAGCTACCTAGTAATTACTTGGGAACTTCAGCAGTTATTTTTCTCGAACAATCTAAGCGATTGTGTAACTTTTTGTCGTCAATTCAAGTTTCTTGATTAAAAACACGTCTTGTTAAATTGGTGTTAGTGCAGGTGTAATTGAAAAGGACAGTTTAGATTGCTTATATACAGTTTTGGAAATACATTTTTTTTAAAAAGGTATAACAACTAACAACAACATGAAATTCTTATGAAATCAAAAGATCAGTAGTAGAAGTAAGCAACATTCACTTCGAATTGACATAGAATTAAAACTGACAAAATATCTGCATACATATCCGTTCAACTACTATACTCAACATAAATGTAATTTTACGTTCAATATTATTAAATTTAATTCTCAGAGATAAGAAGATTTATTTTATTTTCAACGTGCGTGCTTTCGGCACTGTTTTTTATCGGATCATTTAATTTCCATATCCAAACTTATTATATCAGCGTGAGCATTTATCGGAGTGCATTAATTCTTCTAGTAAAGTAAGTTGTAGTAGGTGCCATGGATTCACAAATGCTCGGGGTCCTATCATGAAGATTATAATATCCCAGGCCCGTCAAAAATAGAAAAAAAATAGAGATGTTGTGAGTTCTGTGTGCGTGTGTACGTTCAAAACATTTCACCGTATAGTTTTAGCTTTAAAGACGCATGTAATATCCACGTCATATCTTACCGACTTAGTTGAGGGTAGGCCCGTGCCCCAGCTGTGGGGACGTATATGGGCTGATGATGATGAATATCCACGTAAGTTTAATAAGTAAAATTAGTTAAATTTCAAATACTGTATTTATATTCAATGTAGAAACGAATGAAAGTAGGTTTAAGCAGCAATTATTTTTGAAACGCGAGTGTTCAGTTGGCTGAAAATCACAGCCGCTTGCCAAGTGAAACAGAACAGATCTTTTTGTTTTCTGTTATAACGTTCTTTTAGCTTCTTTTATTTAGTAGTTCCCCTTTTTAAACCGGAAGTTATTTGTTCGATTCTTCGGACATGCCTTGATTTCTTATAAATACTTTTTTAAGATAATAATGACATAGTTAACACAAATGCCGTCGTTTAACGTAGGAATTTTATCATTTATACATACCTACATGTATCATCATCATCAGATTTTTTATCTATGTATTCCTTCTGTTATCGGTAAAACAAATGCTTGTGCAACATACATAGCTTTAAATCAGATAATTGTATGTTACAAAAAAAGCTGAAACGTTAATAGGCATCTCACAAAGCCCCGATAGTGAGAAACAGTATTTCCTTAGTGATACTAGGGTGTAACCTTACCTACGGCCATGCCTTACCAACTGACATCCCTATATATATCACTATACGGCGTACTCAAAAGTAATACCACCAGTAATCTGTTTGAGTGGTTTCGATTCTAAATCTCCTTCAAATTTGTTCGCGATTCGTAAAAAAACACAATTCGTCCATTTAGAAGAGTATTTGGTTATTTGTGGCGTTACTCACGGCTTATTTGGGAAGAATTATTCTCTCTTAGCCCGGAGTAAGGGCGAGAAGGTTTTGTAAATAAGTACTTTGAGAAATTTATTTCTTGTTAAACGTAGGTTCTTACTTTGTGGTATTATATTTTTGGGAGCTTTTATTCGTTTTTGTATGTAAACGATAGTTGATTTACGATTTGTTTTTTTGTAGCGACAGTCTGGTTTAAGGAAAGAAAATAAATAATAGCACTCCGGGAAAAGTGAAAACTTGAATATTACCGTTGTGTTTAATTACCTATAAGTACAAAACATTTCCATAATTTCAATAATTCACATATAGGGTTTTAACTGTTCGGCAACTTTTCGTCTTAAAGGCGTCTATTCAGTCCCACAAATCAGTAATACAATCTGAATAACTATTGCCAGATGTTGACACGAAGGAATTTCTACCTTCCAATGCGAACAGTACATTCCTCCTTTGCAAAACGCTTGCCTCCATATATTCACACTTTTATTTATAATAAGGTCCTCAAGTTTTGAGACAGTAAGTATTGTTCAGTTCTTACAGCTAAAGTCTGTATTTAGAAATGGCTCCAAATTCTCACCTATGACTTCACAGAAAACCTTTTTAAAACACTGTCATAGCGTTTTACTTATATTATTATATTTTATTATAATATTTATTCTTTTTATTTATTATATTCCATTTAATTATATATACATACATACAAACATATATATTATGGGATACCGATAACAAAGTATGACTTAACAGTCATACTGGCAGTATTTTAACTAATGACTTAGTTATAAGATATACTCGTATTTCCGACAAACTGCCATCTGCAAATATTTTAGAAATGGAAAACCGAATTATTGACTTGATTCGCGAGTATCACTCTAAAGTATAAAATATAGTCGTTTTTATGTCCCTATATATATATATATATATGATGTATATTTTCAGTATATATATACTGAAAACATACATCTTTAAAAGTACCTTATAAATTTCATATCAAACTCGCTATAATCAAACTTGTTTGACCACTCGTCCGAGAACCAAGGCATTACACTTAGACTGTTTTAAATGACAAATTAATACGCAGTACTTACTTAGCTAAAGTGGAACCGCTAACTTGCTGTCAGTAATTCCGCGGCACGTATTCAAGTCCTCGACTCGTCTGCAAACTAGTGATGTGACTATATACGACTTTCTTTTACTTCGTTAGTTCCTGGTAAACAATCACAAACTCATCAACCAGGTAAGCAATTAAAAACAGTTTAACGTAGTATCACTCAACTACTTAAATAATCTAAAAATAAAGAATGAAACAAGCAATGAAATTTAGATAGAGAATGCTTTAAACATTTTCTATTTCTTTGCAAACCGTTAGTAGCCGGTTGCAAAAGGACTTAGGCATACGGATGGACAGATAGAGAAACAACGAATCTATACGGTGTTTTTGCTATTTATCTTCGGAACGCTAGAAAAGTACTTACCTATTGTAAAAAGGTCAGTTTTTAATCTTTGGAAATACGAATTACAAAAGAAGGGCGCTTCGAAAATTGTATATAGGAAGGGTGTAACTGCCACGTTGGTCTATTAGTAGCAAGCGCTGCGTAAAGACCGAGAGGCCCCTGATTCGAGTCTGAGGCCGAGGAAAATTTGTGTGAGTTTTTCTGAAAAAAAAAAACGCAGCCCGGCGCTAGAAAGTTGGCAGTTGTACGCCCATGCCCCGGAAGTAACGTAAAGCCGATGGTCCCGCGCAGGACCTCTCATCGGTCATGACGACGGATTGCCGTCTCACCAAATTTAGGAAGAAGGGAGATCTAATTAGGAAGATTTAAAACATCCATATTGACATGAGTTTTATTCTTGCTCATGAGTTGCCTCAGAGCGTTACCCATCTCTGCAGACACTTGGCGCTAACCGCGGGTATAGAGGCAGAAATAATATATATATACCTGGGCCATATTATATTATTATTAATGTTTTTCGTCGACTGTCTAACTAATGTTTCGTAAATCGTCAGGAAATAATAAAAACTCTTTCATTATCCAGCTTGATCTACTTCAGATAGATTACTTAAATTTCTAGATTTTCTACAAAGTATCAAGTCTTTTACACTATTATCTGTTTTTCTTTTCAAACTCGTTCAAAAACAAAATTATTCTGTGTTCATTATAAAAAGACAAGAAAGAAGTTATCTCAAACCTAATCGTATCTATTTTGTTCTCATCAGAAAACGTCATTGTGAACTTAAAAATATAGCCCTATGAGATGTGTTTCTCAATTTTAAAACTTAGTGAAATTGTAATGTTCTACAATCTAATTTATAATGGAGTGGCAATGTTTGCGTTGGCATAAATTAGACATGTAAGATTCGAGTGATAAATGTTATGAATATTTCAAACAGGGTGTTTGACCTCAGAGATTACGAGCTTAAATATTTCCACGAAGTTTAAATATCATCACATTATCACAAATACAATCTTGGGCTTATTAAGATGGAACACTGTTTCAATTTCTTAAAACACAATTAAATTTTAAGGTTTCCCAAATTTCCCAAAGGATAAAAATGAGATCCTCTTACTAAGACTTTACTGTCTGTCCGTCCGTATGTCACCAAGCTGTATCTCAAGAACTATGATAGCTAGACTTAGATATCAAGTTGAAATTTTCACAAAACGTACTAATAAAAAAAAAAAAATGAAGAGCCCCCATATATAAAAAAAGTACAATAATACTACGGAACCTTTCAACCCTTGGCCGGTTTTTTGGAATTTCACAAGAATCTAGATGTAATTTACTTAAAAAACCGATCAATTAGTTTTTGACAATTAAGAAAAAATTCTTAATGCATGAATGCGTTAAATATACGAAACACCACAAGTCCCGTATGTACAAGTTTTAAATAATATTTAAAACAATATATGCCAATATTATTTACTTTTACTTCAGTTTTTTTTTTATTTACTTAACTTTAAACTGTCAAAGTTACGCGTAAAAAGCCCAATATATCCGGAGACATGGTATATAAGAAAACATAATATTAAGTGGTAAATATCACTGTTGTAGAGCATATGAACATTATATTGGAATTTTGTTTAATTACCCAAATATGTGTGGCATTCCACGCATGATGGCATTTAGTGTACACAACAATGTTTACAATGTCGATATTATATGATCTATGTTATATGTTCATTTATTTATTAGTCAATAAGTTAAACCAATCGGTCAGTTTAACTTCGCATTTAAACATTTCATTTAGAATAATTACAATAATATCAGTATTACTTACGGCCGGATACGGAAACGATAATTAGATAGTAATTGATCGCTGATTTTCCGTTAATGGAGGTCTATGATTCAAAAACAAATTTGAAATTGAAACGTCGATGAAAATGGCTACTATTTAAATTTACCATCAGCCCATTTACGTTCCTACTACTGACGCACGGGCCTACCCTAAACTATAGCTGGCTCGGTGGAACAGTAGTTAGTGACCCTGGCTGGCGGTTCCGAGAGTCGTGGGTTCGATTCCCACTCGGGACAAATATTTGTGTGATGAACATCGGTGTTTGTTCCGTGTCTGGGTGCGATTATGTATTTAAGTATGTACTTATAAATATAGATGTATGTATTAGAAAACTGTAACTGTCCGGGATATTTACCATGTTGTTGTGTTTTAATGAGCTCCCGATATTTCGGCACTGTTGCAAGCGCCATGATCACGGATGAACTGTAGGACTGCGAGAATGACGGTAGGACTAAGGGCAGACATATCGGTCTACCCTCTTTCTCAGTCTTTTATTACGCACGACACCACTACCCTCGTTCACATTATTGTCACTCAGAATTCGATCCAGACACACTACACTCACGGTATCACTTCTTTTTTCCTCGAAAACGGACACATTTTTACATAAACGTATCACTGGATGCCATACTTTCGCTAGTTGAAACCCGTCTTCACGATTGAAGTTTTTGAATTTTTTAATTTCAATTGCTTCCCTGACCAGTCGTGGTATGTAATGGCGTTCTGTCGAAAGTATTTTTGGGTTATGTAACTCAATCCAGTGGTTCGTTCCCGATTCTAAAAGATGTTGAGCGATTGCCGATTTTTGTGCTTCGTTGTTTTTGACTGCCCTGATATGCTCTTTCACCCGGCACGAAATAGTCCTTTTCGTTTGCCCTATGTACGAGCTTCCGCACCTACAGTCAATTTTCACTCACTTAGTCCTACCGTCATTCTCGCAGTCCTACAGTTCATCCGTGATCATGGCGCTTGCAACAGTGCCGAAATATCGGGAGCTCATTAAAACACAACAACATGGTAAATATCCCGGACAGTTACAGTTTTCTAATGTGTGTGACCATGACAGTTTGAACAGTTACAGTTTTCTAAGGTCTGCTTAGTTTGGGGTCAGATGACCGTGTGTGGAAATGTCCCAGAGATAGCGATCAGGCCATAGTCAATCACGATGGCCAAGTGCGGGTTTGTCGCCTACAAAACTTTAGAATTTCTTTGTAGGTGTGCAGGTTTCCTCACTATATTCTCCTTCATCGTCAAAGCCTCGAATAATCGTACATACAAATTTGTAATTTGAAAAACACAGTGACACATGGCGGGATTTAAACTGGCAACCTCTCGCATGGCAAGCAATGACCTTAACCACATCGACGCTTTTATTGCAATTTAAATTGTATTTTCTACATTCGCCTGTTTGTCATTCACACTCACTAAAGAGTGTAACCATAATGCATTGAGCTACATATTAAAAAAATGGCACAACAATCAAACTTGCCTAACACAAAAATGATGAGGAAACTGCCCGCGTAAATATTCATGGCAGCCGCCCGACACGAAGGAACAATTTCGAAACTAACAAAACAAATTAAATTTTCATTTTGCGGGCGGCAGGAAGCATTTTTCTCAAAGTTTAGGCGAAAATAAGATTTAACTGGCGACATGCATTTTGCCGCATATTGGTGGTGACAACTTGTAGTTGGCCGGGAAGCTTTTTCGTTTAAATTGTATTTTTTAGTGACTACTCATGACCCGCCCTCGCTTCACTTCAAGTTTATTTTACATAAAACCCTTCCCCTTGAATCCATCTATCTATTAGAA
This sequence comes from Maruca vitrata, assembly GCA_039566165.1. Lineage (NCBI taxonomy): Eukaryota > Metazoa > Arthropoda > Insecta > Lepidoptera > Crambidae > Maruca > Maruca vitrata. The sequence continues at coordinate 15,781,159 of CM076912.1, read as the reverse complement.
AAAACCGCAACAAAACACGTTGCGCCGTTTTAAAGATAATATACATAGGGATATAGGAATAGAGAAAGCTACTTTGTTTTAAACTATGTAGTGATGTATATTATTGTACGTTTATTATGATCTAAATCATTCAATTTCAAATACCCAAAATAAATAAACATCACTAGAATAACTGAGCAATAAAAGACCCAAAAGTTAAACGAAAAAAACTTAAAACAAAATATGAATTCGCGTACATATAAAATGGACTGAGTAATGACCGCTACGGCGCATCGTAGTTAGCAGTGTTACGTTACGACTAACATCAGTTGCTACGATGCAGCTACGAACTGCTACGAATATTAAGTGAGATGAAAATATGTTTTAGTTGTACGCGTATATTGTAGCGACTACGAATTGGATGCAAACGTTTTGATGTTTTAAAAGTTTGTGAATAATTTTCTTTTTGGTAATTTTCTCGTAAAGTGTATAATACAACGCTCTTTTACCACTGTCCGAAATCAAGTTAACGGAAAAGTTATAGATAAATATTTTTAGGATTTTAGAACGAAACACTAAAACAATGTCTTCCCAAGAAAACACTTCGTAGTCTGTTATTATTATATGATTAAAAAAAACCAATAAAGTACTCGGGTGACATGTTTAAGAAATATGTATTCAAGATATTACGTCGTAATACTCAAAAACATCCGTCTAATTTTAAAAGTAGTTTGCATCTCATAGAACCCATTCCACCACTTACTAAATCATAAATCTTATACATAAGAATGTATAAGATTACAACATTACGATAAACTTATATAGCGTAGCTGCTTATTACAATATACATCTTAATAACGCCAAGTTGAGTACTCGCAGACAGCCTCTTTACTTTGGTGCACCTTTGTGAGTGCTTTGTGACTTGGCCCAAGTGATGAAGATATGCCGTTATACTTTCCACTATGATTAAACTTTTCATCTTTGTACAGTTTTACAACTTTAGAGTATGCAAATGACGTTAATGATCTGCTAGACGACGTGTTAAAGTGTTAAAGCAAAACATTCTTAAAGTATCTATTAACAAATTTAAGCCTGTTTTTTAACTTTGCAAATTTATTTTACTGGAGTGATTTAAAACTAGAAAAATTGCAAAATTATTTCATTCAGTTACCAGACAACAGTGATTTCATGTCAAACCAAAACCATATTTTTTATTACATTAAATGAACATTTGTAGACTACGTCACACCTGAGAAAAATTAAATCACAGTTATGGCGTGGCGTATGAGAATATTTTGGTATCACAAATATCTTCTTGTCATTCCATTTATACTGTTTTTCTAATTTCTTTTCCCTTTTTAATAGATTGTATCTCAAGAAACCAATAATTAAATTGTGTCAATAATAGGAGGCTTCTGTAACACAGGTTTCGCTATTTCAGAATTCAGGGCTACATTAATAGGGAATATGCATAAATCTGCAATCTTGAATTTTTCAACAACTTATGAAAAAAGGCTTAAACATATACTAAAATGTGAAATAAAAATGAAAATCGGTTCTCAAACGAAGGATTTTTAAGGAATTGAAGTTAATTTTCTATCTCTTTCTTACAAAACGGTGCTTTTTATGGATCGCGTATGGCCGTAGTGTAATTGTGACGTCATCTGCCATATCGGATCTCTCTGTCCATCCGGGAACTTTAAACAGCTATATCTCGCTTATCGTTAAAGTAAATTGAAAAATAGAATTACATTCATATTTCTTCGATATTAAAGATTGATTTTTATAATTAAAAAAAATGTGCCCATTGCTTGTTTCAATAAAACTTTTTCATTTTCATAAAAGACTCTACAAAATTACGATTTACCGCTACAGCTCGTGCCCCAGCCCGCTAGTTCCGTATAAGACACACAAACTGTCTCTGCTAAGCGGAAGCTGCAACGCCCCCCTCATTACGCGACGTAATATAATGAGATTTGTCTACAAGTGTATCTTGACCTTTATAATTAAACACAGACCGGGATACTCACTCTAATGCCATGTTAGGAAGGCTCATATTCCAATGGCGAGCCGCAGGTAGAATTATGTTAGCATGATTGGAGTTGTATTTCTGTTAAGTGGAATGGAGAAATGGAGTATGAATTTTAGAGGATTCTTGGCATCTCTAATTTAAGGCTTAGTCGCAGTTTGCAGAATCTAGCTGAATAATGTGGTAAGTGGAATCAAGTTAAAGCAATTAAGTATCTCTTGTTAAAGTTACTAGGCATTACCAATTTTTTTTTTCTGAGTTGTATTTAGATAGATATTATGGCAAAGTTTTCAGCCTTCAGTGGAGTGACAACAAATACAATAGCGTTTGTACAGACCACTTGTCTTATTGTACTCGAAAGCGTTTTTTTTTTTCAAATGGACATAAACTAATTTAAAATAAAAAGTTTGGGCAATGTTTTATTTATCGTGACAATGAAGGCCTTTTACTAAGAGTATCTTTTTTACACTCCTTTCAACAATTTCTAATGAACCTGCGTTGTCGACTTTATTATTAAGTTCAGATACCTAAGTTGGTCGTTTTAAATACTTACGTAATACGTCACTACTAATACTATACTACATATACTACTTCTACGTAAAATAATCACACAATATATACACATAAATACATAAGAAAATCAAATAATTATATCTGAGATATTTGCCATGTTTTCTTATATAATCGAGAGTCCGTTATTTCCGCACTGTTGCAAGCGAAATTATATGAAAAAACATAGTAAATATCCCGTAACTATACAGTTTTCTAACAATCAAACATCCTAATACACTCAGTTAACATGTAAATGACAAGCATTATCGAACAACAAAACTCTAAATCACATAACGAATTTCGGGACAAGTTGTTTTGACAACTAAAACCGTAACTACAGAGCGATACTCAAACGTAAAACCTCCTTGAGCTAGTAAATAATTTGCGAAATGCGTCGGATCCCAACATCAGAGCACAATGGAAATCCCCAGCTAAAGTTTCGTTCATTACAAATTTCCTATTTAGTTATGGGATGCTTCGATATTATTGTGGGATCGTAGTCCTTTATTCAATAGACGTTTGTATCGGAAAGTTTTAATAGGGACGCACTAATTTTATTAGTGCGATATGTTGTTAAGTACATACACTGTTAAATTTTAGTGGTTGTTTTTTTTTTTTTTTTTATAATAGGCAAACAAGATGACCACACTCCGCCTGATGGTAAGCGGTAGTGAGATCCAAATATGAGGTCGACAGGCACAATAGATCATATTGCGCCTGTCGCACTCACCCTGAAGGCCTGCTTAAATGCCGTTTCACGCCCCGCCTGAAGAGCCCGGGATCATAGGAGGGGGGGAAAACATGAGCTGGAAGGGCATTCCATGCCTTAATGGCACGGGGCAGAAATGAAGAGCTGAACCTCTTAGTCCGAGCCACCAGCGACTGCATTGTATGTGGATGGCAGCGCTGTCCTGCACGTGTCGTTCGGGAGTGGAAAGGGGAGGGAGGGATTAGCTGAAATAGCTCTTGCAGAGCATTCCCCATTAAAGAGACGGTAGAGAACACTAAGACCGGCAATGTCTCTACGTAGTTGTAGAGGCTCCAGAGTTTCGGACACCTCTACATCACCGACAATACGGATAGCACGTCGCTGCAACCTATCGAGAGCGTCGAGCAAGTATTTTGCGGAGCCATCCCAGAGGTGACAGCAATATTCCACACATGGGCGAACTTGTGCCTTATAAAGAAGGCAGAGCTGCACCGGTGTGAAAAATCGCCGCACTCTGTTCAGGGATCCCCAGTTTGCGGGAGGCTGTTCTAATGACGCTCTCGATGTAATCCCGCTGGTTCAGGTCGCGGCGAACATCTATGCCAAGGATGCTAAGGCTATCCTGTATTGGTAAGGGGGTGCTCTGAAGAGTAGGATGGGAAAGGAAAAGAGACACTTTGCTAGAAAATACACACACACTTCTTGGCATTGAACTCGACAAGATTGCGTGCACCGTATTCGGAAATGTGGTCCAAGACTCCGTCAAGCTCGGCGACAAGAATGTACCTCTTTTCCTCGGTTTCGGTCTGCTTTACCTCAGTTCTTCCGAAAGAACGTGCAATCCATTGATGATAATCCGCATAGCAATGGATATTGCATATTAACAACATGTCATTGATATGCATCGGAAACAAAGTCGGCGACAGGACGGAACCTTGAGATACACTGGAATTCATATGGTGGAAACAAGAAGTGAGCCCGTCACAAAGGACACGAATCCTGTGCCCTTTCAAAGATCGCGCTATCCAATCGCATAAGCGAGGTGGCAGACCGTATGCCGGGAGCTTGAAGAAAAGCGAACGATGCCACACACGATCAAAGGCTTTAGCGACATCTAGGCTAACTGGTATAGATTCACCATGCTTCTCCATAGCCTCCCCCAGAGGTGCGAAACGTACGCTAGAAGACGTGCTGTTTTCCCGCACTAAAAATGATTTTTATTTTATTTAGTAGTTAAATAGACTTGTGCAGTTTTTTTTATTATAATCAATAAATACCGGTTTTACGAAAAGGGATATACGAACCTCGAAAGCACGCTCGAGCCGCTTTATCACTTAGGGGTAGAGTTTTTTAGCTTTAATCATCAATTTCATGCGACAATCAGTACCTGATTACGTCACATCTCTTAAAGAACGATAGCTTTTTTCGCTTTCGAGTTGGAAAATTATATAAAACTGAGAAAAAAAAAATTTTTTATTGAAATAACTGGCATAATTTACTACTAAAGGCCAATAGTTCTGCCACGGGAAAACAATCACTAAAATTTCACGGTGTATATAAATTAATGGCGAAACATTTTCCAGATCATACTTTTATTAATTTAATTTTTATTAATCTGATTTCCAGGGGTGGGTTTGATTGATATTTAAATATGCATAAGCACTTGACTGAAGCAGCGTCCTTTAGTATTCTGTAAATGACCATAAAGATTAATATTTACCGCCGGTACATTGGAGAAAACCTATTTGGGGAAAACTTGTTCATGCTTTGTCATAAGTCGCTTTATATTTAACTAGTGATCAGCCCTTGCTTCGCTTGGGGTATATTATGCTTCTATTTGATGCATAATAATTATACACATTATACCTATTGAATTGAACCACTATACCTATTTAATTTTTTTTAAATAAATATCCGTAACTAAGTTTAAAGACGTAAGCTGTATTCATTAAGGTGTACTTCTGCTGTCTGTATGTAGCTAGAGAAAGTCAGTCTGCAGGCCTTTTTAAACAATAAAGTGAAGTTGTTTTAAAAGGACTTCAATGGTGTCAATAAAACGGCTTTTTTATGTCATTATTAAGGTTTAATTCTCCAATGGGACATAGCACAGACACTCCCGTTATTATAACCCTAATCAAACCGAATATAAACGCGTTACGAAATTCTAAAAACAATCATAACGGAACAGAGTACTCCACGACACCGTAAGAACGGCGCTCGCATTCGTTGTTTCCGAGATTCAAATTAGATACTACTTAAACAGAACAGCCTAATACCATCTCCCCTGATACAACTGTAACATCATTTATTTATGCAAATGGCGCTGCGTGCCATCATAACGGAGATAACGAGTCGACGTAATCTAATTATGTGCAACTCGGTGAGGCGGACTTCGTTATACACCATTTTGCGCTATGAGCCTCATTAGTTAGACTTTAATTCCGACAACTTTGATGTTTTTAGTTTTTGCGGCTGGAAATTGAGCGCTGGAGTGGCCAGTAACTTTTATTACAAACATGGTTTTGGTTGTGAGTATTTTTCCCATTTATTTGATTCTTAAACCACTGACACAATATTGTCACAGTGTTATAGCTTTTGGCTATATTCCATAATAAGCTAAAGCAGTAAACTTTGTAATTACAACTGAAAAAATACTATCGTTAAACAATACTGGCATGATGACATAACAAGAAAAAAAATAAACCATCAATTATTCCAATAAGATAAGATTAATATTTATTGAAACGTAAAACAAAACAAATGCGTCGGTTTCAATAAAATGATTCAAAAGGAAAGAAATAGCTGTAGACTCGACCATTATCAGCAGCTAATTGCCAATTAGATAAATTATACTGTAGAATATAATGATAATTTATCTACCGTGTCATATATGTAAGAAGAACTATAAATTAGTTAATGGAATATCAAAAGCACTACTCTGATTGAATTCCTATAGAGCAGGTGCAAAAAGAGTATCTTTTAAACACGAATAGTTCGTCTATTGAAGCCGTAGCTAGCAATATTCGAGTCGTATTTTGTTCAGTCTCTACAATAAAGGTATTATTGCAAGCTGGCATATTTTCCGTCAGCTCAAAGATTGAACATTCGGACTGTCCATTGGTATGTGTCACTGACATTAAAAAAAAAACAGCCAACGAATCTATTGCGATCCAGGACTCCCAAATACTGGGATACCTGACGATATCATTCAATTTTGAACTTTATGCAACGGACATAAAGATTAGAGGATTGGAGGATCGCATGGGATGAGAATAGATGGATATGTCAATATTGAAAACACAGTATTTGTAAAAAACAAATTTGTAACACTACAAATTTTTCAAGGGAGTTTCGAGTAATGGTAGTTCCTAACAAATTAAATTCTTCATTTTCTATCCGTTTGCTGATCTTTGTGAATCACAAAAAGGTTAACTATGGAATTAATATTTTTATCTAGTAGAGATAATATTATTACGATAATCTGCGTTTAAAGGACAAGGTTAAAGGTTAAGCATTGATAGTAGTGATACGCACGTGATGTGGAATGAAGATGTGAAAGAGTGAAATTTTTGCTATACAAAGACTGTTAAAGAATTTCATGTTAGTTTTTTAAATAAAGTATAGCCCACTTACAATAAACCTTTATTCTCATGCAGCGCGGTTAGGTTATACAACGTGAAGTTTTAGTGGTTGTTTTCCCGAAGCAGAACGATTTACTCTTAGTAGCAGTCTTCATGCTAGTTATTTATTAAATTTAATTAAATAAAATTCAATTTAAAAAAAAAAACAAATCATCTAACACGAATTGCTTTATTGCGACACGCAGTAAGAGAACTATTGTTCTTTTACTAAAGCAATATTAATTACGCCTTAAGCAAATAAAGCGGTTTAGCTTCCTTTCGAATTAGGTATATCTTTCGTTAAACTGCTATTTATTGTTTTGACTTTTTTTTCCTCGATGGCATACGATGATGGCTCGGAGTAGCAACATCATCACCGGACTTACGGCGGAGCGGATGGCTCTCACCCCTAATAAAAACAAAAAAACTGCACAAATACATTTGACTACTAAGAAAGAATCATTTTACTGCGGGAAAACAACCACATCACAGGTATTATTCTACTAACACGTTCAGCACTAAACCCAGCAAACGATCGTTGCTGGAACAATAACCTTCATGCAAATTCCAGCTGCTTGGCATCTTAGCAGGTCACAGAGGCATTATCACTTGCTCGCCGCTCCTTGCGTCTCGCATTATGCTGTGTAACAAAAACATACTGAGTTGAAGTTGTGGAGATACCTCTTAGGAATATACGGAGCAGTTTCGCGAGCGGGTGCGGTACAGAACTTTCAAAGCAAAAATAAAGATAACCTATTTTGAAACAAATAAAAACACGCAATTCCTTAACGGAAGGCAGACATATGAAGGCGGTAGGAGATAAGTTTTTAAAACTGCTATTTTATTAAAAACGCGTATAGCGTTAGGCATATAAGCATCAGCCAAAAGCTTTTTACTTTGTACAGGTTTCTTACAAACACATGAAATGGTAAATACTGAAAGCCATGTATTGCTATTGCTTCCTTTGGAAGACATCTGCAAAGATTTATGTATTACTTAAGTATTTTACTTATTTTTAAATATCATACTCAACGCCTAAACTAATTCAATCTATGGGGAATTAATTGACTGGCTCGGTGGAACAGTGGTAGTGAACCATGTGCACTATCTACGGTTGCAAGAGTCGGGTTCGATTCCCAATCGGGACAAATATTTGTGTGACGAACATCGGAGCTTATTCCGTGCCTGGGTAACACACCCATTAAATTTTTTAGGTATATTTGTGTTTTCACTTTTGATTCTGAAATCCGTACCACAAGTACTTAAGCTACTTACCACGGGATCAAATCATGTATGATGATGATGATGTTGTGTAATATTTATTTATTTCGTTAATTCTATCTAATGATTGGTGGTTGGTGAACGGTATACGGGTAAGCGACCCCGGCTCCTCGAGCTACTATCGACTCAGTCCAAATCATCCGAAGCGATAGTAAATGTCCTATCCTCCCCTTTTCCTTCCCCCGTCATATATCCCTTGCCTTTTTCTCGTGGGAACGCGCAATGACTTTGTTAAAACAATTGCACACGGCAGAATGGCGGCGACGTAGTCCACAACCCACGTCACGTCACGTTTCCCACGAGGTGAAGAAAATGGATCGCTGGAAGTGATCTCTGCGTGCCCCTTTGGGTAAAAGGCGTGATTTTATGTATGTATGTATGTATTTAATGATGTAAGCTGGAGCAGACCATTTTGAAACCGTGTGTCCCACAAAACTAACTCGGTAAGTCATATTTACGCATACAAGCCGTACGGACGCGGAAAGGGACGAGCATTTTTCAGACGCAAATAATGTGGACGTTAAATATTTTTAACGTGTCCCTTTCTTGAAAAAATAGTATCGATATATATTATTTATTCACCCGTATTTTTGCTAGTCCGGCGTTCCTGAAGGCGTTCGGTAAGTCTACTGGTGGATTCCGATAAAACTTTTTTGTCCCGGCTCTTGTCCGGATGAAATATCGAGGTGTGCCCGATAAGTAAGGTCGGAAGGTATCTGCGTAGACATTCGTTTTACATAACTTTGTGTGTTTGCACGGTTTTCATTTATGCAATATGGATGGCATTAAGCAACATGCTGCCACCTTTGAGTATAAAGCCACTTATACTCAAAGGCTGCCACAACCACCTACATGATGTTTAAATCAATGTCTTTCATTTACAGATAAGTATCGAATTAATCATTGCCTAACTAAGAACATGTCATTCGTCACTTGTGCTTCTTAACAGATATCAGAATCAACGAGTGGATACACAAATAAACTTAAATATACTTAATAACATACCCTGACACGGGAACAATCTCCGATGTTCGTCACAAATATTTATCCCGAGTGGGAAGTCAGAACCACGACAGGGTCTATAATGTATCTATAATTACTACCCTAACACCTTGTAAACTTGCTTATAGAAGCAATGAAGTATTGAGGTATTGAGTATTGAGTATTGACTCTTGGAACCGTAGGTAGTAAACTTGGGTCACTAACCACTGTTCCACCGAGCCAAGTCATATGTCATATTATTTTATTTTGTATCATTTAGAATTTTATGTAATAAAATATAGGAAATAAGGAAATTAAATGAAATGGAATTGAAATGAAATGAAACGAATTGAAATGAAATGAAACGACATTGAAATGAGGAAAATGAAATGATAATGAAATGAATGAACAGTCATATGTCATATTATTTTATTTTGTATCATTTAGGAATTTTATGTAATAAAATACGCAAATAAACTTAACTTACAGCTTCTTAATTAAAAACTTCATACTAAACGTCAATATTTAACAAAGTAATGCTTTGATAACTCCAAGATTATGAAGCACTGCCAGTTCCCTCTTTACACGGTTTATCTCGATATAACCTCGCTTGCAGGTGGAAGTTGAAACGATGGAGAAAACTGTACCAACTAGATTGCACTTTGCTCCTCAGCCGTTTTCTGGAAGGAATTTCCATAAAGTTGCTTGGATCCAACACCGTTCTTTGGTGAAACTAATCAGTGAGGGTTGGCGTAGGTAAAAGGTTTTATTTTAGCTTGAGGGTATTAAGCAGGTTTAAATGAGATGATTTGCAGTTAGATTGTTAAGAGTGTAGTGCTTAGAGGCGTCGATTTTGAATAATCATAGCAGGAAATCGATTTTAGACTGTCGCGTCCCATTACATTATATCGTCTTTATAAGTAAATAAATATTTCACAACAGCACATACATCCGATCTGATCCGTTGCTAAGAAGCTTGCACATATATTTAATGTGTAAGTCTTTATGGGTCTACACGCCATATTTGTAGCAAATTCATAGCTACTTACTGCACTGACATTTCACGACTGGGTTACACCAATCATGGCCTCGCGATTTTATTTTAGGAAATCAATTTGTTGGACATTTTTTTACTTCTTTCATGCACTAATTAATTTCATAAAACATTTTTACTACAATTTGCAAATAAATAATGTTTTTCGAGCGAAAAATTAACGTACAAGTAAACAATTTATCAATTTGTTTCAATTTATGGTGCTATGATTTTTGTTATTTTTATAATGTAAATATTTAGGCATCCCCAGCGAGCAGCGGTGGTGGTACTTTCTAAATGTTTACGCTCTAGTAGAGGTTTAACACTCAAAAATATAAAAAATACATTTTCCATCAGCTTCGTTTTTATAATTTTGTGATTTTTTATGTTTATGTTACGGCCCTAATACCCCGAAGTGCGGCTACACCTAGTTTTAGCCGGTTAGAACTAGTTGGAGCCACTTACCCTTTGCTAAAAGTTTTTTAAAAAGTGTATCGTCAATTTTTGTAAAGACATTTTTTGGTTTTCAAAACTTATATAGATAGATGTTAGTTAGACTTATAAAAAAGATACATAAAAAATGTGGTGGCTCCTTGAGGCAGCATATTATTAAAGCTCTAAGAATATTTCTTTAAAGCTTAGTACATACTGTAAATGATATACGTCTATGGCTGAATCCAATTCTTTAAAAGTTGCGTTCTTTCACCATCACAAAAGCGCACAACTACGCGTGCCGATTCTCAGAAGGGAACAAAATGAAATCCGTACGGATCCAAGGTCCTGACACGGACCGGCCATTAAGATGAAGGCGCCGTCAGAGATATTGGGCTAAAAGAATCAATGGGGCTTTAATCCGAGAACTGGACTTTCGATTTATAATCGGATTTGCTAACAAAATTATCCGTAAGCACGCCCTAATATCGAGTTACGATGAAAGCGTGGCGCGTATTGATTTTGAGATAGTAATTTGTAACTAAAAGGTATTGGTAGAAACAATCAAATCAAATGGTATTGTGTTTACAAATGAAAATAGGGCAACTATTTATCCAATTTTTTTACGAAGAAAAAAATATCTTTATCAATTGTGTTGCACAGAGAATTTTTAAAAATAAACATAATTGTAAGATTTGAGTTCGTATATGACTGAATAGCCAAACAGTGAAATAAAATACGGAAGTATGCAGTTTTGTCTGGTCTCTTATACTGATTTTTTTTACTTACATCAGAAAACAGCAATGTTTCTATCGAAACGTAAAACTGGCCATTCAAGAAGCCCCAATAAATTAATAAATCCCCATCACGGGAAACGGACCAAGAGTTAGAGCAGTAATACGCGCAGCGTACAAGCGGCGATGTATCAACAAGTCAGCGGGCAACGAACCGTCAGACTCGCTCTGCCGTGAACTAACGGTGAGTGGAGAACGAACTGAGTGAGTGAACGAACTGACCGAATGAGACGACGCGACGGGGTTACAAAATGGAATAGATTGACATTTGCACTGCAACGGTGTTTTATTTTAATAACTAGCTGTATCAGCGACTTTGTCTGCGTTTTCCCCTGTTTTTCACTTATTTCCTACTGTTTCTTCGCTCCTATTAGTTGCAGCCTGATGATATTTAGCCAGAGCAGCCTCGATAATATGTTTTTTAATTAGAACCAGTTATTCACTGATAAAAGCACGTTCAAACAAACGAACAAACTCTTCAGCTTTATAATATGAGTATAGATGAGGTGATTTTTGGATTTCTTGTAAATTTTCCTCTTCGATTTATCAAATTAAAACTGAACTTTTGTCTATTTATAGATCAGATAAACCTGATTCAATGAGAACTATCGATCATAATCAACATCAACCTATATAGCAAGACATAAACCCCTTGATTCGAAAATCTCCAACATGGTAAACGGACAGAGCTGGTGCCGCCTAATCCACATAGCATACAACCGGTAATATATCCAACAAGTCTGTACTGAGCATGTTTGGCTATTTTTGTCTATAAATATTTTTTAATGATAAAAAAAAGTGCGGGCAACGAAGCGTGGAACTCAACTGTGCTGTGCTCGAGTGGCGAGTAGAGAACGAACTGACTGTCCCTGACTGAGTGAGTGAACGAACTGACCGTTTTAATGAGCGCTTCTGATTACAAATGTAATAGAATGACACTGCACTGCGATGTTATCGATATTTTTATAATAATGCATTTTTATTTCCTGTAAAGGTAAATCTAAAACTAAATCTATACATTATTTAATATTTTTTTAGATCTCATGAACCATAATTTGGTTCAATCGGTTAATAATAGAATTAAATTAGATCTATAAATTATAAGCTAAAGTTACCCTGCTATATGAAAACATAAACTAGTTTTTGATTCAAGAATCCCCAACATGGTAAAACGAACCGAAATTAGAGCAGTAATCCGCATAGCGTACAACCGGCGATGTATCAACAAGTCAGCGGGCAACGAACCGTGAGACTTGCTCTGCCGTGCTCAGGAAGCACGGCAAGTGGAGAACAGACTGACTGCTGCTGACTGAATGAGTGAATAGACTGACTGCATGAGTAGGCGAGCAGGGTTACCGATACAATGGATTGTCACTACGATGTCATTGATTTTTTTGTGATGAAGCGATTTTTTTCAGTTAGATCGAAAATGGAAACCAAAGTGTTATATTTACTTTATTGATTTGGTTAATCTATGTCAATGAGAATTTCCATTTCTGGAGTTCAAATGTTGTCACTAACAACAGAAGATGAGCCTGAATAAAACATACTGGTAGATCCATATTTAGCATTAAAAAATAGTATGGATTAATATTCCTGTAAACAGCTAGCCAGTAAAACAATGTATACTCAATTCATAAAAGCTAAGCTTTCAACCTTCATATTAACTAACTAGCTGTGCCAGCGACTTCATCGACTTTTATTGCTCCTATTTGTCGCAGCGTGATGTAATTAAGCCTTCCTCAATAAATGATCTATAGAGCACCAAAATCATTTTTCAATTCTAACAAGTAGTTCCTAAAAGTACAGAGCACTCAAATAAACAAACAAAATTTGTGATTATTATAAGCAAAAAGTACATAACAAAGCCAGTCCACAAACTGTGACACAAACATTTAACGATAAAGCAAGCGTTATTAAAATTAGCTTTTCATATCCTTCAGCAGGCTTTTTATAAAGTTACGCATTTTATATCCGGCTCTTCTAAAATAGAAACGAATTGTGACGTCAACTGTTTCAATTTGCATAAAATTAACAATGCAAATAGCAGATGCACAAAGAGCAATATCAATAAGACAGATGTGTCGAAGCGTGAAGCACCCGTGCAGCGCACGGTGAAAGACGACGTAAAATATTTATGAGGAAGGGATGAACGGCAGGATGTCTGCGTATTAAAAGGATTGCCGTTCGACGACTACATGTTACGTAGTATTATTGAGATACCGAGATA